>CM056052.1:1516533-2116533 GCA_029574335.1 Rana kukunoris | reverse complement strand
CTCACTGAAGTCCTGTCTTCCTGTACATCAGGGGTCCCACACAACCCCTTGAGGTGTATTAGTGAGTGCGGGAAATGTCTTGTATGTGAATGTTGCTGGACATGTGGGGAAGAAGCACACCCTGATATACGGGTGAAACTCGAAAAATTAGAATATGGTGCAAAAGTTCATTTATTTCACTAATGGAACTTAAAAGGCGAGACTAATATATGAGAGAGACTCATTACATGCAAAGCAAGAGGGTTCAAGCCGTGATTTGTCATCATTGTGATGATTGGAAAAAGACACATGCATGGGGGACCTTGGCGCTGCGAACCCAGAGTGTAAGGTTAGAGAGAAAGAGGGTTTCCCCATGGGGCTTTTAACAGCATAATGGTAGAGGTCAAAACATAAATGTAACAGTGATACTGTAAAACATCATTTAATCGACAGTTGACAAAAGTCACATGGTTATTAATTCATACGATGGAAGTTGGAACAACATTGCTGATCACACAAAAAAATTTCCACAATGGATGAATGCATATAAACAGGGTACATGATATTGTTACAATGATTCAACACGATCTGGGTTCCCCAACGCGTTTCGACCTATATAGGTCTCTTCAGGGGGATAATGCATTCTAAAAAATATATACAATACATGCTTTAGAATTCGACATATTATTGGGTGAAACATAAATGTACCAAACACAAGGAACATTTACCGTAAAAATCGCGGATGGATAGTAGTGTGATCAGGGATGAAGCAAACCATAAAAACAATCCAAAAGGGGACCTCATGGACATAAGGGGGGGGGGGGGATGCACCAACGCCATGGGGGGGGGATGATTCGCCCAAGGAGGCATTGTGATGATTGTGGCTTCCAGCTCATGAAAAGCCCAAATCCACAATCTCAGAAAATTCCAATATTCCATGCAATCAATAAAACACGGATTGTACAGAGAAGGATATGGCACCTCTGAAAAGTAGAAGCTGCGTATTAATTGTGTGAAAATAGTGCAGCGCTGCGTATCTATAAATCTTATATAAACAAATAATTATACATTCCATAAAACTATTTATGAAAAAAGAAAAGAAATAAATGATAAAAAAACTGTTCATATGGAGGTTTCCAGAGCTGTCACCGCTGTGAAAAATCCGATTTAAATGGATCCAATATTCAGTGCGCACCCCCACCTGCTAAAATGCATGCTCACCTCAAGGGTGAGTATAAAACTCATAGACAGATCACTCCTCGTGTCCGATCACGATCCGTCCACTTTACCAATGGTAGTAATTCCTACAGTCTCCAGACTGCACCTCCTGTGTGTGGGGAATCAACGTATAAATTGTCTCCAAACACCACCTTCCTCCATTCACTTATTAATAATCACTTCTATATCCCGGGGGGAAGGACATGAAAGAAAAAACACAAGTACCATAGTGCTCTCTGCTTCTGAATTTATTACAAAAGCCCCCCCCCCCCTAAAAAGTTAAGCAGGAACAAAAATTGTCTCTGGACAGCCGCACTCTGAACAAATTGTCGCCTTTATTAAAAGAAGGACAGCACTACAAGTCGCTGCAAAGCAAAACCCGACTGCTAACGCGTTTTACACTGAAACTAGTGCTTAGCGAGAGTCCCCTGAAAAGTTACACTTACAAGAAATAACAATAAAAACAGCAAGTATCAAATCACCAGCTCATTCACCGCCGATCTCGACCCACGGCGCTTCCCTGACGTCACAGATAGGGCTCCTCCCTTCTAAACACGTGACGGCCTCTCATTGGCCTTCGTCAGTAGATGGGTGGGTCAAATGAGGTGAAATCTTATATACCTGCCTGTTGCCTAGGCAACCCTTCTGGCATCACCACAGTCTGTGAGGACACGCCCTCTTCCTGTGACTACAGAGCTCACATTTCATAGAGCTGGAGAGCGTGTCACCCGAATCTGCAAATCAGCAGGGCGCTCTCACTCGATCACACCGCTGAGCTCCGTGGTAATGTCCCGTTACATCGCACACTCATGTGGAGATTAGATTGTATCACCATATACATACAATAAAAAAACAAGTCTAAAATAAAATGAAAAGATGTTCCTATGTGATAAAACCTGAGGGCTTCTAATGTTAAAATAGCACAGCTTCTGCTGTTTAAAGGCTTTACTTTGCGTTCTGGGCGAATGAGGAATCGTGAGATTCATTCTGGACGAAGGAATGTGTATTGTATAAGCAGGTGTCCATCTTAAAAGATGTGTATTGAGGGGGGCTCATTAGTACCCATTGTATGATGTTGTGGGTGGAGTTAAGTCATTGTTACTGACTGTATATAAAGAGCCTGATTTTCTCATTAAAGTATCTATCCGTTTGGAACCAGAGAACAGAGCTGTGTGTGTCTCGTTTCTGGGGGAATCCGTATGGGTCGTGTTCGCCGGATTGTGGAGTTTCGATAGCTGTCTTGGGTTCAGAATGGAATATCTTAAACGGCTTGAACCCCTGTCCCATTTGGGGTTTCTGTTACACCACATTTGGCCATTAGATGGCGCTACGTACCATAGAAATTATCTCCATCTAGTGGCCAAATGCAATCATTTCCATTGTAAATGAATGGAAACCGTTCGACCAGCACAGAAAATATCCTAATAACATTCATCTTTCCCCCATTCACACAGAAGGAATGTACATGGACTTTCCCCGGGGGAATTGCTATGCACATATTTTATGAATAGACCCCTAAATGTCAGGAGACGTTTATATAAAGATGGGAAGTATGGAGCAGATAAATGAATAGACCTCCTAGCAATGTTATTACCAGGCTGCAGCTAGGGGGAGCTCTAATGTGTGAGCACAGCAGAGTGATCCCATCTAGCTCACATTAACCCTTTCACTCTCAGATGTTTTTGCATTATTTTGGGCCTGAAGATTAGATAAAACCCCCAAACATATATTATCTGATAGCAGAGGCCCTGGAGAATAAAATGGTGGTGATTGTTAAGGTATTCCTCGTAATTTAGCTGTTAGTGAACGTAATAATTACGAATTTATCCGAAGTTACGAATTACCCGGAATAACGAATGCTGCATCTAAACGAATGGAACGTAATGAAATAATAATAACAAAACATTTTTCTTTGTTTCTGTTATAAAATGTTGTAAATGAGTATGTTTTCTCCTTCACTGATGAGGCGGCACCAATGAGATGGCACTGACAGTGGGCACTGATAGGCAACACTGATGGGCACTGAAGGGTATATATGAGTGGCACTGATTGGCATATCCCTGGTGATCCAGGGTAGCATACCTGGTAGGTATCCCTGGTGGTCCTGGGTGGGGGGCTGCACTGATAAACAATCAGCACAGACCCCCCTGTCAGGAGAGCAGCCGATCGGCTCTCCTCTCGTCTGTCAGATGCGAGTGAGGAAAAGTCGATAAACGTCTCTTGCTGTTTACGCTGTGATCAGCCGTGATTGGACACAGCTTATCACGTGGTAAAGAGCCTCCCCAGAGGCTCTTTACCGAAATCGGTGTAGCGGTGTGTCAGACTGATACACCACAACAGGGATTGTAGGGCTGTGTACCCCGTAGGGCATGCGATTGCGGCTTATCCTGCTGGACATCATATAATGGGCAGTCAGTATAACTGAACCACTTCCTAGCCGTCATTTTGCTATAGGACAGGTGGGAAGTGGTTCACAGGTCGTCAGGTTAAAGGTAACTCTGAATAATGGGCCTAGAGCAGGGGTAGGCAACCTCGGCTCTCCAGCTGTTTTGAAACTACAAGTCCCATGAGACATTGCAAGACCCTGACAATCACAGGCATGACTCCTAGAGGCAGAGGCATGATGGGATTTGTAGTTTCACCACAGCTGGAGGGCCAAGGTTGCCTACACCGGCCTAGAGTGCAGTGGTCAGGAAAATATCATATACAGTGATCAGGAGTATATCTTATACAGAGGTCAGGTGTATATCATATACAGGGGTATATCATATACAGTGGTCAGGAGTATATCATATACAGGGGTCAGGAGTATGTCATATACAGAGGTCAGGAGTATATCATATACAGGGGTATATCATATACAGGGGTCAGGAGTATATCATATACAGTGATCAGGAGTATATCATATACAGTGATCAGGAGTATATCATATACAGTGATCAGGAGTATACCATATACAGAGGTCAGGAGTATACCATATACAGAGGTCAGGAGTATATCATATACAGGGGTCAGGAGTATATCATATACAGGGGTCAGGAGTATATCATATACAGGGGTCAGGAGTATATCATATACAGGGGTCAGGAGTATATCCTATACAGTGGTCAGGAGTATATCCTATACAGTGGTCAGGAGTATATCCTATACAGAGGTCAGGAGTATATCATATACAGTGGTCAGGAGTATATCATATACAGGGGTATATCATATACAGTGGTCAGGAGTATATCATATACAGGGGTCAGGAGTATATCATATACAGGGGTCAGGAGTATATCCTATACAGTGGTCAGGAGTATATCATATACAGTGGTCAGGAGTATATCATATACAGGGGTCAGGAGTATATCCTATACAGAGGTCAGGAGTATATCATATACAGTGGTCAGGAGTATATCATATACAGGGGTCAGGAGTATATCATATACAGGGGTCAGGAGTATATCCTATACAGAGGTCAGGAGTATATCATATACAGGGGTCAGGGTCTTCTACTGACAATAATTAGAGAGAAAAGTCTCTACTGTACGGTTCTCTCCTTGACATATCGTAGAATGAAGCCGTATTGTTCTTTCAGTGTCATTATCCCGTGTTCTGTCCATTTCCACACCGACACCAACATCTCCTCCACCATCCCGCTGTATTTGTTGTCTCACCATGTTTCCAATGATGGAGATCCAGAGACTGACCGGAGTCTTCTTCTCCATGTCACCAGACCACCTCTTCCTCTACTATTGGGGTGCAGGGCCTTTCTATGACTACTCAGGACCCCCAACCTCTTCTCTATGTGGCACTACCCCCGAAGGAGCTGCTGGTTTAGATTTGGGCCTGCCATTACCTTACTGTACACCACACTCGTCCCAGGGGTCCTTCTTGAAGAGTTATTCACAAATGTCCGCACCAACACTTAATGTCTTTTTCTTCAAGGGTTTTATTAAACCAGGTTCATCAGAGGGGTGGAGGGATAGGGGAGATTCAGGTACCTTGCTTGTGGATCACGGGCACAGTCTTATATCCATAGGACAAATCGGTTCCATACTGGATTCGGCAACTACCGGATAGGCCTCTCTCACTGACCTAGCAGCCGGTGCGAAGCTCATTCAAAGTCTCTGCCACAGACTTGATGAGTATCGTAGATCCGTCACACAGTCCTCTGCCACAAGATCGTGTAACCACACACACACTCTGCAAAGCTCCAAAGAAAGCACACAGTCCACGGTGCCAGGATCTTTCAGCCAGGCCGGCAGCACAGTGAGGTAAATTGGCCAGGGTGTGTCCTCCAATTGAGTCCCCAATTGTTTGGCTTCTTCCCGCAGGCAAGACAGCACAGGACCACCCCTGAACCAGTAGGCCCCAAAAACTCCTGGGCCTACTCTCAGTTGTGGAGCCTCGGCCCAGCAGGCCCCAAGACTGGACCTTGACTCCTGGTGACAGCGACACCCACAGTCAAGTGGAAAATGTGCAACACAGCTGAACTAGAACAGAAACCCATAATTTGGCATAATATTCTGAGCCAACTACAGCTCAGATAACTAAATTTACTAAATAGTGCCTACTCAACAGGAGCTACATATAGGATTGTGAAGATTTGCATCCTATTTACCAAGAAGCAAATCCACGGCACAGCGGTACCGCTGCGAAACCCCCCCCCCCCCCCCCTGCTCAACAACTTCGATCCATGCCCCCCACCCCGATCTGCGGAAACCTCCCCGCAAAGGTGTCCCTCATTCCTATCTCAAAAAGTTGGGAGGTATGATATACAGTACATACACACACAGCACAAGGCCGTGGTCAAACTACGAGACGTTTCTCGGGGCTGCAGGTCCTCTAAACTTCACAAGGTGGTGATTTTCTCATTTTACCATAGAGACAGAAAGTCTCTATGGAAGACAGGAAGTGATGTCAGGGACAGACAGGAAGTTCTGGGTGAGAGGTAAGTCGGGAGGAAGTAGAGAGAAGACGTTGCTGGAAGAGGTAGTAGAGGAGGTAATAAGATCTTATTTTCTATTTACACCCAGTAACCCCGTCATGTCCGTCCTCTTCCTCCATAGTCACTGTGACGTCTTTTATCTCCAGCAGATGATGATACACACATATATAGTGTGGAGACCTAGATTAACCCCTTCAGGGGCAGAACATTCCCCCACTTACAGGGCCGGAACATTCTCTTAATTTCAGTTTATACTAACAGATTATACGATAATACGGGGTGGGGGTTTTAGTTAGAGGTGGATATATGATACTTGTATTTGATTTTATAATCTTTATGGAGGAGGAAATAACTATTCCTGATGTCTGTGAAGGTTCAACACAAGGGATGTGTCTGGATGATGACTTTATCTTTGTAAGTATCAGGTGATGTCACTGTCTATTTCCCTATGTAGGAGGATTTAGAAGGACACAAGGATCTCTACAAGGACGTCATGATGGACAATCAGCCGCCCCTCACATCACCGGGTAAGAGGAGACTTTATTGTAAAGGAGAGAGCAGTACGGAGGCTCCACCTAGATCCCCCATCATCTGATAAACACATAGAAACAATGAATTCAGTCAGTGTGTGTGTTTCCTACAGATGGATCCAGTAATGGGAACCCACCAGAGAGATGTCCCCGTCCTCTGTATTCCTGGGATTCCACACAGGAAGGTCACACCATCCCCCACCATCATCAGGTAGATGAGGAACAAATCACTGATAGTATCATTAGGATCTGTACATTATCTGCATTGTTGCCATTGATGTCATTTTTATTCTATATTCAGAGTGGAGACCTGAGAGATCCTAAAGTTGAGGTTAAAGAGGAGATAAAAGAGGAGGATGATGAGGATGGGGTGATGGAGGAAGAACACACCATCCCCCACCATCATCAGGTAGATGAGGAACAATTATTGGTGGTTATGATTTATACACAAACATGTTTATTATACTGAATGTTTTATTATATATTCAGAGTGGAAACCTCGGGGATGATAATATTTATATTAAAGAAGAGTATAAAGAGGAGGATGAGGAGTATGGAGGGATGGAGGAGATATCAGAAGGACACAAGGATATGATGGAACCACCTAATACCAGGAACCCACCAGAGAGATGTCCCAGTCCTCTGTATTCCCGGGATTCCACGGAGGAAGGTCACACCATCCCTCCCTATTGCAAGGTCGGTGGGACGGAGCATCTAGAACATGGACTGGTGGAGATGATGTGTGGATTTTGTATGTAAGTTTATATCTTACAGATGATATTCTCTCTCATTATCTTGGTTTAGAGTGGAGATCCAATCGATATAGAATTTGAGGTGAAATCAGAAGAAGAAGAGACGTATGTGAGGGATGATCAGCAGTCTATGGAGGAGGATGGAATAACGGGGACATTTATAGAGGAGGACACTCCTACAGAGATCAGCACAGGTGGGTCATTAACACTAAATCCATTCCTCCACCCATACTGCTCACTGATTGGTCCAGAGTAGGGCGGGGACTGGGTGATATCAGCCTGTAATCCCCTGGTCACTTTCCTGAGCTGTGTTCCCCGTCCTGTATTCCTGTATTTCTCTGGGATAATCTTCCTTCTCTGTGCTGCAGACACAATTTATGTCTCTAGACTGGATTTATGGAGATTCTGGGGTTCAGCTGGCAGCAAAATGTTGATTTTCACCATAGGGTTTGCTTGACCTAGACACCTGGGGTATGTACCTTGGGTCTTCTGCCCCATGACCGGGTCTAGTGAGATCTCTGACAGAACAATTCGCCTGGGTTACTTGCTCTGTTATTTGCTGGCTGTGCCGGGTGGAGGGATAGGTCTGTATAGTCTCAGACCCAAGTCACTGAGTGCAGTCTCATGAGATGGGAGGCAGCGGTGTGGGATCTCTGCAACTTGTCTCCAGTAATCATTTCATCCGCCACTGATTACTGAAAACCAATATCATGAGTCCTGACCCCTGCACTATATACTCTATGTTGTACATTACATACTCCTGACCCCTGCACTATATTCTCCATGTTGTACATTACATACTCCTGACCCCTACACTATATACTCTATGTTGTACATTACATACTCTTTATTATCTCTGAACAAGAACGGTTGGAGAGCCGGTTTAGGACCAGGACACATTTGAGTAGATGCAATGACAATTGGCAGACTCCGAGACTTCTATAGATAGACTGCTATACAGTGAAAGGCCTCCAGCCGGACACCACTTCTGTATAGGTAGGACCACTGTCTCCTATGGTAACAGATCTTGTTACAGTCACTAACGGTAGTTCTACATAACTCTTGGTAACACAGAATAGTTCTCTTCTTCTCACACCGTCACTCACTGCAGATCTTCTCTCCCTGAGCTCCCGGTCTCTCACTAGTAGGGATGAGCTTTATGTTCGGGTCCAACATTCCAATCTAACATTGGCTGTTCGAAAAACGAACATTATGGGGTGTTCGCGTCAAATTCGAGCGTTGTGTCACACAAGATCGCAGTGCATTGCTATGTGATGATTGGCTAAAGCATGCACTATGACCCGCATACTTTGGCCAATCCCAGCGCCGTGAGCAAAGAGAGCCATAATTGGCCAATGGCAGGGTGCCTTTGCACTGCAACTGCTGCCTTTTCAGCTGGTAGACTCTGCACCCTTTTGTGAATTTGTGGAATGTGCGGTACCTCAGTGGCAGGTTCACAAATACCATTTATTTTCACGGAAGACCATTCCGGTCCTCTTCCAGCATGTGGAAGGCAATGTCTTGGCCTCGTTGGACATGGCGGTCAGCAGTAGGTTGCATATTACCGCTGACTCATGGTCCAGCAGGCATGGACAGCGACAATGCCTTTCTTTCACGGTGCACTGGGTAACTCTGCTGGCAGCTGGGAAGGATGCAGGACAAGGTGCAGTATTGTTGGAGCTTGTTCTGCCACCACACCTCCAAAATGCTAGTGGTGGCTCTCTCCTCCACTCCCTCCTCTTCTTCCTCTATGGCCTCTTCATCTGCAGATTTGTCCTCCTGAACCAGCGATGCTCCATAGACGTTCAAGAGGCTACGCAAGCACTCAGGCAAAAAGATGCCATACGGTGCTTAAGTTAGTCTGCTTAGGGGGCAGGAGCCACACTGGGGCAAAGATTCTATCAGCTCTGCAGGGGCAGGCTCAGAGGTGGTTGATGCCACGCCAGCTTCAGCCAGGAATGGATGTGGACACCAACCTCCTCTCCGCCCTCCGACATTGACACTTGACCATGTGCCCTGTTTTTAGGGACTTTCCCAGAACTTATCCACCCTTCGCAGGGGGAGCAGAGGATGAAACATCTTTGGGAGGCCTTGCAGAAAGGTTTGTGAAATGCGTTTCTAGAGTCTGGGAGGTTACAATTTCCTGGTGCTGGACAACGTGTTGCTGAGGCTTCGTTCAATCACAGAAAGAGCGATGGAGAAGGTGGCCGTCTGACTGATGCCTTCAGACAATTCTTCAGTCCGCAGCCCCAAGGTCTGATCCGTTCCAGCAACCGTCTCCAGCGTCTGAATTACATGGTGCAGGAATATCTAGGGGCAAGATCGGACTTGGAGACCTTTCCAACAGAAAATCCTCTGGGTTACTGGGTCTTGAGGATGGACCACTGGCCAGAGCTTGCACAATATGCAATTGAGCTACTGGCCTGTCCTGCATCCAGCATTCTTTCTGAACACCAGGAAGTGAGAGGAAATCTCCCCCTAGGAAGGGAAATTCTCTCCTGTAAGAGTTGGGGAAAAAGGTGTCTCCTTTCCACTGATGCTTTATCACCAATCCTTGTTTCCCTAATAACCCCAAATTTTCTAAATCCAATTGTCATTGGGACAGAAAGTGAGGTGACATCTTCTGAACACGGGGCACAGACAGCAAAACAAATGTTACAGGGGTGATAACCCTTCCCTATGTTTTCCAAAAAGCTTAAAATTCTATTCTTGGGCTGGAGCTACACTTAAAATGTACGCGTCCCAAATTACAAACAGATTCAACTTAAAGCGGATGGTTCAGGAACAAGAAATATTAAAAGCCAGCAGCAACAAATACTGCAGCTGCTGACTTTTAATATTTGGACACTTACCTGTCCTGGAGTCCAGCGGCGTCCGCAGCAGAGGATGAGCGATCGCTCGTCACCCTGCTGCTCCCCCCTCCATCCACGGTGAGGGAACCAGGAAGTGAAGCGCTGCGGCTTCACTGCCCGGTTCCCTACGGCGCATGTGCGAGTCGCGCTGCGCCTGCCGATTGGCTCCCGCTGTGTGCTGGGAGCTGAGAGTTCCCAGCACACAATGGGGGGGCAACGGGATGTCGCCAAAAAACCCGTCTTTTGCCCGAGACTGCGGGCCGGAAGTGGTTGCAGATATCTGTCTTTAGACAGGTATCTGCACCCCCCTCCCCCCTGAAAGGTGTCAATTGTGACACCGGCGGGGGGGAGGGTTCCGATCAGCGGATCTTCACTTTAGGGTGGAGATCCGCTTTAAGAGCAAACCTCCAGTCCCTTTCTTGTTTGTAACCCGGGGGCCGCCTGTATACTGCTGTTCAGAGTATATAGAGCCTGCGGGCACTTTTCATTTTTCACGTTCGGGCCCCATGAACTTTAACGGTGTTCGAATGTTTGCACAAACTTTCGGCCCATTCGCTTGTTTTGCCACGAACCGAACCGGGAGGTGTTAGGCTCCTACCTACTCACTGGACTTCCAGATTCAGTGGCCACTGACTCTCCTGAGCTCTTCTACAGCTAACCGCTCTATATTCCTCAAGTGTCACCTCCGCTATTCTGCTGGGCCCCTGGCTTGGCACTTACTGATGCTCAAGCATCACCCCTATTATCCTGCTGAGCCCCTGGCTTGGCACTTACTGATGCTCAAGTGTCACCCCCGCTATCCTGCTGGGCCATGGCTTGGCACTTACTGATGCTCAAGCGTCACCCCCACTATCCTGCTGGGACCCTGGCTTGGCATTTAATGATGCTCCTCAAGTGTCACCCCTGCTGGGCCCTTGGCTTGGCACTTGCTGAAGCTTTCCCACTTCTTCACTGTCCCAGGCTGGTGAGAAGATTGCTCTGGTACTGACTCCAGCTTACTAATTGTAGTCTCCGGTAACAAGGTGGATGGTCCCTTAGTGGCGACAGCCTCCCCTCTACCTTCGATCACAACTGGTCCCCCGTTCGGCTGAATATTTACTCTCAGTTGGAATCCAATCCTGCAGTCCCAACCCTGCGCTGCTTCTCTTGTTCCTGGATAGGCCTCAGGCTTCCAGCCTAGCAACCTGGGCGACATAACACAAGTCCACCCAGACAGCTGTCCAGGTGGCACAGAACCCCGATCACCTGACTTCACACTAAATAGGCTCTCCCAGCAGGCCAAGGGACCAAAGAAACCCCTGCAAATTGGCTGAGACCCCCCATCCATTCATAATCCGACCTTGCTACACCCTTGTCTATCTAGTGCCACCTAGTGACAGAAGAGAAAAGGTGCAGCCATCCAAAGTTAGAGAGGAGTCAGTAGATCTCCTAACAATAAGCAAGGATAACTACCACCTGGTGAACTGAATTTATTAACCACCCTTCCTAAACACCAGGGTGCTACATGTTTGTTACATACTCCTGACCCCTGCACTATTTGCTCTATGTTGTACATTACATACTCCTGACCCTCGTCTTATAATCCCCTCATCACTGTCACTCCTATAAAAGACAGTTCTCGTTGTTTCCTCACTCTCTGACTAAGGTCCATGAATAAAGAAATGATCTGGTAGGAGATCAGAGGACCCATTTACTAGTTACCTTGAGGGGGGAATTGTAAGATCCTCAGAGACAAAGCTGCCTGATGTGGGAGGAGTCCTGGTTTAGGGGAACCAATCTGCTCATGTCTAGTAATAATCTTTGTATTTCTATTTTAGTAGATGGACAGGAGATGAGGAAAACCTCAGAGGATTGTCTCACTTTGTCTCCAGACTGTAAAGGAGAAGATGAGGACATCACACAGTATAGTCCAGGAGAAAACCCGACTACCTCAAATGTCCATCCGGCACCACACAGTGTAGATGGACCATCGTATTCCTCTTATCCTGAGGAACCTCAGACTGTGCGGGACGGTGCCGGACCATCGTATTCCTCTTATCCTGAGGAACCTCAGACTGTGCGGGATGTTGCCGGACCATCGTATTCCTCTTATCCTGAGGAACCTCAGACTGTGCGGGACGGTGCCGGACCATCGTATTCCTCTTATCCTGAGGAACCTCAGACTGTGCGGGACGGTACCGGACCATCGTATTCCTCTTATCCTGAGGAACCTCAGACTGTGCGGGACGGTGCCGGACCATCGTATTCCTCTTATCCTGAGGCACCTCAGACTGTGCGGGATGGTGCCGGACCATCATATTCCTCTTATCCTGAGGAACCTCAGACTGTGCGGGACAGTGCTGTCTTTCCAACACATAAGAGGTTTCCGTGTCCTCAGTGCGGGAAATGTTTTTCAGTAAAGTCCAGTCTTTCCACACATCAGAGATCTCACACGGGGGAGAAGCCTTTTTCCTGTTCTGAGTGCGGGAAATGTTTTTTTCGGAAATCCAATCTTTCCACACATCAGAGATCACACACGGGGGAGTGGCCTTTTTCTTGTTCTGAGTGTGGAAAATGTTTTTCAGATAAGTCCAGTATTTCAAAACATCAGAGATCTCACACGGGGGAGAAGCCCTTTTCCTGTTCAGAGTGCGGGAAATGTTTTTCAGATAAGTCCAGTCTTTCCACACATCAGAGATCTCACACGGGAGAGAAGCCTTTTTCCTGTCCTGAGTGCGGGAAATGTTTTTCAATGAAGTCTGATCTTTCTAAACATCAGAGATCTCACACGGGGGAGAAGCCTTTTTCCTGTTCTGAGTGCGGGAAATGTTTTTCACAAAAGTCCAGTCTTTCCATTCATCAGAGATCACACACGGGGGAGAAGCCGTATTCCTGTTCTGAGTGCGGGAAATGTTTTTCAGTGAAGGTTAATCTTTTTAAACATCAGAGATCTCACACGGGGGAGAAGCCTTTTTCCTGTTCTGAGTGCGGGAAATGTTTTTCAGTGAAGTTTAATCTTTCCAAACATCAGAGATCTCACACGGGGGAGAAGCCTTTTTCCTGTTCTGAGTGTGGAAAATGTTTTTCAGAAAAGTACCATCTTTACAGACATCAGAGATCTCACACAGGGGAGAAACCTTTTTCCTGTCCTGAGTGAGGGAATTGCTCCTCACTGAAGTCCTGTCTTCCTGTACATCAGGGGCCCCACACAACCCTCGAGGTGTATTAGTGAGAGCGGGAAATGTCTTGTATGTGAATGTTGCTGGACATTATCATTATCATGGATATTACATGGAAAGCGAGAGGGTTCAAGCCGTGATTTGTCATCATTGTGATGATTGTGGCTTCCAGCTCATGAAAACCCCAAATCCACAATCTCAGAAAATTCCAATATTCCATGCAATCAATAAAACACGGATTGTACAGAGAAGGATATGGCACCTCTGAAAAGTAGAAGCTGCGTATTAATTGTGTGAAAATAGTGCAGCGCTGCGTATCTATAAATCTTATATAAACAAATAATTATACATTCCATAAAACTATTTATGAAAAAAGAAAATAAATAAATGATAAAAAAAACAGTTCATATGGAGGTTTCCAAAGCTGTCACCGCTGTGAAAAATCCTATTTAAATGGATCCAATATTCAGTGCGCACCCCCACCTGCTAAAATGCATGCTCACCTCAAGGGTGAGTATAAAACTCATAGACAGATCACTCCTCGTGTCCGATCACGATCCCTCCACTTTACCAATGGTAGTAATTCCTACAGTCTCCAGACTGCACCTCTGTGTGGGGAATCAACGTATAAATTGTCTCCAAACACCACCTTCCTCCATTCACTTATTAATAATCACTTCTATATCCCGGGGGGAAGGACGTGAAAGAAAAAACACAAGTACCATAGTGCTCTCTGCTTCTGAATTTATTATAAAAGCCCCTCCTAAAAAGTTAAACAGGAACAAAAATTGTCTCTGGACAGCTGCACTCTGAACAAATTGTCGCCTTTATTAAAAGAAGGACAGCACTACAAGTCACGGCAAAATAAAACCCGACACTGACGCGTTTTGCACTGAAACTAGTGCTTAGTCATAGTGGGAGTCCCCTGAAAAGTTACACTTACAATAAAAACAGAAAGTATCAAATCACCAGCTCACTCACTGCCGATCTAGACCCACGGCGCTTTGTCACAGATAGGGCTCCTCCCTTCTAAATGCGTGTCGGCCTCTCATTGGCCTTCATCAGTAGATGGGTGGGTCAAATTAGGTGAAAACTTATATACCTGTCTGTTGCCCCTTCAGTTGCAGCCCTTCAGACATCACCACAGTCTGTGAGGACACGCCCTCTTCCTGTGACTACAGAGCTCACAATCATAGAGCTGGAGAGCGTGTCACCCGAATCTGCAAACCAGCAGGGCGCTCTCACTCGATCACACCGCTGAGCTCCGTGGTAATGTCCCGTTACAATCTAATCTCCACATGAGTGTGCGATGTATCACCATATACATACAATAAAAAACAAGTCTAAAATAAAATGAAAAGATGTTCCTATGTGATAAAACCCGAGGGTTTCTAATGTTAAAATAGCGCAGCTTCTGCTGTTCAAAGGCTTTACTTTGCGTTCTGGGTGAATGACGAATCGTGAGACAAATTTGTGAATTAACGTGAATAAAAACCGTGTGTTTTAATATACACACTATAAAGGATAATGTAACGGTATGGCTCATGGGACACAGAGGCTCTTGAAGGGTGTGGGGTACTCCTGTTTCAGCTTCACCAGTGACTCTTGTGTCTAGGGTCATCCTGTGTCCACTAGGGGCATAGGATGACTGAGAACTGATATCTCGGATTACATGAGATGGGACAGTGTCAGGAGGGATGAGAGATCAGACCCGTGTGACTGCACAGAGAAACCAGACAGTATGATTAGTGAAGTAAAAGGTGTTTAATTATAAGAAAACCAGTGAGGATAGCAAACAATATATATATATATATAATCAGAAAGGGAATACCGTACACATAGGTCAAGCCAGGCCGAGGTCATACACAAGGGATATCAGCAGATGGGACAGGACGGAGCAGGGGTCGGATGGATGGACTAGCTGCAGGATACAGGCTAAGGGGAGACAGGGATCAGGAAGCAGGGCAGACAAGTCCAGGCGGGATCAGGATGCAGGGCAGACAAGTCCAGGCGGGATCAGGATGCAGGGCAGACAAGTCCAGGCGGGATCAGGATCAGAACAGGATCAAGGTACGAAATCAGGATCAGAATACAGGTCAGGGTACAGGCTTAGGTCCAGCAGATATGAAGATACCAGGGCGAGCTCTGCTTGAGCTCGCCGGGTATAAATAGGGGGTGTGTTAATTGCATTCATGTCACACCTGAACGCAGGAAAGGCTGTGAACTCCAGAAGACCAGGAACCCCCCGCTGGTGGAGGCCGGTTCTGCAGCCAGAATAACAGGCATATTTACCAGCAGGGGGGACCATTCCTGACAGTACCCCCCATCAAAGGAGCAGCCTCCGGACGCTCCAACCAGTTGTTGCTGGGGGAGGCTCATGGTGTCAAGCCAGGTAGTGGATAAGGGCTCCGGGTCATCGAGCTGGGCAGCAGATAAGGGCTCCGGGTCATCGAGCTGGGCAGCAGATAAGGGCTCCGGGTCATCGAGCTGGGCAGCAGACAAAGGCTCCGGGTCATCGAGCTGGGCAGCAGACAAAGGCTCCGGGTCATCAAGCTGGGCAGCAGACAAAGGCTCCGGGTCATCGAGCTGGGCAGCAGACAAAGGCTCCGGGTCATCGAGCTGGGCAGCAGACAAAGGCTCCGGGTCATCGAGCTGGGCAGCAGACAAAGGCTCCGGGTCATCGAGCTGGGCAGCAGACAAAGGCTCCGGGTCATCGAGCTGGGCAGCAGACAAAGGCTCCTGGTCATCGAGCTGGGCAGCAGACAAAGGCTCCGGGTCATCGAGCTGGGCAGCAGACAAAGGCTCCGAGTCATCGAGGCGGGCAGCAGGCTCCGGGTCATCAAGCTGGGCAGCGGACAAAGGCTCCGGGTCATCGAGCTGGGCAGCAGGCTCCGGGTCATCGAGCTGGGCAGCAGGCTCCGGGTCATCGAGCTGGGCAGCAGGCTCCGGGTCATCGAGCTGGGCAGCAGGCATAGGAACGAGCGGCTGGCAGACTGGCACATGAACAGCAGACTGGCACAGGGACAGCAGGCTGGCGCAGGGCAGCGGACTGGAAGTCATCAAACTGGGCAGCGGACTGGAAGTCATCGACCTGGGCAGCGGACTGGAAGTCATCGACCTGGGCAGCGGACTGGAAGTCATTAAGCTGGGCAACGGACTGGAAGTCATTAAGCTGGGCAACGGACTGGAAGTCATCAAACTGAGCAGCGGACTGGAAGTCATCAACCTGGGCAGCAGACTGGAAGTCATCGACCTGGGCAGCAGACTGGAAGTCATCGACCTGGGCAGCTGACTGGAAGTCATCGATCTGGGCAGCTGACTGGAAGTCATCGACCTGGGCAGCAGACTGGAAGTCATCGACCTGGGCAGCAGACTGGAAGTCATCGACCTGGGCAGCAGACTGGAAGTCATCGACCTGGGCAGCAGACTGGAAGTCATCGACCTGGGCAGCAGACTGGAAGTCATCCACTTGGGCAGCAGACTGGAAATCATCAAGCTGGGCAGCAGACTGGAAGTCATCAAGCTGGGCAGCAGACTGGAAGTCATCAAGCTGGGCAGCGGACTGGAAGTCATCAAGCTGGGCAGCGGACTGGAAGTCATCAAGCTGGGCAGCGGACTGGAAGTCATCAAGCTGGGCAGCGGACTGGAAGTCATCAAGCTGGGCAGCAGACTGGAAGTCATCAAGCTGGGCAGCAGACTGGAAGTCATCAAGCTGGGCAGCATACTGGAAGTCATCAAGCTGGGCAGCTGACTGGAAGTCATCGACCTGGGCAGCAGACTGGAAGTCATGGACCTGGGCAGCAGACTGGAAGTCATGGACCTGGGCAGCAGACTGGAAGTCATCCACTTGGGCAGCAGACTGGAAATCATCAAGCTGGGCAGCAGACTGGAAGTCATCAAGCTGGGCAGCAGACTGGAAGTCATCAAGCTGGGCAGCGGACTGGAAGTCATCAAGCTGGGCAGCGGACTGGAAGTCATCAAGCTGGGCAGCGGACTGGAAGTCATCAAGCTGGGCAGCGGACTGGAAGTCATCAAGCTGGGCAGCGGACTGGAAGTCATCAAGCTGGGCAGCGGACTGGAAGTCATCAAGCTGGGCAGCGGACTGGAAGTCATCGGACTGGCAAGCTGGCACAGGAACATCAGGTTGGCGGCTGGCACAGGAACATCAGGGTGGCAGGCTGGCACAGGAACACCAGGGTGGCAGGCTGGCACAGGAACACCAGGGTGGCAGGCTGGCACAGGAACACCAGGGTGGCAGGCTGGCACAGGAACAAGCTGGGAGGCTGGCACAAGCTGAGCAGATGGCACTGGAACAAGCTGAGCAGATGGCACTGGAACAAGCTGAGCAGGTGGCACTGGAACAAGCTGAGCAGGTGGCACTGGAACAAGCTGAGCAGGTGGCACTGGAACAAGCTGAGCAGGTGGCACTGGGACAGGCTGGGTAACTGGCACGATGGTGTGAGTTGGGAAGTACTTCCGTTTCTTTTTAGACTTAGACACTACAGGTTTGTTAACAGAAGCGATGTATGAAGAAGATGGATTTAAGTAGGAGGAGGGTTTGGAATATGGCAGAGACACAGGGATGGTGACTGGAGGAGTTGTTACAGGTGGATTATAGGCAGGGTAGGTACAATTAGTAGAAATTGGGTAGTAATATTTGGTAGGGTGTGGAATTAACTGGGCGAAAGCTGAGGTTGTCATTGGCGATGGGCGGATAGGTCCTTGGGAAGGTAGGTGGTTAATAGCAGGGTTGGAGCGGACAGGTGGATTAAAGGCAGGGTAGGTACAAGTAGAAACTGGGTAGTAATATTTGGTAGGATGCTGAATTATCTGAGCTGGGGTTGCCATTGGTGATGGATAGATGGATCCCTGAGAAGGCAGAGGGTTAATAGTAGGGCTGGAACGGACTGGCTTGGCTGGAATCAGGAGATCTGACCATGCCTGCAGCACAGGTTGAACAAAAGCAGGTTCACACACACCTTGTCTAATCAGAGCCTGCACACAGCTAATACACTCAGATAACTTTTGCTGGGGACAGGAGGAATAATACTCATCAAAAGACGCCGGATCATCCTCTAATAGCCACACCAGGGATTCAACTTGGTCATGACTGAAGGGGGGAGAGAAATCGTCCCTACCGACAGGAATAGATGACAGGGCTGGTTTTACACACAACCGAATTAATGGCTGAACATCATTAAAAGTCATGTAACCCTGATCCACACAGGAATGAGCTAATCGGATAGTTTCCATTAGCTGGTCACTAGTCCAACCCTCCAAAACCTGGCGACAATACCTTTCATCCTCTTCAGCCAGCAGAGAATAATAAAGGATGGCATCGTAATCCATGTTTAGAGCAATGCACTACACCAGGATGGTTCCCAAATGCAGTCACGTCTGATCAAGAATGGCCCTGGTATACTGTCAGGAGGGATGAGAGATCAGACCCGTGTGACTGCACAGAGAAACCAGACAGTATGATTAGTGAAGTAAAAGGTGTTTAATTATAAGAAAACCAGTGAGGATAGCAAACAATATATATATATATATATATATATATATATATATATATAAAATCAGAAAGGGAATACCGTACACATAGGTCAAGCCAGGCCGAGGTCATACACAAGGGATATCAGCAGATGGGACAGGACGGAGCAGGGGTCGGATGGATGGACTAGCTGCAGGATACAGGCTAAGGGGAGACAGGGATCAGGAAGCAGGGCAGACAAGTCCAGGCGGGATCAGGATGCAGGGCAGACAAGTCCAGGCGGGATCAGGATCAAGGTACGAAATCAGGATCAGAATACAGGTCAGGGTACAGGCTTAGGTCCAGCAGATATGAAGATACCAGGGCGAGCTCTGCTTAAGCTCGCCGGGTATAAATAGGGGGTGTGTTAATTGCATTCATGTCACACCTGAACGCAGGAAAGGCTGTGAGCTCCAGAAGACCAAGAACCCCCCCCGCTGGTGGAGGCCGGTACTGCAGCCAGAATAACAGGCATATTTACCAGCAGGGGGGACCATTCCTGACAGACAGTAATGATAATCCACAATATATTCAGAATATCTTGAACTATTACTGGTTGTTGATTCTGAACTCAACAGGTTAATTGAAAGATGTCATCACCTCCAGCTACCTGGCTGTAGTGTAGGATAAAGCTTGCTGTGATTGTATTCTATTGTGCTAATTAAGTCTGCTACTGTGGTGATGTGGATTGGAGCTTGATAGACATTCTGGCTTTTGAAGACCTTTTTATTGTGTGATGCTCATAGACACTGTTTTGTGTGAATTTCTATTGATGATAATGTGTGTTGTGAATTAGCACAGTAGGAATTAGCTTCACGTTCGAAACGAACGTATGTTCGACTCGAACATCGTCCGTTCGATCGTTCGTCGAATTTCGAACAAAAACGATCGTTCGCGGCAAATTCGAGTGAAACGAAACGATCGGTTTTAAAACTTTTTTTCCATTGATACGTGTTCCCTGGGGCAAGACCCGGGTTCTGAAAGACGTTTTTCAACAATAACTTGAAAATTGGTCTTTAAAACGACCGTTTTTGCATTTGAACGTTCGAGTCCCATAGACTTCAATGGGGTTCTAAATGTTCGTGCGAACGATCGGACCGTTCGACGGTTCTGGTGCGAACCGAACGCGGGGGTGTTCGGCTCATCCCTATAGAACAGTATAAAAGGTCAGATGTCTGACTTGCCAGCTGTAGGTAATTAGAATTGGACTCAGAATGTCTGACTAAAGGAATGTGTATTTTATAAGCAGGTGTCCATCTTAAAAGATGTGTATTGAGGGGGGCTCATTAGTACCCATTGTATGATGTTGTGGGTGGGGTTGAGTCGTTGTTACTGACTGTATATAAAGAGCCTGATTTTCCCATTAAAGTATCTATCCGTTTGGAACCAGAGAACAGAGCTGTGTGTGTCTCATTTCTGGGGGAATCCGTATGGGTTGTGTTTTCCGGATTGTGGAGTGTCGATAACTGTCTTGGTTTCGGAATGGAATATCTTAAACAGCATTAACCCCTGTCCCATTTGGGGTTCCGTTACACCACATTTGGCCATTAGATGGCGCTACGTACCGTAGAAATGATCTCCATCTAGTGGCCAAATGCAATCATTTCTATTTTAAATGGATGGAAACCGTTCGACCAGCACAGCAAATATCCTAATAACATTCATCTTTCCCCCATTCACACAGAAGGATGGTACATGGACTTTCCCCAGGGGAATTGCTATGCACATATTTTATGAATAGACCCCTAAATGTCAGGAGACGTTTATATAAAGATGGGAAGTATGGAGCAGATAAATGAATAGACCTCCTAGCAATGTCATTACCAGGCTGCAGCTAGGGGAGCTCTAATGTGTGAGCACAGCAGAGTGATCCCATCTAGCTCACATTAACCCTTTCACTGTCAGATGTTTTTGCATTATTTTGGGCCTGAAGATTAGATAAAACCCCCAAACATATATTATCTGATAGCAGAAGCCCTGGAGAATAAAATGGTGGTGATTGTTAAGGTGTTCCTCGTAATTTAGATGTTAGTGAACGTAATGAATATGAATTTATCCGAAGTTACGAATTGCCTGAAATAACGAATGCTGCATCTAAATGAATGGAACGTAATGAATTAATAATAATAACAAAACATTTTTCTTTGTTTCTGTTATAAAATTTTGTAAATTAGTATGTTTCCTCCTTCACTGATGAGGCGGCACCAATGAGATAGCACTGACAATGGGCACTGATAGGCAACACTGATGGGCACTGAAGGGTATATATGAGTGGCACTGATTGGCATCTCCCTGGGGGTCCAGGGTAATATACCTGGTAGGCATCCCTGGTGGTCCTGGGTGGGGGGCTGCACTGATAAACAATCAGCACAGACCCCCCTGTCAGGAGAGCAGCCGATCGGCTCTCCTCTCGCCTGTCAGATGCGAGTGAGGAAAAGTCGATAAACGGCTCTTCCTGTTTACGCTGTGATTAGCCGTGATTGGACACAGCTGATCACGTGGTAAGGAGCCTCCCTAAGAGGCTCTTTACCGAAATCGGTGTGTCTGACTGACACACCACAAAAGAGATCACCGGGCTGTGTACCCCGTAGGGCATGCAATTGCGGCTTATCCTTCTGGACATCATATAATGGGCAGTCAGAATAACTGAACCACTTCCTGGCCGTCATTTTGCTATAGGCCAGGTGGGAAGTGGTTAAATGTCTTCACAGGTCATCAGGTTAAAGGTAATCCTGAAAAATGAGCCTAGAGTGCAGAGATCAGGAGAATATCATATACAGTGATCAGAAGTATTATATTATATACAAGGGTCAGGAGTAGGGATGAGCCGAACACCCCCCCCCCCCCCCCCGTTCGGTTCGCACCAGAACCTGCGAACAGACCAGAAGTTTGTGTGAATTTTCGAACCCTGTTAAAGTCTATGGGACTCGAACATTTGAAATCTAAAATACTAATTTAAAGGCTAATATGCAAGTTATTGTCCTAAAAAGTGTTTGGGGACCCGGGTCCTGCCCCAGGGGACATGTATCAATGCAAAAAAAAAGTTTTAGAAACTAACGTTTTTTCGGGAGCAGTGATTTTAATAATGATAAAAGTGAAATATTCCTTTAAATTTCGGACCTGGGGGTGTATAGTATGCCTGTAAAGAAGCGCTTGTTTCCTGTGCTTAGAACTGTCCCTGCACAAAATGTAATTCCTGAAGGAAAAAAGTCATTTAAAATCACTCGGGGCTATAATGAATTGTCGGCTCCCGGCAATACAGAGAAAATACATTCATAAAAAAAATTCAATTACCAGGCCCTTCAGGCAGGACCCGGGTCCCCAAACACTTTTTAGGACAATAACTTGCATATTAGCCTTTAAAATTAGGACTTTAGATTTCAAACGTTCGAGTCCAATAGACTTTAACAGGGTTCTAAAGTTCACGCGAACTTGCCGTGAATACCCCAAAATGTTCGTTGTTTGGCGAACAGGCAATACTCGAAGCTCATCCCTAGTCAGGAGTATATCATATACAGAGGTCAGGAGTATATCATATACAGAGGTCAGGAGTATATCGTATACAGGAGTCAGGATTATATCATATACAGGAGTCAGGAGTATATCATATACAGGGGTCAAGAGTATATCATATACAGTGATCAGGAGTATATCATATACAGAGGTCAGGAGTATATCATACAGGGGTCAGGAGTATATCATATACAGAGGTCAGGAGTATATCATATACAGGGGTCAGGAGTATATCATATACAGGAGTCAGGATTATATCATATACAGGAGTCAGGAGTATATCATATACAGGGGTCAAGAGTATATCATATACAGTGATCAGGAGTATATCATATACAGAGGTCAGGAGTATATCATACAGGGGTCAGGAGTATATCATATACAGAGGTCAGGAGTATATCATATACAGGGGTCAGGAGTATATCATATACAGGAGTCAGGATTATATCATATACAGTGGTCAGGAGTATATCATATACAGGGATCAGGAGTATATCATATACAGGGATCAGGAGTATATCATATACAGAGGTCAGGAGTATATCATATACAGAGGTCAGGAGTATATCATATACAGTGATCAGGAGTATATCATATACAGAGGTCAGGAGTATATCATATACAGGGGTCAGGAGTGTATCATATACAGAGGTCAGGAGTATATCATATACAGAGGTCAGGAGTATATCATATACAGGGGTCAGGAGTATATCATATACAGGGGTTAGGAGTATATCATATACAGGGGTCAGGAGTATATCATATACAGGGGTCAGGAGTATATCATATACAGGGGTCAGGAGTATATCATATACTGGGGTCAGGAGTATATCATATACAGAGGTCAGGAGTATATCATATACAGTGATCAGGAGTATATCATATACAGAGGTCAGGAGTATATCATATACAGAGGTCAGGAGTATATCATATACAGGGGTCAGGAGTATATCATATACTGGGGTCAGGAGTATATCATATACAGAGGTCAGGAGTATATCATATACAGGGATCAGGAGTATATCATATACAGAGGTCAGGAGTATATCATATACAGAGGTCAGGAGTATATCATATACAGGGGTCAGGAGTATATCATATACAGGGGTCAGGAGTATATCCTATACAGGGGTCAGGGTCTTCTACTGATATTAATTAGAGAGAAAAGTCTCTCCTGTATTAAGGTGACCAGATTTTTAAAATTTAATCCGGGGACATATTTTTTGTTTACTAGTAATGGCGGCAATCAGCGACTCTCTGCCCGTCGCCGCCCGCCTCACAGCCTCTCAAGTCTTACTCTTTGGACCTCGGCTACTACTGGGTGGGGAGCGGAGGAAGATCACTCTGCCAGGGAAGGCAAGGAGATAGGCAGGCGGCTGGCCAGGACTTGAGCCAAGGCAGAAGAACATGCGAGCGAAGCAGAATGGGCATGAGCCCGAAACTGAAGAAATATTCCCTCCGCTCCGACCAACACACAATCATCAGAAAGGGGCACAGATAATGGGAAAAATACAACCCCCCCTTGCTAAAATGCATGGCGGAGCGGGGGGGTGTAATTCTATATATTTTTTTTATTCTGCACGGACTGTCTTTGAAATTGCCCCTGCCCCCTATTGAATCCAATCTGGGGACAAAATCAGGGACAGACTTGGTCCGGGGACAGTGTCCTCAATCAGGGGACTGTCCCCTGAAACTGGGGATGTCTGGTCACCCTATCCTGTATGGTTCTCTCCTTGACATATCGTAGAATGAAGCCGTATTGTTCTTTCAGTGTCATCATCCCGTGTTCTGTCCATTTCCACACCGACACCAACATCTCCTCCACCATCCCGCTGTATTTGTTGTCTCACCATGTTTCCAATGATGGAGATCCAGAGACTGACCGGAGTCTTCTTCTCCATGTCACCAGATCACCTCTTCCTCTACTATTGGGGTGCTGGGCCTTTCTATGACTACTCAGGACCCCCAACCTCTTCTATATGTAGCACTACCCCCGAAGGAGCTGCTGGTTTAGATTTGGGCCTGCCGTTACCTTACTGTTCACCACACTCGTCCCAGGGGTCCTTCTTGAAGAGTTATTCACAAATGTCCGCACCAACACTTAATTACTTTTTCTTCAAGGGTTTTATTAAACCAGGTTCATCAGAGGGGTGGAGGGATAGGGGAGATTCATGTACCCTGCTTGTGGATCACGGGTACAGTCTTAGATCCATAGGACAAATTGGTTCCACACTGGATTTGGCAACTACCGGATAGGCCTCTCTCACTGACCTAGCAGCCGGTGCGAAGCTCGTTCAAAGTCTCTGCCACAGACTTGATGAATGTCATTGAGTCGTCACACAGTCCTCTGCCACAAGATCATGTAACCACACACTATGCAAAGCTCCAAAGCCAGGCCGGCAGCACAGTGAGGTAAATTGGCCAGGATGCATCCTCCAATTGAGTCCCCAATTGTTCGGCTTCTTCCCGCAGGCAAGACAGCACAGGACCACCCCTGGACCAGTAGGCCCCAAAAACTCCTGGGCCTACTCTCAGTTGCGGAGCCTCGGGTCAGCAGGCCCTGAGACCAGAAAATCCCGCTAACGCATCCCTGAGGCCAGGAGGGCCATCCTGTCAGGATCAGAAGACCCCACCTTCAGAATGCACAATGCGCAGACTTTGACTCCTGGTGACAGTGACACCCACATTCAAGTGGAAGATGTGCAACACAGCTGAACTAGAACAGAAACCCACAATTTGGCATAATATTCTGAGCCAACTACAGCTCAGATAACTAAATTTACAAAATGTCGCCTACTCAACAGGAACAGGGAGCTACTTATAGGATTGTGAAAATTTTCATCCTATTTACTAAGAATCTGAAGAAGATGTCCATGATGTAGATGAGGGTCACATATAGTATGAGCAGCATCACCCTTCACTCTGTCACCAAGACCTAGTCTGGCAATGCCCAGAATGATACCAATTAGTCTCTGACCAATCTCACGGGTTGGATGGAATTTCTCCTTATATCAGTGGTCAGTGTTGTGGTCCCTTACATTGGTGACCAATGGGAGAAGGAACCTCTTATATGTCATCAGTGGGAAGACTGCCCCCCTTACAGATCATTGATGTCAGTTGTTACTGAGAGACATAAATATTTATTTGGTTACCTACTTGAAGACTATTAGGCCGGGTTCACACCTATGCGAATTGGTTGCGGCTTAAACCACATCTAATACGCAGAACATTTCTAAATACATTGTTTTCAATGAGGCTGGTTCACATATGTGCGATGCATTCGCACTGCGCATTGCAGGAAATCCGTATGCGTTGTGGAGGCCTTGCGGTGCGGCTCAGGTGCGAATTCAGTCCCATTATCTTCTATGGGTACGCAGCTGATTCGCAGATGTGTTCAGTTCTCTTCAGGAATTTCTCTCATTCAGCTCAATACACTTCTCCCCCACTCTCCTCTCACTCAGAACTTCCCCCAGGTCTCCAAATCCGCAGCTAAAACGCAATGGATCTGCTGAACACTTCTCTTATCTTTGCAGAGAGATTACAGAGCTGAAATTCTCACCGCACAAGTGTGAACCCAGCCTAAAGGTTATAATGGTCTTCCCATCGAGCGCTGCCTTTGTGTGTTTTTTGTATCCTGCTATCCATTTTTCTAGTGGTTGGAGCTGCACTGGGAATCGGCCTGCAAGGAGATCAGCTAAAAGTAGTTGGATCTGTATGTGCGTTCTAATTAATCGAAATTTGTCGATTAATCGATTAAAGAAACAAAACGATTAATCGAAAACCAAAATTTTGATCAGTAACAGCCCTAGTATGTACACATATATAGTGTGGAGTCGTACATTAACACCTTCAGGGTCAGAACATTCCACCACTTACGGGGCATTACAGGAACTTTCTCTTAATTTACAAAATGTGTTTTTTTTTCCAATCTAATTCAGCTTTTCATTTTATAATAACAGATTATACGATAATACGGGATGGGGGTTTTATTAAGAGCTGTATTTATAATTAGGGATGCACCAAAATTTCATCGGCCAAAAATTGTGTTTTCAGCATATTGCCGAAAGAAAAAAAAGTGCAGATTATTGCTCAGTCGCAATGGCCACGCTTCCGGGGGTCCGCCCATTGTGGGGTGTCATCCTGGCGGCTCAAGGTCCTGTCCTCCTCCCCTCCTCCTTTCCTTGCAGAGTGGCGATCTCTCTGTGTCCGGGAGCTGAATTGCCACAGTAACAATGTCCCGCCTCCTGTGATAGACGGCACACTGATCCCATGCCGGGATATTGAATCAGTGTGACGTGATCACAGGAGGCGGGACATTGTTACTGCGGCCTGATAGGCTGCATCTGATGGCCACTGGTGAGGCTGCATTGATCTCTTGTATAATTTCAGTGCATCAATTAGAAAGAAAAGTCTCTCCTGTACGGTTCTCTCCTTGACATATCGTAGAATGAAGCCGTATTGTTCTTTCAGTGTCATCATCCCGTGTTCTGTCCATTTCCACACCGACACCAACATCTCCTCCACCATCCCGCTGTATTTGTTGTCTCACCATGTTTCCAATGATGGAGATCCAGAGACTGACCGGAGTCTTCTTCTCCATGTCACCAGACCACCTCTTCCTCTACTATTGGGGTGCTGGGCCTTTCTATGACTACTCAGGACCCCCAACCTCTTCTATAGGATTGTGAAGATTTCTATCCTATTTACTAAGAAGCTGAAGAAGATGTCCATGATGTAGATGAGGGTCACATATAGTATGAGCAGCATCACCCTTCACTCTGTCACCAAGACCTAGTCTGGCAATGCCCAGAATGATACCAATTAGTCTCTGACCAATCTCACGGGTTGGATGGACTTTCTCCTTTTCCTTATTTCCAGGTGACCATGAATTAGAGTTCCAATATCTCCCCCGTGTTCTGCAGACAGATATACATTTCCCGATGTCTTATGTTGTACAGATCCCTCATGGTCCCCGATACGAGATCATACATTGGACTTGTTCAACTTTCCAAGCAGGAGGGAATGGACTTGGCAAGATTCCCTCCCCATGTTGAAGGTATGTGGTTTGGTATGGTTCAGGAGGGGGCAAGCTCACTCGCCCCCCCCCCACCCTCCCCTGGACAGTCAGGCTGCGTGCTCTAATAAGGGTCTAGTATGAATTTCTTGGTGGTGGGGGGTCCATACAGGTTTTTTTGTACTTTTATTAGCATTAAATTCACCGGCCAACCAGCAAATCCCCAGTTGACAGCTGAATAAGCCTGGTGGGTGTACATCACTGGGTGTTAGGACACTTGTGGCAACCAATCGCCTAAACAAGCCAAATTATGTTCAAACCCAGAGCTCATTTTAAGTGGTCATTTTATTGGTCCATTACATTGGTGACCCATGGGAGAAGGACCCCCTTATATCAGAGGTCAGTGGAGAAGGATATTCTTACATCGTCATCAGTGGGAAGACTGCCCTCCTTATCATTGATGTCAGTTGTTACTGAGAGACAGAGACCTAACTTGCCTAATTAGAGAGCCCCCTCTGTACAGTACATGATACACACAGCACAAGGCCGTGTTCACACTGAGATGTTTCTCTGGGCTGCAGTTCCTCTGATCTCCACAAGATGGTGATCTCACTTATACCATAGAGAGAAGAAGTCTCTATGGAAGACAGGAAGTGATGTCAGGGGCAGACAGGAAGTTCCGGGTGAAAGGTGAGTCGGGAGGAAGTAGTGAGGAGACATCTTTGGAATCGGTAGCAGAGGAGGTAATAAGATCTTATCTTCTATTTACACCCAGTAACCCCGTCATGTCCGTCCTCTTCCTCCATAGTCACTGTGACGTCTTTTATCTCCAGCAGATGATGATACACACATATATAGTGTGGAGACCTAGATTAACCCCTTCAGGGGCAGAACATTTCCCCACTTACAAGGCCGGAACATTCTCTTCATTTCAGTTTATAGTAACAGATTATACGATAATACGGGTTGAGGTTTTAGTTAGAGGTGGACTTATGATACGTGTGTTTGATTTTATAATCTTTATGGAGGAGGAAATAACTATTCCTGATGTCTGTGAAGGTTCAACACAAGGGATGTGTCTGGATGATGACTTTATCTTTGTAAGTATCAGGTGATGTCACTGTCTATTTCCCTATGTAGGAGGATTTAGAAGGACACAAGGATCTCTACAAGGACGTCATGATGGAGAATCAGCCGCCCCTCACATCACCGGGTAAGAGGAGACTTTATTGCAAAGGAGAGAGCAGTACGGAGGCTCCACCTAGATCCCCCATCATCTGATAAACACATAGAAACAATGGATTCAGTCAGTGTGTGTGTTTCCTACAGATGGATCCAGTCATGGGAACCCACCAGAGAGATGTCCCCGTCCTCTGTATTCCCGGGATTCCACACAGGAAGGTCACACCATCCCCCACCATCATCAGGTAGATGAGGAACAATTATTGGTGGTTATGATTTATACACAAACATGTTTATTATAATGAATGTTTTATTATATATTCAGAGTGGAAACCTCGGGGATGATAATATTGATGTTAAAGAAGAGTATAAAGAGGAGGATGAGGAGTATGGAGTGATGGAGGAGTTATCAGAAGGACACAAGGATATGATGGAGCCACCTAATACCAGGAACCCCCCAGAGAGATGTCCCCGTCCTCTGTATTCCCGGGATTCCACACAGGAAGGTCACACCATCCCCCACTGTTACAAGGTCGGTGGGGCGGAGCATCTAGAACATGGACTGGTGGAGATGATGTGTGGATTTTGTATGTAAGTTTATATCTTACAGATGATATTCTCTCTCATTCTCTTGGTTTAGAGTGGAGATCCAATCGATATAGAATTTGAGGTGAAATCAGAAGAAGAGACGTATGTGAGGGATGATCAGCAGTCTATGGAGGAGGATGGAATAACGAGGACATTTATAGAGCCTACAGAGATCAGCACAGGTGGGTCATTACCACTAATTCCGTTCTTCCACCCAGGCTGCTCACTGATTGGTCCAGAGTAGGGTGGGGACTGGGTGATATCAGCCTGTAATCCCCTGGTCACTTTCCTGAGCTGTGTTCCCTGTCCTGTATTCCTGTATTTCTCTCGGATAATATTCCTTCTCTGTGCTGCAGACACAATTTATGTCTCTAGACTGGATTTATGGAGATTCTGGGGTTCAGCCGGCAGCAAAATGTTGATTTTCACCATAGGGTTTGCTTGGCCTAGACACCTGGGGTATGTACCTTGGGTCTTCTGCCCCATGCCCGGGTCTAGTGAGATCTCTGACAGAACAATTCTCCCGGGTTACTTGCTCTGTTATTTGCTGGCTGTGCCGGGTGGAGGGATATGTCTGTATAGTCTCAGACCCAAGTCATTGAGTGCAGTCTCAGGAGATGGGAGGCAGCGGTGTGGGATCTCTGCAACTTGTCTCCAGTAATCATTTCATCCGACACTGAATACCAATATCATGAATGAATGAAGGAATGAAAAACTTATATAGCGCGGCACATGCGAACTAAATTGCCTCTGGGCGCTTGTTGTTCCAGTCTCCTTTGGTATCAAAAGAGATGAGTCTTGATCTTTCTCCTGAATGCTAAGTGGTTCTCTTCCAACCAAATACTGGCTGGCAAAGCGTTCCACAGTCTGGGACCCTGGACAGCAAATCTTTTATCTCCTTTGGACCTGTAGTTGGCTTTCGGTATCTGGAGTAGATTTTGATTGGTGGATCGCAGAATGCGATTGGGGTTATGAGCTTTTATTTTTTCGCATAGATAATGGGGAGCATTCCCATGAATACATCTATGCGTTAGACAGAGAGCTTTAAAAGTAATTCTGTCTTTTACTGGTAACCAGTGAAGGGATCTCAGTGAAGATGAGATTGATTCCCAGGGTTTTTTCTCAGTCACAAGTCTGGCGGCCGTATTCTGAATGACTTGCAGACGAGCGATTTGGTACTTGGGGAGTCCGAGGTAAAGGGCATGTTCATAGTCTAATCTTGAGTTTACAGTAGCTCCCACCACGACCGCTATATCTTCTTTGGGAATAAAAGGGGTGAGTCTGCGTAGTAAGCGCAGCAGATGGTGAGATCAGCTGACAACCGACCCTATTTGTGCATCCATTGTCATGTAGGAGTCGAAAATGACCCCGAGGCTTTTGACTTTGGCGCTAGGGGTGATTATTTTCCCTAGGATGGGTGGGGGACTCCAAGTAGTTACAGGCAGATTCGTACGCTTGGCGTGAAACAGGAGAAGTTCTGTTTTTGCTCCGTTGAGTTTAAGATAACTCTTTGTCATCCAGTCCTCTATCAAAGAGAGGCTTGTCTTTAGATTGAGGTGGTGATCCTTTTTATTGCAAATGCGGAAATACAGTTGCGTATCATCTGCATATGAGTGATAGAGCAGTTTTTGACTGCTAATGATTTCAAAAAGAGGACGAAGATAAATGTTGAACAACACCGGCGACAGCGGGGATCCTTGAGGGACTCCGCACGATAATGTGCGTTTTTCAGAAGTGAAAGGTCCCAACTTCACTATTTGTGAACGGTTTTCCAAAAAAGAGGAGAACCAAGATAAATCGCCTTCTGGGACTTTGGCTACTTCAGCTAGCCGGGTCAATAAAAGCTTGTGGTCTACTGTGTCGAAAGCTGCGCTTAGGTCCAACAGAACCAGAAGACAAGATTCTCCTTCGTCTGCGGCCTCGAGAGCGTCGTCCCATATCTTGAGCAGTGCTGTTTCCATCCCGTGTCCGGGGCGGAATCCCGATTGAAATGGATCGAGTAGGTTGTGGGTATCTAGATGCTGTTGCAGCTGTTGTACCACTACTTTCTCCATGACCTTAGAGAGAGCGTTTAGGCCTGTTACGGGGCGGCGGTGGAGTGGATCCTTAGGGTCCAGGGTAGGTTTCTTCAGGATGGGTCTAATTACGCCTTACTTCAACTGGGAGGGCACTATGCCCTCCCCGAAAGATTGGTTAATAAGCTGCGTGATAGGAGGTGCCAGGATGTCGGCGCGTTCCTTCAGCAGCTTAGTGGGGATGATATTGTTCGGCGCAGTGCTGTTACGCAGAGTGCTGATGATATTTTTAGTGGCTTGGGTAGAGATGGGTTCCAGCGTGAATTTACCTGGTTGAGGTGGATTACTACAGGTGTTGTGTAAATAATTACGGAGGGGAATTATTTTGCTGAATGCTTTGCCGGACTCCCTCGATTTTATTGATGAAGTAATTCAACAATTCATTGCAAAATTCTTGTGTGTCGGAATTGGGGGCTTCAAGACATCCTGGATTCAAAGTCTGAGTGACCAGCTTGAAGAGTTCGCGGGGGCGATTCAGGGCGCTATTGATAGCCTCAGAAAAATAATTGTTCTTGGCTTTGAAGATTTCTTTATGATATGTCCTTGTTATTGCCATGTAGATGGAAAGATTCTCATCTGATAAGTTTCTTTTCCAGGCGGCTTCTGCCCTTCTGCGCTCTTGCTTCAGTAACGCCAGTTGGTTGTTGAAGCAGTTGGATTTTTTTTCGGATGAGGGTTTTACGTTTCGGCGCTATTAAGTCAGCTGACTGTAATAGGGCTGTGTTTATGGCCTCCAGTGTTTCTTCAGCCGTTTGATGCGGCTGAATTGTTTCTATTTTTTCCCTTAACGTGGCTTTGAAGAATTCCGAGTGGAGCTTCTTCTGACATCTAGTCCAGTGTATTATCTCTGGATTTGATATTTTTGTTAGGGGGGAAATTGGGGATAATGAATTTGATTGCATGGTGATCTGTCCATGGCAATGGTTCATTTCCCAAGATTTCTATTTCCAGATCTTGTCTGAAAATGAGATCGAGTGTGTGACCTGAAGCATGTGTGGGCCCACATACTAGTTGTTGTAGCCCTAGACCTTCCATGTGGTCAATGCAGGCGTCGGCAATGGGGTCTTGTGGGGAGTTGGCCCAGAGGTTGAAATCCCCGAGCAGCAAAAGATGTTTGCTGTTCAGGGTATAGGTGGAGATGAAATCCGTCAATGAAGGGAGAAGCTGCGATTTTGGGCCGGGAGGCCTATAGCAGAGTAGAATCCGGACGGTCTCCTGGGAGTTTACTTGTAGTTGCAGAGTAAGGGTTTCCATGAATGGAAGAGGGTTTTGAAGTACTGGTTTTGTGATCGCAAGATGAGTCTTATGGATCACAGCCAGTCCTCCTCGTCTTTGCCCTATTCTATTTTCCGTTATAATACAATAGCTTTCTGGCACCAGTTCTCCTAGAATGGTGTTACAGTCGGCTGTGAGCCAGCTCTCTGTAATAAAAAGGCAGTCTAAATCGTATTGTAGGAGGAAATCATGGAATTCTAGTTGGTGCTTTACTGCCGATCTTGTGTTGATCAAAGCACATGATATGTGCTTAGGCTGGGGTAAACGGCTGCGATTTTTGATAGTCGATCGATGATCGATTCTCAAAAGTTGTTCAGTTCGAAGGGCTTTTTTGGTGACGGCTGGTAGTATTGTGGCAAATCGCCTCAGACCCCAGATGGTCTCTGCCGAGTATTGCCGATTAACCATGGTTGCCAACACCAGGGGGGGGGAGGATTTTCAAGGATTAAACTGAATCCTCTGTCCTGGCTTGGTCCAGAGGAAGGCAAAAAAACCCTGACCGTGCTACGCCAATATGCTGCGGCAGGGAAAAAAATTCCTTCCTGACCCCTTGAAAGGGGTGTCCATGAGTCCTGACCCCTGCACTATATACTCTGTGTTGTACATTACATACTCCTGACCCTCATCCTATAATCCCCTCATCACTGCCAGTCCTATAAAAGACAGTTCTCGTTGTTTTCTCACTCTCTGACTAAGGTCCATGATTGATCTGGTAGCAGATCAGAGGACCCATTTACTAGTTACCTTGAGGGGGGAATTGTAAGATCCTCAGAGACAAAGCTGCCTGATGTGGGCGGAGTCCTGGTTTAGGGGAACCAATCAGCTCATGTCTAGTAATAATCTTTGTATTTCTTTTTTAGTAGATGGACGGGAGATGAGGAAAACCTCAGAGGATTGTCTCACTTTGTCTCCAGACTGTAAAGTAGAAGATGAGGACATCACACAGTATAGTCCAGGAGAAAACCCGACTACCTCAAATGTCCATCCGGCACCACACAGTGTAGATGGACCATCGTATTCCTCTTATCCTGAGGAACCTCAGACTGTGCGGGACGGTGCCGGACCATCGTATTCCTCTTATCCTGAGGAACCTCAGACTGTGCGGGACGGTGCTGGACCATTGTATTTCTCTTATCCTGATGAACCTCAGACTGTGCGGGACGGTGCCGGACCATCGTATTCCTCTTATCCTGAGAAACCTCAGATTGTGCGGGACTGTGCCGGACCATCATATTCCTCTTATCCTGAGGAACCTCAGACTGTGCGGGACGGTGCCGGACCATCGTATTCCTCTTATCCTGAGGAACCTCAGACTGTGCGGGACGGTGCCGGACCATCGTATTCCTCTTATCCTGAGGAACCTCAGACTGTGCGGGACGGTGCCGGACCATCGTATTCCTCTTATACCAAGGAACCTCAGACTGTGCGGGGCGGTGCTGTCTTTCCAACACATAAGAGGTTTCCATGTCCTGAGTGTGGGAAATGTTTTTCAGTGAAGTCAAGTCTTTCCATACATCAGAGATTACACAGGGGGGAGATGCCTTTTTCTTGTTCTGAGTGCGGGAAATGTTTTTCAGTGAAGTCCCATCTTTCCACACATCAGAGATCTCACACGGGGGAGAAGCCTTTTTCCTGTTCTGAGTGCGGGAAATGTTTTTCACAGAAGTCCCATCTTTACACACATCAGAGATCTCACACGGGGGAGAAACCTTTTTCCTGTTCTGAGTGCGGGAAATGTTTTTTTGGAAAGTCCAATCTTTCCACACATCAGAGATCTCACACGGGGGAGAAGCCTTTTTCCTGTCCTGAGTGTGGGAAATGTTTTTCAGTGAAGTCCAATCTTTCCACACATCAGAGATCTCACACGGGGGAGAAGCCTTTTTCCTGTCCTGAGTGTGGGAAATGTTTTTCAGAGAAGTCCCAACTTTCAAAACATCAGAGATCTCACACGGGGGAGAATCCTTTTTCCTGTTCTGAGTGCGGGAAATGTTTTTCAGCTAAGTCCCATCTTTCCACACATCAGAGATCTCACACGGGAGAGAAGCCTTTTTCCTGTTCTGTGTGCGGAAAATGTTTTTCAGTGAAGTCCAGTCTTTACACACATCACAGATCTCACACGGGGGAGAAGCCTTTTTCCTGTTCTGAGTGCGGGAAATGTTTTTCAGAGAAGTCCAATCTTTCCATACATCAGAGATCTCACACGGGGGAGAAGCCCTTTTCCTGTTCTAAATGCGGAAAATGTTTTTCAGTGAAGGCCAATCTTTCCACACATCAGAGATCCCACACGGGGCAGAAGCCTTTTTCCTGTTCTGAGTGTGGGAAATGTTTTTCAGAGAAGTCCAGTCTTTCCAGACATCAGAGATCTCACACGGGGAAGAAGCCGTATTCCTGCCCTGAGTGAGGGAAATGTTCCTCACTGAAGTCCTGTCTTCCTGTACATCAGGGGTCCCACACAACCCCTCGAGGTGTATTAGTGAGTGCGGAAAATGTCTTGTATGTGAATGTTGCTGGACATGTGGGGAAGAAGCACACCCTGATATACGGGTGAAACTCGAAAAATTAGAATATGGTGCAAAAGTTCATTTATTTCACTAATGCAACTTAAAAGGCGAGACTAATATATGAGAAAGACTCATTACATGCAAAGCAAGAGGGTTCAAGCCGTGATTTGTCATCATTGTGATGATTGTGGCTTCCAGCTCATGAAAACCCCAAATCCACAATCTCAGAAAATTCCAATATTCCATGCAATCAATAAAACACGGATTGTACAGAGAAGGATATGGCACCTCTGAAAAGTAGAAGCTGCGTATTAATTGTGTGAAAATAGTGCAGCGCTGCGTATCTATAAATCTTATATAAACAAATAATTATACATTCCATAAAACATGAAAAAATAAATAAATGATAAAAAAACAGTTCATATGGAGGTTTCCAAAGCTGTCACCGCTGTGAGAAATCCTATTTAAATGGATCCAATATTCAGTGCGCACCCCCACCTGCTAAAATGCATGCTCACCTCAAGGGTGAGTATAAAACTCATAGACAGATCACTCCTCGTGTCCGATCACGATCCGTCCACTTTACCAATGGTAGTAATTCCTACAGTCTCCAGACTGCACCTCTGTGTGGGGAATCAACGTATTAATTGTCTCCAAACACCACCTTCCTCCATTCACTTATTAATAATCACTTCTATATCCCGGGGGGAAGGACATGAAAGAAAAAACACAAGTACCATAGTGCTCTCTGCTTCTGAATTTATTATAAAATCCCCCCCCTAAAAAGTTAAGCAGGAACAAAAATTGTCTCTGGACAGCCGCACTCTGAACAAATTGTCGCCTTTATTAAAAGGACAGCACTACAAGTCACAGCAAAATAAAACTAGTGCTTCGTCATAGCGAGAGTCCCCTAAAAAGTTACACTTACAAGAAATAACAATAAAAACAGCAGGTATCAAATCACCAGCTCATTCACCGCCGATCTAGACCCACGGCGCTTCGTCTGACGTCACAGATATGGCTCCTTCCTTCTAAACGCGTGTCGGCCTCTCGTTGGCCTTCATCAGTAGATTGGTGGGTCAAATTAGGTGAAACCTTATATAGCTGCCTGTTGCCTCTTCAGTTGCAACCCTTCAGGCATCACCACCTTCTGTGAGGACACGCCCTCTTCCTGTGACTACAGAGCTCGCATTTCATAGAGCTGGAGAGCGTGTCACCCGAATCTGCAAACCAGCAGGGCGCTCTCACTCGATCACACCGCTGAGCTCCGTGGTAATGTCCCGTTACAATCTAATCTTCACATGAGTGTGCGATGTATCGCCATATACATACAATAAAAAACAAGTCTAAAATAAAATGAAAAGATGTTCCTATGAGATAAAACCTGAGGGTTTCTAATGTTAAAATAGCGCAGCTTCTGCTGTTTAAAGGCTTTACTTTGCGTTCTGGACGAATGACGAATCGTGAGACAAATTCCTCAATTAACGTGAATAAAAACCGTGTGTTTTAATATACACACTAAAGGATAATGTAACGGTATGGCCCGTGGGACTCAGAGGCTCTTGCAGGGTGTGGGGTACTCCTGTTTCAGCTTCACCAATGACTCTTGTGTCTAGGGTCATCCTATGTCCACTAGGGGCATAGGATGACTGAGAACTGATATCTCGGATTACATGAGATGGGACAGTAATGATAATCCACAATATATTCAGAATATCTTAATCTATTACTGGTTGTTGATTCTGAACTCAAAAAGTTAATTGAAAGATGTCATCACCTCCAGCTACCTGGCTGTAGTGTACGATAAAGCTTGCTGTGATTGCATTCTATTGTCTATTGTGCTAATTAAGTTTGCTACTGTGGTGATGTGGATTGGAGCTTGGTAGACAGTCTGGCTTCTAAAGACCTTTTCATTGTGTGATGCTAATTAACACTGTATTGTGTGAATTTCTATTGATGATAATGTGTTTTGTAAATTAGCACAGTCTAAAAGGTCAGATGTCTGACTTGCCAGCTGTAGGTAATTAGAATTGGAGTCAGAATGTCTGACTAAAGGAATGTGTATTGTATAAGCAGGTGTCCATCTTAAAAATTGTGTATTGAGGGGGGCTCAGTACCCATTGTATGATGTTGTGGGTGGAGTTAAGTCATTGTTACTGACTGTCTATAAAGAGCCTGATTTTCCCATTAAAGTATCTATCCATTTGGAACCAGAGAACAGAGCTGTGTGTGTCTCATTTCTGGGGGAATCCATATGGGTCGTGTTTTCCGGATTGTGGAGTGTCGATAGCTGTCTTGAGTTTCGGAATGGAATATCTTAAACGGCTTAAACCCCTGTCCCATTTGGGGTTCCGTTACACCACATTTGGCCATTAGATGGCGCTAAGTACCATAGAAATTATCTCCATCTAGTGGCCAAATGCAATCATTTCCATTGTAAATGAATGGAAACCGTTCGACCAGCACAGCAAATATCCTAATAACATTCATCTTTCCCCCAATCACACAGAAGGAATGTACATGGACTTTCCCCGGGGGAATTGCTATGCACATATTTTATGAATAGACCCCTAAATGTCAGGAGACGTTTATATAAAGATGGGAAGTATGGAGCAGATAAATGAATAGACCTCCTAGCAATGTTATTACCAGGCTGCAGCTAGGGGGAGCTCTAATGTGTGAGCACAGCAGAGTGATCCCATCTAGCTCACATTAACCCTTTCACTGTCAGATGTTTTTACATTATTTTGGGCCTGAAGATTAGATAAAACCCCCAAACATATATTATCTGATAGCAGAGGCCCTGGAGAATAAAATGGTGGTGATTGTTAAGGTGTTCCTCGTACACAAATTCCCCCTTAATATCCGGGTTTATTTTCTCCTTTCCCCCATTTTCTATGGTGTGATCTTTTCTACAATACTTTGTTATAATAATGGAACACGTTGTGTATTGTATGACTCCGCCCCCACATTCCAGACAAGTCATTTTCCGGACCAATCACATTTCTACCTTTTTACTATTTCCTGATTCTATGACTGTAATCTGTTTAAAAGTAAAAATTCTAATAAAAAAATATATTGAAGAGAAATGACAGGTTGTGTGTGTGGGTGGAATGAGAAGAATTGCTGGTGGTGTTGTCACCTGTCACAGCAGTCACACCTGCTTTCCCGGCCAATGCACCAGATAAATGTTGCAGCAAAACGGCTCTTTGAGTTCTGGGAAACCAGGAATGGACTCCGGACACGGACTCCAGGAAAACAAAGCTTTTATTTCACCAGGGAAAGGAGCGACTCACGCCAGGATGCCAAGTGGCCTCTTCTAGGCGTTTACAACATATATATTTCCTCTTGTATAGACATTCCTTGGAACTTGGTAAAACATCTAAAAGCTTGTTAGCGAGTGACATCTGCGGCTTCTCCGTTATCTGTCTAATTTATCATCTACTAAGCTGTAGACATGTGCGCTCACCCAACATTTCTTTGTTTTCCGACTCATTTGTTTCTTCCTTTTTCGGGTCATTAGTTATGATCAACATTTATTAATATGAATACATTTGAAAATCCGAAAATTCAAAATTCGAAAATCCGAAATATTAACTAACAAATTATCGGTATCTGAATTTCCTTTTCAAATTTAGCTGTTAGTGAGCGTAATGAATATGAATTAATCCAAAGTTACGAGTTACCCGAAATAACGAATTCTGCATCTAAACGAATGAAACGTAATGAATTAATAATAATAACAAAACATTGTTCTTTGTTTCTGTTATATAATTTCTTCAGTGATGGGCACTGATAAGGCGGAACCAATGAGATAGCACTGATGAGCACTGACAATGGGCACTAATATGCAGCACTGATGGGCACTCATAGGTGGCACAGATAGGAAACACTGGGCACTGAAAGGCTGTACTTATGGATATATATGAGTGGCACTGATGGCACTGGCAGGTATTGCTAATGGGCACTGATTGGCATATCCCTGGTGGTCCAGGGTAGCATACCTGGTGGGCATCCTTTGTAGGCATTCCTGGTGGTCCTGGGTGGGGGGCTGCACTGATAAACAATCAGCACAGACCCCCCCTGTCAGGGCAGCAGCCGATTGACTCTCGTCTGTCAGATGCGAATGAGGAAAAGTCGATAAACGGCTCTTCCTGTTTACGCTGTGATCAGCCGTAATTGGACACAGCTGATCACGTGGTAAAGAGCCTTTATTAGAGGCTCTTTATCGAGATTGGTCTTGCAGTGTGTCAGACTGACACACCACAACAGAGATCGCCGGGCTGTGTGCCCCATAGGGCATACAAATGCTTCTTATCCTGCTGGACATCATATGATGCCCAGTCAGGATAACTGAACCACTTCCTGGCCGTCATTTTGCTATAGGCCGAGTGGGAAGTGGTTAAAAGTCTTCACAGGTCATCAGGTTAAAAGTAACTCTGAATAATGGGAATAGAGTGCAGTGATCAGGAGTATATCATATACAGGAGTCTGGAGTATATCATATTCAGAGGTCAGGAGTATATCCTATACAGGGGTCAGGAGTATATCCTATACAGGGGTCAGGAGTATATCCTATACAGGGGTCAGGAGTATATCATATACAGGAGTCAGGAGAATATCATATACAGGAGTATATCATATACAGAGGTCAGGAGTATATCCTATACAGGGGTCAGGAGTATGTCATATACAGGAGTCAGGAGAATATCATATACAGGAGTATATCATATACAGAGGTCAGGAAAATATCATATACAGAGGTCAGGAGTATATCATATACAGTGGTCAGGAGTATATCATATACAGAGGTCAGGAGTATATCATATACAGGGGTCAGGAGTATATCATATACAGTGGTCAGAAGTATATCATATACAGTGGTCAGAAGTATATCATATACAGTGATCAGGAGTATATCATATACAGGGGTCAGGAGTATATCATATACAGGGGTCAGGAGTATATCCTATACAGGGGTCAGGAGTAAATCCTATACAGTGGTCAGGAGTAAATCCTATACAGGGGTCAGGAGTATATCCTATACAGAGGTCAGGAGTATATCCTATACAGGGGTCAGGAGTATATCCTATACAGGGGTCAGGAGTATATCCTATACAGGGGTCAGGAGTATATCCTATACAGAGGTCAGGAGTATATCCTATACAGGGGTCAGGAGTATATCCTATACAAGGGTCAGGAGTATATCCTATACAGAGGTCAGGAGTATATCCTATACAGTGATCAGGAGTATATCATATACAGGGGTCAGGAGTATATCATATACAGAGGTCAGGAGTATATCATATACAGGGGTCAGGAGTATATCATATACAGAGGACAGGAGTATATCATATACAGAGGACAGGAGTATATCATATACAGGGGTCAGGAGTATATCATATACAGGGGTCAGGAGTATATCATATACAGGGGTCAGGAGTATATCATATCCAGAGGACAGGAGTATATCATATACAGAGGACAGGAGTATATCATATACAGTGATCAGGAGTATATCATATACAGGGGTCAGGAGTATATCATATACAGGGGTCAGGAGTATATCATATACAGGGGTCAGGAGTATATCATATCCAGAGGACAGGAGTATATCATATACAGAGGACAGGAGTATATCATATACAGTGATCAGGAGTATATCATATACAGTGATCAGGAGTATATCATATACAGGGGTCAGGAGTATATCATATACAGGGGTCAGGAGTATATCATATACAGGTAACAGGAGTATATCATATACAGGGAACAGGAGTATATCATATACAGGGATCAGGAGTATATCATATACAGATGTCAGGAGTATATCATATACAGAGGTCAGGAGTATATCATATACAGGGGTCAGGAGTATATCATATACAGGGGTCAGGAGTATATCATATACAGAGGACAGGAGTATATCATATACAGAGGTCAGGAGTATATCATATACAGGGGTCAGGAGTATACCATATACAGGGGTCAGGGTCTTCTACTGACATTAATTAGAGAGAAAAGGTTCCACACTGGATTCAGCAACTACCGGATAGGCCTCTCTCACTGACCTAGCAGCAGGTATGAAGCTCGTTCAAAGTCTCTGCCACAGACTTGATGGGTGTCGTCGAGTCATCACACAGTCCTCTGCCACAAGATCATGTAACCACACACACACACACTCTGCAAAGCTCCAAAGAAAGCACACAGTCCACAGTGCCAGGATCTTTCAGCCAGGCCGGCAGCACAATGAGGTAAATTCGCCAGGATGCGTCTTCCAATTGAGCCCCAAATTGTTCGGCTTCTTCCCACAGGCAAGACAGCACAGGACCACCCCTGGACCAGTAGGCCCCAAAAACTCCTGGGCCTACTCTCAGAATGGAAAATACTGCTAATGCATCCCTGAGGCCAGGAGGGCCGTCAGGTCAGGATCAGAAGACCCCGCCTGAACAGGGCCCGCCCCTCAAGCACCCTCCCCAGAATGGGGGGACCATGCCCACAGGGCTGCATCTAGGAAGAAGGCACTTAATACACCCAGCCCATTGCCATTCCAACCTTGACTCCTGGTGACGGCGACACCCACATTCAAGTGGAAGATGTGCCACACAGCTGAACTAGAACAGAAACCCACGATTTGGCATAATATTCTGAGCCAACTACAGCTCAGATAACTAAATTTAATAATGTAGCGCTACCCCATTCAGGAGCCGCTGAGTATAAGTGGGATCGGCGAGCTTGTGTTACCTGGCAGGTGTCTAGGGGTGATACTTGTGAGTTGAGGAGAAGAGCGCGAATGTCCAGTCCTTAGTTGGGTTTTCTTCAATGCTTTATTCCAAGGCCCAACATGGCCTTCATCAACATGGTACAGGACAGGAAAGGTTGATGAGCAGAGAGAGAGAGCTTGAGTATCAGGCCTTGGATATCGAAAGGTGAGAGAACAATCTTACTCTAAGCAGTGATAAAACCCAGTTCATCCCCACTCTAATTGGAATGGGTGAAGTGCCCTCGGACAGGCATCTGCCTTGGGCCTAGCAGCCGAAACGTCACTCGAAAATGCTGGGAGGACCAGGCCTCTGCCACAGGCCAGGCTCGGGCCTCTGCCTCAGACCTAGTACTTGAGTGAGCATGAAATTGAAATGAGCAAGTCCTCCCAATAAATTTAGTTAGAGTACTGGATCCCCCATGGTTCGTTCAAGCCCTATTGGATCACTTGCCTCCGGGTTCTCCTCAAGCCGATCCCCCACCTTATGGCTCCCAGCCTAGGATCCTTTTAGGAAAGGTTTGGGACCCAGCAGCTACTGGGATCCCTCTCCGTGTTTGAGTGAAGCTCTGCATGGTGCGCAATTTTGGCCAGGTAGGCCATGGCTGTGGGGTCCACGGATGCGCGCACCCTGAAGGTGGATGCCGCACCTGGAACTCGGACCCCGCAGAAAGCAAGAACGGCCCTCAGGCCAAGGTGGCTGCCCAGATATAGCCTCCCTCAGCATGCCTTAGCGAGGGAACCAACCCCTCTAATTGGCTGCTGAGGAAAACGAGTCCGCCAGAACCCATCTGAAGAAGATGTCCATGATGTAGATGAGGGTTACATATAGTACGAGCAGCATCACCCTTCACTCTGTCACCAAGACCTAGTCTGGCAATCCCCAGAATAATACCAATTAGTCTCTGACCAATCTCACGGTTTGGATGGACTTTCTCCTTATATCAGTGGTCAGTGTAGTGGTCCCTTACATTGGTGACCAATGGGAGAAGGACTCTCTTGTATGTCATCAGTTGGAAGACTGCCCTCCTTACAGATCATTGATGGCAGTTGTTACTGAGAGTCAGAAATTGTCCATTGCTCAAGGAACCCCTAGAACCCTTTGGAGGAACCCTGGCTGAGAAAGGCTGGACTAGTCAGTAATATATTTCTCTCCCCCTTGGTGGGAGTGGAGATGACCCATCTATAAGGATATACAGTACATACACACACAGCACAAGGCCGTGGTCACACTACGAGACGTCTCTCGGGACTGCAGTCCCTCTGAGTTCCAAAAGGTGGTGATCTTCTCACTTTACAATAGAGACAGGTACAGACAGGAAGTTCCGGGTGAGAGGTGAGGTGGGAGGAAGTAGTGAGGAGACATCTTTGGAATCGGTAGCAGAGGAGGTAATAAGATCTTATCTTCTATTTACACCCAGTAACACCGTCATGTCCGTCCTCTTCCTCCATAGTCACTGTGACGTCTTTTATCTCCAGCAGATGATGATACACACATATATAGTATGGAAACCTAGATTAACCCCTTCAGGGGTAGATAGGGTTGCCACCTTTTCGTCAAGCCAAACCCGAACACATTAGGAGCGCACGCCAATATTTATTTTTTTGTAGTACATTCAATTCATTACCTCTGTGCAATGCACAGTCCTCATCATTTTCTCTTATCAATTATTGGTCTACAGGTTACCTGTATACATCACATGACCAATGAGGATGGAGGAGGACCGGAGTCACATGACTGAGAGGATACTAAACCTCACCCTGGAGATCATCTACCTGCTGACCGGAGAGGTGAGGAGGATTCTGGGAGGTCACATGACATCACTCTTATCTCTATTAATAATACAGACCTGACCGGAGAGGTGAGGAGGGTTCTGGGAGGTCACATGACATCACTCTTATCTCTATTACTAATACACAGACCTGACCGGAGAGGTGAGGAGGATTCTGGGAGGTCACATGACATCACTCTTATCTCTATTAATAATACACAGACCTGACCGGAGAGGTGAGGAGGATTCTGGGAGGTCACATGACATCACTCTTATCTCTATTAATAATGCACAGACCTGACCGGAGAGGTGAGGGGGATTCTGGGAGGTCACATGACATCACTCTTATCTCTATTAATAATACACAGACCTGACCGGAGAGGTGAGGAGGATTCTGGGAGGTCACATGACATCACTCTTATCTCTATTAACCACTTCCTTACTGGGCACATAAACCCCTTCCTGACCTGGTGAAATTTCAGCTTGTGGCACTGCATCACTTTAACTGACAATTGCGCGGTCGTGCGACGTGGCTCCCAAACAAAATTGGCGTCCTTTTTTCCCCACAAATAGAACTTTCTTTTGGTGGTATTTGATCGCCTCTGTGGTTTTTATTTTTTGCGCTATAAACAAAAATAGAGCGACAATTTTGAAAAAAAAACTATATTTTTTACTTGTTGCTGAAATAAATAGCCCAATTTTTTTTAAAAAACATATTTTTTCTCAATCTAGGCGATACGTATTCTTCTACATATTTTTGGTAAAAAAAATAAATAAAAAAAATCGCAATAAGCGCCTGGTTTGCGCAAAAGTTATTGCGCTTACAAAATAGGGGACAGAATTATTATTATTTTTTATTATTTTTTTTTTACTACTAATGGCGACGATCAGCATTTTTTTCGTGACTGCGACATTATGGCGGAGACATCGGACACTTTTGACACATTTTTGGCACCATTCACATTTATACAGCGATCAGTGCTATAAATATACACTAATTACTGTATAAATGTGACTGGCATTGAAGGGGTTAACACTAGGGGGTGAGGAAGGGGTTAATGTTTATCCTAAATTGTGTTCTAACTGTGGGGGGAGGGGGGGTGACTGGGGGAGGTGACCGGGGGAGGTGACCGATGCTGTGTCCCTATGTACAAGAGACACAGATCGCTCTCCTCTCTCCCCTGACATGACATGGATCTCTGTGTTTACACACAGAGATCCATGTCTTGTCCCTGCAGCCGCCGATCCCGAGTGCCTGGCGGACATCACGGCCGGCAGGCACGCGCATCGGCATGTCAGCGATGCTGCGGGTGCGCGCGCCCCCCAGTGGCCTCTCTAAGAACAGGCCGTAAAAACACAGCCTGTTAGAGATTCAGGACGTCCCTACGGCCGTATAAAGTCGTACGGCCGTAGGGAAGTGGTTAAAGTGGTTGTAAACCCACTTTTTTGACTTTTACCTACAGGTAAGCCTATAATAAGGCTTACCTGTAGGTAAGGAGAATATCTCCCAAACCTGCACGGTTTAGGAAATATTCCCCTCGCAATGCGCCGCTGATTGCAGCGGCGCATGCGCAGGGGGACTCCACGGTGAAAGAACCGGACGCCGGCCAGATTTAAATCTCCCGCGTGCATGCGCGGGAGTGACGTCATCGCCGCTTCAGCCAATCACAGCGCTGGAGCGGCGATACCCGGAAGACACGCCGAGTCAAGATGACAGTGGCGTGGACCAGGTAAGTTCTACACACCTCATTCCGAGGTAAGTATTTCATAATGAGCTAATATGCGGTGCATATAAGCTCATTATGACTTTTGCCTTGCAGGAGAAAAAAAATATAAAAAATTTTGATGCGGGTTTACAACCGCTTTAATAATACACAGACCTGACCGGAGAGGTAAGGAGGATTCTGGGAGGTCACATGACATCACTCTTATCTATATTAATAATACAGACCTGACCGGAGAGGTGAGGAGGATTCTGGGAGGTCACATGACATCACTCTTATCTCTATTAATAATAATACAGACCTGACCGGAGAGGTGAGGAGGATTCTGGGAGGTCACATGACATCACTCTTATTTCTATTAATAATACACAGACCTGACCGGAGAGGTGAGGGGGATTCTGGGAGGTCACATGACATCACTCTTATCTCTATTAATAATACACAGACCTGACCGGAGAGGTGAGGAGGATTCTGGGAGGTCACATGACATCACTCTTATCTCTATTAATAATACACAGACCTGACCGGAGAGGTGAGGGGGATTCTGGGAGGTCACATGACATAACTCTTATCTCTATTAATAATACAGACCTGACCGGAGAGGTGAGGAAGATTTTGGGAGGTCACATGACATCACTCTTATCTCTATTAATAATACAGACCTGACCGGAGAGGTGAGGAGGATTCTGGGAGGTCACATGACATCACTCTTATCTCTATTAATAATACAGACCTGACCGGAGAGGTGAGGAGGATTCTGGGAGGTCACATGACATCAGTCTTATCTCTATTAATAAAACACAGACCTGACTGGAGAGGTGAGGAGGATTCTGGGAGGTCACATGACATCACTCTTATCTCTATTAATAATACAGACCTGACCGGAGAGGTGAGGGGAATTCTGGGAGGTCACATGACATAACTCTTATCTCTATTAATAATACAGACCTGACCGGAGAGGTGAGGAAGATTCTGGGAGGTCACATGACATCACTCTTATCTCTATTAATAATACAGACCTGACCGGAGAGGTGAGGAGGATTCTGGGAGGTCACATGACATCAGTCTTATCTCTATTAATAAAACACAGACCTGACCGGAGAGGTGAGGAGGATTCTGGGAGGTCACATGACATCATTCTTATCTCTATTAATAATACAGACCTGACCGGAGAGGTGAGGAGGATTCTGGGAGGTCACATGACATCATTGTTACTTTTTTGATGCAGAGTTTTCCTCCTGTGAAGTCTGGTGATCATCTCACCATCACGGTTCCTCAGTCCTTGAAACCTAAGGGGGACGGTGACCAGAAGATCCTGGAACTGACCAATAAGATCACTGAGCTGCTGACAGGAGAGGTGAGGAGGATTCTGGGAATTCTGGGACATTATCCAGTAACAGACAAGGGGTGTGTCTGGATGGTGACTGTATCATTGTGTGTGTCAGGTTCCTATAAGGTGTCAGGATGTCACTGTCTATTTCTCCATGGAGGAGTGGGAGTATTTAGAAGGACACAAGGATCTCTACAAGGACGTCATGATGGACAATCAGCCGCCCCTCACATCACCGGGTAAGAGGAGACTTTATTGTAAAGGAGAGAGCAGTACGGAGGCTCCACCTAGATCCCCCATCATCTGATAAACACATAGAAACAATGGATTCAGTCAGTGTGTGTGTTTCCTACAGATGGATCCAGTAATGGGAACCCACCAGAGAGATGTCCCCGTCCTCTGTATTCCCGGGATTCCACACAGGGAGGTCACACCATCCCCCACCATCATCAGGTAGATGAGGAACAATCACTGATCGTATCATTAGGATCTGTACATTATCTGCATTGTTACCACTGATGTAATTTTTATTCTATATTCAGAGTGGAGACCTGAGAGATCCTAAAGTTGAGGTTAAAGAAGAGATAAAAGAGGAGGATGATAAGGATGGGGTGATGGAGGAAGAACACACCATCCCCCACCATCATCAGGTAGATGAGGAACAATTATTGGTGGTTATGATTTATACACAGCATGTTTATTATAATGAATGTTTTATTATATATTCAGAGTGGAAACCTTGGGGATGATAATATTGATGTTAAAGAAGAGTATAAAGAGGAGGATGAGGAGTATGGAGTGATGGAGGAGTTATCAGAAGGACACAAGGATATGATGGGGCCACCTAATACCAGGAACCCACCAGAGAGATGTCCCCGTCCTCTGTATTCCCGGGATTCCACACAGGAAGGTCACACCATCCCCCACTGTTACAAGGTCGGTGGGGCAGAGCTTCTAGAACATGGACTGGTGGAGATGATGTGTGGGTTTTGTATGTAAGTTTATATCTTACAGATGATATTCTCTCTCATTCTCTTGGTTTAGAGTGGAGATCCAATCGATATAGAATTTGAGGTGAAATCAGAAGAAGAAGAGACGTATGTGAGGGATGATCAGCAGTCTATGGAGGAGGATGGAATAACTGGGACATTTATAGAGGAGGACACTCCTACAGAGATCAGCACAGGTGGGTCATTAACACTAAATACATTCCTCCACCCATACTGCTCACTGATTGGCCCAGAGTAGGGCGGGGGCTGGGTGATATCATCCTATAATCCCCTGGTCACTTTCCTGAGCTGTGTTACCCGTCCTGTATTCCTGTATTTCTCTCGGATAATCTTCCTTCTCTGTGCTGCAGACACAATTCATGTCTCTAGACTGGATTTATGAAGGAGGGAATTGTAAGATCCTCAGAGACAAAGCTGCCTGATGTGGGAGGAGTCCTGGTTTAGGGGAACCAATCAGCTCATGTCTAGTAATAATCTTTGTATTTCTATTTTAGTAGATGGACGGGAGATGAGGAAAACCTCAGAGGATTGTCTCACTTTGTCTCCAGACTGTAAAGTAGAAGATGAGGACATCACACAGTATAGTCCAGGAGAAAACCCGACTACCTCAAATGTCCATCCGGCACCACACAGTGTAGATGGACCATCGTATTCCTCTTATCCTGAGGAACCTCAGACTGTGCGGGACGGTGCCGGACCATCGTATTCCTCTTATCCTGAGGAACCTCAGACTGTGCGGGACGGTGCCGGACCATCGTATTCCTCTTATCCTGAGGAACCTCAGACTGTGCGGGACGGTGCCGGACCATTGTATTCCTCTTATCCTGAGGAACCTCAGACTGTGTGGGACGGTGACGTCCTTCCAACAGATAAGAAGTTTCCATGTCCCGAGTGCGGGAAATGTTTTTCAGTGAAGTCCGCTCTTTCCAAACATCAAAAATCTCACACGGGGGAGAAGCCCTTTTCCTGTTCTGAGTGTGGAAATTTTTTTTCAGAGAAGTACCATCTTTCCACACATCAGAGATCTCACACGGGGGAGAAGCCTTTTTCCTGTTCTGAGTGTGGAAAATGTTTTTCACAGAAGTCCAATCTTTCCAAACATAAGAGATCTCACACGGGGGAGAAGCCATATTCCTGTTCTGAGTGCGGGAAATGTTTTTCAGAGAAGTCCAGTCATTCCACACATCAGAGATCTCACATAGGGGAGAAGCCTTTTACCTGTTCTGAGTGCGGGAAATGTTTTTCACAGAAGTCCAATCTTTCCACACATCAGAGATCTCACACTGGGGAAAAGCCTTTTTCCTGTTCTGAGTGCGGGAAATGTTTTTCACAGAAGTCCAATCTTTCCAAACATCAGAGATCTCACATAGGGGAGAAGCCTTTTTCCTGTTCTGAGTGTGGGAAATGTTTTTCAATGAAGTCCCAGCTTTCCACACATCAGAGATCTCACACGGGAGAGAAGCCACATTCCTGTCCTGAGTAAAGGAATTGTTCCTCACTGAAGTCCTGTCTTCCTGTCCATCAGGGGTCCCACACAACCCTTGAGGTGTATTAGTGAGTGCGGGAAATGTCTTGTATATGAATGTTGCTGGACATCACAGGTCTCATGTGGGGAAGAAGCACACCCTGATATACACCTCAGATATACTCCATGGCTGATCTTCATCATGTAAGGAACACTTCATAAGGAGATCAGAGATCACCAAAGACATGGATGAAGTGTTGTACCGTGTTGGCCATTGATAGCAGGATAAAAATAGAAATGGAGTCATTACCTCTCATTGGCTGAGTACATTTTGTGGTGGAAGATTTCACAGACATTTAGGGATCTATTATAAAACAAATTGTAGAATGAATGTGACACGCGTTCCTCCAATCATCACAAATATTGGATCATCGGCTCCATCTAGTGGCAAAAATCTGCCCCTGTGGTATTAATACCGACCATTGACATAAAACAGAAAATACCACATTTGGCCATTAGATAGCGCTAAGTACCATAGAAATTATCTCCATCTAGTGGCCAAATGCAATCATTTCCATTGTAAATGAATGGAAGCCGTTCGACCAGCACAGCAAATCTCCTAATAACATTCATCTTTCCCCCAATCACACAGAAGGAATGTACATGGACTTTCCCCGGGGGAATTGCTATGCACATATTTTATGAATAGACCCCTAAATGTCAGGAGACGTTTATATAAAGATGGGAAGTATGGAGCAGATAAATGAATAGACCTCCTAGCAATGGTATTACCAGGCTGCAGCTAGGGGGAGCTCTAATGTGTGAGCACAGCAGAGTGATCCCATCTAGCTCACATTAACCCTTTCACTGTCAGATGTTTTTGCATTATTTTGGGCCTGAAGATTAGATAAAACCCTCAAACATATATTATCTGATAGCAGAGGCCCTGGAGAATAAAATGGTGGTGATTGTTAAGGTGTTCCTCGTACACAAATTTCCCCTTAATATCCGGGTTTATTTTCTCCTTTTCCTCCATTTTCTATGGTGTGATCTTTTCTACAATACTTTGTTATAATAATGTAACACGTTGTGTATTGTATGACTCCGCCTCCACATTCCAGACAAGTCATTTTCCTGACCAATCGCATTTCTTCCTTTTTACTATTTCCTGATTCTATGACTGTAATCTGTTTAAAAGTAAAAATTCTAATAAAAAAATGTATTGAAGAGAAATGACAGGTTGTGTGTGTGGGTGGAATGAGAAGAATTGCTGGTGGTGTTGTCACCTGTCACAGCAGTCACACCTGGTTTCCCGGCCAATGCACCAGATAAATGTTGCAGCAAAACGGCTCTTTGAGTTCTGGGAAACCAGGAATGGACTCCGGACACGGACTCCAGGAAAACAAAGCTTTTATTTCACCAGGGAAAGGAGCGACTCACGCCAGGATGCCAAGTGGCCTCTTCTAGGCGTTTACAACATATATATTTCCTCTTGTATAGACATTCCTTGGAACTTGGTAAAACATCTAAAAGCTTGTTAGTGAGTGACATCTGCGGCTTCTCCGTTATCTGTCTAATTTATCATCTACTAAGCTGTAGACATGTGCACTCACCCAACATTTCTTTGTTTTCCGAGTCATTTGTTTCTTCCTTTTTCGGGTCATTAGTTATGATCGACATTCATTTGAATAAATTTGAAAATCTGGAAATTCAAAATTTGAAAATCCGAAATAATAACTAACAAATTATCGGTATCGGAATTTCCTTTTCAAATTTAGCTGTTAGTGAACGTAATGAATACGAATTTATCCGAAGTTACTAGTTACCCGAAATAACGAATTCTGCATCTAAACGAATGGAACGTAACGAATTAATAATAATAACCAGACATTTCTGTTATAAAATTTTGTAAATTAGTATGTTTTCTCCTTCACTGATCTGATGAGGCGGCACTGATATACAGCACTGATAAGGAGCACTGATGGGTATATATAAGTGGCACTGATATGCATCACTTATGGCAGGGGTGTCCAAACTTTTTTCAAAGAGGGCCAGATTTGATAAAGTGAAAATGCGTGAGGGCGACCATTTTGCCTTACATTCTTTGAACCATTAAAATTGTGTTTGTTGGATCACTAATACACTGTCCAACAAGAATTAGGCACATACAGGCACACACACACACACACATACATACAGGCACACACACACACACACATACATACAGGCACATACAGTCACACACATACACTCACACACAGGCACATACACACACACATACAGGCACACACACACATACAGTCACACACAGGCACACATACATACAGGCACACACACACACACATACAGGCACATACACACACACATACAGACAGTCTCACACACAGTCACACAGACACTCACATGTATAAATCCCTTTTAAAACAAATCTAGGTTTCTAGCACAGTACCTTTCAGTTTCCTCGTTCAGTCGGGTACTGCACTCTAGGGGGAAGCAGAGAGCACAGCACACTTCTCTGCATTTACTTTCACTTTTGAGGCTGACGGAGCTTCTTACAGTGCCGACAGGGGATCAGGAGATCGGGCTCATCTGACAGCCCTTATCTCCCCTGATAGCGTGGCACACCTGAGAACCAGGCGGGCCGTCCAAAACTGACTCGCGGGCCGGACTTTGGACATGCCTGACTTATGGCACTGGCAGGCAATGCTAATGGGCACTTATTGGCATATCCCTGGTGGTCCTGGGTAGCATACCTGGTGGGCATCCTTTGTAGGCATTCCTGATGGTCCTGGGTGGGGGGGTTGCACTGATAAACAATCAACACAGACCCCCCTGTCAGGATAGCAGGCGATCGGCTCTCCTCTACTGACGTCTGTCAGATGCAAGTGAGGAAAAGTCGATAAACGCCTCTTTCTGTTTACGCTGTGATCAGCCGTGATTGGACACAGCTGATCATGTGGTAAAGAGCCTTCATTAGAGGCTCTTTATCGAGATCGGTGTTGCGGCGTGTCACACTGACACACCACAACAGAGATCGTCATGCTGTGTGTCCCCTATGGAGCACTACCCCCGAAGGAGCTGCTGGTTTAGATTTGGGCCTCCCGTTACCTTACTGTTCACCACACTCGTCCCAGGGGTCCCTCCTGAAGAGTTATTCACAAATGTCCGCACCAACACTTAATTTCTTTTTCTTCAAGGGTTTTATTAACCTCTTAGCAACCAGCCGCCGTCAAATAACAGCAGCAAGGTGGTTGCTTAACTCTGGGATCACGTTATATAACGTGATCCCCTGGGGCGCGCACCCGGGAATCTCCGTGACGTCACGGATCGCGGTAAATTGCCGCTGATAACGGCCGTTTACCACGTGATCGCTCCTTCCAATGACTGAGCGATCACATGTAAACAAACCGGCGTCATTTGATGACGCTGGTTCCTCCCTCCTCTCTCTACTGAGGGATGGATCTGTGACTATTGCAGTCACAGATCCATCCATCCCTGCTCAGCCATCCCTGCATTAACCCCTTCATTCCCTGTGCAATACTCTGCAATACCCCCTGTAATACTCTGCAATACCCCCAGCAATACCCCCTGCACCATACTCTTCAATAACCCCTGCGCCATACTCTGCAATAACCCCTACGCCATACTCTGCAATACCCCCTGTGCCATACTCTGCAATACCCCCTGCGCCATACTCTGCAATACCCCCTGCGCCATACTCTGCAATACCCCCGCTCAATACTCTGCAATACCCCCACACAATACTCTGCAATACCCCCGGCACAATACTCTGCAATACCCCCGGCACAATACTCTGCAATACCCCCGGCACAATACTCTGCAATACCCCCCGCGCAATACTCTGCAATACCACCCGCGCAATACTCTGCAATACCCCCCAGCGCAATACTTTGTAATACCCCCGCGCAATACCCCCTGCGCAATACTCCCTGCGCAATACTCCGCGATCGTTTTTTTTTTCAGGCTTCCCAGCCTAGAGGTGTGATGTGGGGTCTTATTGACCCCATATCTCACTGTAAAGAGGACCTGTCATGCTATATTCCTATTACAAGGGATGTTTACATTCCTTGTAATAGGAATAAAAGTGATCAAAACATTTATTTTTGGGGAAAAACATGTCAAACTAAAAAAAATAAAGTAAAATGAACAATAAAAAATAAAATAAAAATTACAGCACCCCTGTACCCGTGAGCTCGTATACAGATGCGACCGCACACGCAAGTCCCGCCCACATATGAAAACGGTGTTCAAACCACACATGTGAGGTATCGCTGCGAACGTTAGAGCGAGAGCAATAATTTTGGCCCTAGACCTCCTCTCCAACTAAAAACATGTAACCAGTAAAAACATTTAAAGCGTTGCCTATGGGGATTTTTAAGTAGCGAAGTTTGGCGCCATTCCACAAGCGTGTGCAATATTAAAGGGTGACATGTTAGGTATCTATTTACTCGGCGTAACTTCATCTTTCATATTATGCAAAAACATTGGGCTAGGGGGGGCGTGGCTTGACTGGCGGCCGGGATGGGCGCACACTAAGAGAGCTCCGTGAACTGACACAGCCGACAGCTTCTCTTTCTGCTCAAAGGACCCCAGAAATGGGCAGAGTGAACCACCAGACCCCACATACCAGACTCCGCCGAGGTTCGGTTGCCTCCTCTACTCGGAGCATCTCTGAACTCTTCAAGCCCTCTGGGAGCAACGTGGCGAGTTCCAAGATGGTGCGGTCCCAGCAAGACGAGGATGACTTCAGTGAGGACTCGCAGTACACAGCCGAGGACTCAGGTAGGAGCCGCTCCCGCTCCAGCAAGCCGCTTACATTTGCTGACATGTCTGTGTTTGCAGCCGACATAAAGGCCACGTTCTCGGCAGCGATAACGGACCTGAAGTCCAACCTGCTTGTTCTATCAGACAAGATGGAGGCGGTAGAAGTGAAGGGGAAGCGCAGGGACAGAGCAATACATAGATTGGAGTGTGTGGCGGACACTCAGATATCCCACTTTATTGAAATAAACCACCATTTAGAGGACTTGGACAATCGCGGACGCAGGTGCAACATTAGGGTGAGGGGGATCCCTGAGTCGGTGGAGAACGATCAGATTGTCCCTGCACTGCAAAGGGTATTTAATAGCCTGTTGGAACGTCAAGAGGATACCATGATCGACTTTGTCAGAGCTCACAGGGCCCTCAGGGCAAGGGGTCCGGAGGATGCACCTCCTAGAGACATTATCTGTTGTCTCCAGAGCTTTCCACTAAAGTAAGACATCATGAGGAAAGCACGTGGCAATGAGCGCAAAGTCTTCAATGGCGCACATATTCTGTTATTTCAGGATCTCTCCCAAATCACACTAAAAAACCGCAGGGCCCTGCGTCCCCTGCTGGAGCAACTCAGGAGGAGAGACATAAAGTATACCTGGCGTTTCCCCTTTGCCTTGGTTGTCACGCTTGCAGGCAAGCAGCATATCCTGCGCACCCTGCTTGACCTACCAGGTTTTTGTGAGGCTCTCAACCTGGAGATAATGGAGCTCCCTGAATGGTACCAAGAGTTCATGTTGCCACCGCTCCCCAGAAGCCCCCCTGATTCACCCTTCTCTACTCCAGATTAACATCGATCTAAGAAGCCAAAACATGGTCGCGGAGGTGGATCACAAGCTGGAACTCCAGCACCACGTCATACTCCTGCTAGGGGTCAAGTAACAGACTGAGTGCATAATTTCTTGATGTCTGGTCCCTCTACTTGATGACTTTTCATCGCCTCGCCCTGGGATGTCGTTAGATCCTGCTGCTGACCAATGTGGACATGATGGACCATCTTTTTACTGGTGCCTTACCCGGTTCTCCCTGCTCTGACCACTCCTTTGTTTTGCACCACGATCAAGACAGACCGATTTTTTTTTCCTATATCACCTTTCCCTTTTTTCTTTTTTGCTCTTCTTTTTTTTTTTATTCAGAATCCTGGATTTTGCTCGGTCTGGTTACCATTTTTATATGTGTACATGTATAATATATGTATATATGTATATATATATACATTTACTTTATTCTATTTTATTCATTTTATTTTATATTTTTATTTGCATTTATTTTTTATTTTATTTTATATTTTTTTTTTTTCAGTCTGGGTCTCAAGCAAACTTTATGCTTAATTGTAAGGTAATATGTACCCTCCCTGGTCTGCAGCTTGATATCAATGTTTTTTCTGTTAAAGGTGTATTATACCCGTTATGGGCCCTGAGTTATTCTTGCTGAAAGAGGCTGTGTCGTTCTATTGCTACTGTTTTAGTGCTTTCAATTTTCAAAAGTTTTAGTTATTTGAGCGTTGCTCCCTGTGTATCCCGGACACAGACAAGTGAGGTTACCCACAGAGTACGTCTGGAGGTGGATTTCTACCTTAGACGTACTACCTTATTACTTTGGTAGGATTACTCTCTAACTAAAGTGTACCATATTTTCTCCGAGCAGCGTCGGTCCTCTCTCCGCACGCTGATCTTTTGAGGTCCTTTTCTCCTTCCTCTTTCTTTTCGATTTCCCTTTCTTTTCTATCTTACTTCTAACTCCCCCCCACACCCCATCCTGCCCTCCCTCCCCACCCTGTACTTCCCCCCCACCCATCACCTCGGGTAATCTACCCGAACAGGACCTAATACCCCGTGGCAGGTTGGACGAGCTTTCATCTGTGTCACTCAGTTTGTTTTAGATTCGCTGCAAATAGCGCGTCATAGCCGCCCTGATGGCCTTTGCATCACTGGGAAGGGCTCCGACGGTCGTAACACTCAACGCAAAAGGTCTGAATATACTGGAGAAAAGGGTATCATTTCTTAGGGAACTCCAAAAAGGTAAGCCACACTTTGTGTTTTTGCAGGAGACCCATTTCCGGACAGGCCACACACAAAAATTGACTAACGCTTACTTCACAGCAGCATATCATTCAACAAATGACGAGGCAAAAACTAAGGGGGTGACCACTTTAATAGGTAGGAATGCACCCTTCACACTTCAGGACAGCTTAATTGACCCGGAGGGACGTTTTGTTTTTTTAAAGGGCACTTATAACGGTAAACCACTAACCCTAGCGAATGTCTACTTTCCCAATTCGGCTCATGTAGCTTTCTGCCAAAAAATTACCCGTGAATTAATGGGCTTCACCTCTGGTGTCCTTATTCTGGGAGGGGACTTCAATGCTCCCCTAAACCCCGGGGTGGACTCATCGTCCGGGACCTCGTGTATACCCTACCGTGCCCTTAAAAAACTGAAAGTCCTACTAAACTCCCTGCAGTTAGTCGACACTTGGAGATTTCTCCATCCTGATACCAGAGACTTCACCTTTCATTCGGTCCCGCACAATAGATACTCCCGCATAGACTACGGGACTTGCATTCAGTGACGGGAGCCAGGATTGGCATCCAATCTCTGTCCGATCATGCACCAGTTTCCCTTACACTTGATTGTGGATTACATGCCCCTAGATCAAGTACCTGGAAACGTAACGCTTCTCTGTTAACAGACCACGACCTGTTGCCCTCCATCACCGCTTCTTTGACTGATTACTTCAGATTTAACAATACACCGGGTATAGACCCATTGTCAGTTTGGCAAGCCCATAAATGTTCAATAAGAGGTGAATTGATCAGGTTGGGATCCCACAGGAAAAAACAACAGGAACAGAAGATCAGGGATTTAACAGCCACGATCCATAGACTAGAATGTTTACACAAACAGTCGCTGTCGCTGCACTCCGCCCGGGAACTTTTTGACACTCGTAAAGCCCTGCAAGACATATTTGATGATAAGGCTAAGAGGATGTTATTCTTTAAAAAGAAACTTTATTATGAAGTGGCCAATAAGTCGGGCAGGTTTTTGGCGAGAGCATTGAAGGAAGCGTCCATTGCTAACCACATTCCCCAGATTAGAACTAGTGAGGGATCTTTGGAAACAGCTACGGATGCTATTGCATTGCAATTCCAACGATTCTACATAAAACTATATAACTTGCCGGCGCCGCATAAACCCCCGAACTTACGAGGCGACAGGGCTACCGAGATCCTAAACTTTTTGCGACAAAGTGGACTTCCCAAATTAGACGATTCACAGTTAACCCCTCTTGAAGATCCTATCACGATTGAGGAGACTCAGTCGGCGATTTTAGAGCTCAAATCAGGTAAAAGCCCAGGCCCAGACGGGTTCACGTCAATTTATTACAAGACATTTAAAGATATCCTCTCAGCGCCTCTGACAAGGGCCCTGAACTCGCTGTCTACCCCCAAACCTATTCCGCCTGATTTTTTAACTGCCCATATTTCACTTATACCGAAACCCGAAAAGGATCTGGTTGAGTGTGCCAGCTATAGACCTATCTCACTGCTGAATCTCGACCTAAAAATGCTGGCGAAAATAATGGCGAACAGGCTGAGACCCTTGCTTTCCTCCCTAATCGGCCCTGAACAGGTAGGATTTATGCCCAACAGAGAAGCCAGAGACAATGTGATCAAAGCCTTACTTCTAACACACGGGGCGCACAGCCGCGGTTTCGAGGGCCTTCTCCTGTCTACGGATGTGGGGAAGGCCTTCGACAGGGTCGCCTGGGACTACATGTTCGCTACGTGCGGGCATGTGGGACTTGGTCCTCGGATGATGTCATGGATAACAGCGTTATATGACAAGCCAACAGCGAGACTCAAAGTAAATGGTTCCTTGTCAGGGGAGGTCAAGATTTCCAACGGTACTAGGCAAGGGTGCCCCCTGTCACCCCTTTTATTTATCCTGTCTTTGAAACCGTTCATCAGGTTGGTCAATAAAGACCAGTCAATAGCTGGCTTTAAAGTATCGGATAAGGAATATAAGATTGCAGCCTATGCTGACGACCTTCTGTTTTTCCTGACCAAACCCCACATCACCATGCCCAACCTGATGGACCAGTTCCCCCTATTTGGATATATGTCTAACCTTAAAATCAATTTCACTAAATCTGAGGCTATGAATGTCTCGCTGGGGGTGGACACCCTGGAGCGGACCCGTGCCAACTGCCCTTTCAGATGGGTCAATGGCGCGCTCAAGTATCTAGGGATATGGCTGACACCCAAGTTGTCATCTATATATGATCAGAATTTCCCGATCCTTATCAGAGTTATTAAAAGAGATTTGCAAACCTGGAACTCTAAGTACTTTTCCTGGTTTGGAAGGGCGGCGGTCATAAAGATGGTTGTTCTGCCGAGGCTTCTGTACCTCCTCAGAAACCTGCCAATCAAAATCCCTCAAGTTTGCTTCCACACCCTCCAATCTATCCTCCTATGGTTCCTTTGGGGGGGGCAACAGGTCCAGGATAAAATTCTCCCTTTTGACTAGACCGAAGAAGAATGGAGGGATGGGACTTCCTAACTTCCACAATTACTACCTAGCTTCACATTTAACCAGAATAATTGACTGGCATTGTCATGGCTCCTCGAAAGATTGGGTGGATCTGGAGGACTCACTGACTGAGACCTCCCTGCGATTCGCCCCTTGGATTCCCTGGCATTGCCTAACCGACACCATTAAAAAACACCCACTGACGGGCACTACCCTATCGTTATTTAGCTCCATTGCTACCAAGACAGACCTGACCTCCACTGTTAGTCCACTTTCCCCAATCAGCAACAACCCAGATTTCCCCCCTGGGTTAGGTAATCGTTTATTCCAAGCATTAGACCCCGTTCCTCCGCTTACTATGAAGGATTGTTTCCATAAGGGCGCGTTTAAGACCTTGACGGCACTCAGGTCTGAGTGCGGACTGCCGGATCTTTCTTGGTGGCAATATTTTCAATTACGTGATTATGCTAATATGGGCTCACGGAGACCCTCCTTCATCAGGAAGCTGACAGAATTAGAGAAGATTTGCGCTGGAGGTTCACGCTTCCCGAGCTCAACCTCTGTAACCTACTTATGGCTTCAGAATGCTCTTACCACTAAGGACGACAGACTCCAACAGGCTTGGTCAAGAGCCCTGCACATAGACATTACTGACAAACAATGGGGGGCAGCATGCATTTTAGCACATCAGTGCTCAGTCAGTACTAAAATGCAAGAAACTTCATACAAGCTTCTGACACAGTGGTATGCTACTCCGGAGAGACTTAAGAAATGGTACCCTCTCACCTCAGACCGCTGTTGGAGATGCGAGGCAGACGTGGGCAGTCTCAGACATATTTGGTGGGATTGCCCGGCAATAACAGAATTCTGGGATGGAGTGAGAGAATATGTGAAGCTCATAACGGAGACTAGTATGGTTCTGGACGCTGCCTGCTGCTTGCTCCATATTACCAATTTCTCTCTCAAGAGATACAAACAATCGCTAACCAAGCATTTGTTGAATGCTGCCAACTCCCTTATCCCGCTTGCGTGGAAAAGCACTAGGGTCCCGTCTATCAAAGATTGGCTCAGAAAGGTGAATGACACCTGCCATATGGAAGATTCTGTTGCCCAATCTTCGGATAGAGTGGAACAATTCCACGATACCTGGTCTCCGTGGTTTGTTTTCAAGACTTCCCAGGCTTACCTGAGGGCTTTGCCTCCTTGAATTCCTGAAATCATCAAAATCGATGCCATAATCTACCGGATCTTTGGTTCTACTGCCACAGGGTTTCTGGTCACCCCTCCTTCCCCCTCCCCCCCCCCTATTCTCTAGGGTCTTTGCTAAAAAAGCATATATAATGTTTTGGGGTTCTATGTAATTTTCTAGCAAATAAATGATGATTTTTCCATGTAGGAGAGAAATGTCAGAATTGGCCTGGGTGTTCCAGAACGCCTGATGGTGCTCCCTGCATGTTGGGCCTCTGTATGTGGCCACGCTGTGTAAAAGTCTCACACATGTGGTATCGCCATACTCGGGAGGAATAGCAGAATGTGTTTTGGGGTGTAATTTGTGGTATGCATATGCTGTGTGTGAGAAATAACCTGATAATATGAACATTTTGTGGAAAAAAAAAAAATCTTGATTTTGCAAAGAATTTTGGGAAAAAATGACAACTTCAAAAAACTCACAATGCCTCTTTCTAAATACCTTGGAATGTCTTCTTTCCAAAAATGGGTAATTTGGGGGGTATTTGTACTTTTCTGGCATGTTAGGGTCTCAAGAAATGAGAGAGGCTGTCAGTACATCAGGTGTGATCAAATTGTTACATTTTCAGTAATTGGTACCATAGCTTGTAGACCCCATAGCTTTCACCCAGACTAAATAATATCCACATTTTTTTTGTTTTGTTACCAAACATATGTAGCAGTATACATTTTATGCCAAATTTATGAAGAAAAATTACTTTTTTGCAAAATTTTATAATAGAAAAATTCATTTTTTTACAAAATTTTCGTTCTTTTTTCATTTATAGCGAAAAAAATAAAAAACGCAGAGGTGATCAAATACCACCAAAAGAAAGCTCTATTTGTGGGAAAAAAAGGACAACAATTTAATTTGGTTACAGTGTTGTATGACTGAGTTATTGTCATTCAAACTGTGAGAGCACCGAAAGCTGAAAATTGGTCTGGTTATTAAGGAGGTTTAAGTGTCCAGTGGTCAAGTGGTTAAACAAGGTTCATCAGAGGGGTGGAGGGATAGGGGAGATTCAGGTACCTTGCTTGTGGATCACGGGTACAGTCTTAGATCCATAGGACAAATCGGTTCCACACTGGATTCAGCAACTACCGGATAGGCCTCTTTCACTGACCTAGCAGCCGGTGCCAATCTCGTTCAAAGTCTCTGCCACAGACTTGATGAGTGTCGTTGAGTCGTCACACAGTCCTCTGCCACAAGATCATGTAACCACACACACATACTCTGCAAAGCTCCAAAGAAAGCACACAGTCCACGGTGCCAGGATCTTTCAGCCAGGCCGGCAGCACAGTGAGGTAAATTGGCCAGGATGCGTCCTCCAATTGAGCCCCCAATTGTTCAGCTTCTTCCCGCAGGCAAGACAGCACAGGACCACCCCTGGACCAGTAGGCGACAAAAACTCCTGAACCTACTCTCAATTGCGGAGCCTCGGGCCAGCAGGCCACGAGACCGGAAATACTGCTAACGCATTCCTGAGGCCAGGCGGGCCATCTGGTCAGGACCAGAAGACCCCGCCTCCAGAATGCACAGCGGACAGACTTTGACTCCTGGTGACAGTGACACCCACAGTCAAGTGGAAGATGTGCAACACAGCTGAACTAGAACAGAAAGCCACAATTTGGCATAATATTCTGAGCCAACTACAGCTCAGATAACTAAATTTACAAAATAGCGCCTACTCAACAGGAGCTACATATAGGATTGTGAAAATTTCCATCCTATTTACTAAGAAGCTGAAGAAGATGTCCATGATGTAGATGAGGGTCACATATAGTATGAGCAGCATCACCCTTCACTCTGTCACCAAGACCTAGTCTGGCAATGCCCAGAATGATACCAATTAGTCTCTGACCAATCTCACGGTTTGGATGGAATTTCTCCTTATATCAGTGGTCAGTGTAGTGGTCCCTTACATTGGTGACCAATGGGAGAAGGACCCTCTTATATGGCATCAGTGGGAAGACTGTCCACCTTACAGATCATTGATGTCAGTTGTTACTGAGAGACAGAAATTGTCCATTGCCCAAGGAACCCCTAGAACCCTTTGGAGGATCCCTGGCTGAGAAAGGCTGGACTAGGCAGTAATATATTTCTCTCCCCCTTGGTGGGAGTGGAGATGACCCATCTATAAGGATATACAGTACATACACACACAGCACAAGGCCGTGTTCACACTACGAGATGTTTCTCAGGGCTGAAGGTCCTCTGAGCTCCACAAGGTGGTGATTTTCTCACTTCTACCATAGAGACAGGAAGTGATGTCAGGAACAGACAGGAAGTGATGTCAGGAACAGACAGGAAGTGATGTCATGGACAGACAGGAAGTTCCGGATGAGAGGTGGGTCGGGAGGAAGTAGTGAGGAGACATCTTTGGAATCGGTAGCAGAGGAGGTAATAAGATCTTATCTTCTATTTACACCTGAAGGTAGATGTTCCTCGGAGATAGGTGTCCCCCGTTCAGATAGTCCCTGACTATCGGTTGGCCCGTGTTGTGCCCAAGGGTACCCGGGAGATCAATTTCACCATAGAAAAGGACACAGAGTCATGCAGCAAGTGAAATCAGAGCTCTCCGTTTATTTAGGCTCGTCTAGATCTTTTATATGGTATAAAGAGGGGTGTAGAATACATTTACAAAAGATAACTTATTAACATTCTATAGGTAGATGTAAATGAGGAGGTTATAACCAGCTGTGACCGACATCTCAGAGAAAAACCAAGGAGGACAAGAACATGTTGTTCTGCAGAGGAGTGTAAAGGAAGATAAGAACATATTGTTCTGAGAAAGGCTGAGAAGACAGATCTAAGACAGTTTCAAGGTAACACATACCACAGACATGGACGTGCAAAAGCAAATATCTAAAATGGAGATGAAGAGTGAACAAAATGGCGTTACTATTGCAAAAGCATAAAAACTCCTTCAATCCCCTCTTAAAATCATGTATATGTACAAAAATGATTTTCATCTATCTTCGTGTGAAGGATGTCATCAGGGACCTAGTCTCCCTGGGTGTGGGAAGTGTGAATAGGTGACTGAGCCTTGGGTTCCCTGCTAGTATAAAAAGGACCTATTCCACCCATCCTAAACAACGAGGTTACACTTCTTTCTTAGCTTATGTTTCTTTATGTAATCAGCATAGCCTTGGGGGGAGGGGTTAAAAGGGACCTCCAAGTCGGAGGTTACAGTGGAAAGCATTGAAAGATTATCTATACCTTTGCTGAACATTTTTCGAAAGCAGGGGATCACACCGCAGACTATTACTCCTATTACAAGGAGTACTACAACTATAAAAATTCCTAGTTGGACTAGGATTTGTTTCCAGTTAGCAAACCACTGATCCCAGGGGTTGGTCAACCCTGAATTCTTCTTCAGTTCCACAGATAGGTTTTCTAGTTTCTGAATTGCTAGAGTAACCTTACCATTGGGACCAGTGTTATCAGGAATGTAGGTGCAACATCCGTCAGTCTTACCAATATATACACATGTGCCCCCCTTTTCAGCCAGAATCATGTCCCGAGACATCCGATTCTGGAAAGTCATTTGGGACGTATATTCGAGCTGTTCTGCTATTCCCTTTAGGGCATCCCTTGTATCATTAACAAACCTTTGTTGATTGTAATAGATGTAATTTATCCAATCAACATTCTTATTTATAGTTATGATAGGGATTAAGGACTCAAAACCTGCAGCAACTTGATCTCTTGCTTTAAATTCACTAGGGACCCCTCTTGGCACCCCTATCGAATCTATATATACATGTGGATCAAAACTTCCTCCTGGGGATTCTCTCTTTCTTCTTCTTAGGGGGTTGGAGGAAATCTGATCATTATCAGGATTACTTTCTGACACTATGTGTAGGGGCATTATAACCTTGGCCAGGGCGCATTCCCCTTTCCATGGGGAATCTAATTTGGTTCTTAATTTCATATCACCACATATCCAATAAATGTCCCCGAGGGACCTCGTTTGGTTCACAATTGTTGTATTCCTTCTCTCATGGCAGTAACCCTCAGGAAACACCTGGAGGTCCCTGCCTTTACCCTTAGGTGTACCATTGGATATATAACAAGTATAATTCCCTGGGTATATGGTGATATGACTACCTGGATTTGGGTTTTTCGATAAGATAGGATACTCTTTCTTCCATTTCTCGCAAAGTGTGTTATTAGTGGGTGTGGAGGTGAAGAGGCTCAGGAAACATTCCTCTTGGTTGGAAGGGATATTGAGGGGCACAGTACCCAAGTGAGGTCTGGCCTTACCACACACATAGCAATTACTTTTACCATGGGTGTGGGCATTATACTTCATCCATTCCAACCATAGGTTGACATCTGAGAACCCAGTTTCTATGGCTAGAGTGTCTTCATATGTGGGGTCTGCTATGGCCATCATCTCTTGAATTGTTTGAATACGGGGTTTTAGAGGATTTATGGGGGGGCCTTGTTGCCATTCTTTAGAGTTATACATATCTTTTATTTCAAACTTGCCTAAAGGTCTATCAGTCCCTCCCCGCACCCATCTTCCCATCCAGTAAGCTCCCTCATCCCCCTTTTGTGGGTTTTCAATATTAAGGATTAGTTGGTACGCTGTGCCCCCGGATCTAAACTTTACATCCCCATCACTCCCGGTGGGTAAATACCTACTGGTGACACATCGTTTGGGGGCTGGGCCCCTCCATGACAATGTCATCCTGGAGATAAGGGACTTCCCATTTCTATCTTTCCTACCTAGTGCTGACTGAGGTTTGTATGCCCAATCTTGTCCTGTGCTCCATCCCACACTTCCCCAATGTTTACAGTCTTGTCCCCAATAATTGTCCGTGACACATATATATATTTCCGGGTCTTGATCTCTTCTTTCATGACACTGCCATGCAGCACCGGGACATGGCGCAACATCACAGTAGTCAAACAAGAAGGTGGCTACCTGTGTATTGGAGGAGTTAAACCAGAGTTGTGTCAGACCTGTTTTCTGTGTGATGGCTACCTGTTGGGGATTTGGGGAAGAAAGAGGGACACTTCTCCTTGTCCTGCATGGTTGTTTGTTTGTATAAGTTTTACCACAAATAACTTGTAGCCCGCCCAAGTCCTCTGGATGATAAATGCAGTTAGTTGTGATCCACACAAGGGTGAACACTGAAAATGAAACCAGTCCTATCAGTAGCCACAATTTGCTTGAGTCCGGTGAAATCAGGATTGTCATTTTCTACAGGGTCAGGGCTGTCTGCCCCCGTTATTACCCCCTTTTCTTGACTGTCCTGTTCGAGGTCAGAGCTGTCTGCTCCCGTTAGTACCTCCTTGCTTGCTTCTGGGTCCTGTTCGAGGTCAGAGCTGTCTGCTCCCGTTAGTACCTCCTTGCTTGCTTCTGGATCCTGTTCGAGGTCAGAGCTGTCTGCTCCCGTTAGTACCTCCTTGCTTGCTTCTGGGTCCGGTTGCTCGGGTCCTTTCTTGACCAGTTTTATCCGTGTAGCATGGATCCAGGTAGGACTGTTCTCTGTTAGGACTGCAGTTCTGGTCACCGCCACTACGGTCACGGGAGGGCCATAGGTGAAGTCTTGTGGTTTCTTTCCTTTCGGGTGCAGCTTAACCACTACCACATCTCCCTCTTGGAAGGGGTGTGTGTTGTCCTGTGAAGAAAAAGGACACTTGCGAGTAACATTTTCCTCAGTGCTGACCAGAGTCTCGATCAGCTTTCTTACATACTCGTCTCTAAGGTTGTCAAGATTGTCCAAAGTCATGAAAGGTTGTCTAGCCCAGGGAGTGGGGAACGGTCGCCCGAACAGGATCTCGAATGGTGAGTACCCGAGGGTCCTATTTGGGGTCATTCTTATTTCAGCCATTATGGCTGGCAAATACCTTTTCCAATTATCAAAAGTCCCACCGGTAGCTTTTCTAAGTTTGTCTTTCACTGTCCTATTCATACGTTCAACCACCCCTGAGCTCTGTGGATGGTAGGGGATATGAAATCTCCACTCAATCCTGAGGTACCTCGCTAACTCCTTACATACCTTGGAAGTGAATGCCGGCCCCTGATCTGAGTTGATCTGCAGCGGCACTCCCCATCTCGGGACAATCTCCCTAGCAAGAATTCCTACTACTGTTTTGGCATCTTCTCTTTTTGTGGGGAATGCTTCTGGCCATCTGCTGAAGGTGTCTACAATAACACATACTGGTTGTGTGCCTCCTTTTACTGGGAGGTGTGTAAAATCAATTTGCAAATGGGTAAAAGGAGTCACAGGGTATGGCAGATGTTCATGCATTACTCTGTGCGGGTTGTTGGGATTGTTCCTGATGCATGTAATGCATCTCTGTACAAAGCCTCTCACCATTGGTTCTGCATCTGTTATGTAAAATGTTTTGCGTAGCTGTTGCAATGTTGCTTTCCACCCTATGTGACCTATCCCGTGATAGTGTGCTATGTAGATCGGGGCGCTGTGTTGGGGGATGCATGGTTTCCCCTCTTTGCAAATTAATCCGGTCTTCGGATTCTTTTGCAATATCGGGTAACACCAGTCTCTTAATTCTGTGGTTGTTGCAGAAGCTTGTAGATCAGTTAACAGTTGTGTTTCATCTGGAAGGAGCGGTACGAGGTTTGGCATGGAGATTAAGGCACCTAGAGGTGATTTCAGAGCAGCCTGTTTTGCTGCACTGTCAGCTAGGGCGTTACCTTTAGAGACATCATCAGATCCTCTCGTATGGGCTCTACAATGAATGATTGCCACTTCGGAAGGCAACATTATTGCAGCAAGGAGTTGTGATATTAACTGGGCATGTGAGATCCGTTTACCATCTGCACCGATGTATCCCCTCATAGACCATAAGACACCATGGTCGAAAACGACGCCATGTGCGTATCGGGAGTCAGTGTAGATGGTAACGGGTTTGTCAGCATAAAGAGTGCATGCTCTGGTTAGAGCAATAAGCTCCGCTGCTTGGGCTGACTGGTACGGAATGGGGTTCGCTTCTATGATGTGATCTGGTAGTTTGACTACTGCATACCCTGCCAGGTAGGTGTTGTCATTTGGGCGAGAACATGAGCCATCCACAAAGACTACATCTGCTCCGGGGATGGGGGTCTTCTGCATATCCATCCGGGGTGATGTAATCACCTCGATGGTATCCAGGCATTCGTGTCGCTCGGGGGGAAGGTCGTCCGTGGACTTCAGTCCCAGGAGACCATTAAGTATCATGGCTGGGCCAGAGGATGTGGAGTTGTATTTAACTTGCAACTGTGGATTACTGAGGAGAATGATTTCATAACCACTCTGGCGTTGGGCAGACATGTGTTGGGTATGAATTCCCCTCAGGATTGCTAAGACATCATGGGTTGTGTGTAGAGTTGTGGGATGGCCAAGTGTAAATACTGTAGCCATTTCGACCACCATTGCACACGTGGCTAGTGCCCGCAGGCACGAGGGGAAACCCTGGACTGTCAGAGGCATGACCTTTGAAAAGAATGCGACGGGTCGCATCTTTCCCCCGTGTTCTTGTGCCAGCACCCCCGCCATGGTTTTACAATTGTCTCTAGCATATAAATGAAACATAACATCATAGTCAGGTAGGCCGAGACCAGGGCTTATTATCATTGCATTTTTTAGAGCTGAAAAAGCTGACAACATTTCTTCTGACCATTCAATACACTCAGGGGAATCTTTCAATGTGGCTTGTCTGAGAATATTGTCATAAAAGGAGCAATCACTGATCCACTGCCTACAATAATTGACCATCCCAAGAAAGGATAACATTTCCTTCTTGGTGCGTGGGTTGACCAGGCCCACAATGGCATGGATACGTGAGTAACTGAGGCTCCTTGTACCCTTTGTGAAGACAAAGCCCAAATATTCAACTATCGTGCAACACCATTGTAACTTTTGTTTTGACACCTTGTGACCACATTTCAATAACCACAACATCAATGACCTAGAATCTTCCTGGCAGGCCTCCTCTGACTTGCTACAGACCATCAAATCATCGACGTACTGTAACACTATCGAACCCTGGGGGGGATGCCATGGCCTGAGGGTGGACTGTAGTACAATGCTGTAAACCACGGGGGCGTCCACAAAGCCTTGCGGTAATCTTGTCCAGGTTAACTGACCTTTCCCATCAAGACTAAAAGAAAAAAGAGGTCTAGTCTCCTTGTCAACAGGGACGCTGAAAAATGCGTTTTTTAAATCTATTACTGAGAAGTGAGTAGCCTCGTGAGGAATGGTGGCCAAAAGAGCATTGATGTCCGGTACTATGGGGGCAATAGGAACGATCAGGTCATTTATTGCCCTGAGATCCTGGACAAAACGATAAGTCCCGTTTGGCTTTTTCACTGGGTTGACTGGTGTATTGTAGGGTGAAATTATGGGCTCGAGGATACCGGTCTCCAAGAACTTCTCCACCAACGGACCGATACCTTCGAGCTTCTCTTGTGACAGAGGATATTGCTTTTGATAAACTGGGACAGCAGAGCTCTTAAGGGAAGCTTTGTAGGGGGTGCAGTGTATCAGTCCGGTGTCATGGTCGCCCTTAGCCCATATATCCTCAGGTAAGTCTAAAAATAGAACAATGTTGGGTAGAGTCACAACATTGTCCTCTGTGAATGGTTCTATGGTTATTATGGGAGAATCAACAACGAACCCTCCCTTCTCTGGATCTATTGACAAACTGAGATTGAGTTGTTCAAACAAGTCCCGACCGAGCAAATTCACGGGACAGCCTGGGATCAGACTGAACGAGTGTACACAGACAAATTTACCAGTGCAGTCTGATACCCTTAAAGGTATGGTTTTGTAAGTTGTAGTTGATATCCCATTTATACCCATAGAAGGCGCGGACTTTTCTTTTGGGCCATCATAATGCCCGCTAGAAATGACACTCGTAGTCGCTCCAGAATCAATTATAAAAGGCAATTGTATTTTATTTACCTCCAAAACGATTAAGGGCAGGTCTTTCCATGTGTCAGTTATTTGTGGAAAAGTCGGGATATCGGCCTCCGGGCACCATCAACGTGGGCGCTGATTGGACCAGTCAATAGGGAATTGGATTCCCCGCTCAGTGGGTTGTTTGTGTTGGTCCGTGGGTTGCGGTCTTTTGGGGGTAAGGGGGCAATCTCTTGCCCAATGGCCGGTGTCACCGCAGTTGTAGCATGACCCGGATGGGTTTCTGGGGACTATGCCCTGGGGATTGGTAGCTCTTACTACCGCGGGTCCCTCATTGGGGGAAAAATGTCTTCCCCTATTTGTGTATCCTCTTCCCCTACCTCTAGTTGGCCTAAAATCTTGTGAGAGTGGAGCCTTAAAGTGGTGGGTGCTGGTGGAGGGTCTTTTAAGATCAAAACATCCCGCAGCATCCCTTTCAGTCAGTGACTTCTGGAATTTCGCAACTGTGTCCGAGGGCCAGGAAGGTATCATCTGTTTAATTAGAATAGTCAAGTGTGGGGAAGTGTTATTTATCCAGGTTGAAATCAGAAGGCTATCATTACCTTCCTTTTTCAATCCGGCCTCCTGGACCCAACAGTCATTAAACCGTTTCCAGAAGTCTGTGACACTTTCATCTTTCTTTTGTTTGCAGTTGATGGCGGTTGACAGGGATGAAACTGTCTGAAATCGTTTCATCATTTCCTTCTCAACCTCCTCCCACATGGTTTTCTGACCCTCGACTGTGTTGAGACTATAGGTGCTTGCTGTAGGATATGCCACGGCAGGATCAGCACTAGGATTTCCCACCTGTAGATTATTAATAGAGGGCACATTTGTCCAACTCCATTCGACCTGAGTACCGACTATTTGATCAATGATAATTCTTAAATCCTCCTGTGTGTAATTTCTCCCTTTGCACGCTCTTTGTAGATATGTGATAGTTCCCTGTGGGGCAATGCTGGGTTTTGGGCAATGTTTGACAATTCTATTAATGTCCTCAATCTCTATGGGCTTTTTAAGGAGCTGTTCCCCTACGGTCATGAAGGGTGCATGTGTAATGCCTGTCGTTTTTCCGTCTCTAAGTTCCATTTTGAGTGGTGACGGAATCCCTATCCAGGGCGAGACGGCATCCCCCATCGCAGAAGCGGCACGCAACAGCAATGAACGATGTTCTGTACTACTGACTTCGTCCTCCCTCCCGTCCTCCCCGAGGGAGTGGGCCGGCATTGATGCAGCGGCGCCACTCAGTGATCCGTCAGAGCGGGAAGGAGGAGGGGGAGTGGCGGGGGCCGCGGGTGCGATAGGGGTGATGGCTGCAGTTGCCATGAGTAAGTCGTCCATATCCTCAGTCTTAAGGACAGGATAAAGGTGTTTGTAGTCAGGGGGTGACTCGGTTGGCTTCATGGGTGTCATCCTGTAGTCTTTCTTTGATTCTAAGTCATGAAGCTTGGCACAGTCAATTTTGGGGTTTCTTATCTTCCCACTACTCTTCTCTCCTTTTTTATCCCTGACTTCCTTCCAATAGGGTGCATACTCTAACCAATTTAACCCTCCCTGTTCCATATATGACTGGTCCCACTGGGGGTCCGGGTCATAATATGGCCAGGCTGTTTTGTCACGGAGACATAATCCTTTGATCATGTCCATATGAAAAGTGTCATTTGCACCGTCACGGGGGAAAGGATTGGAACTACCCATGGCCTCCGTCCACCCTGCAAGATTATCCACCCAGGGGTTAATCAGGTAGTAATCCGTGCCGCACACACGGGCAACATATTCCTTACAAGTTTCCCCTACTTCGGGCGGGGGCGGGGGTAGATTTCCCTTCGATTGTCCCTTTCCCATCTCTGTAAATGTCAAAGTAATTATTGAAATTCTCTATAAAGAAGTTCAACTGTCCCAAAGTTTGTCCCACAAAAGACTGTGGAACTTTAAAGTGACTATTTATTTTGTACAATTGGGTATTGTAGGACCAGATCTTTGGTCTAACTATGGTTGAGGTAAATTGATGGATGGCGTATGGAGTCTGGCTTATGTATCTAATGATATGTTTGTCACTATCTGGTCCGGTTCGGTGTACTAATAATCCACAGACACAATCCCTGCACGTCATCAGTTTTAAACAGCAACTATTTGTCACAAAATAGAGGTGTCTGTGTTTGGTAGATGTTCTTAATCTGTCTGTAAGTGAGTCCTATGTATTTATAGTCTACTCGCACATGACAGTTAATGCTATAGAGAATTGTGCTGTACCCGTGGCGGTTGGAAGTAACTCGTCTCCCTAGGAATCTCTTTCGTTCTACGGGAAGGGTTATTGAGACTAGCTTGGCAGCACTTAAACCATGATTTGTTATGTCAAAATTTAGACACTGAGTACAGAATGGGCAGGTCATCGGTCAACACAGTCTCTACTTGTCACAAATACAGCTTCAGTATATGTTAGATCAAATTTGTGATGTTCAATGCAGCATGAGCCTCTTCATTCGCTCCGACTCCACCCTTGACTGGTTTTAACCTCGGTAATAAAATCGAGGTTAACCTGATCTTTAGATGGAATCAGCCTAGACCAGACGCATGCTCGAGCCAGCTCGTATCTTGTTGACCATCACTATAGATTGACCATTAGACATACACTGAAGTAAACATTCAATGATTCTTATTACTTTAAATTCAATCAATGATCACAGTCCGTATACTCACTAACCGGACTATTGGACCATACAAACAGATTATCTTAAACTTCTACGCGACAGGTAAGAGAAGCAAAGCAGTTTTAGGCACAACACGGGTCAATAATTTGTCTCCCTGAGCCAAGCTAATATTTCCCTGAAATATTAGTTTTGTTTTACACTCCCAGAGTGTTCACATTCCCTGAATGTGCTTTTTGTTCACGCTCCCGGAGCGTGTTTGTTATAACTTTGCTCACACTCCCTGAGTGTGTTTGTTATAACTTCATTCACACTCCCTGAGTGTGTTCACAATCCCGGATTGTGTTTGTTTCACGCTCCCAGAGCGTCCACACTCCCAGAGTGTGTTTCTAAGGCTCAGGAATCGGAAACTTAGTCAGAGCCCTCCCCTCCCGGACAGTTGGAAAATAAAATATTTCAACTTACCGGGTGGGTGAGTAGGGTTGACGTTCCGATGCCGGACGAAGCCCCCAGACTGAAGGTAGATGTTCCTCGGAGATAGGTGTCCCCCGTTCAGATAGTCCCTGACTATCGGTTGGCCCGTGTTGTGCCCAAGGGTACCCGGGAGATCAATTTCACCATAGAAAAGGACACAGAGTCATGCAGCAAGTGAAATCAGAGCTCTCCGTTTATTTAGGCTCGTCTAGATCTTTTATATGGTATAAAGAGGGGTGTAGAATACATTTACAAAAGATAACTTATTAACATTCTATAGGTAGATGTAAATGAGGAGGTTATAACCAGCTGTGACCGACATCTCAGAGAAAAACCAAGGAGGACAAGAACATGTTGTTCTGCAGAGGAGTGTAAAGGAAGATAAGAACATATTGTTCTGAGAAAGGCTGAGAAGACAGATCTAAGACAGTTTCAAGGTAACACATACCACAGACATGGACGTGCAAAAGCAAATATCTAAAATGGAGATGAAGAGTGAACAAAATGGCGTTACTATTGCAAAAGCATAAAAACTCCTTCAACACCCAGTAACCCCGTCATGTCCGTCCTCTTCCTCCATAGTCACTGTGACGTCTTTTATCTCCAGCAGATGATAATACACACATATACCTCCCAACTGTCCCTGATTTGGAGGGACTGTCCCTCATTCACAACAAAGTCCCTCTTTCCTCCTCATGTGTCCCTCATGTTGGTCTGATCTATATACATGTATATAAAATGCACTATTTATCTATCAAAAAGTCTTTCCCGGTGCTAAACCTTCCATCCAATTTCTACATTTTTCTGCTGCATTTGTAAATTCCAGAAGCCAATATAAAGGAATATTAGTGGTGAAAATGCACTTGTGGGTTTATCCGATTTTCTTTTCTCCATTAAGGGGCGTGTCAGGGGGTGTGTCCTATGCCTACATACTTTTGCTAATAGAAGTCCCTCATTCCCATCTCAGAAAGTTGGGAGGTATGTACACATATATAGTGTGGAGTCGTACATTAACCCCTTCAGGGTCAGAACATTCCCCCACTTACGGGGCCGGAACATCCTCTTCATTTTCGAAATGTGTTTTTTTTCCAATCTAATTCAGCTTTTCCATTTATAATAACAGATTATACAATAATACAGGATGGGGGTTTTTATTAAGAGGTGTATTTATAATTAGGGATGCACCGAAATGTAATCAGTCCAAACATATCGTCCGAAAATTGTGTTTTCAGCATATTGCCGAAAGAAAAAAAAGTGCAGATAATTTCACATACGTAATGGCCGTGCCTCCGGGGGTCCGCCCATTGTGGGGTGTCATCCTGATGGCTCAAGATCCTGACCTCCCCTCCCTCCTTCTCCTCTCCTTGCAGAGTTGCGATCTCCCTGTGTTAGGGAGTAAGGATGATCTCCGGTGTGTTTGCACGGTACATGTGCAGAGCCCTCCAGGAAGTCTGCACGGCGCTGCGCTAATCACAGCCAGGGAGACATTTCCTGATGCTCGGCTGCAGAGATCGGGAAATGTCTCCCTGGCTGTGAATAGCGCAGCGCCGTGCAGACTTCCTGGTGGGCTCTGCACATGTACTATGCAAACACGCCAGAGCTCATCCTTATCAGGGAGCTGATTTGCCCGGGCCGCAGTAACAATGTCCCGCCTCCTGTGATAGACAGCACATTGATCCAAGGCCAGTACATTGAATCAGTGTGACTTGATCACTGGAGGCGGGACATTGTTGTTTGTTTTTTTAAAGATATTTTTATTGGATTTAAGACAATGCAACAAACAGAAAGAAACACAAAAATAACAACAACAATACCACCAGACAATCTGGTCATAAACAGTCGGCAATATGCTCAAACATAGAAAAATAAACAGATATCAGTGCAAAGATATAACGTAGGCACAATGGTAAAAGGAATGTGAAAATAAATGTAGCGCTGTGAAACTCAAACAAAAGTGATAACAATGATAATACATAAATGGTGAAGTCCAAAAATCCACAGCAGTGGAAGTGAAGTCCTTGTGAGGACGGTGTTGGGGTGCACCAATCAAAAACATAAATGGAAGTCCATCAACAATAGTGGAATCAATGGATGTAGGACGACTTCATAAATCTTCAGACAGGATGGCACTTAAGTCAGAACAGAGATAATATGCTCTTACTGGAAAAGTAGGACCTGTCTGTCATGAACAGCAGATCAGTAAGGCCTATGGACTCCTGTGGCACAATCGGCTGGGCTCACTCAGACGTAGTGGAAGGAATTCCAATCTTCGGTGGAAAGCCGGACGTGCACGATGTCCTTGTTGCATTCTCCAGAGGAGTGGAAAAGCAAAGGTACAATCCTGGGATGGATCGGGTGGAAATAACTGGATCGCTCCAAACACCATATGGAGAGGGGAAGAGAAAAGAATAACGCAACCCCAATGGTGCAGATAAATAAGATAAGGGTTTTATTGTAATAAAACCAAGGTATAAAAGTGATCACAAATATAAAATAAAAGCAATGCGGGAAAAGGTATATAACCAAGCCCTACGCGTTTCGTCCTAGAGGGACTTCAACTGGGGCATCAACCTGTTCCCCCACATTGCTCACATATAAATACTTAGCATTCATGTAAAAAGCACAGAAAGAGCCAATTAGATCAATCATCCAATCAGGTTCGTAATTGGAGGAGAACTAGCACATGACATGTTGAACCAATGGCAGAGCATCATCATAAAAACACACCCATAATCACACAGGGAGTCATGATAGAACCAATAAAACCACAATGAGGTGTAGCTATCATCAGGTGGAAGGGATGGGCCAACAGGGGAAGGACTCAAACAAAAACACCCCAGATCCAACCTGTATACACAAAGCGACACAGCAGACGATCAGTGTATAGCATTGCACCTCCACATGTTGATAAAATGGTGGGGTGCTGAGGTAAAATTTAGAAGGTGCACTCTAATGTGAGTGGAATGGTACCAGGAGATAACAAACACGGGTACTCTACTCTACATATATATGAGTGCACTTAGTGTGTAGTCTCATGTGAGATGAACCTCCATCATCGCTACACAGTAATCCGAATGGCATGTCCTGATAATAGGTAACCGCCACTCAAAAAACGAAGGGCGGAAAACCCCTCGCAATGGAAACTGGGGACAATGAAAATGCGGGGAAGCACCACGTCAGCACGGCATCATATGACGTTGCGAGACGTTCACCACGCAGATTCAACGCTGCGTGTCAGCGCAAGGTCACCTGGCACCGCGGAACACGCCCAGCGTCAACACGCTGTGTCATGTGTCCTCGCGGGGTCACGTGACGTACTAAGCGCCGCACATCCAAATGGAGCAGTGGGACAAACAAATATGCGCCATCTAGTGGCAAAGCCTCACAAGGCAGGACAACTATATGGGAAATAAAATACAGAAGGTGCACTCCAATGTGAGTAGAATGACACCCTGAGACAGCATACCCGGGTGCTCCACTCTACATATGTATGAGTGTACTTAGTGTGTGGTGTCATGTAGGATGAACCTCCTTCATCGCTACACGGTAATCCGAATGGCATGTTCTGAATAATGGGTGACCGCCACGTGAAAGCAAAACAAAAGGCGGAAAACCCATCAGAATGGAGAATGGGGATGCAGCCAATGGGAATGCGGGGATGCACCACGTCAGCGCGGCATCAAATGACGCCGCGAGACGTTCACCGCGCAGACACAACGCACTGCGTATCAGCGCAAGGTCACCTGGCACCGCGGAACACGCCCAGCGTCGGCACGCTGTGTCGTGTATCCTCGCGGGGTCACGTGACGTACTCAGTGCCGCACATCTAAATGGAGCAGTGGAACATCAATTAAATGGGAATATTAAAGAAATATGCGCCATCTATTGGCAAAGCCTCATAAGACAGGGCAACTAAATGGAAAACATTTTGCAACCCATAATATAGAGACATAGTGAATGACATAAACATCATAGACCCATTTAAATAACAATCTAATAAGAATGTAAACAATGAATGTAAAATCATACATAAACTGGCTAGTTGGGATGGAAAACCATAAAACATATCAATGTCAGCACCGTTACTACAGACAGTAAATTATACATAAACGCCATGTAATGAAGTGGCAACACATGAACAAATTATACATATAAGAGTAACTATGCATGTGAAAATGTATAAAGTGTAAAAGCAACCCAAAAGATGGATAACAATGACGTATACAGATGGAAAGAAGGAGGACAGAAAACTCCCAATGGAATTATGCTGTATTGATAAACGAGTTAATGTCCCACTCTACGTTCATACCGAAAGGCTGATAAGTGCGTAACTCATGGATCCAAAAGGTTTCCAGACGGGACACCCCACGTATCCGTGATTCACCTCTCCAGTGGGGAACGAATTGATCTATAATCAGAAACTGGGTGCCCGTGGGATCACGGTCATGGTGTTGCAAATAGTGGCGGGGCACGCTATGATTAGTCTTACCCAGTTTGATATTTGCAATATGTTCGATGGCCCGAACGGTAAATGTCCTGATAGTGCGACCTATGTATTGTTTTTTACAAGGACAAGTCAAAAGATATACCACATATTGACTTGCACAAGTGGTAAATCTCCCCATTTGGTACACCCGTAGAATACCCGTAGATTGAAAAGTCTCACTCTTACGTCTACCACAAATGTTGTGTGCACAGACATTACACTTTCTACAGGGGAAATATCCCTTACAGTCCTGAAAGAAAGATACCTTTTTGGGGGGGTCGATGATGTTAGGTGCAATCTGACCTTGAATCGATCTAGCACCTCGAAAGATGACTTCAGCCTGTTCAGGAAGGGCTGGTCCCAAAACTCGATCATTTCGGAGAACACCCCAATGTTTTCTAAAGATTTCTTTAATCCGCATGGATTGGGTGGAATAAGTAGTGCAAAAAGACCACCTAAACTTCTCGTCTTTAGTCTTCTTGGGGTGAATTTGAAGCAAGGAGCCATGATCCATCATGCCAATCCGGTTGATTTCGGCATCAAGGTCACTGGCATCATACCCTTTCTCGATGAACCGTTCTTTCAGAGTGGCTGATTGGATCACGAAGTCCTCTACTTTGGTACAATTTCACCTCAAGCGGAGAAATTGACTCCGTGGAACTGATTTGAGGTTTGAAGTATGTGCAAAGTTCAAGTTGGTGATTAACCACTTTAATCTCTAAATCTAAAAAATGTATGGAGTCAGTACTCGCCTCATAACTGAGTTTGATACCTCGATCATTTGAATTGAGAGTGGACATGAACTCGTTAAGGGAATCCTGGTTGCCTTTCCATAGGAGGAGGATGTCGTCTATGTATCTAGCCCAAAGAACCAATTCTGGTCTCCTGAGGGCATAGACTACATCCTCCTCCCATTTCGCCATATAGAGATTGGCCAAACTAGGGGCAAACGTAGCCCCCATAGTGACCCCTTTAATCTGTAGGAAAAAGGAATTCTGGAACCAAAAATAATTATGTTGGGCTGCAAACCTAGGTAATTGCATGATGAAATTACGTTGGATGAGAGACAAAGTGGCACTCTGGGAAAGATAGTATTCAACTGCCTCAAAGCCCAACTCATGGGGAATACAAGTATACAATGCCGTCACGTCGGCTGTAGCCAGAATCATACCGTCCTGAAACTCAACAGATTCCAGTAAACGGATGGTATCCCCTGTGTCCTTTAAATAGGAGGGCATGACTCTAACCAGCGGTTGAAGGTAGAAATCAACATATTTGCCAATGCGGGCCGTGACCGAGTCAATCCCACTAACTATAGGGTGGCCAGGGGGATTGATTGGGTCCTTATGGACCTTAGGAAGGTAGTAAATGGCAGGGATCCTGGGTGCAACAGGTACCAAAAAACTCTGCTCCTTTTTATTTAAGATCCCTAAATAAAAGCCTTCATCCACCAATTGAACCAAAGCTTTCTTAAAACGGGAAGTAGGATTAGTATGAGTGGGAGTGTAAGTCTGGACATCACCCAAAATCGTATTCATTTCTTTAATGTAATCACTTTTGTCCAGCACAACAATGGCGCCCCCCTTGTCGGCTGGACGAATGATCAAATCCTTTTTCTCACATAATTGTTTCAAACCAATTTTTATTTTGGGATCTACATATGTCTTTTTAATGGGCAGTGCGTCTAAATCTTGTAAGTATGACTCCGAAAAACATTGATGGCTGGGGCCATATTTCCGGATGGATTAAATAAGGAAGGGTTAGCTAACCCACTGTGAACATGTGTGTCCAATGGCTTGGGCACAGTGGAAGCGGGAATGGGAAGGGGAGCTAAAAAATGTCTTTGGATGTTGAGCTTATGGATAAATTTCTGCACATCTATAAATGTGGTAAATTTGTTTTGTGTCCTAGGAGAAACATATTTCAGACCTTTGTCAAGGACATGTTTTTCTTCCTCGGTAAGGACACTGGTGCTCAAATTGAAATCTCCTGAACCACTCAAACACGTTTTCCTTTTGCTTTGGACCCTCCACTCCCCTCGAGTCCTTCTTGGTTTTCGGGGTAATCTCGTGTTTCCCTGTGAAAACCCGAATGGTAAGAGGTTCCAGGCTGGTTGTAGTGATAATTAAAGGACAGTTGGGAGGGTAGATCGTCATTCCTGTCATAATAATTACCAGGGTAATGGCGATCATCTCTCAGATATTCCTCCTGTAATGGGAAGAACCAATTATGAGTGGACACCAGTGTCCTATTGGAATAGTCATGATCATCATGGCGATAGTCTCCACGACGATCGTGCCAACCAGAAGGAGGTCCTCTGGAGCTCCAACCCGGAGGAGGCCCCCTGGGATTCCAATCGCCAACAGGTCTCCTAGGGCTCATATATGAATAGCGTGTACCTAGATGATTGGAGTGAAAATCTCTTCCCCTATTAACTGAACCCACCCCCCTCATAGGAGGTGGTTGAACCGAATTGGGACCAGAAATGTGCGGCTTTCTACGTGTATCCACCGGTTTGGAAAGTTTAGGTTTGGAAGGCCTCGAAATAGCCGAGACACGCACTGGACTGTCTTTAATGGCAGGATCAAAAGTAAGTACTCTGTCGAGATTAGGCATATCGGAGTGTGTGACCTCCATCTGGGCAGCCTCGTTTCCAGGAGCGGGAGGTTGGCCAATTTTCTTCTGCCAACTGAAAACGAGGCTGGATTTGTAATCAATAACATCTCTATTGTACTTTTTTTGTTTTTTAAGTTTTTGGTCTCTTTCCTCTTTTTTGAGGTGTTTTTTTAAAGCTGTGAAAAGTGACGTATACTCAAAATATGTCTTATGAGTGGTCAATTTCTCATGAAGATCTTTAATTTCTATGTCTATGAGGGAAAGCTTATGGTGCTTTTTTTTCATTTAAAAACATCAAAAGTTTAATTATTTACAATGGTAAATGGTTCAGGTGTATTACCAGGGCATAGATCCCTGGGGCACGGCCCATCAATGGGTCAATCAAGAGTAGTACAATCAGTGCTGGGAGAGGGTTAGCGGACTAGCCAACCATCTACCCCAAATTTTGTGGAAGGTTTTGTTCAGTTTCTGGAGTTCAGAGTAAGTTTATACACTGGGATAGAATCATTAATACATTTTAACCAGAGGGACCTCAGAGAGGTCTGTGCGCCCTTCCAGGACAGTAAAATAGCTTTTTTAACATAGAAGTAGAGTATGCGGAGCAGTCTCTTGGCATGTGATGGTAGGTGTAATTCTAATAGGCAGTTCTTGGGGTGGATTATGTTTGGGAGGCCTAGCGCCGATGAGATGAAAGCACCCACTGCCTCACAGATGTCCCGGACTACCTGGCATGACCAGAAGCAGTGTAGAAAATCGGCCTCTTGGCCACAGCCGCAAAAACAGGCAGCTGAGGGCAGGAGACCCATCTTGTGTAACTTAGCCGGAGTGAGGTGGGCTTGATCAAAAATTTGGACCTGTATGATGCGGTGCCGGGAAGCAATAACTGAAGTTTTTTACATATTACTAAATTCTGACCAGTCATCGTCTACCAGGGAGAGGTCCAGAGAGGTCCACTTTACTTGAGCTTTGTGATACCTGGGGTTAAAGTCAGTCATTAAGGCTGCATAGTAGGTGGAGACAAGTTTAGTGGGGTCCGGCTGTCTGAGCAGTTTTTCCAATAGGGGCAGGTCAGTGGGATCGTCCAGGGAGCCAAACCAGGCACGGATAGCGTGCCTGAGCTGGTAATAATAAAATAGGTACGATCTTGGAAGATCAAAGTCTGTAACGTTACACCGGATGCGAATAAGGAATAAGGATCTCAACTGCGGAGACTTCTCAGGTTTGGACCCAGGTTTCACTCTCTTTTGTGCAGAGAGTTTGGGATCCTAGCATCACAGTCTCAGTCAAGAGAGTAAGGCACTTATTCCTTCATAGGCGCCAGTAAAACTTAGAGCAAGGTATAGGTATATAGAGTCCAATTAGAACCGATCTTGTAGTTTAGGCCCACTAGGAAGATACCTGGGGAGTGAGACTTCACGTATTCAGGATACAAGAAACAACCCTGGCAACATGGAAAAATAAGTAGTAGCACGGGTGCCTCAAATAGTGGTGGACCGAATTACAATGCAGCACTCTTTGAGGGAATCCTTAAACACAGCATTCCATCAGGACTTGAGGACTTCAGACCAGGCACTAGTAATGCAGAGGCAGCCGGGCATGTGAGGTATGCATCAATACCTAACAGTATGAGTACTCTAAAGTAGTACGCAGTATGTGAGACATTCATTAATGCTTGAGGAAGGGTAGCAGGCATGAAGACTTCCATTAATACTTGGTGACATGAGAATGTAGAATCATTGCAAGGTCCATATTAGAAGTACTTGAAAGCAGAGAAGCTATGACTCCAGTAGAAACAAACATGAACTGCATGGACAACTGAGTGGAGCTGCACAGTGAACTTTAAGAGCAATACATTGCATTTATCAGGGTACCCACGGTACTGTAGAAAATGATGCAGGCATGTGGACAGGCTCCATGGATCCGGACTGGTGAAGCTGGTGCTGCAGGCATGGAATCTCTTGGTCCAGGTCCGGTGGGAGGACAGCAGGGAGTCTGGAGAGCCACAGGTGACAGTAGGCGTATTGGCACAATTAAGCAACGCCATACTGTCAAACCTGCAAGTTTAAATAGGCCGCGCTGGAATTGCAAGCCAGGCGCACTTCCGCGTTCCAGCGTGAAACGCACAGCGGCGCGCAGGAAGTGACGTGGCTGCCGTCGAGAACGGAGCGCAGCTGCTAGGTAAAGAGCAGCTGCACCGTACAGCTAGTCAGGTAACGCCAGTGGCGTTACAAAGTCTAAACATAGCTGAGAAAAAGATTTAAAGCCCTGAGCGTTGTACAGGTGGCATAAATATTTAACCCCCTTGGAGTACCAGCAATTGGAATTAAGAACGGAGTACAGTTCCTGCAGATTAGGGTTAAACTGTTGGGAGATTTCAGCCAGGTGTGTTTGGATACTTTTGTGACAATATTGAGGAAAGAGAAGTGGCAAGTAGAGAGGTGCCGGGGCGATCAGGGACCCGGCCTCTGTAGATAATATTATGTAGGGTTTGCAGGGAAGATGTGATGGCCCTCTCCGTGGAGGTACAGGAATTGGCCGGAACTGGGAACAGCCAATCGTGGATGTGCACCAAGTGGGATGCCAAGTAATATAGGAAGATGTTAGGAAATTCCAAGTGTGCTGGTAACCGTAGTGTTTCAAGTGCTACCAGAGGCGGGACATTGTTACTGCGGCTCAGGCAATTCAAATCCAGCTCCATGACACAGGGAGATGGCCGCTCTGATCCGGGCACAGGCAGGCTGCATTGATCTCTTGTATCATGTCTGCTAGAGGTACACCAAATCAACATTTTGTAATACTATTAGCAGTGTGTTTAAGTAAAAGATTTCAGACATGATACAGGAGATGGTTAGAGACTGAGGACATGATACAAGAGATGATTAGAGACCGAGGACATGATACAAGAGATGGTTAGAGACTGCCCAGGGTACAGAGTGCAGTGGTCAGAACAGGTTTTCTCTGGATCTTCTACTGACAATAATGAGAGAGAAAAGTCTCTCCTGTACGGTTCTCTCCTTGACATATCGTAGAATGAAGCCGTATTGTTCTTTCAGTGTCATCATCCCGTGTTCTGTCCATTTCCACACCGACACCAACATCTCCTCCACCATCCCGCTGTATTTGTTGTCTCACCATGTTTCCAATGATGGAGATCCAGAGACTGACCCGAGTCTTCTTCTCCATGTCACCAGACCACCTCTTCCTCTACTATTGGGGTGCTGGGCCTTTCTATGACTACTCAGGACCCCCAATCTCTTCTATAGGATTGTGAAGATTTCTATCCTTTTTACTAAGAAGCTGAAGAAGATGTCCATGATGTAGATGAGGGTCACATATAGTATGAGCAGCATCACCCTTCTCTCTGTCACCAAGACCTAGTCTGGCAATGCCCAGAATGATACCAATTAGTCTCTGACCAATCTCACGGTTTGGATGGACTTTCTCCTTTTCATTATTTCCAGGTGACCATGAATTAGAGTTCCAATATCTCCCCCGTGTTCTGCAGACAGATATACATTTCCCGATGTCTTATGTTGTACAGATCCCTCATGTTCCCCGATACGAGATCATACATTGGACTTGTTCAACTTTCCAGCCAGGAGGGAATGGACTGGGCAAGATTCTCTCCCCATGCTGAGGGTATGTGGTTTGGTGTGGTTCAGGAGGAGGCATGCTCACTCCCCTCCCCCCACGCTTCCCTGCCCAGTCAGGCTGCATGCTCTAATAAGGGTCTAGTATGAATTTCTTGGTGGTGGGGGGTCCATACAGGTTTTTTTATACTTTTATTTACAATACATTCACCGGCCAACCAGCAAATCCCCAGTTGACAGCTAAATAAGCCTGGTGGGTGTACATCACTGGGTATTAGGACACTTGTGTCAACCAATCGCCTAACAAGACAAATTCTGTTCAAACCCAGAGCTCATTTTAAGTGGCCGCTTTATTGGTCCATTACATTGGTGACCAATGAGAGAAGGACCCCCTTATATCAGAGGTCAGTGTAGTGGTTCCTTACATTGGTGACCAATGGGAGAGGGACATCTTATATCAGTGGTCAGTGGAGAAGGACATTCTTACATCGTCATTGGAGGAAAGTCAGCCCCCCCTTTCAGATCATTGATATTAGTTGATCAAGGAACCCCTAGAACCCTTTGGAGGAACCCTGGCTGAGAAAGTCTGGACTAGGCAGTAATATGTTTCTATCCCCCTTGGTGGGAGTGGAGATGACCCATCTATAAGGATATACAGTACCAGAGGCTGCTCTAGGCTTTGTGAGGCCTCAGACAACACTTGGACATGAGGCCCCACTCACACCCATAATAGGAAAAATACTTCAAGTGATAAAATGTATAAATTTCATATATAAAGAGCCGTAAATCCTTTGAACTATGAATTCACAGTTTCTAGAATTTTCTCTCACCAATAAACCAATTTAATCAAAGATCATTAAATATCGGTCAGATGGTCCTCTCTGGAATTCAGCTTGGTGGCTCCTCCTATATTCTTCTCTCCACAGTCCACACACGTCTGACTCCTCCCGTGACCCCTGTCCTGGCAGCACTCCCACTCTTGACTCTTCTGTAGGCTCCCCCCAGAGACTGCAGACATGCCATTGATAAAAACAATGTTATTTAATAATTAGGATAATGTATATTGTTTGGTGGGAATGTAACTTTATTATTTTATTAATATGTGGTGTATAATGTGTGCTGATTCGTGTTCAGCTTTTGTATTTCTCACTTCCTCACACTATAATCCCGCTACATCACGCAAGATTACAGCGAGAGAAGCCGTTCACAGGAGTTTCCAGCCATTTGTAGATCGCTCCTCATCTCAACATGAGAATCGATCTACAAAGCTTCATAAACAGGCACTCGGAGAGCGATCTCCCCTGAGAACTGAATAGCGGTATTTTACCGCACTTTCATAAAAGGACACCCATGAAACGTTTCTCTGGGCTGCAGTTCCTTTGATCTCCACAAGATGGTGATCTCACTTCTACCATAGAGAGAAGAAGTCTCTATGGAAGACAGGAAGTGATGTCAGGGACTGACAGGAAGTTCCAGGTGAGAGGTGAGTCGGGAGGAAGTAGTGAGGAGACATCTTTGGAATCGGTAGCAGAGGAGGTAATAAGATCTTATCTTCTATTTACACCCAGTAACCCCGTCATGTCCGTCCTCTTCCTCCATAGTCACTGTGACGTCTTTTATCTCCAGCAGATGATGATACACACATATATAGTGTGGAGACCTAGATTAACCCCTTCAGGGGCAGAACATTCCCCCACTTACAGGGCCGGAACATTCTCCTCATTTCAGTTTATACTAACAGATTATACGATAATACGGGGTGGGGTTTTTAGTTAGAGGTGGACTTATGATACTTGTGTTTGATTTTATAATCATTATGGAGGAGGAAATAACTATTCCTGATGTCTGTGAAGGTTCAACACAAGGGATGTGTCTGGATGATGACTTTATCTTTGTAAGTATCAGGTGATGTCACTGTCTATTTCCCTATGTAGGAGGATTTAGAAGGACACAAGGATCTCTACAAGGACGTCATGATGGACAATCAGCCGCCCCTCACATCACCGGGTAAGAGGAGACTTTATTGTAAAGGAGAGAGCAGTACGGAGGCTCCACCTAGATCCCCCATCATCTGATAAACACATAGAAACAATGGATTCAGTCAGTGTGTGTGTTTCCTACAGATGGATCCAGTAATGGGAACCCACCAGAGAGATGTCCCCGTCCTCTGTATTCCCGGGATTCCACACAGGAAGGTCACACCATCCCCCACCACCATCAGGTAGATGAGGAACAATCACTGATCGTATCATTAGGATCTGTACATTATCTGCATTGTTACCATTGATGTCATTTTTATTCTATATTCAGAGTGGAGACCTGAGAGATCCTAAAGTTGAGATTAAAGAAGAGATAAAGGAGGAGGATGATGAGGATGGAGTGATGGAGGAAGAACACACCATCCCCCACCATCATCAGGTAGATGAGGAACAATTATTGGTGGTTATGATTTATACACAGACATGTTTATTATAATGAATGTTTTATTATATATTCAGAGTGGAAACCTCGGGGATGATAATATTGATGTTAAAGAAGAGTATAAAGAGGAGGATGAGGAGTATGGAGTGATGGAGGAGTTATCAGAAGGACACAAGGATATGATGGAGCCACCTAATACCAGGAACCCACCAGAGAGATGTCCCCGTCCTCTGTATTCCCGGGATTCCACACAGGAAGGTCACACCATCCCCCACTGTTACAAGGTCGGTGGGGCGGAGCATCTAGAACATGGACTGGTGGAGATGATGTGTGGATTTTGTATGTAAGTTTATATCTTACAGATGATATTCTCTCTCATTCTCTTGGTTTAGAGTGGAGATCCAATCGATATAGAATTTGAGGTGAAATCAGAAGAAGAAGAGAGGTATGTGAGGGATGATCAGCAGTCTATGGAGGAGGATGGAATAACGGGGACATTTATAGAGGAGGACATTCCTACAGAGATCAGCACAGGTGGGTCATTAACACTAAATCCATTCCTACACACATACTGCTCACTAGGGATGAGCCTGATGTTGGAGTTGAAATTAAGTTTGACTCCAACATCAGGTGTTTGACGAATAGCGAATAATTCGGGGTGTTCGAGACAAATTTGAAAGCCGCGGAACACCCTTTAGAAGTCTAAATCAAAAGTGATAATTTTAAAGGCTAATATGCAAGTTATTGTCCTAAAAAGTGTTTGGGGACCCGGGTCCTGTCCCAGGGGAGTGTTTGGGGACTCGGGTCCTGCCCCAGGGGAGTGTTTGGGGACCCGGGTCCTACCCCAGGGGAGTGTTTGGGGACCCGGGTCCTGCCCCAGGGGACATGTATCAATGCAAAAAAGTTTTGGGTGCAGTGATTTTAATAATGCTGAAAGTGAAACAAAAAAAGTGAAATGTTCCTTTAAATTTCATACCTGGGGGGTCTATAGTACGCCTGTAAAGTGGCGCGTGTTTCCCGTGTGTAGAACTGTCCCTGCACAAAATGACATTTGTAAAGAAAAAAAGTTATATAAAACTGATCGCGGCTGTAATGAATTGTCGGGTCCCGGCAATACAAATAAAACTCATTGAAAAAAATGGCATGGATTACTCCCCAGTCCATTAACAGGCCCTTTCTGCACCCCCCCCCCCCCCACCCCAAAGCACCTTGTCCCAATTTTGATGGGGACAAGGGCCTCATCCCCACAACCCTTGCCTGGTGGGGGGTTTATTGGAATCTTGAAGCCCCTTTAACAAGAGGACTCCCAGATCCTGCCCCCCCCCCTCATGTGAATTGGTAACGGGTACCATTTCACCAAAAATATTGTAAAAAAGACAAGAGACGAGTCCTTTATTAAAAAAAAAAAATATTCAAATGTAAAGCGATGTCCATTCATCTTCTATTCCGCCGCGATGAACCGAAAAAAAAAAAAAAAAAAGATGCAACAGCTCCACCCCCTAGGAGGCTCCCGCCGACTGACGCTTCTTTCGCTTTGACAGCTGTGGGCGTGGCCGTGTGACGTAAACAGGTGACCCCGCCCCCAGCTATATAACCGCTGTCACCAGCAGGAGAAGCATCACTCGGCAGAGCCTCCCATAGAGGTGGAACTGTTGCAGCATTTTTTTTTTTTTACTTTTGTGGTCGGACGGCGCCGGATGGATTTACATAGCTGGACTTTTTTTTATTATTATTTTTTTTTAAATAAAGGACTTGTCCCGAAGTGTCTTTTGTAAAAAAAAAAATTTTTTTTTTGTGAAATGGGAGGGACAATGTCAACCTTTACCAATTCACATAGGGGGGACCCAGAATCTGCAGGTCCCCTTGTTAAAGGAGGCTTCCAGATTCCGATAAGCCCCCCCGCCTGCAGACCCGCACAACCACCAGACAGGGGTTGTGGGGATGAGGCCTTTGTCCCCATCAATATGGGGACAAGGTGCTTTGGGGTGGGGGCGCACGGAGCCCCGCTTCCTCAAAGCACCCTCCCCATGTTAAGGACATGTGGCCTGGTATGATTCAGGAAGGGGGGCCCTCTCTTGTCCCCCTTCTTTTCCTGTGTTGTGCCAGGTTGCGTGCCCGGATAAGGGCTTGGCATGGATTTTGGGGGGACCCCCACGCAATTTTTCTTTTTAATTTTGGTTTGGGGTTCCTCTTTTATTATTCATACCAGACCCAAAGGACCCTCGACCTATAATCCCCTCATCACTGTCACTCCTATAAAAGACAGTTCTTGTTGTTTCCTCACTCTCTGACTAAGGTCCATGAATAAAGAAATGATCTGGTAGGAGATCAGAGGAGCCATTTACTAGTTACCTTGAGGGGGGAATTGTAAGATCCTCAGAGACAAAGCTGCCTGATGTGGGCGGAGTCCTGGTTTAGGGGAACCAATCAGCTCATGCCTAGTAATAATCTTTGTATTTCTATTTTAGTAGATGGACGGGAGATGAGGAAAACCTCAGAGGATTGTCTCACTTTGTCTCCAGACTGTAAAGTAGAAGATGAGGACATCACACAGTATAGTCCAGGAGAAAACCCGACTACCTCAAATGTCCATCCGGCACCACACAGTGTAGATGGACCATCGTATTCCTCTTATCCTGAGGAACCTCAGACTGTGCGGGACGGTGCCAGACCATCGTATTCCCCTTATCCTGAGGAACCTCAGACTGTGCGGGACGGTGCCGGACCATCGTATTCCTCTTATCCTGAGGAACCTCAGACTGTGCGGGACGGTGCCGGACCATCGTATTCCTCTTATCCTGAGGAACCTCAGACTGTGCGGGACGGTGCCGGACCATCGTATTCCTCTTATCCTGAGGAACCTCAGACTGTGCGGGACGGTGCCGGACCATCGTATTCCTCTTATCCTGAGGAACCTCAGACTGTGCGGGACAGTGCCGGACCGTCGTATTCCTCTTATCCTGAGGAACCTCAAACTGTGCGGGACAGTGCCGGACCATCGTATTCCTCTTATCCTGAGGAACCTCCGACTGTGCGGGACGGTGCCGGACCATCGTATTCCTCTTATCCTGAGGAACCTCAGACTGTGCGGGACGGTGCCGGACCATCGTATTCCTCTTATCCTGAGGAACCTCAGACTGTGCGGGACGGTGCCGGACCATCGTATTCCTCTTACCCTGAGGAACCTCAGACTGTGCGGGACGGTGCCGTCCTTCCAACAGATAAGTTTTTCTGTGCTGAGTGTGGGAAGTGTTTCAGTTTCAAAAGCAGTCTTTATGTGCATAAAACATCTCACACAGGGGAGAAGCCTTTTTCCTGTCCTGAGTGTGGGAAATGTTTTTCACAGAAGTCCAATCTTTCCGCACATCAGAAATCTCACACGGGGGAGAAGCCTTTTTCCTGTCCTGAGTGTGGGAAATGTTTTTCACAGAAGTCCAATCTTTCCACACATCAGAAATCTCACACGGGGGAGAAGCCTTTTTCCTGTCCTGACTGTGGGAAATGTTTTTCACATAAGTTCAATCTTTCAACACATCAGAAATCTCACACGGGGGAGAAGCCTTTTTCCTGTCCTGAGTGTGGGAAATGTTTTTCAGCGAAGTCCAGTCTTTCCATACATCAGAGATCTCACACGGGGGAGAAGCCTTTTTCCTGTCCTGAGTGCGGAAAATGTTTCTTACAGAAGTCCTATCTTTTTATACATCAGAGATCTCACACGGGGGAGAAGCCTTTTTCCTGTTCTGAGTGCGGGAAATGTTTTTCAGATAAGTACTATCTTTTCAAACATCAGAGATCTCACACGGGAGAGAAGCCATATTCTTGTCCTGAGTGTGGGAAATGTTTTGCACATAAGTCCCATTTTTACAGACATCAGAGATATCACACAAGGGAGTTACTTTTTTCCTGTTCTGAGTGCGGAAAATGTTTTTCAGAGAAATCCAGTCTTTCCACACATCAGAGATCACACACAGGGGAGAAGCCTTTTTCCTGTTCTGAGTGTGGGAAATGTTTTTCAGTGAAGTCCAGTCTTTCCACACATCAGAGATCTCACATGGGAGAGAAGCCTTTTTCCTGTTCTGAGTGCGGAAAATGTTTTTCAATGAAGTCTCATCTTTCCACACATCAGAGAATACACACGGGGGAGAAGCCCTTTTCCTGTCCTGAGTGCGGGAAATGTTTTTCAGATAAGTCCTATCTTTCCTCGCATCGGAGATCTCACACGGGGGAGAAGCCATATTCTTGCCATGAGTGTGGGAAATGTTTTTCAAAGAAGTCCAATCTTTCCGCACATCAGAGATCCCACACAGGGGAGTGGCCCTTTTCCTGTTCTGAGTGCGGAAAATGTTTTTTACAGAAGACCCATCTTTCCACACATAAGAGATCTCATACGGGGGAGAAGCCCTTTTCCTGTTCTGATTGCGGAAAATGTTTTTCATATAAGTCCAGTCTTTCCAAACATCAAAGATCTCACACGGGGGAGAAGCCGTATTCCTGTCCTGAGTGCGGGAAATGTTTTTTACAGAATTCCCATCTTTCCACACATAAGAGATCTCACACGGGGGAGAAGCCCTATTCCTGTCCTGAGTGTGGGAAATGTTTTTCAAAGAAGTTCGATTTTAACAGGCATCAAAGATCTCACACGGGGGAGAAGCCTTATTCCTGCCCTGAGTGAGGGAATTGTTCCTCACTGAAGTCCTGTCTTCCTGTACATCAGGGGTCCCACACAACCCCCGAGGTGTATTAGTGAGTGCGGGAAATGTCTTGTATATGAATGTTGCTGGACATCACAGCTGTCATGTGGGGAAGAAGCACACCCTGATATACACCTCAGATATACTCCATGGCTGATCTTCATCATGTAAGAAACAGTTCATAAGGAGATCAGAGATCACCAAAGACATGGATGAAGTGTTGTACTGTGTTGGCCATTGATAGCAGGAGAAAAATAAAAATGGAGTCCTTCCCTCTCATTGGCTGAGTACATTTTGTGGGGGAAGATTTCACAGACATTTAGGGATCTATTATAAAACAAATTGTAGAATGAATGTGACACGCGTTCCTCCAATCATGACAAATATTGGATCATCGGCTCCATCTAGTGGCAAAAATCTGGCCCTGTGGTTTTAATACCGACCATTGACGTAAAACAGAAAATACCACATTTGGCCATGAGATGGCGCTAAGTACCATAGAAATTATCTCCATCTAGTGGCCAAATGCAATCATTTCCATTGTAAATGAATGGAAACCGTTTGACGAGCACAGCAAATATCCTAATAACATTCATCTTTCCCCCATTCACACAGAAGGAATGTACATGGACTTTCCCCGGGGGAATTGCTATGCACATATTTTATGACGAGACCCCTAAATGTCAGGAGACGTTTATATAAAGATGGGAAGTATGGAGCAGATGAATGAATAGACCTCCTAGCAATGTTATTACCAGGCTGCAGCTAGGGGGAGCTCTAATGTGTGAGCACAGCAGAGTGATCCCATCTATCTCACATTAACCCTTTCACTCTCAGAGATATTTTTGCACATTTTGGGCCTGAAGATTAGATAAAACCCCCAAACATATATTATCTGATAGCAGAGGTCCTGGAGAATAAAATGGTGGTGATTGTTAAGGTGTTCCTCGTACACAAATTTCCCCTTAATATCCGGGTTTATTTTCTCCTTTCCCCCATTTTCTATGGTGTGATCTTTTCTACAATACTTTGTTATAATAATGTAGCACGTTGTGTATTGTATTGTATGACTCCGCCTCCACATTCCAGACAAGTCATTTTCCTGACCAATCCCATTTCTACCTTTTTACTATTTCCTGATTCTATGACTGTAATCTGTAAAAAGTAAAAATTATAATAAAAAAATGTATTGAAGAGAAAAAAAGTTGTGTGTGTCGGTGGTGTAAGGCTTGCTAGAGTTCCCACATAAGATCAATGCATTGTAAGGCTAGAGTTCCCCCATAATATCAATGCTTGTAGAGATGTATCCTATAACCCAGAACCGTTAGGATTAATTACACAGAAGCTAGAAACAGCCTTGCAATATGTTATTGTGTACCTGCAATAGAACAAATACATCTTGCATAACAAGATAGGGCATGCGGTAGAACAAGTCTTAGCTGGTTACATGCTCAGGAATGTTGTATAATTGTGACGTACTGTATTACTTGTATAAACTAATTACTTTACTACGATTGGCTGACCCAAGGGCGTTCCTTTTCTTGTATGTTTTGAATAAGTGCAGTGCCCACGAGGAATAAAATTGTATATTTTGATTCACCATATCCCTGTGTGTGTCTTGACTAACCGATGCATCAGACAGTCTCCATACATCCAGAAGTCCTGAAGCCGGGTCCAGTTGAACCACCAACCTCACAGGTGGAATGAGAAGAATTGCTGGTGGTGTTGTCACCTGTCACAGCAGTCACACCTGGTTTCCTGGCCAATGCACCAGATAAATGTTGCAGCAAAACGGCTCTTTGAGTTCTGGGAAACCAGGAATGGACTCCTGACACGGACTCCAGGAAAACAAACCTTTTATTTCACCAGGGAAATGACTCAGCACCGACTTCCTGCTTCTGTCATTCCGACCTAACAACACGTTCTTGCAGCCGGTCTATAATCTCTCGGTCAAATGTTCCCTTTGGCCCATAGCGGGGCCAATCTTTTTCACACAATGTGTAAAAAGAGGGTACGGGGGGAGGGGGGTAAGGGGAAATCTGCGCTTAGTGAGGAAAACAGTGGTGGTAAAGAATCAATTAAGAAAAGGTCCTGGGAGGGACGTGCTGCTGCTAAACACTACAACTTAGATGTAAAGTGTGGAAGAGTATGTACAAAAACAGTGTAGCGCTGGACAACATGTACCCTATAGATTAATATATAGGCAACGAGTATATGTCAATAAATATAAACAATGTTAGTTCAATATATAAAGTGTGCACAAATATTATAACCCTGTGAAAAAACAGTATAGCACTGAACAGCAGGTACCCAATAAATGAATATATAAGGTAAAAACAATATAGGTCATAAAGTGACTAGTTCGGCACATAAAGTGTAAAACAAATAAAGTCCACAGGAAAAGCAGGGGGTATTAAACCCTTCCAGTTCAAGTGATGAGAAATGCAGGTGGTGATAATCCAATTCAGAAGTCCACGAGTGAAAAAAGACAATTCAGGTATCTGTGACCCAACACCAGTGAAAATAAAGGCTTACCAGAAAGCCTGTGACTTTTCCCTTTCAGGAGTAGAATAAACAGGCATAGCAGGAGATTGTGATCCCTTAGGCCTCTATCACACGGAGCGGTTCATTTTTCGGTCCGCTCCGTGTGTCCGTCGGCTCAGCGGGGGGTCTCCGCTGAGCTGTCAGGCGGACAGGGCGGTCCCCGCACACTGTGCAGGGACCGCCCTGTCTCTCCTCCGCTATCCTCTATGGGGAATCGGATGGAAACGGACCGTCTGTCCGTTTGCATCCGATCGGCCGGACGGAAGAAAAATAGGGTTTTCTTCCGTCCGCAAAAGTGGATGTGGATCTTGCGGACGTTAAGTGGATGCATCATCCGCTAACGGACCCGCTTCAATAGGGGCCCATTACAAGTCTGTAAACGGACTTGTAATGAGCGGACAAATGGTCCGCTCATGTGAAAGGGGCCTTAGGTTGTCAGAAGCAAATCGGCATCTCTCCACAGGCTGGATAGTAGAATCCACAGCTCCTCATAAGGTTAACCAATGTTTCCAGGTGGAACTCGCATAGATGTATATGAGCGTGTGTTAACAAACACCATATGGGGAGAAGGAAAGGGACAATCCCATAGTGTAGGCGTATAAAACAAAGGGATTTATTTAAAAAATATATAAAAGGTGTAACATAAAATAACTCTCATTCATAGAGAGTGATACAAAGTCCTTGCAATGATAAAAAGCTCCGTGTAGTGTCAGACCGCCTGAGGCCGTTAGCGCATGCGCAATGCGTGTGTGTCTGCCCGATGATCGTTTTGTTGTAATGACGTCTTTAGGGGCACACGTACCCCGTTGCGCACACACTATTTATGCAGCCCAAAAAGTGAGCAAGACAAGCTCATTGGATGAAGGCGGAACTAAAACGGAGCAGACAATAGGCTGATATTACCACTTGATTACAAATGGAGATCACCATGCCATCTTGTGGTTAAAAAGGCGTATTACCGCTCAGGAGGATTAAATTAAATTCAATTATATAATATATTATATTATAATATATAATAATAATTTATAATATATATATATATATATATAAATTTAATTTAAATAAGTATATATATATTATAATATTATACACTACAGATTTGACTCCCAACTCCTCATTTATGAAGGTTTTTTTGCACCCTTATACTTCTTTACACCTTTTTCATTTCATACTCCCACCATCATATGCACCAGGTAACACTGCTACATTCCACTCTCACATGTTTTACCCTATTAGCACATCCTATTACTTTATGTAGTAGATTTACAGATATTTAATCAACTACAATCCACTCAACTACTACATCTACTTTTTTATCATTCTACTCCCAGAAACAATTTGACCATTTTTGTTTCTAATTAGATATATATATATATACATTCTGATTTATTTGGGATTGTACCACAGGTGCCGCCCCTCCCCCTCCCCCTTTTCTCCTTCCCTCCGGAGGCAGTACAGCGTTTGGCTCCTTGCAAGCCCACTATCTCGCCGGGTCTCCTGTCTCTCTGGGGAGCTGGGAATCGCCACGGAATTTCACGGATCCTGTACCTGGTTTACTTTTCTGGCTATAAGAACATTCATCCCTTCCGATAGTGGGAATTATTAGTGTATTCATTTACACACTCACTTCATGTATGCTTAGATATGTTTCAAGTTGTATAAAAATGTCTTTATATATTTTTACAGTAACCTTTCCCCCTGAAGATGACCACAAAGGTCGAAACGTGTCAGGGATTCTTCATGGTTACTACATTTCCTGTATTACTGCGAATGTTGGTGTTTGTACTATGCACGATTGAACATCATGCTGTATGATATAGCCAGTATCCATTGTTTTCAATTTCACTATGTCATCATCATCATTAAAGTATTTTTCTTTTTACTTTACACTGTCTATTCAAATACTTTGCTGTCCAAAGCCCCATGGGGGAATTTTCCCATTTTACAAATTAGACCCCGGGCAAGCAATTACCTGTCTCTGGTGACCGCCGGCAGTCACATCAGACGCAGAGATAGACCAACAACGGAGATGGGTCACGTGCTGGTAAGGTATGTCTTACCAAACTCTGGAAGTGATCAGTCTCCAGCTCATCAGCATTGGTCCACCTCGGCACCTTCATGATCGGCTGTCCATTAGTTCACAACCCAGGGGCCCCACGTTAGGGCGCCAGCTGATATGGGTCAGACTAATCGTCTGGTGAGTATCTTCCCCGTCCTGATTAGGCCTATATCAGGGGTTCCCAACCTTGTGAAGAGTGAGGGCCACTAGATTGACTTGGTAACCAGTCAAGGGCCACAATAAGCAGAGCGAGTGGAAGGAACCCTCTTTTGTTTTTTAACGGATCGGTTTGGAGGTAGGCGAGTGTAAAAGAACACAAGTCCATTTACATCTGCAGCTTTATAAAGGCAAAAGGAGGGTCCAATTGGGTCAGACTGATTGTGTGAAAGGGGACTGAGGATGCTTTCACACTGATGCGCTGCGATTTACCCGTATTGCGGGTGCAGCGCAGTGAACCTGTCGTTTTCCTGTGGTTTTGCTGCACTTTGCCATAGACTTCTATTATATCCTGCAGGTGTAGAGCACCAATCCTGCAGGTAATAACAGAAGTCTATGGCTCAGTGCAGGTAACCCACAGGTGCACTGCGCTGCACCTGCGGATCAGTTTGAAAGCACCCCAGAGTAACCAATGCAGAAAAGATATGTCCATATATACACTGTGATTTTAGTAATAAACTTACCTTTATAGAGGAAGTAACCCCTTCCATTTTTAACATAAAAAAAACCTGCAAGAGAAAGGCATAATGAGCTTGCATGCACAGCATACTAACTCATTATTTGTCACGTACCTGCCATCAACCACCAGCGCCGCCACGTCCCCTCATCGCTGCTTACTGTTATCACCGCTCCGAAGCTGTGATTGGCCGGAGCAGCGATGACGTCACTACCGCATTAAACCCGTCAATGCCATTAAGAAAAACGGCACACTCAGCGCGAATGCACCATAGACATTGGTCCTCGTTTCAATTGTAAATATCTCCTAAACCAGGGATCCTCAAACTACGGCCCTCCAGGTGTTGCGGAACTACACATCCCATGAGGCCTTGTTAAACTCTGACATTCACAGACGTGACTTGGCATGATGGGAATTGTAGTTCCTAAACGACTGGAGGGCCGTAGTTTGAAGACCCATGTCCTAAACCATGCAGATGTAGGAGATATTTATTGCACCTACAGGTAAGCTGTAATCTAGACTTACCTGTAGGTGCAAGATGTGTGGTTGGGTTTACAAGCACTTTAATAACATCTTCCATTCAGGTATTGCGGCTGTTGCTGTCCCAGGCAAATGCATTTGGTATCACTCCTCCTGGAAGCACTATCACCCCCTACCTCCAGCTTCATTTACAACACTCATTCTCTGGGGTGGTGGGTTGGTAACCCACGGTCTGGGCTTGCCGACCAGTCATCCCAGAGCAGGAAGTCGCGGGCCACATCAAAAGGCTCCGCAGGCCACGCTGGCCCCTGGGCCATTGGTTGGGCACCCCTGGCCTATATGATGTAGTGCATGCACGAGAAAAGGACCACACTGAGACTGTGATCAGATTGATGACACTCTCTTTATTGGTTCCGGATACATGGGGGGGGGGGTTATAGGTGAGAGACTAATGCTGTAAGCAAATGTATCATTAGCATAACGTTATCTAGATACTCGTAGCTTCTGATTGGTTGTGTCCATGTAAGGTGAACTTCCTCCGGATCTGAGCCTCATCAGATAGGGTGTAGTCCTGGGAGGAGGCGCCATCTTTTAGTTACATTCTTCACTCGATGGGAGGGGGTGCTACTAGCGGTTATTTTGAGCAAGGAATATAAAAGCAGTTTATATACAGGAAAAATATAGACTTTATAGTATAGAAAAGATGCATAGAAAATGGGCATTTTACCTCATCCGTCACAGTATTATCACTGATCTCTGTATTGATGTCACTGGTGATGTCAGTTCCCAGCCGGTGTCATTAGTACAGTGACAGTGCATAGTATTATCACTGATCTCTGTATTGGTGTCACTGGTGATGTCAGTTCCCAGCCCATGTCATTAGTACAGTGACAGTGCATAGTATTATCACTGATCCCTGTATTGGTGTCACTGGTGATGTCAGTTCCCAGCCGGTGTCATTAGTACAGTGACAGTGCATAGTATTATCACTGATCTCTGTATTGGTGTCACTGGTGATGTCAGTTCCCAGCCGGTGTCATTAGTACAGTGACAGTGCATAGTATTATCACTGATCTCTGTATTGGTGTCACTGGTGATGTCAGTTACCGGCCGGTGTCATTAGTACAGTGACAGTGCATAGTATTATCACTGATCTCTGTATTGGTGTCACTGGTGATGTCAGTTCCCAGCCGGTGTCATTAGTACAGTGACAGTGCATAGTATTATCACTGATCTCTGTATTGGTGTCACTGGTGATGTCAGTTCCCAGCCAGTGTCATTAGTACAGTGACAGTGCATAGTATTATCACTGATCTCTGTATTGGTGTCACTGGTGATGTCAGCTAGTTTCTGCCCCAGCATCAGTTAGTGTCAGGTTGTCCGCTATGCTTTGGCAGTCCCATTAGAAGTCTCTTATCACCACCATTAGTAGTATAAACAAATAAAATAAATAACAATTCCAATGTATCCCATAGTTTGTAGACATTGTACCTTCCACACAAACCAGTCAATATACACTTATTGGGATTTATTTTACCAAAGACATGGAGCAGAATAGATTTTGGCCAAAATTTATGAAGAAATGTGATTATTTTATTTTTCTGTTGGATGTTTTATAGCGGAAAGTAAAAATATTGTTTTTGTTTTTAAATTTTAGTTTTTTTGTTTATATAATAAAAAATAAAAGAACGGAGAGGTGATCAAAAAACACCAAAACAAATCTCTATTGGTGTGAAACAATAATATAAATGTCATTTGTGTACAGCGTCACATGACTGAGCAATTACCAGGTAAAGGAGCGCAGTGTTACATAGCAAACAATGGCCTGGGCTGGTCATGAAGAGAGGGGGTAAAACCTTCCCATGGCTGAACTGGGTAAAGAATATATAAGTCCAACATTTCCTCTTCCTGATCTGTGTCTGCTGTCCCATGTACTGGAATGAAGAAGTCTCCTGTTCTCTTTGTATTGCTTCCTTTGTGTGAAATCCTTGGTGATCCTGCCACTCCCTCTACTTTCCACTTAAGAACTGACCACACTAGGCATGAGAGTACAACATGGTCAGTTTGCTGGCTGTGCTTGGAAGTCAACCTGCTCTCCTCCAATGATCAGACTTGTGCTTACAACCTCCCCCCTGCACAGCCATTCACTGGGAAGTCCGGTGTGTTTCTGTTTCTCCTATCCCAACTCTTATGCAGCTGAGAACAGAGGGAATGTGATCACTTATAAAAAAGAGGAGAAAAGTACTTCTAATATATTTTATATCTATACACAAATGTTTTGCCTTTCATTTCTATTTTAGAGTGAATGGGTTGTATTAGAAGGTGAGGCTTCCATACACTTTACCTTCTATCCCCCAATATCTGCTGTACTGATAAGTGTATGAGTATGATCTCAGGTATTAGTATGAAATCATGTCTGACAGAGCAAACTGAGGGCTCTACTTATAGGAAATTCATTCAGCTCTTACACATATTGCTAGAATGTAACACAGTGATTTCCTATGATTGTCAGCTCCATCTAGTGGCCATAAAACTGTATTTTTCATGAAATACCTCAATCAGTAAAAATAGCACAATAACGCTTTATGGCCACTAGATGGAGCCAAGGAAATCAGTGTATGAAATAAAATACATCCAATATTCATCATGGCCGCTCACATTTATTCAACTATTTTTATATTATACCGACCTCTAAGTGTTTGTGAAATCTTCCACCACAAAATGTACTCCATTTTATTTCTTCTACTGCTATCAATGACCAACACGGTACAACACTTCATCCATGTCTTTGGTGATCTCTGATCTCCTTATGAAGTGTTTCTTACATGATGAAGATCAGCCATGGAGTATATCTGAGGTGTATATCAGGGTGTGCTTCTTCCCCACATGAGACCTGTGATGTCCAGCAACATTCATATACAAGACATTTCCCGCACTCAAGGCACTAATACACCTCGAGGGTTGTGTGGGATCCCTGATGTACAGGAAGACAGGACTTCAGTGAGGAACAATTCCCTCACTCAGGACAGGAATACGGCTTCTCCCCCGTGTGAGATTTCTGATGTCTGGAAAGATCGGACTTCTGTGAAAAACATTTCCCACACTCAGGACAGGAATACGGCTTCTCCCCCGTGTGAGTTCTCTTATGTTTGGAAAGACTGGACTTCTCTGAAAAACATTTCCCACACTCAGGACAGGAAAACGGCTTCTCCCCTGTGTGAGATCTCTGATGTATGGTAAGACTGGACTTCGCTGAAAAACATTTCCCGCACTCAGGACAGGAATACGGCTTCTCCCCTGTGTGAGATCTGTGATGTACGGAGAGATTGAACTTATCTGAAAAAGATTTCCCACACTCAGCACAGGAATACAGCTTCTGCCCCACGTGAGATCTCTGATGTTTGGAAAGATTGAACTTCTGTGAAAAACATTTCCCACACTCAGGACAGGAGTACGGCTTCTCCCCTGTGTGAGATCTCTGATGTGTGGAAAGAATGGAATTCTCTAAAAAACTTTTCCCACACTCAGGACAGGAATACGGCTTCTCCACCGTGTGAGATCTCTGATGTCTGGAAAGATGGGACTTCTCTGAAAAACATTTCCCACACTCAGGACAGGAATACGGCTTCTCCCCCGTGTGAGATCTCTGATGTCTGGACAGAATGGACTTCTCTGAAAAACATTTCCCACACTCAGCACAGGAATATGGCTTCTCCCCCGTGTGAGATCTCTGATGTGTGTAAAGATGGACCTTCTGTGAAAAAAATGTCCTGCACTCAGGACAGGAATACAGTTTCTCACCCGTGTGAGATCTCTGATGTGTGGAAAGATTGGACTTCACTGAAAAACATTTACCACACTCAGGACAGGAATACGGCTTCTCCCCCGTGTGAGATCTCCAATGTGTGGAAAGATGGGACTTATCTGAAAAACATTTCCCACACTCAGGACAGCAATACGGCTTTTCCCCTGTATGAGATCTTTTATGCACATTAAGACGGGCTTTAGAAGGGAAACACTTCCCGCACTCAGTACAGGAAAGTCTCTTATTTGTTGGAAGGATGGCACCGTTCCGCACAGTCTGAGGTTCCTCAGGATAAGAGGAATACGATGGTCCGGCACCGTTCCGCACAGTCTGAGGTTCCTCAGGATAAGAGGAATACGATGGTCCGGCACCGTTCCGCACAGTCTGAGGTTCCTCAGGATAAGAGGAATACGATGGTCCGGCACCGTTCCGCACAGTCTGAGATTCCTCAGGATAAGAGGAATACGGTGGTCTGGCACCGTCCCGCACAGTTTGAGGTTCCTCAGGATAAGAGGAATACGATGGTCCGGCACCGTCCCGCACAGTTTGAGGTTCCTCAGGATAAGAGGAATACGATGGTCCGGCACCGTCCCGCACAGTCTGAGGTTCCTCAGGATAAGAGGAATACGATGGTCCGGCACCGTTCCGCACAGTCTGAGGTTCCTCAGGATAAGAGGAATATGATGGTCCATCTACACTGTGTGGTGCCGGATGGACATTTGAGGTAGTCTGGTTTTTTCCTGGACTATACTGTGTGATGTCCTCATCTTCTACTTTACAGTCTGGAGACAAAGTGAGACAATCCTCTGAGGTTTTCCTCATCTCCCGTCCATCTACTAAAATAGAAATACAAAGATTATTACTAGACATGAGCTGATTGGTTCCCCTAAACCAGGACTCCGCCCACATCAGGCAGCTTTGTCTCTGAGGATCTTACAATTTAAGGTTCCAAAGTCTGAGGATGTTATCACATTATTATCAACATGTAAAAGTTGCTCCAATCAGATCATCAGATATAAAATGTCCAGCTGGGAGAAGATGGGTGTAAGAAAAAGAGAATACATATTATGGGCCAGATTCAGTAACAGTTACACCGACGTATCAGTCATACGCCGGCATAACTCAGAATCTGTGCCGACGCATCTTGTTTTCTGTATTCAGAAAACAAGATAAGCCGGGTTGCAGCTAAAATACGAGCAACGTATTTTAAAAAAAATGGCCGCCAGGGGCGTTCCCACTAATTTACGTTGAGAATATGTAAATCAGCGAGATACGCCAATTCCAGAACGTACGCCCGACCGACGCATTGACTTTAGACCGTTTCCGTAACGGGTTTACCCGCATAAAGATAAAGCACCAAAAAGCAGGCTTATCCTATGTTAAGTATGGATGTCGTGACCGCGTCGAATTTGAAAATGTTTACGACGTTTGCGCAACTCGTCCGTGAATGGCGATGCGCACTGGGATACATTGACGGTCGGCGCATGCGCAGTAAGTCTGGCACGGGATCGCGCCTATTTTAAATACTACACGCCCCCCTACCCGCCAAATTTGAATTACGCCGGCCCATTTACGCTATGCTGCCGCACTTGCGCGTAAAGTTGCGGCGGCGTAACATAAATGAAAAACGTTACGCTGGCCAAAACAACCGCTCGCCACCCTGAATCTGGCCCTATGTGTATATATATATATAAGAGGGGAGAGAGCAGAAGTCAGGACTATGTAATGTACACCATAGAGTATATAGTGCAGGGGTCAGAAGTATGTAATGTACACCATAGAGTATATAGTGCAGAAGTCAGGACTATGTAATGTACACCATAGAGTATATAGTGCAGGGGTCAGAAGTATGTAATGTACACCATAGAGTATATAGTGCAGGGGTCAGGAGTATGTAATGTACAATATAAATTATACAGTGTAAGGGTCAGGACTCATGATATTGGTATTCAGTAATCAGTGGAAGATGAAATGTTTACATGAGACAAGTTGCAGAGATCCCACACCGCTGCCTCCCATCTCCTGAGACTGCACTCAGTGACTTGGGTCTGAGACTATACAGACATATCCCTCCCCCCGGCACAGCCAGCAGACAACAGAGCAAGTAATCCTGGGAGAATTGTTCTGTCAGAGATCATGTTGAACCCGGGTATGGGGCAGAAGACCCAAAGCACATACCCAGGTGCCTAGGTAGAGCAACATCTATGGAGAAAATCAACGTTTTGCTGATCCCCAGAATCTCCATAAATTCCAGAGACATAATTTGTGTCTGCAGCACAGAGAAGGAAGATTATCACCCAGACCTCGCCCTACTCTGGACGAATCAGTACGCAGTATGGGTGGAAGAATGTTTTTAGTGTTAACCACTTAATGACCAGCCCATAGCTGAATGACGGCTAAATGGCGGTTCATTAATTCTGGGAGGGCGTACATTGACGTTCTTCTAGAATCGCACTCCCTGGAAGGACATCAATCATGGAAAATGGCCCCCGATAGCGACCGTTTACCACATGATCGCTCCATGAAATGACGATCACTTGTAAACAAACCGGCGTCATGTCATGATGCCGGTTCCTCTCTCCCCTCTGTGGACCGATCGGTACAGTGTGAGAGGAGAGGGGGAGAGATTGTGGCAGCAACACTGTGGGCTGGATCTGTAGTGCCCACAGCGCTGCTCAGTGACGATTGCAGTCACATCCATCCATCCATGCTCAGCTATCCCTCCACACTCTGCCATACCCGGCCGCACTCTGCCATACCCGGCTTTGTATGTGGCCAGGCGGTGGAAGTCTCACACATGTGGTATCGCCATACTCAGGAGGAGGAGAAGAATCTATTTTGGGGTGTCATTTTTGGTATGTACATGTTATGTGTTAGAAATATTGTATAAATGGACAAATTTGTATTAAAAAAATGTGTTTTAACCACTTCCTGCCCGCCGGCCGCCATATGACGTCCTAGAATTTTTGCGGGGATATCTGAATGATGGTTGCAGCTACAGGCATCATTAAGATATCATCTTTTTCAGCCAGCGATACCCTACACCATAAGAATGATCCTAGTGGCTGTTCCACTGCTTAATCGTTCTTACGGGAGGCGAGAGGGGACGCTCCCCCTCCGGTGCTTCTACCGACTCACCACTACGATTAAAGCCAGGATCTTTTGTTTTTGGGGGATTTCAGGCTTCCCAGCCTAGAGGTGAGATGTGGAGTCTTATTGACCCCCCCCTCATATCTCACTGTAAATAGGATCTGTCATGCCATATTCGTATTACAAGGGATGTTTACATTCCATGTAATAGGAATAAAAGTGATCAAAAAAATAGTCTTTGGGAAAAAGTGTTGAACTAAAATAAAGTAAAATGAACAATAAAAAATAATAATTTTTAAGCGCCCCTGTCCCCGTGTGCTTGCATGCAGAAGCGAACACATATGTAAGTCCCGCCCACATATGAAAACGGTGTTCAAACCACACATGTGAGGTATCGATGCGAACATTAGAGCGTGAGCAATAATTTTGGCACTAGGCCACCTCTGTAATTCAAAACATGTAACCAGCAAAAAAATAAGCGTCGCCTATGGGAATTTTTAAGTAGCAAAGTCTGGTACTGTAACGGGTGGGCCGTGGGACCCAGAAGCTCTTACACAGATTGAGCCAGGAAATAAGGGACATATCTTGGACTGCTTTAACATGGGTCTGTAATCCACAATATATTCAAGAATGTCTGCAAGAACTAATTACAGGTTGTTGATTCTGAACCCAAGAGGTCAATAGAAGAGTGACTCATTCAATGTGGGAACACAGACTGTTAAGGTGTTTAATGTCGTCTGCTACTGTCATGTAAATTAACCTTAATCTGGCTCTCAAGAACCTTTCATTGTGTGATGCTAATTGACACTGTATTGTGTGAATTTCTATTGATGATAAATGTGTATTGTATAGCAGGTGAGAAGAGCTTATCTTGGAGTCACCTTGTCTGGGTAAATGGTTAGTAATTAGCTCATTATCCTGGTGCCAGAAAGTCTGACTAAAAGATGGGTATTGAGCTCCTTGTGTCATGTTGTGGGTGGAGTTGGGTCATTGTTCATTGTGGTTTCTAACTGTTTAAGAGCCTGAGTTTTACCATTAAAATGTCTATTCGTTTTTAACCAGAGAACAGAGCTGTGTGTGTCTTGTTTCTGGGGAATCCTATCCTAAGATCCATAGAGTCTGGTAAGCACAATCCCCTTCTGTGGACTTTTGGGTGAAAGAATAAGATTGCACTTTCTGGATAACAAGTCTACTGCAGTAAGAATCCTGTTGGTGGCGGCTGTTTTTTGGAATTTAACCACTTAAGACCCGGACCAAAATGCAGATAAATGACCAGGCCCCTTTTGGCGATTCGGCACTGCGTCGTTTTAACTGACAATTGCGTGGTCGTGCGATGTGGCTCCCAAACATTTGTCCCTTTCTTCCCACAAATAGAGCTTTCTTTTGGTGGTATTTGATCGCGTCTGCGATTTTTATTTTTTGCGCTATATACACAATATTTTTTACATTTTGTTATAAGAAATATAAAATAAACGAAATTTTAGTCAAACATTTAGGCCAAAATGTATTAGCCACATGTCTTTAGTAAAACAAAATCGCAATAAAAAAAAAATCCACCTAGCGGGAACAGCTACACTAATACAGAGATCAGAAAAATGATCGCTTAGTGACGCTGGCAATAGGGAGTAAAAGGGTTAACTAGGGCGGTGATTAAGGGGTTAAAACTTTATTAGGGGGGGTACGGGGGCTACCCTGGACCTAACACTAACTGCCTGTCACACTGACACTAACTGCAGTGATTATACATATGATCACTGCATTCAGTGACACTGTGGCAGAGGGGAGGGGGTGAGGGGGGCGATCGGGGGGGTTAAATGTGCCTATGTGTAGTGTGTGTCAGTGTAGTGTTGTGCAGTCTTACTGTGTGATGTGATCTCTTCTCAGCGGCGGTTGAATAAAACGCAGAGGGCAGAGATCACATCAATTCCTCCTCCTGTGTTTACACAGGAGGAAATGACAAGCAGGGGGAGCGCGGGGATTGGCTGGGAGCGATCCGGAGGGGGCGGACAAAAATGAACCGCCGCCCCCTCGTCCCGGATCGCTCCTTCAGGTAATCGGACCGCCGCATGTACCGGGGGGTCCCGATCGGACCCCTGACCCACGGCAAGGCAGGCATGTATATATACGTTGATGTGCCTGCCTGTGCCATTCTGCTGACGTAAATGTACATGCGGCGGTCCGCAAGTAGTTAAGCACCCATTTTTTGTTTGTACAATTATTGGGACTTTATTTGATTATTGACTGTATCGGTTTGTGATAATTGGACTTTTTTTTGATCAATCATCAAGATTTTCTCATTGCTACACATTTGTTTCACAGGGGTGGATCATTTGTTGTTTCTTTATATTTATTTTCATATTTTATTGTGCTTTTTCAGTTTTCACAATATTATTATAGCGCCCCCTTACTACTTATCATTGGGCTAACTTTACCGTTTTGTTTTTTTAAAGCATAATATTGTTTTTCTTCCCCCAAAAAAACGCATTTGAAAAATTGCTGCCCAAATACCGTGCGAGATAAAAAGTTGCAACGACCGCCACTGTATTCTCTAGGATCTTTGCTAAAAAAAAAAATGCATATAATGTTTTGGGGTTCTATGTCATTTTCTAGCAAATAAATTATAATTTTTTACATGTAGGAGAGAAATGTCAGAATTGGTCTGGGTTCTCCAGAACTTCCGAAGGTGCTCCCTGCATGTTGGGCCTCTGTATGTGGCCACGCTGTGTAAGTCTCACACATGTGGTATCACCATACTCAGGAGTTGTTATGGTTCTGGCGCAGATAAACATATTTAATATTTACCAAAAACGAAATGTGGGATTCGCTTAGATGAACTATAAATCTTTTGAGAACCTTTCAAAAACAAAGAAAACACATCTTAGCCCATGTTTGCCATGCGTACAAGATATAAACAAAAGGCCATGCCTGATATGTACTCAGAATGATCTGAACAATGGTATCAAAATTAGGAGAGTGGTGTTTTGAGCTCTTAAAAGTTCAGAAACAATGATGTCTTTTCGCAACCAAACAAGAGATGTTTACTAGCATTGCTGATTAGAAGTCCTACAATAGAGAAACGTTTGCACAGATAGCTAACTAAGAACACTTAGAACCTGGGAACAAGCCTTATCTAAGAAGAACCATTGTGTCAAGTAAAGAACTGTTTAAACAAGCTGTGTCACTTTTAAAATATCCTTGAATGATCCGTACACACAGCAAAATAATTTGAAATGATACAAGTCAGAATTATCTTAAAAGACGCTTGATATTAAAAAAATATATTTTAAAGTCGACGTGAAAATTAATGTTTAGATTATCAATGACATCTTAGGACAGAGGAAAAAGATGATCATCGCATATGTTGATTTAGAAATTTGTTAGAATAAGATATATAAAATTAGCTGAATAGAAGTTTTTTTAAAGAAACTAATCAACATTATGAAAGATATCAAATTGTGATTATAAAAATGTAACCTGTAACACGTATCCATCAAACACATATCAAAATGATTCAGGTATCTACATTGATAATTATTTTGCATTGATTAAGAGATATAAACTTATGCATGCTTAGAAGAATGTTTTTGGGGAATATACGTTTATAAAGAAATATAGAAGCATGTTATGTAGGGATCAAAGATATACTAATTGGATCTGATGAAATATAAAGTTACCAGAGATATATATAGAAGTTACCAATAATAATAATAATATAAGTCTCCCCAATGATATAAATATTAACGTATAGATAATCTCACAATAAAGGTGAGGCACCTAGTGGTTGAAAGTGATATTACTTGAGGTTCTTAAAGCTCAGAGAACAAGTCAAGGATTAAATTGTCAGCCAATAGGAACCAGACACGTCTTGACAGGAACTCCCATATAGACCAGGGGCCTATGAGTTAAGTACAGTTGTCAGATGGGCAGAACTTAGTATATACTTTATGGGCTTATTGTCTTGATATAGATAAAGAGAGAGAGAGACCATTATATATGGGGGGGGAGATAGAGGGGAATGGAAAATGAATCAATGAACTGAAAAGGGAAGAAGAAGACCCCATCCATAGGAGGACCCCAGGAGAAGAGAGATGCAGGGATGACTCAGGACTGTCTCCGATGGGGAGGGGCACGTTAGGACGATGCATGAAGACATATTGTTATCCCATGAAAGACCATAGAAAGCCACTGCATTTTAACTTTGATCATTTGCAAATAGCCATTTTGAAATCGGTAATTATGCCACTTTTATTTTATTTTATCAGAAATATATTGTTGTTCCCTAGAAATATTGAAGTCTTGAATATCTTGTAATCATGGTCTGGTCTCATAACCAATAACTGGTAGATTTTTCCTTAAAAGATACAAGTTTTATTATTTTTATTATATTATTTTAACATAGTTCTAATTTTACTGACAAAACAAACGTCCAATATATTTCACATTGTTAGCCACTTACTTACCTGCAGCAAAGTAACGGTTATGTATGTGAAATAGACGCTTTTGTTTCATTGTCAATTGTATAAAGTTATCCTTGAGAACTTACCATGACACACAGATCAAAGGTATTGCACGCCCATTTTGGGGGTATTTTATTGATTTGCAAGTCATTCATGTAACACAACTGGTATTCTAATTTCATGTAAATATCCATATTTTTGTCTACAAATAAATTTGCTGTTATGTATGAATATTAGGGCTGCACATCTTCACCGGTCTCACGATTCGATGCGATTACGATTATCAAGTACACGATTCGATTCGATTCCGCGATGCATCACGATGCATCAAGATTACTGCGCACGGTTTTCATCTGTTCTTAAAAAAAATTCTCTGCATGTAGCAAACTGTAAACACAGCAGACAACTTAAAGAGGAGCTCCAGACTGACCCCAAAATAATACAAGAGATGGACAGAGACTGCAGACAATGATACAAGAGATGGACAGAGACTGCAGGCAATGATACTAGAGAGGATCAGAGACTGCAGACAATGATACTAGAGAGGATCAGAGACTGCAGACAATGATACTAGAGAGGATCAGAGACTGCAGACAATGATACTAGAGAGGACCAGAGACTGCAGACAATGATACTAGAGAGGATCAGAGACTGCAGACAATGATACTAGAGAGGATCAGAGACTGCGGACATTGTCCCCATAAAGTCCTGCCAAGCGACAATGTATGCCGTGTCATAAATTATGGTTTATGTATGTCTTATTGTCTTAGTGATTGATTCACATCAAAACTTAATTGATACCTTTTTTTGTATGATTTTTAGTTTTTCTCATTACTACCACACGTGCAATGCATGGCTGCATGTGTGTGGCAGTGATGAGCAAAAGCAAAAATCATACAAAAAAACAAAAAGAAAAGGGTATCAATTTCAAATCAATAAAGTTGCGACGTTAATCAATCACTAAGACAATAAGACATACATAAACCAGTTTGCCATTAATTGCTGACATCAATTGCTGCCAGTGTGCCGCCAGTGTGCCATCAATTGCTGCCAGTGTGCCGCCAGTGTGCCATCAATTGCTGCCAGTGTGCCATCAATTGCTGCCAGTGTGCCATCAATTGCTGCCAGTGTGCCGCCAGTGTGCCATCAATTGCTGCCAGTGTGCCGCCAGTGTGCCATCAATTGCTGCCAGTGTGCCATCAATTGCTGCCAGTGTGCCGCCAGTGTGCCATCAATTGCTGCCAGTGTGCCGCCAGTGTGCCATCAATTGCTGCCAGTGTGCCATCAATTGTGCCATCAATTGCTGCCAGTGTGCCATCAATTGCTGCCAGTGTGCATCCCCCCAAGTAAGTACCTGATGATGATGATGATGAAATCTCTGTCCTGTCAGTGTTCTGCTGCCTGCAGTCCTCGGCTGTCTCGGGTCTTCCACAGTAGCCTGTGCAGTGTGCACAGTGAAAGGTGAGCCAAGGAGGAAGGCTCTGGGGAGTCGGGACCGGGTCATCACTTGTCGGGGACACTCGCTCCACGTGGTGACGGGCGGCTGGTAATGTCGTCAGTGGGGGGCGGGAAAGGAGGCGGGAATGGCTTCTTCGGATGAACCAGCGGGGGGGGGGGGGGGGGCGGGAAACGAGGCGCTGCTAACACCCACTGCTTGTTCGTCTGCACAGCGGGGGGCGGGAAAGAGGTGCGGCTAACGCCCACAGCTCCTTTTTCGGCTGAAAAATCTGACTGGGGGGGGGGGGAAAGCGGCGCGCAGATGACGTCATCAAAAATCGATTAATGCAAGTTGTAGCATCGGAATCGCATCGTGGGTGGTCGAATCGCGATGCACCGATGCTACGATTAATTTCAACACCCCTAATGAATATACGTCTCGGTAAATACATTTAATATTATAGACTATGTCATATAGATTGACTTGTATTTAAAAATGTCTTCGTTATCACAGAACTCAAAATAATTTACTGTGCAGGTAAAATGACCTTAAGAAAGCGCAACAGAGTAATAGCAGAATGTGTTTTGGGGTGTAATTTGTGGTATGCATATGCTGTGTGTGAGAAATAACCTGATAATATGACAATTTGGTGAAGAAAAAAAAAACTTTTTTATAACAGCTTACCTGTAAAATCCTTTTCTTGGAGTACACCACGGGACACAGAGCCTCTATTCATCACATGGTGGGTTGTATAGCTCACCAGAGGTGATTGGACACTGGCACAACCAATGAAGACAAGTTCCCCTCTTTATAACCCCTCCCCTAAGGAAAGTACCTCAGTTTTGTAGCAAAGCAGTAAGGATCCCATGAGAAGGGGGGGAAACCTCTGTGTGCTAAAGGTAAAATCCTATTTTCTTTATCGTACATCATGTGACACAGAGCCTCTATTCATTACAAAGTGGGACGTCGCAGAGCAATGCTCAATGAGGGGTGGGAGACACAGATCAAGCAGGCCACCAACGGGCAAGAAGCCCTATACTGCTGCCTGCAGCACACTTTGCCCAAAGGTGGTATGTCCTTTCACATCTATTTGATAGAATTTGGTAAATGTATGGACTGAAGACCAAGTTGCAGCTTTACAGATCTGAGCCATCGAAGCCTGGTGATGCACTGCCCATGAAGCACTTATTGCCCTGGTAGAGTGCGCCTTAACAGAAAAATGAGGAATCTTGTTCCTTAAACCATAAGCTTGAACAATTTCTTGTCGAATGCACCTAGCAATGGTGGATTTTGATGCCGCCTGGTCCTTTTTGGGACCATCTGGCACAATAAACAAAACATCTGTTTTACGTATCTAAGCTGTTGCCTGCAGATAAACTTTTTTTACTGCTCTCACTACATCTAGGGAGTGCAATAAATTTTCCCCGGCTCATGAAAAAAGTAATATAAACAATGTCTTGATTTAAATTAAACGTCGACACCACTTTTGGTAAAAAGGTAGGATGGGGCGTAGTACAATTTTGTCTATCAGTGCCCATCCATGCCACCTATTAGTGCCCATACGTGCCACCTATCCCTGCCCATCCGTGCTGCCTATCCCTGCCCATCCCTGCCCATCTGTGCCGCCTATCTGTGGCACCTATCCGTGCCGCATATTGGTGCCCATCATCAATGCCACCACATCAGTGCCATCTTATCAGTGCCCATTAGTGAAGGAAAAAACGTACTTATTTACAATGTTTTATAACGGAAACCAAAAAAATAATTTTTCTAAATTTTCTGTAATTTTTTTTGCAGAAAATAAAAATCCCAGAGGTGATCAAATACTACCTTTTTAAATTTTTTTAACTTTTTTTTTTAAAGTGTATTTTGTGCGTGAACTCGAGAGAGAGAGGAGCCGGACTGCAGGAGTTGGGAGTAGGCAGACCCTCCCCCCGAGGCAATCGCCATCCTTCTCCATGCCCCCGGTGGCACTCACCCCGCCCTACCTGCTCCGCTTGGGAGCCCGACTGGGGCCCAACTGGACCCCAACGGGGCAGAGGGACTCCCCCTATGAGGTAGTGAGGGGGTCCAGCCCACCCAGCCAGCCCCGTAGGTCCTTCGCCTCTCTTTATTTTAGGAGACCTCATGGCCAAAGTGCATGTGTGTTAAACCAATTTTGTGTGCGTGCAAGTGTGGTGTTTTTTTTTGGGGGGGGGGGGTGGGCATACTAAGCACATGCGTACCTTGCATAGCACACCCACCGGGAGCCGGGCTGAGACCACCAAACTCAATTCACATGTAGCCGAGACCGGGATCCGAACCCTTGGCTGCAGAGGTGAACGGCTTGTCAGCGCAGTGTCAATCACGTTGAGCCACCACAGCTCCCACGTGATCAAATACTACCAAAAGAGAGCTCTATTTGTGGGTACAAAATAAAAAAAAATTAGTTTGGGTACAGTGTAGCATGACCGTGCAATTGTCATTCAAAGTGCAACAGCACTGAAAGCTAAAAATTGGTCTGGGCGGGAAAGTGTATAAGTGCCCTGTATGGAAGTGGTTAAATAAGGCTCTTTACAAGAAAGAGCTGCTAATTCTAATACTCTCCTAGCAGAGGAGATAGCAATCAGAAAGGCCAATTTCCTGCTCAAAAGAATCAACGGAATATGGCAGATAGGTTCAAAAGGTTGCTTTTGCAAGACTGACAATACTAAATTCAAATCCCAGGGACATAAGGGAGACTTGACTGGCGGATTGATCCACAGTACCGCTATAAACAAAAATAGAGCGACATTTTTGGAAAAAAAATCAATATTTTTTACTTTTTGTTATAAGAAAAATCGAATAAACTAAATTTTAGTTAAACATTTAGGCCAAAATGTATTCAACCACATGTCTTTAGTAAAAAAAAAAATCGCAATAAAAAAAAAATTAGCTACCTAGCGGCAACAGCGACACTAATACAGCGATCAGAAAAATGATCGCTTAGTGACGCTGGTAATAGGGGGTGAAAGGGTTAACTAGGGCGGTAATCAAGGGGTTAAAACTTTATTAGGGGGGGTACGGGGGCTACCGTGGACCTAACACTAACTGACTGTCACACTGACACTAAATGCAGTGATCAGTACATATATGATCACTGCTATTAGTGACAGTGTGACAGGGGGTGGGGGGTGATCGCAAGGGGTTAAATGTCCCTAAGTGTACTGGTGTCAGTGTAGTGTTAGGTGCGACTTACTGTGACTGTTCTCTCCTCTCGGCGGATTGAAAAAAACGCTGAGAGGAGAGCTGCATCACTTCCTCTGCCAGTGTTTACATTACACAGGCAGAGGAAGTGACACGGCGGAGGCTCACAGGGTTTGGCTGGGAGTGATCACAAGGAGGCGGACAAAAGCGAACAGCCACCCCCTCAGGATGGGTCACTCCCAAAGATAAGCCGCACGCAGCGGAGGGGGTCCCGATTGGACCCCCGACCCGCTAGAAGGCAGGGACATACATGTACGCCCATCTGCCTGTACGTGCCATTCTGTGTATGTACATAGTCGTGCAGCGGGCGTTAAAGTGGTTGTAAACCCACTTTTTTTACTTTTACCTACAGGTAAGCCTATACAGAGGCTTACCTGTAGGTATAAAGAATATCTCCTAAACCTGTACGGTTTAGGAGATATTACCCCCGCAATGCGCAGCGGCGCATGCGCAGGGGGAATCCTCCGGCCAAGCGACCGGCATCCGCGACCCTGGCCGGACTTAAATCTCCCGCGCGCACGCGCGGGAGTGACGTCATCGCCGCTCCAGCCAATCACAGCGCTGGAGCGGCGATACCCGGAAGACACGCCGAGTCAAGATGAGATCTCGCTCGGCGTGCACCAGGTAAGCTCCCTACACCTCGTTCCGAGGTAAGTATTTCATAATGAGCTAATATGCGGTGCATATTAGCTCATTATGGCTTTTCCCTTGCAGGTCTAAAAAAAAAAAAAAAATTACAACCGCTTTAAGTGGTTAAGATTAATGTTTAGGACTCTTTTCTGGCTTACCTTATCCCCACCGCAGGTCTGCTGAAGACCAGACAGAACCAATCTTCACCCATCACAGCGAATATGTGTGCCAGCTTTTAGGAATATGGGTTCCTACTTAAAAGAGACCTCTTCCCTGGGCCTAATAAAAGACTTTGCCAGGACTTTTAGCAAATAGTTTAGCGAAAGTGCTGGACCCTAGAGCCCAGTCCTCCAAAGAGAGACATTACAGGCGACACCTCATCCATGAGGCCCGGATAGCATCCAGTTTTGGTGTAATAATTTAGGCGTCTTGGATGGACCCGTAAGTGTAGCTTTTTTACCCCCAGTGGGCTTCTTGGCAGACCTTCCTTCTTTGGAAGAGCACATCCTAATGAATAGAGGCTCTGTGTCCCGTGGTGTACGATAAAAAAAAACTTGATTTTGCAAAGAATTGTGGGAAAAAAATTACAAATTCAAAAAACTCACCATGCCTCTTTCTAAATACCTTGGAATGTCTTCTTTCCAAAAAGAGATCATTTGGGGGGGTTTTGTACTTTTATGGCATGTTAGGGTCTCAAGAAATGAGATAGGCCGTCAGTACTTCAGGTGTAATTGATTTTCAGAGATTGGCACCATAGCTTGTGGACTCTAGAAAAAAAGGAGCATTTGGGAACCTGCCACTGAGGTACCGCACATTCCACAAACTCACGGAAAGGGGGCAGAGCCTACCAACTGAAAAGGCAGCAGTTGAAGTTCTAGCAATTTAGCCAAGCTGTCATTCAACCGATGGGCATGTGGATGGCTGGGAGCGAACTTCTTTTGCTGGTGCAGCAGCTGGGGCAGGGAAATTTTCCTGGTACAATCGGACATTGGTGTACCAAAAGAAGATTGCCCGCAAGTATTTGGCAGTGACACACCTAATTCTACACCTTCAGCCCTATCAGTGCAGGTTTCTGAGAGGACTGAAGTTAGGTGAGGTTTAGGTGAGGTTTGAGATCCCAGCTGATGAAGAGTAGGGATGAGCTTCGAGTTCGAGTCGAACGCATGTTCGACTCGAACATTGCTTGTTTGCCGAACAGCGAACTATTTGGGGTGTTCGCGGCAAGTTCGTGTGAACTTTAGCACCCTGTTAAAGTCTATGGGACTCGAATGTTTGAAATCTAAAGTGCTAATTTTAAAGGCTAATATGCAAGTTATTGTAATAAAAAAAGTGTTTGGGGACCTGGGTTCTGCCCCAGGGGACATGTATCAATGCAAAAAAAAGTTTTTTTCATACCTGGGGGGGTGTATAGTATGCCTGTAAAGTAGCGCTTGTTTCCCGGCAATACAGAGAAAAGTCATTCATAAAAAAAATTTGTGGCCACCTTGGTCTCTACAGCAGGCTCGGATGTGACTCATCTTTCCCTGGGGGGGGGGGGGGGGGGTTGGGTTTTACCACCTCGGTTACAAGAAATGTTTCCCCTTTTCTTTTTTTTTTCCCCTTTTTTTTTTTTCAAAATCCCCTCTTTTCTTTTTTCTCCTTTTTATTAAGACTTTTATTTTTATTTTCCCTTCTCTTGATCCTAATGGGGTCCCCCTTTATTATGTTACCGTGGTTTCCACTCAGGCTGTACTACAGGGCGACAGGCTCACTGTGCCGTGTACTATGGTATTAGTATTAATAGCAGAACTATACATGTTGTATTCACCTGATATAGGGTCATTGCTGTCTTTTTATACTCCTGACTAATGTACGCATTGCCTCATTGGCCGGTGGAGTAGGTAACCCCGCCTGCGAGCCCACTCCATACAGTGGGCAGTGTCCTATAATGTGTTGCCAAGCACAGCGTAGTTTCGCCCCATATGCTGGACTGTACAACCTGGGTTGGTGTAATTGGCGCACTACTGTGCCTCTGTCCATTGTGACCTATATATGTTTAATGCTAATCCTTGTTGTTTCCTTCCCAGGTTGGACATTATCTTTACCCTGTTGGCAGTTAGGGGTTAACGCCCGCACCAGTTGGGGTTCGTGCAGGGCAGGGAGGGGGGTGTTTAGGTTTATAATGTTTAGTGACAACTATTCTTGTTCAGTGCAAACTTATCATTATGTGTGCCAAGCTTATGTAACCGTGACTTTGATGATCGCCCCTGGCTGGGGGCGGTCATATGCGATGGGGGCCCCCGGGGTCATCCCGGGTACTGGAGTTTTATTCTATCAATACCACCACTCATGGCCACACTAAAATTCCTCACGTGGAATGTACGGGGGGTGAGGGATCCCATTAAAAGGGCAGCTGTGTTTGGGCAGCTTAAGCGTCAGCGTGCAGATGTGGTGGCCCTAGTAGAAACACATGCTGAGGGCTCTCTGTTAAGGTCCCTGAAATGTCCTTGGATAGGCTGGGCCTACCACTCTGTTCATACCACTCACTCCCGTGGAGTATCCCTATTGATCGCTAAAAAACACACACTTTGAACTCCAGGACGCGGTGATAGACCCGTTGGGTAGATATGTATTCCTGAGGGTCAAGCTACAAGGGGATTTGATGCTGATATTGGCTTTTTATGTACCTCCACCATTCCAGTTTGACGCCCTGACTGAGGGTCTTAACTTCCTGGCACTGCACCCTACTGTGCCAGCCATTTGGTTGGGCGACTTCAATAATGTGCTGGATACAGCCTTAGACAGATTGACAGGACCCCTGCCGTCTTTAACATCCGCCCATCAGATTGTGTTTGCACGCCTTCTCGGTGACATCAACCTGATAGACACATGGAGGCACAGACATCCGTTGGAGAGAGCGTACTCCTGTTTCTCCACATCCCACCACTCCCTGTCACGCATAGACCTTATATTGTTGTCCAAATCGCTCCTCCCCAGACTGACTAACGCAGGATTCTCCCCGAGGTCCCTATCCGACCACTGCCCATACTGGGCTGAACTCTCTCTAGCCCACACTCGCCCACCTACGACGTGGCGCCTGAACCCCTTCTGGTTAACTCTACTGCCGGAAGATGATGACCTGGGGGCGAATTGGGAACACTTCTTTGTAAATAATGAGGACTCGGCACAGCCACAGATAGTATGGGAAGCCTTCAAGCTCCACGCTCGCATGACTCTTACAGCTCGCATTAACAGACTAAAACAGGCCTCTGAGGTAGCATTAGATGCAGCAACAGAGACTTTAGTGACTGCAGAGAGGGAATTCATTGACAACCCCACAGCAGAGAGGGCCAGCAACCTTAAACTGTACTCGAGAACTCTGGATCAGTTAATATACGAAAAATCTAAGCAAAACCTATTTTTCCTTCGACAGAGATCATTTTTTTTGTTCAATACATTTTTATTATTCTGAAGCATACAAAATATACAGGTACAAAGATAACCAAATACGATCAGGTAATGAGAAACAAAGTGGGAGGGGAGGGGCAGACTGTGCAGTCCGTCCAAGATAAGGAACAGAGACCTTCTCTATGTCATACAACCAAAACATATTAAACATTGTTGACACATCTCTACTGAAGGTAACCCCGATACAGTATCTCAATGAGGTTGTGCTTAAACTGAAATGCTGAAACTAAAGTAACCAATATTGGAATGTAAAGAGGGAGGAAAAAAGAAAATAAGAGAAGCAGAAGAAGGTAAGAAAGGAAAAGATAAAGATAAGGTTGGGGAGGGGGGGAGAGGGGTAGTCCGCCTCAGGTGGCCACCATGCGCATACAGGTAGGGTAAACATATTAAATAAGAGCAATGTAATACCACAATTCAGGACATAAGATTGGCATATGTAGTAGTAAATTTGAAAGCGAACCAGTCAGCCCATATTTTAATCGCTAAGTCAGATTTATTTCTATTAGAAAGTGTGAGATCCTCCATACGGTATGTATGGTCAACTACCTCCAACCATTGACGCAGAGTTGGGACCGTGGCCAATTTCCAAAACCTAGGAATTAGGGACTTCGCCGCATTTAAGAAATGCGGTGTCAAAGATTTCCTATATGAGCTGACTGGTGCGCCTGTACAATGTAACAGAACAACCCCAGGGTCATCTGGGGTCTCAAATCCCTGTATTTCCTTCATACAAGCAAGAACAGAGTTCCAAAAGGGGCGTATATTTGGGCAAAACCACCAAAGGTGAGCATGTGTTGCTCGGTTTCCGCAGCCCCTCCAGCAGAGAGGGGAAGATTGGGGGAAAATTCCATGAAGTGTCGCAGGGGTGAGGTGCCATCTAGTGAGAACTTTGTAGTTCACCTCCGCTGTCCTGGAAGAAATCGAAGAGGTGTGGGCCAAACTAAGGATCTTGGACTTTTGGGTCTCCGTAAAGGATGTATTGAGATCCTGTTCCCAATTGCGGAGAAAGATGGGTTGGCCTTTAGATGATATGGACAACAGTGCCTTGTAAAAGTAAGAAAGAGGCCTTTCCGGAGGGCGGTCCCCAGCGAAAGCTAATTCAATCAGTGACAAATCCGAGAGGCCTCGGAGTGGACGTGGATGGGAGCGCACAAAGGCTAAAAGTTGGTGATATTTCCAATGATCCATGAAGGGCACAGGAGGGGGACCCACTAGGTCAGATAAGGAAGCCATCCCAGTGGGAGTGATCACTTGATGCAGCATAGTCGCGTTACCTAAAGACCATGTCTTTCCAGAGGTGTGAGAACTCCCAGGGGGGAAGTAATTGTGACCAGCAAGGGGCATCAGTGGAAAGTTGTGCGGCCATCCATGGGATCTACACAGCGAGTCCCAGATTGTTAAAGTAGAATGCGTAAGAGGGGAAGTGGACACAGCCAAGGATCTACATCTTCTGGGGATCCACAACTGCGTAGAGAGATCAGAGGTGCACATGGTCTCCTCAAGAGACACCCACAATTTAGAACTCTTATGGTACTTCCAGTCCAGCATCCTAGTAAGTACTACGGCTATAAAATAACTTTTAGCATCTGGCAAGGCCAGGCCTCCGTCAGACTTAGGCCTGAGGAGAGTGGATCTAGCTAACCTGGGTCGCTTCCCATGCCAGATGTATTTACGAAAGAGGGACCGGAGCACAGTGAAAAAGCCCACCGGGATTTTAAAGGGTATCATTTGGAAGAGAAACAGTAGCCTGGGCAATATGTTCATCTTTATAACACTGATCCTCCCCAACCAGGAATGGGCAAGTTGGGACCACCTCTGTAAATCGGCTCTAATAGTGTTAAGTAAAGGGATGTAGTTTGCTTGGAATAGGGATGAGGGGTTGGGGGTCAAAAAGATACCTAAGTACTTAAGGGACTGAGATTGCCAATTAAAGGGAAAGGACTCTTTCAGGCGGGATGCAAGCTCGCTCGGGACAGTAAGGTTCAAGATTTCTGATTTGGACATATTAATTTTAAAATTAGAGATAATACTAAATTTTGAAAAGGCGTACATCAAGTTAGGGAGGGAAATAAGGGGGCGCTGTATATAAAAAAGAATATCATCTGCATATGCGGCATATTTATGTTCAACCGAGCCAACCGTGATCCCACGGATGTTCGGGTCCGCTCTGATCGTCGAGAGGAAGGGTTCAAGAGAGATGGCGAACAAAATTGGGGAGAGGGGGCACCCCTGTCTGGTGCCATTGTACAATGTAAAAGGCTCGCTCAGGGTGCCATTTATCCGAAGTTGGGCGGTGGGGGAGGAATAAAGAGCCGAGATACGGGACAATAGGGAGGGACCAATGCCAAGATGGGAGAGGGTCGCCATTAGGTACTCCCAGTCCACCCTGTCAAAAGCTTTCTCAGCATCTGTAGATAGAAGAAGGGTGGGCTGGGAGAGCCGGCGAACATATGACATCAGTGAAAGGGTGCGGAGGGCGTTGTCCCGCGCCTCTCTGCCGGGGATAAAACCCGTTTGGTCCATAGAGACCCAATGAGGGAGGAGCGGGAGAAGCCTGTTTGCAATGACCTTAGCATATTGCTTGGCGTCGATGTTTAACAAGGAGATGGGCCTATAACTCTCACATTTACAGGGATCCTTACCAGGCTTGGGGATGACCGAAATGTGCGCATGAAGAGTTTCAGGTCGAAAAGTACTAATCTCTGAGATGGAGTTGGCATAGTTGGTCAAATGCGGGATCAGTAAATCAGCAAAGGACCGATAATAGTGAACTGTGAACCCATCAGGGCCCGGGGCCTTACCAGAGGCCATAGCTTTTAACGCAAAACGCATCTCAGAGATAGTGATTTCTCCTTCTAAGGCGGCTAACTTATCCACTGACAGTTGAGGTAAATTAGATTGAGATAGGTATTCGCAGATGAGTCGAGACTTAACCTCCCTATCGACAACCGAACTATGTACATGGTACAAAGCCTGGTAGAACGAGCGAAATTCCTTAGCAATAGCAGAGGTATCATGAACCATAGAGTCCCGTATAGTTTTTATCTGTGCTACAAAAGTGGCTGTCTTTTTTTTCTGCAGCGAACGAGCCAGCAGGCGCCCAGGCCTATTGCCCCATTCGTGCAGGCGTTGAGCTACAATACGGTAGGATTGCTTCTGATCCAGATGATAGAGGGCCCGTAGCTCCTCCCTCCTCTGGGTCAAAACGTGAAAGATCGTTTGAGAGCGGCTAGATTTATGTTGACGTTCCAGAGTCTCAATGTCTCTGATCAGATCTTGCTGCTTAGAGGTACGTTCCCTCTTCTTTCTCGACCCCAATTCTAAGAATTTACCACGGATGAAGGCCTTATGGGCCTCCCATAGAGTGCCTGGGGCGACATCTGGGAGTGTGTTATCAGCAAAGTAATGGGATAGATCACCCTGGAGCACCTTCCTATCCACTTCATCCAAGAAGATTGTCGTTAAGCTTCCAATTCGTGGGTCTATTAGGAATGGAGGGGACTTTTAATGTAAGGACAATCGGGCCATGGTCAGAGATAGTAGTGGCGGCAATCGATGAAGCCGTCGGGAGGGAGAGGTGGTGGTGATCAATGAAGAAAATGTCTATCCTGGAATGGGTGCGGTGTAGATGAGAATAATGGGTATAATCTTTCACTCGGGGGTGCATGATCCGCCAAACGTCCATCAGTTGAGCATTATGTAAACATTTACGTAGAAACGACAAGCGTCTCTGTGATAAACAGGACTGACCCAAGGAAGTATCAAGTGATGGCTCTAAAGATACATTAAAGTCTCCGGCAAGGAGGACACAACCCCGGGCGAAATCCCCTAATTTTTTAAGGGTAGAGGCCAAAAAGGAAACCTGGTCCCGATTGGGGGCGTATAAAGTGGCAATAGTGCACTGCATATTACCCAGACTACCTCGAAGGAATAGGAAGCGACCCAGATCATCACTAAGCATGGCATCTAAAGTAAAAGGAGTTCCCCTGCGAAACCCAATGGCTACACCCTTAGATTTAGGAACATCTGAAAGGCTATAATACCACAATGGGTATTTAGGGGAGGAAAGTTTCACTGAGGTAGTGTGCGTGAGGTGGGTTTCCTGCAAAAGCACAACATCCCCTTGCAGGCGACCCAGCTCCCTGTAAAGGTTATGTCTCTTACCTGGGGAGTGGAGACCCCGGACGTTCAGGGAGATCAAATTCAGCACAGCCATGGAGGTTCGCGGTAGGGGCACTCAGCAACAATACAAGCAAGGTGGCACCTGTGGCGGAGACAGAAAATAAGGGAATGGGGGGGGAGGGCATGAGGGAAAGGGACCATTGAGTTAGAGAGAGAGAGAGAAAGAGAGAGAGAGAACAGAAAGAAAACAGCAACACAACAAATAACATTAGCCCCTGAGAAGGAGCCCTCTGTAACTGCACGCAAATGAATGCAGTGCAGGGAAGGGTGGTGCGAGCGGGCCGGCATCCCCACGTCCAAAGCACCCGAGGGGACCAGGCCATGGGAACGCCGGACCGCGCCGCACACCCTAAAAAGGGGGGTGAAACCGCGCCAGGAGGTGACGGCGAGCATTGAAAAAACCATGAACGCCGTCAGGGGACCCCAGCGCCGACACTATTAACACCAGGATTACAATTACAATAGAATTCAAACACATTACACAAATTAAACAAATCAACAGTTTAGAACCTGCTATGTAAACAACAAGCTTAACATAAAACCCATTGGGTAAGGTGAGCAGAACCAAAAATAAACTGAACAAGAGGGAGCACCTCACAAAACACTCCAGAACAAGTAATGGATCGGCAAAACTCCAGGGAGGGGAGAATGACAGATGAGGGATCCATGTCAGACACTTAGAAAAAATATAACCAGGCCGGAGCGGCAAAACAGGACTGAGACAATGACAGAAGGTCTTTCATCGGGTAATACAGGTCTCACTCTAGAGGCGGGGAGGCTTCCATGTTGGTGGACCTGCGACCACGTCCCACATTTCGCCATTGGGGGGTCGGTGCAGCAGGGAGGGGGGGGATAACATCCTGCCAACCGGGCAGCTCCGGCGGGGAGATATCAAGCTCAGAGCAAAACTTCTCCAGGTCCTCTGGAAAGCGGAGCACCGCAGTCTTACCTCCATGATGGGCAATTAGAGCCGACGGGAAGCCCCAGCGGTAGGAGATAGAGGCGGCCCTGAGTTTCTCTGTCAGGGGTTTCAGTGCTCGGCGGCGATCCAGAGTTTCCCTGGCGAGATCAGGGAAGAAAGACAGGGAGGCCCCATCAAAGTCCAGGGAGGTAGATTCCCGAGCTTTGCGCATTATTCGCTCCTTTTCTTCGTAGTAGTGGAGCCTGCAGATGACATCTCTCGGAGTGTCAGAGGAGAGATTGCGGGGACGCAGGGCCCTGTGGACTCTGTCCAGCCTGAGCAAATGGTCAGCCGGGAGGCCTAGCATACCACTGAAGATGCCGCGGACCGAGTGGAGGAGGTCATCATCACCCGTCGCCTCAGGGAGACCCCTGATGCGAATGTTATTTCTCCTGGCGTGATTTTCCTGGTCCTCGATCTTATAAAGGGCCATCCTGTGGGCAATAGCAAGGGACCTGGAGGTGAATCGCAGGTCTCTAATGGCGGCCGCGTGGCGATCTAGGCGGAGCTCCGATTCCTCCACACGCTCCAACACCAGCGCCAAGTCCCCTCTCACCGCGGAGAGATCTTTCTTGATCGATCGCTCCAGGCCCCGGAACATAGAGGCAAATTCAGCCTTGGTCGGGAAGTCCTCCGCTAGAGCCACAACACTAGAGCGGCCAGGGGAGCTCTCCACACCCTCCGAGCAGGCAGACGAGGCTGGAGAGAGGTGCCTATGCTCCGACTTGCGGCGGGGGGCGTAACCCGCCCCGGAGCTAGTAGCACGTGTGGTGCGGCCTAGGCCGTCTGCATCCGCCACGTCTCCCGATTCCATGGAGAGGAATCTCTTGATGGAGCCCGAGGACGTCCCCGGCTTAGGAAGAGTCTTACCCAACTTCTTCCTCATGGTGAGCAAGTGTGGGGTTTCGAAAAGCAGCAATATAGCAGGTTTTCACTGTGTCGGCGCTGGAGCTCCAGAAGAACACGTCCTCACGGCTGCATGTCCAGGCCACGCCCCCCGACAGAGATCATTTGAGCATGGTGAGAGGGCGGGAAAGTTGCTTGCCTACATGGTTCACAGCGAGGAGAGACCCCCAGTGGTAATATCTCTCCGCTCTTCGGATGATAGCCTCGTGACTGAACCAGTTCAGGTTGCGACGATGTTCCGAGATTTCTTTTCCTCTCTGTACACCACTGCAGCATCAGATGATCCCTCTCTTATGGAAACCTTCTTCAGTGGTCTCCAGATTCCTCAGTTGTCGGCTGAGCAGATGCAGGAATTGGAGGAACCATTGACACGGGAACAGATATCCTCGGCTTTGGCTACATTTCCCACCTCTAAAGCTCCAGGCTCGGATGGTCTTCCTGTGGAGTTTTACTCCGCTTACTCTGACCTATTAGCTCCCAGACTACTCACGTTGTATAATTCTATCTTTGAAAAATCTGCCCTCCCGACCTCTATGAAAGAGGCTACTATAGTGCTTCTCCCTAAGCCCGGAAAGGATCCACACCTCCCAGAGTCTTATCGCCCCATCTCCTTGCTCCGGGTGGATGTCAAGATACTTGCAAAGGTGCTTGCCATTCGCCTGAACAAAGTCATTCTCTCACTGATTCATGGGGATCAGGCGGGCTTCATGCCAGGCAGGAACACATCCTTTAATCTCCGCAGACTGTTTATTAATCTTCAGACTGCCCATGATAATCCAGGATCCAGAACGATAGTCACCTTGGACACAGCCAAGGCGTTTGACTCTGTGGAGTGGGCATGTCTCGGTAAATTTGGACTGGGACCCAGATTCATAAAGTGGGTTCAACTTCTCTACCAGAATCCGGTGGCCAGAGTCCTGGCCAACGGATGGCCTTCAGGTCGATTTTCCCTGTCCAGGGGTACTAGGCAGGGGTGCCCCCTGTCGCCTCTGCTGTATGCGCTGGCAGCAGAGCCCCTCGCTATAGCGATTCGAGCGCATAATGGGATTGTGGGATTACATAGAGCGGGGGTGGTAGAAAAAATAAGCACGTACGCTGATGATACTATACTATATCTAGATGACTCGACTGACTCCCTACCCCAGGCCCTAGCCCTAATTGAATGTTTCGGTGCCTTCTCTGGATTGAGGATAAACTGGAATAAGTCCCAGATACTTCCTATAGACTGTTTCCCAACACCTGGCGATAGGGCATTACTTCCCCTGCAAAGGGTTAGTTGTATTAAGTACCTTGGAATATATGCCACTAGGGATCCAGCTGACTATATATCCCTAAATGTAACACCACTATTTGACGTGCTTAAGCACAAGACACAGGTATGGGCGCTTTTGCCTCTGGGTGTCATGGGCCGCATAAGTCTTATTAAAATGATTTTGTTGCCAAAAATGTTATACGTGCTCTGGTACTCTCCTGTGTATCTGGTGCTCAGGTTGTTCAAATCCATCGAGGCTCTTCTAAAACCATTTGTATGGGGCAATAATAGGCATAAACTCCCTGGCATAGGCTTAAAAACCCAACTGACCTCGCAGGGATGGCCCTCCCTGACTTTAACCTGTACTACCTCACTGCTCAACTCTCGCAACACTTTCACATAGACAAGACTGACAGGGACAGGTTCCTGGGCTTCCTATGCCCAGACTGGTCTCGCCCAACATTGGACTCCATTGGGGGTGGTGGCTGCGGGGACGGGGAGAGCGGGTGGACAGACAGATCGTACGACTCTCTTGTATCAGTATAGGAGGTTGTGGACCCTGGCGTCAGCTAAGTTACATATACCCCCCTTGAACAGCTTCACCCCTCTTTGGCACAATGTAGCCCTTCCAGAATTTAAGGTACTTCCGGATAGCGGGCTGTGGAGCTCGAGAGGCATATTCTATGTATCTCATATCACCCTCCATGGACGACTAAAAACCTTTGAACGCCTAAAGTCAGAGGCCCAGATTCAGAGAGCGATTACGCCTGTCTAACTGGTGTTAGACAGGAGTAATTTCAAATTTTGCGCGCCGTATCACTAGTTTGAATCCTCAAACCATGATACGGCGGCTTCGGGCTTCGATCCGAGAGGCTTACGTCTTCGTAAGCCTTCGGATCTACGCTGCAAACTTTTTGCGGCCGCTGGGAGGAGTCCGCATCGTTTTCAGCGTCGGGATATGCAAATGACTTTTTACGGCGATCCACGAAGGTACGAGCGGCCTTCGCAATCGCTTACGTCATTTTTTTGCTACGTACTGTTAGACCAGCTATTTGCTGGTCTAACGGTGCGTAGCCCATGTTAAGTATGGCCGTCGTTCCCACGTCAAATTTTATAATTTTTTTTTTTTACGTAACTCGTTCGGGAATAGGAATGTCCGTAAACGACGCTACTCAAAAAAAAAAATGACGTAACGACGTGATTTCGCGCAATGCACGGCGGGAAATTTCTGAACGGAGCATGCACAGTTCGATCACCGCGGAAACGCGCCTATTTTAAATGCTTCACGCACCCTACTCGCGTAGATGGCTTGCGCCGGGATAAATACACTACGCCGCCGTAGTTTACTGGACAAAATCTACCGGGATTCCACGTAGAGCCAGGTAAAATACGGCGGCATAGAGTATTTCTGATACTCTACGCGAATCTAATTGTATGTGAATCTGGGCCAGAATTCTCACTTCCCGACCACATGTACTTTAGATACCTACAGCTTCGTCACGCATTTCGTGCACAATTCCCCCTAGCTGACCCTTCCATAGAAAACAACCCCTTGATGGAGGCAGTAAAATACCCAGACCCTAAGAAACTGATTTCCAACTTCTACAGCATGTTGTCACTCCCTACAGCGACCGTGGCGGCGTATTCCCTTAAAACTAGGTGGGAGGGAGATATTGGCCCAATCGCAGATGATGAATGGAGTGACGCCTTAGATACGTGTAAATTGGCCTCTCCTAAGTTGTCTGATCGACTGACCCAGATTTTTATAACGCACAGAGCTTATCTTACACCGTTACGGATCTCAAAATACCAAAATGACTCCTCGGCTGCCTGTCCAATGTGCAGTCGCAGACTAGGCACCTTCTACCACCTTCTTTGGCAATGCCCCAAGATACAGTCCTTCTGGTCCTCAGTCGTAAGGTTCCTACACGATACAATGGGTTCTCCCATCACCCTTGAACCAAAAATGTGTCTCCTAGGAATCTTCCCTAACCCTGACATTAACAAGTTTTCTAAAATATTTATACATGAAACACTTTTCTCTGCGCGAAAGGTGGTGGCCAGGAGGTGGATGAGACCTAATCCTCCGGATATCTCGCAATGGATTGCGGAGGTCAACGCAGTCTTACCATACAAAAAATTAATGTACTCTCACAGGGGTTGTCCATCTAAATTCGAAAAAGTGTGGGATCGGTGGCTCAAGGCCGCGGATACATGTATATAGTCAAGAGAGCAGTGATCTATTTCTCTGTCTCCTGGGTGGTGGGAGTTGTGTGTAGCAGATAGGGGTGGGACCCCAAGAGTCATGTATTGTCGCTACCTCATGGTTACCGAATGTTTTTGGCACTGAACAGGCTGTCTTAAACTCCTGTTTGTTCTGTTAAGATCTGTTATTATATTTTATCGTCTGGAAAATACTGTAAGATGCACTCATTGACTGTCTCAATTTCCTCCTGTATGTACTATATCTTTTTGATTAATAAACAGATCTTTTATAAAAATTAAAAAAAATGTGTGGGGGTCCACTGCATTTTTTTTTAAATTTGGGGTGGAGTTCCCCTTAATATCCATACCAGACCTGAAGGGCCTGGTAATTGAATTTGGGGGGACCACTACGCATTCTTTCTTTATGAATGACGTTTCTCTGTATTGCTGGTATCCGACAATTCATTATAGCCACGGGTGATTTTAAATTACTTTTTTACTTCAGAAATTACATTTTGTGCAGGGACAGTTCTAAGCACAGGAAACAAGCGCTACTTTACAGGCATACTATACACCCCCCTAGGTACGAAATTTAAAGGAATATTTCACTTTTATTGTTTCACTTTAAGCATTATTAAAATCACTGCTCTTGAAAAAAATGGAGAGGTCCTCTTTGTTCTTTGGTGTGGGTCATGGAGGTACGCTTGCCAACGAATTGCATGGCAGGTCGACATATGTCTGGTCGAGCATGTGGTGCCCAAGCAGGTGATGTTTTGGCCATGCGAGATACGCTTGAGACATATGTTGCAAATAGCAGCGGTGCGATCTGCTGCACACGTCTCAAAAAAGGCCCACACCAAAGAACTTTTGGAATAACGTGCAGAGACAGCAGAGCCCTGCACCTCTGCACTTTTCATAAAGTATTGTTGCACCCTCTTAGGGAATCTGGGGTTGAATTCCATGTCCTACTCAGGTTATTCATTTAGGGTTGGGGCCACTTTTGCGGAATAGCGCCAGGGTGTCCCGGTTCATATTATTAGAAGGTTAGGCAGGTGTAGGTCATCATGTTACTCCAGGTACATCCCTGAGCCACTCATTGAGATGTCTCAAGCATTTGTTCATTTGGCCGATTAATTTGTTTTGTTTCATTACACCTCCTTTATATACTCATCCTAATGTCTTTTGTTTTTACCCCCTTTTAGGCATACTGACCACGGCACACCCCAGGTCACCTTTCAGCTTTCTTCTGTTTCCTTCCCCTAGTTCCACAAGAGGCTCTGAGTACAAATAAATTGTGTCTGCAGCACAGAGAAGGAAGATTATCACCCAGTCCCCACCCTACTCTGGACCAATCAGTGAGCAGTATGGGTGGAGGAATGGATTTAGTGTTAATGACCCACCTGTGCTGATCTCTGTAGGAGTGTCCTCCTCTATAAATGTCCCCGTTATTCCATCCTCCTCCATAGACTGCTGATCATCCCTCACATACGTCTCTTCTTCTTCTGATTTCACCTCAAATTCTATATCGATTGGATCTCCACTCTAAACCAAGAGAATGAGAGAGAATATCATCTGTAAGATATAAGCTTTATTATTGTGACATCACATCTATAAAATCCCCACCCCCCCCCCCCACCAGTCCATGTCTAGATGTTCCGTCCCACCAACCTTTAAATAAGGAGGGATGGTGTGACCTTCCTGTGTGGAATCCCAGGAATACAGAGGACGGGGACATCTCTCTGGTGGGTTCCTGGTATTAGGTGGCTTCATCATATCCTTGTGTCCTTCTGATAACTCCTCCATCACTCCATACTCCTCATCCTCCTCTTTATACTCTTCTTTAACATCAATATTATCATCCCCGAGGTTTCCACTCTGAATATATAATAAAACATTCATTGTAATAAACATGCTGTGTATAAATCATAACTACCAATAATTGTTCCTCATCTACCTGATGATGGTGGGGGATGGTGTGTTCTTCCTCCATCACCCCATTCTCATCATCCTCCTCCTTTATCTCTTCTTTAACCTCAACTTTAGGATCTCTCAGGTCTCCACTCTGAATATAGAATAAAAATGACATAAATGGTAACAATGCAGATAATGTACAGATCCTAATGATACGATCAGTGATTGTTCCTCATCTACCTGATGATGGTGGGGGATGGTGTGACCTTCCTGTGTGGAATCCCGGGAATACAGAGGACGGGGACATCTCTCTGGTGGGTTCCCATTACTGGATCCATCTGTAGGAAACACACACACTGACTGAATCCATTGTTTCTATGTGTTTATCAGATGATGGGGGATCTAGGTGGAGCCTCCGTACTGCTCTCTCCTTTACAATAAAGTCTCCTCTTACCGGGTGATGTGAGGGGCGGCTGATTGTCCATCATGACGTCCTTCCCGGCACCGCTCACCTCTCCTCGATGATCTCTCTGGTGACTTCTACAATCTTCTTTGTATTTCTCTATTCTATCAGGAGGGAGGTGGAGGCAATGTGATTATCATAGGATCTCCAGACTTCACAGGAGGAAAACTCTAGATTTAAACACATATAGTAAAATCAAATGACATTCCCAGAATCCTCCTCACCTCACCAATCAAGTCTTAATTTTTATCAAAACTCCACTGGGATATAATTTACCCAGACAGGCCCCCCCACTCAGTAGGTAAAAGCTTATTGCAAGGAATTCTGGGACCAACAATCTTGCTTTTGCTTGTGAGAGGGACACGGGGAAGAGGAGCTGTGAGGTCTGTGTGATGTCATAGGATTCTCTGACTTGGATTGGAGGGACATTGAGAGGAGGAGCTGTGAGGTCAGCATGATGTCATAGGATTCTCCGATTCTGGATGGAGGAACATTGGGAGGAGGAGCTGTGAGGTCAGTGTGGTGTCATAGGATTCTCCGATTCTGGATGGAGGGACATTGAGAGGAGGAGCTGTGAGGTCAGTGTGATATCATAGGATTCTCCGACTCTGGTTGGAGGGACATTAAGGTGAGGATCTGTGAGGTCAGTGTGATGTCATAGGATTCTCTGACTCTGGATGGAGGGACATTGACCTCACAGCCCCCCTCCCAATGTCCCTCCATCCAGAGTCAGAGAATCCTATGACATCACACTGACCTCACAGCTCCTCCCCTAATGTCCCTCCAACCAGAGTCGGAGAATCCTATGACATCACACTGACCTCACAGCTCCTCCTCTTAATGTCCCTCCATCCAGAATCGGAGAATCCTATGACACCACACTGACCTCACAGCTCCTCCTCCCAATGTTCCTCCATCCAGAATCGGAGAATCCTATGACATCACACTGACCTCACAGCCCCTCCTTCCAATGTCCCTCCATCCAGAGTCAAAGAATCCTATGACATCACTCTGACCTCACAGCCCCCCTCCCAGAGTGATGTCATAGGATTCTCTGACTCTGGATGGAGGGACATTGGGAGGAGGGGCTGTGAGGTCAGTGTGATGTCATAGGATTCTCTGACTATGGTTTGAGGGACATTGAGAAGAGGAGCTGTGAGGTCAGTGTGATGTCATAGGATTCTCTGACTCTGGATGGAGGGACATTGGGAGGAGGGGCTGTGAGGTCAGTGTGATGTCATAGGATTCTCTGACTCTGGATGGAGTGACATTGAGAAGAGGAGCTGTGAGGTCAGTGTGATGTCATAGGATTCTCTGACTCTGGATGTAGGGACATTGGGAGGGGGGCTGTGAGGTCAGAGTGATGTCATAGGATTCTCTGACTCTGGGTGGAGGGACATTGGGAGGGGGGCTGTGAGGTCAGAGTGATGTCAAGGGATTCTCTGACTCTGGATGGGGGGACATTGGGTGGAGGAGCTGTGAGGTCAGTGTGATGTCATAGGATTCTCTGACTCTGGATGGAGTGACATTGAGAAGAGGAGCTGTGAGGTCAGTGTGATGTCATAGGATTCTCTGACTCTGGATGTAGGGACATTGGGAGGGGGGCTGTGAGGTCAGAGTGATGTCATAGGATTCTCTGACTCTGGGTGGAGGGACATTGGGAGGGGGGCTGTGAGGTCAGAGTGATGTCAAGGGATTCTCTGACTCTGGATGGGGGGACATTGGGTGGAGGAGCTGTGAGGTCAGTGTGATGTCATAGGATTCTCCAACTCTGGTTGGAGGGACATTGAGGGGAGGAGCTGTGAGATGTCATAGGATTCTCTTACTCTGATTGGAGGGACATTGAGGGGAGGAGCTGTAAGGTCAGTGTAATGTCATAGGATTCTCTGACTCTGGATGGAGTGACATTGAGAGGAGGGGCTGTGAGGTCAGTGTGATTTCATAGGATTCTCTGATTGGAGGGATATAGGTAGAAGGAGCTGTGAAGGGCGCTCTGTGAGGTATCTGTACACACAGAGTCATTTCTCCCGAGTGCCTCCCTCCTCTCCTAAATAATAGATGAACGTTGTCTTTAGGCTTTGCCAGGACACATCATATTCCTGTGATCTCCGTGTACTCCGGAGACTTTACTGATCACATTTTAGGATGAAGATCTGACACTGGGATCATTATGGAGACATTCGTTTTCAGGACATTCACTACAAATTATATTTTTCCCTCTTTCTTCCTATTTGAATCTTATAAAATAAAGACATACACATTCACATCCCCCCTACATACCCCCCCACCCCCATCTCTAATAAACGTCATATAACTGTTAGGCCTCGTACACACGATGAGAAATGTCCACTCAAACTTGTCCGACGGACAGTTTAGAGCGGACATGTCTCATCGGATTTCGGTCAGATGGCGTGTACACACCATCGGATCAAAATCCCCGCCGGCAGACAGCGTGGTGACGCGGCGGTGACGTTGACGCCACCACGTCACCGCACCAGGAAGTAAACACTTCCGCACGCATGCGTCGGATCCATTCACAGGATACGACGCATGTGCGGGAAGATATGTCCGCTGGTTTGCCGTACTAACCAGCGGACATATCCGACGAACAGGTTTGTAGCGGACAAATTTCAAAGCATGCTTTGAAATTTGTCCGATGGACAAACCTGTCCGCTAGCCCGTACACACGATCGGATTTGTCTGCTGAAACGGTCCATCGGACCGTTTTCAGAGGACAAATTTGATCGTGTGTACGCGGCCTTAGTATAGACTGATGAGGTGAGAAGGTGATTGGTGGGAAAGGTGACATCTAAAGCCAGGACATCATGGACACCACTAGAGGTCGACCGATATGGGTTTTTCTCTGGCCGATGCCGATATTTGGAAATCTGGGCGGCCGATGGCCGATATGTGTTGCCGATTTTTGCGGCCGATATTTTAGGCCGATTTTTATTATTTTTTTCTCCTCAACTCAAAAAACCATAGGGTGGAGAGGTGGGGAGGAGATAATTGTTTAGGGTGGAGAGGTGGGGTGCAGCCTGTCAGTGCCCACCAGTGTCCACCACCAGTGCCACCTCATCAATGCCCACCAGTGTAGCCCATCAGTGTCCACCACCAGTGCCACCTCATCAATGCCCACCAGTGTAGCCCATCAGTGTCCACCACCAGTGCCACCTCATCAATGCCCACCAGTGTAGCCCATCAGTGTCCACCACCAGTGCCACCTCATCAATGCCCACCAGTGTAGCCCATCAGTGTCCACCACCAGTGCCACCTCATCAATGCCCACCAGTACAGCCCAGTGTCCACCACCAGTGCCACCTCATCAATGCCCGACAGTGTCCACCACCAGTGCCACCTCATCAATGCCCACCAGTGTCCACCACCAGTGCCGCTCATCAGTGTCCACCACCAGTGCCACCCATCAGTGTCCACCACCAGTGCTGCCCATCAGTGTCCACCACCAGTGCTGCCCATCAGTGTCCACCACCAGTGCTGCCCATCAGTGTCCACCACCAGTGCCACCTCATCAATGCCCACCAGTGAAGCCCATCAGTGTCCACTACCAGTGCCACCTCATCAATGCCCACCAGTGCAATCACCTCAGTGCATCGCCAACCAGTGCACCACCTGTGTAAACCAGTGCCATCCACCCCTGTGCCAAGCACCCCTGTGCCAAGCACCCCTGTGCCAACCACCCCTGTGCCAACCACCCCTGTCTGCAACAGCCAATCGGCGGCCGCCGCTGCCGACATTCTACACTGTAAAAAATAAAAGTCCCCTGATGTGCTGCGCGCCCGGCCTCTGCCTACAAACCCCAGAATGCAGAGCGGGCCAGTAACATTCTGGGGTGTAGAATGTCGGCAGCGGCGGCCGCCGATTGGCTGTTACAGGCGTCAGTAGATAGCAGCGAGCGGGCCCCTCATCTCTGTATACACCCACAGAGGAGGGGCCCGCTCGCTGCTATGTACTGACGCCTGTAACAGCCAATCGGCGGCCGCCGCCAACGCTGGGTGTACCGAGATGTCCGCGGCTCCGGAGCTAGGCCGAAGCCGCGGCCTTTCCTGATGCTGTGACCGCGGCGGCAATCCGCGGATTGCCGCTGCGGTCACAGCATCAGGAAAGGCCGCGGCCTCGGCCTAGCTCCGGAGCCGTCTCAGCGCTAGCGCCATGTAAAATATCGGCCTAATTTGGAGAAAAATCGGCCTATGCCGATTTCTCCAAAACGGCCAAATATCGGCCGATATATATGCCTGCCGATATATCGGTCGACCTCTAGACACCACCCACCATCCTTGGGCAGACCATCACCCCGAGTACCAAGGTCAAAAGTCTTGGGGTAACCTTTGATGCAGAGATGTCGATGGATGCACAAACAGGATCAGTAGTCAGTGGATCCCACTAGCTTCTCCGCCTACTGCGCAGACTCATCCCCTTCATCCCGGAAGAAGACACAGCGGTAGTAGTGTGGTAGATGTGAAATAAAATGAATATGTTTGTAATATGAATAGAGCCACTCAGATGTTGCCTTTCCTTCATTATATCGTTTGTTTACTTTTTATTGCTTGATCTATGGAGTTATTATGTATGTATGGCTATATATTGCAACACTGTTATTATCCTTACATGAAGAAACAGATAATGTTTTAAAGTTATGAACCCAACACTCTCCAATCTAAGCTCACTCCCAAGCCACCCCTCCCTTCTAGATTCCTCAGTTGTGACAGGAAAAGACTTCCCCTCCCCCTCATTTTCACTTGGATCTCCTGAACGCTTGTGGAGGAAACTTGTCTGCTTTACTGAGGGAACTTTATGCCACATGACAAGAAGGGTATGTGCAGCTTTCCCTGGAATGGACTTGTGAGAAGAAACCACCCTTTTATATGAACTGACCAATAAGGACTCCCATGCTAAGTACAAGCGGGTGGGGGAGATGGGTGTGACATGTATGGGTTGACCAATGAAATGCATGTACTTGTGATGTCTTTTTGCAAATAAAAGGAATGGGAAGGCCCAGACACTTTCTGTTGGTTCGATGCTGAAACGATGAGCATGTAAGATTCTGTGTCTGGATTGCACATTTCATCTTATCATTAATTTGGGTCAGACGGCATGAATTAGGGGTTCACCCTGAGAAATTGTGTCAGGAAATCAAAGAGTCTACATCAGTAGTCGAAACAATCTTCAATTCTTGACTCGACTACGCAAACTCCCTCTACTTAGGACTACCAAAATACCAAATCTTGTGCCTACAAGTCGTTCAGAACACAGCCAGGTTGGCAACAGGAAAGAAACCCTGGGAATCCATCACCCCATCCCTGAGGACCCTTCATTGGCTAACAGTAAAGGATCGCATCACATTCAAGACCCTCTGCCTCACCCACAAATGCACACAAGGAAAGGCTCCTCAATACTTATGTGAGAAAATAAAACACTACTCCCCCCATCGCACTCTCCGATCATCAAACCAAAACCTCCTCCACATCCCCAAACACAACTACAAATCAAAGGGAGAACGAAGATTCACAGTCCAAGGACCACGGCTATGGAACGCTCTACCAACGGACATCCGCATGGAAGAAGACCATCGGGCCTTCAGGAAGAAGCTTAAGACCCGCCTCTTGTGAAGTATTAGGACGACGCCGGATGGAAAAGCGCCTGGAGGCGATTCAGTTCGCATGTGTAGCGCTATACAAGTTATTTACTCACTCACTCATCTCCAAAATGAGGAGAATGTTCCGGCCCCACAAGTGGGGAAGTGTCCCGATCCTGAAGGGGTTAATCTAGGTCTCCACACTATATATGTGTGTATCATCATCTGCTGGAGATAAAAGACGTCACAGTGACTATGGAGGAAGAGGACGGACATGACGGGGTTACTGGGTGTAAATAGAAAATAAGATCTTATTACCTCCTCTGCTGCCTCTTGCCGCAAAGTCGTCTCTCTACTTCCTCCTGACTCGCCTCTCACCCGGAAATTCTTGTCTGACATTACTTCCTGTCTTCCATAGAGGCTTCCTATGTAAAAGTGAGATCACCACCTTGTGGAGATCAGAGGAACTGCAGCCCAGAGAAACATCTCGTAGTGTGAACACGGCCTTGTGCTGTGTGTGTATGTACTGTATATCCTTATAGATGGGTCATCTCCACTCCCACCAGGGTTCCTCCAAAGGTTTCTAGGGGCTCCTTGAGCAATAAAATATGTATGTAAATAATAATGGTCTAGAACTAGATGAGGGGTGTTTGCCTGCGCACCAAATGATCACTTAACAAAAATGTAAATTTTATTGTAAATAATAAAAGGTATGTAAATGCCGTATCAGGTATACCTAGAGGATGAGGTCAATGCCAGAATATATGTTGTGGTGTCATTTGTGGAATATACATGCCATGTGAGAGAAATAACCTGTTATAATGACAATATGGTGTGAAAAAAAATCTTAATTTTGCAAAGAATTGTGTGAACAAATGACAACTTCAAAAAACTAACTATGCCTCTTACTAACTACCTTGGAATGTCTACTTTCCAAAAAGGGGTAATTTGGGGGGTATTTGTACTTTACTGGCTTGTTAGGGTCTTAGGAAATGAGAGAGGCTGTCAGTACTTCAGGTGTGATCAAATTGTTAAATTTTCAGAAATTGGTACCATAGCTTGTAGACCCCATAACTTTCACCCAGACTAAATAATATCCCACATTTTTTTTTATTACCAAAAATATGTAGCAGTATACATTTTAGGCCAAATTTATGAGGAAAAAGTACTTATTGCAAACTGTTATGATAGAAATGAAGAAAAATTCATTTTTTTACCAAATTTTTGTTCTTTTTTCATTTATAGCAAAAAAAAAAAACGCAGAGGTGATCAAATACCACCAGAAGAAAGCTCAATTTGTGGGGGAAAAAGGACAAAAATTGTATTTGGTTACAGTGTTGTATGACTGAGTTATTGTCATTCAAAATGTGAGAGCACCGAAAGCTGAAAATTGGTCTGGTTATTAAGGGTGTTTAGGTGCCCAGTGGTTAAAATCACTGCGCTTGAAAAAACTTCAGTTTTTAAAACTTTTTTTGCATTGATACATGTCCCCTGGGGCAAGACCCGGGTCCCCAAACCCATTTTAGGACAATAACTTGCATATTAGCCTTGTCAAATGAGCACTTTTGGTTTTGAACTTTCGAGTCTCATAGACTTCAATGGGGTTCTAAAGTTTGCGCTAAAAGTTTGGTCCGTTCGAAGGTTCTGGTGCGAAACGAACATGGGGGGTGTTAGGCTCATCCCTATACACCACCCCCTTATGACTACAGACATCAGTATTACAGCATGGAACATTAGGGGGATAAAAGATACCGTTACATGGAGGACGATAATGGACTCGTTGGCACACTTTGGCACTTCCATAGCTTGTAGGAAACTCATGTGACTATGGATTCTACTCACTGTTTACATTCTCGTGCTTACCTACTGCAATATCATTCAGTCTTTTCATCATATGCTAGAGGTGTCAGTATTCTAATCTCCATTAACCGTTTGCCGACCGATGCATGGCGATATATGTTGTCAGAATGGCACAACTGTGCATATGGGCGTACAGGTACGTCCCCTTAAGATGCGACCCATGGGTTTTGAGCACGCCGATGGCGGCACGTTTGCGCCCCGGTAGGGAGCTCCGTAACCCGCAGACCCAATCGATCACTGGTATCCCGCAATCGGGTCACAAAGCTGAAGAACGGGGAGATGTCAGTGTAAACAAACCTTTCCTCGTTCTTCCTAGTGACACTGTCAGTGATCGTCTGTTCCCTGTCATAGGGAACGACGATCAGTCACGTGTCATGCAAAGCCACGCCCCATAATAGTAAGAATCATTCACTAGGTCACACTTAACCCCTACAGAGCCTCCTGCAGGTTAACCTCTTCACTGCCAGTGTAATTTTCACAGTAATCAGTACATTTTTATAGCACTTATCACTGTAAAAAGGACAATGGTCTCAAAATGGTGTCAAAAGTGTCCGATGTGTCCGCCATAATGTCTCAGTCACGATAAAAATCGCTGATCGCCGCCATTACTAGTAAAAAAACAAATATTAATGAAAATGCCATAAAACTATCCCCTATTTTGTAGACTTTATAACTTTTGTGCAAACTAATCAATAACCCCTTTTTGCGATATTTTTTTACCAAAAATAGGTAGAAGAATACGTATCGGCCTAAACTGAGGCAAAACATTGTTTTTTTGGGGGATATTTATTATAGCAAAAAATATTAAATTTTTTTCAAAATAGTCGCTCTTTTCTTGTTTATAGTGCAACAAATAAAAACCGCAGAGGTGATCAAATACCACCAAAAGAAATCTCTATTTGTGGGAAAAAATGGATGTCAATTTTGTTTGGGAGCCACGACCGCGCAATTGTCAGTTAAAGCGACGCAGTGCCGAATCGCAAAACCTGGCCCGGTCTTTGACCAGTGAAATGTTCCGGGGCTGAAGCGGTAAATGAATTTGGAATTAAACAAATTGCACTAGTTCTGGTATCAATGGGGGGAGATTTACTAAAGCTGATGCGCTCAGAATCTGGTTTAGCTCTACATAATAGCCAATCGGCCTCTAACTTCAGCCTGTTCAATTAAGCTTTGGCAATAAGGCCGGGTTTACACTGGTCCGACAAACGCTCCGCCGTTGGGAGCTAAAATGTCTCCCCCTCCCCCGAGGAGTAATATATTTCTATCCCCCTTGGTGGGAGTGGAGAGGACCCATCTATAAGGATATACAGTACATACACACACAGCACAAGGCCGTGTTCACACTACCAGATGTTTCTGCAGTTCCTCTGAGCTCCACAAGATGGCAGACAGGAAGTCTCTATGGAGGACAGGAAGTGATGTCAGCTACAGACAGGAAGTTCCGGGTGAGAGGTGAGTCAGGAGGAAGTAGTGAGGAGACGTTGCTGGAAGAGGCAGCAGAGGAGGTAATAAGATCTTATTTTCTATTTACACCCAGTAACACCGTCATGTCCGTCCTCTTCCTCCATAGTCACTGTGACGTCTTTTATCTCCAGCAGATGATGATACACACATATATAGTGTGGAGACCTAGATTAACCCCTTCAGGGGCAGAAAATTTCCCCACCTATGGGGCCGGAACATTCTCTTCATATTGGAGATGTGGGGGGATGGGGAAGGTTTATATACACATGAAATTTATGTCTACATAACACACCCCTATCCCCCCCACATCTCCAATATGAAGAGAATGTTCCGGCCCCATAGGTGGGGAAATGTTAAAGGCCAAAGGGAAGGAGGATCCCAGACCCCAGAAACATATCAAACACTAAACTGAATGTTCCTCTGTGTGTGAGACCACTGGGGGGCGTTCTTACATGATAGAATCCCCCATACACCCCCATCCTAATATTATACAACCAGTACAGTCCTTATCATTTTCTCTTATCAATTATTGGTCCACAGGTAAATCTGTATACATCACATGACCAATCAGCATGGAGGAGGACCGGAGTCACATGACTGAGAGGATTCTAAACCTCACCCTGGAGATCATCTACCTGCTGACCAGAGAGGTGAGGAGGATTCTGGGAGGTCACATGACATCACTCTTATCTCTATTAATAATACACAGACCTGACCGGAGAGGTGAGGGGGATTCTGGGAGGTCACATGACATCACTCTTATCTCTATTAATAATACAGACCTGACCGGAGAGGTGAGGGGGATTCTGGGAGGTCACATGACATCACTCTTATCTCTATTAATAATACAGACCTGACCAGAGAGGTGAGGAGGATTCTGGGAGGTCACATGACATCACTCTTATCTCTATTAATAATACAGACCTGACCGGAGAGGTGAGGAGGATTCTGGGAGGTCACATGACATCACTCTTATCTCTATTAATAATACAGACCTGACCGAAGAGGTGAGGAGGATTCTGGGAGGTCACATGACATCACTCTTATCTCTATTAATAATACAGACCTGACCGGAGAGGTGAGGAGGATTCTGGGAGGTCACATGACATCACTCTTATCTCTATTAATAATACAGACCTGACCGGAGAGGTGAGGAGGATTCTGGGAGGTCACATGACATCACTCTTATCTCTATTAATAATACAGACCTGACCGGAGAGGTGAGGGGGATTCTGGGAGGTCACATGACATCACTCTTATCTCTATTAATAATACACAGACCTGACCAGAGAGGGTAGGAGGATTCTGGGAGGTCACATGACATCACTCTTATCTCCAATAATAATACAGACCTGACCGGAGAGGTGAGGGGGATTCTGGGAGGTCACATGACATCACTCTTTTCTCTATTAATAATACACAGACCTGACCGGAGAGGTGAGGAGGATTCTGGGAGGTCACATGACATCACGCTTATCTCTATTAATAATACAGACCTGACCGGAGAGGTGAGGAGGATTCTGGGAGGTCACATGACATCACTCTTATCTCTATTAATAATACAGACCTGACCAGAGAGGTGAGGAGGATTCTGGGAGGTCACATGACATCACTCTTATCTCTATTAATAATACAGACCTGACCAGAGAGGTGAGGAGGATTTTGGGAGGTCACATGACATCACTCTTATCTCTATTAATAATACAGACCTGACCGGAGAGGTGAGGAGGATTCTGGGAGGTCACATGACATCACTCTTATCTCTATTAATAATACAGACCTGACCGGAGAGGTGAGGAGGATTCTGGGAGGTCACATGACATCACTCTTATCTCTATTAATAATACAGACCTGACCGGAGAGGTGAGGAGGATTCTGGGAGGTCACATGACATCACGCTTATCTCTATTAATAATACAGACCTGACCGAGAGGTGAGGAGGATTCTGGGAGGTCACATGACATCACTCTTATCTCTATTAATAATACAGACCTGACCAGAGAGGTGAGGAGGATTCTGGGAGGTCACATGACATCACTCTTATCTCTATTAATAATACAGACCTGACCGGAGAGGTGAGGAGGATTCTGGGAGGTCACATGACATCACTCTTATCTCTATTAATAATACAGACCTGACCAGAGAGGTGAGGAGGATTCTGGGAGGTCACATGACATCACTCTTATCTCTATTAATAATACAGACCTGACCAGAGAGGGTAGGAGGATTCTGGGAGGTCACATGACATCACTCTTATCTCCAATAATAATACAGACCTGACCGGAGAGGTGAGGAGGATTCTGGGAGGTCACATGACATCACTCTTATATCTATTAATAATACAGACCTGACCGGAGAGGTGAGGGGGATTCTGGGAGGTCACATGACATCACTCTTATCTCTATTAATAATACAGACCTGACCGGAGAGGTGAGGAGGATTCTGGGAGGTCACATGACATCACTCTTATATCTATTAATAATACAGACCTGACCGGAGAGGTGAGGGGGATTCTGGGAGGTCACATGACATCACTCTTATATCTATTAATAATACAGACCTGACCGGAGAGGTGAGGGGGATTCTGGGAGGTCACATGACATCACTCTTATCTCTATTAATAAAACACAGACCTGACTGGAGAGGTGAGGGGGATTCTGGGAGGTCACATGACATCACTCTTATCTCTATTAATAATACAGACCTGACCGGAGAGGTGAGGAGGATTCTGGGAGGTCACATGACATCACTCTTATCTCTATTAATAATACAGACCTGACCGGAGAGGTGAGGAGGATTCTGGGAGGTCACATGACATCACTCTTATCTCTATTAATAATACAGACCTGACCGGAGAGGTGAGGAGGATTCTGGGAGGTCACATGACATCACTGTTATCTCTATTAATAATACACAGACCTGACCAGAGAGGTGAGGAGGATTCTGGGAGGTCACATGACATCACTCTTATCTCTATTAATAATACACAGACCTGACCAGAGAGGTGAGGAGGATTCTGGGAGGTCACAAGACATCACTCTTATCTCTTTTCCCTTCTTTTTTTTTTGTTCATACATTTCCCCTCATACTCCTTTATTCCCTTATGCTACCCCCCCCTCCCCCACCAGCCCCAAAAAAAAAAAAAAAAAAAAAAAAAAAAAAAACATTCCCCCCTCTCCTCCTATCTCTCCCCCTACTTATCCTCAAGGAGCCTCTTCCCCTCTTCTGATCTCATAAATTGATTCCATCCTGTCCAGGTTTCTTTATACTGTGTCCTCCTGTTTTGAGCGGAAAGAACCAAGTCTTCCATAGCTCCTACCTCCTGGGCCCTGATGAGCCAACCTGCAACCGAGGGGGGCCGCAAGTCCCTCCACCTCAGGGTAACTCCCGCCCTTGCCGCGTTGATCAGGTGACACACTACCGACCTCCTATACTTCTGCACCGGCATCTGTGAGACATGCAGCAGGAAGAAGGCAGGGTCATCTGGGATCAAGTCTTCAAAACATTTTTGGGAAATTCTCCTTACCTCTCCCCAGTACGGTCTCACCTTTCGGCATGACCAAAAGATGTGTAAGAGAGTTCCCTGTTCTTCACCACACCTCCAACATTTTTCTTTTACTTCATTATCAAATTTGTGTAGCCTTTCTGGGGTATAGTACCACTGTGTGAGGAGTTTGTAGTTATCTTCTTGGGTTCTCGAGCACACCGAGGAATTTAGTGCCAGGAAGATTATTTGTTTATGCTGGGTTGGGGTAAAGGTTCTCCCCAAATCTCTTTCCCATTTGCTGATGCTCGGCATCACAAAATCTTCCGAAGGCGTGTTCAGAAACCCATACATTTAACACTCTTGAGAGTGGCTCCACCTCACTACAACTTCTCTCCAGTACCGTCAATTGTCTTTGAAATTCCATTGCTGGACCTAATGATCTTAAAAAGTGGCTTACCTGCAGCGCCTGCCACATTGCAAGCTCAAATGGTCCCCCAATCTTCATTAGTTCCCCAATGGAAGGCCACAGACCTGACCTCACAAAATCTGAGACCTGAAGAAGGCCTTTCTCTCTAAACTTTCCAACAATATCCCTCTCCATCCCTGGTGTAAAATTAGGGTTTCCTATTATAGGTAGCAATGGTGATTTGCCTGGTGAGAGATTCTTGTTTCCACATATTTTTGCTGAGATTTGTAATGTAGTCCCTATTATAGGGTGTCTCTTGATGTATCTCGGGAGTACTTCATAGCACCAGGGTGCTCTATTCAGTGGGATCGGGCTTACATATTGCTCTATGTCTACCCATCTTTTGCATTTCCCGTGTCTACACCAATCTACCAGCCTTGTCAGGTGTGTTGCTCTGTAGTATTTTACTATATTTGGGACTGCCATCCCCCCTGAACTCTTTGGCATTCTCACTAAGTCTGTTTTCATTCTGGCTCGTTTCCCTGCCCATATAAACTTCATGAACAAGGAATTCACCTGTCGGAGAAAGATTGCCGGGATGGAAATTGGCAGAGCCTGGAACAAGTACAGCACCTTTGGTAGAATACACATTTTCACTATACTTCCTCTCCCAAACCATAAATGCAGCCCGTGCCCCCATTTATCTAACAGTATTCGAATTGCGTTATATAATGGGGGAAAGTTCAGCGCGTAGGTATTCCTAATATTTGCTGGAATGTATGTCCCCAGATATTTTAGGGCCTTTTCCCACTTAAACCTGAAATTCTGTTTTATTACCTCTCCCATGGGCCCTGGAACCGCCACAATCATTGCTTCAGATTTGGTGTTATTGATTTTCAAATTGGATATTTTCCCATAGATCTCGATTTCTCTTATTAGGTTAGGGAGTGAGACATGGGGATTGGTCACTGAAAAGAGCAGATCATCTGCATACGCTGCCACCTTGTGTGTCCGTTCTCCCACCTGTATCCCCTGAATATCCGGGTTTTGGCGGATTTTGTTTAGTAGTGGTTCTAATGAGATAGCGAACAACAGCGGTGATAAGGGGCATCCCTGCCTCGTACCGTTTCTAATCTTAAAGGGGGATGATAGTACTCCGTTGACTCTTACTGAGGCCTGTGGGTTCGTGTACACACTCAAAATCCATCTGACCATCCGGTCTCCCAACCCCACCTGTCTCAGTACTTCTTCCAGGAACCGCCAATTCACCCTATCGAACGCCTTTTCTGCGTCGGTGTTCAGAAATACGCAGGGAATTTTTTTCTCTCCGGCATAGTATATCAGGTTAAGCATTTTAATCGTGTTGTCCCTGGCCTCTCGTCCAGGGACAAACCCTACCTGATCTAAGTCTACTAGTTGTGTTATCCATGGTTGGAGCCTAGAGGCTATAATTTTTGAAAAGAGTTTTAGATCTACATTTAACAATGAAATTGGCCTGTAGCTGCCGCACTCCGCCGGGTCTTTCCCTTCTTTGGGGATTACAGTTATATGAGCAAGGAGTGCCTCCGGGGGGAGTGCCGCAGTACAGCCCAACGCATTGAAACATTTTGCCATTTGTCCCGTTAATATCGTGGCGAATTCTTTATAGTAGCTTATTGAGAATCCATCTGGGCCTGGTGATTTCCCAGACTTGACCTTTTTGAGAGTTTCACATATCTCCTCAATGGAGATAGGGCTCCCAAGGCTTTCCCGGGCTGGGGATGGCAGTCTCGGCATTCCTGCTGCTGAAAGGTACTCCTTTACTCCCGCCTGTATGTCACCAACTGGCTTCAAATTGTATAATGAGGCATAATACTCCTCAAATGTCTGGGCTATATCTCTTGGTTTCTTTACTAGTTGTCCCTCTTTCCCCTTAACTTGCGGGATGTATATTGCCCTGTTCTTTTCCTTAAGTTTCCCTGCCAGTAGTTTACTACATTTATCCCCCAGCTCATAGTTCGCCTTTCTACCTCTTTGTATGACTGCCTTAGCTTTAAATCGCATAATCTCTGAAATCTGTCTTCTTAATTGTCCTAGTTCTCTCCCAACTGCCGGTAGTTGTATTTTTTTATGTTGGATTTCCAGTCTCTGAATCTCCGCTAATATTTCCCTGATCTGTTTCTCCCGTTTTTTTTTCAGGTATGATCCATGTTTTATCAAACACCTCTGATAACCGCCTTGTGTGCCTCCCACACCATTCCCAAGTCACTCCCTGGTGTATCGTTGACCTGAAAGTACGCCGCAATCTCCTTGGCGACATCTTTTTTAACCTCTGGATTTTGCAGCAGACTCTCGTTCAAACGCCAGCATCTGTCCTGGGCAAATACCTCATTGGAGAGGGAGAGACACAGACTAATCGGGGCGTGGTCTGACCACGTTATATTCCCTATTGTTATCTCCGCCACTGATGTAATCAGGAAATGAGGGATCAGAAAAAGGTCTATACGGGAGTATCTCTGATGCGAGTTGGAGAAGAAAGTATAGTCCTTTTCATCTGCGTGTAAGATCCTCCAAGCATCTACCAGCTGTACTTTGTGTAATTTTCGTAATATCCCCCTTCTGATATTCCCTGAAATTGATGATGTCCCAGAGGATGTGTCGAGCCTGGGGTCCAGGGTAATATTAAAATCCCCCCCCAGGATCAACTTACCCTTTGTAAATTTGGCCAACTCTACAAGGGCTCTCCTAATAAACACATCTTGTTTAGTATTTGGTACGTACATAGTGGCCAGGGTTACTTTGACACCTCCTATACTCTCCTTCATGTAAAGGAACCTACCATTCGGATCTAGGCGTTTGTCTTGTAGCGTCCATGCCACTCGTTTGGAGATCAAAATTGCTACCCCCTTCGACTTCGCCTCCCGATTCATCGCGTGGTATACGCATGGGAAGAATCTGTTCTGCAAAAATGGGAGGTTCCCTGCCCTGAAGTGGGTCTCCTGTACGTAGGCCACATCTGTCCCCCAGCTCCTTAAGTCCTTTAACAACATCTTACGTTTTTCTGGGACATTCAGTCCTTTAGCGTTCAGGGATGTTACTTTTATTGACTCCATCTCCCGGATAAGTTTAAGCCGGAGGAGAGACAAGAAGTAGAGACAAGAAGTAAAAAAAAAACGGAACCCATACAACATATGCTTTCTCCATATCCCTCTTTCAAGGGTCGTAGTGTGAAAAAGGAAAGGGGGAAAAAAGTCCCCTTTCTTCAACCTCGTGACTACTATGTCCTCCTATCATGACCTATTGTGTCCCTTTATCCTCTGTGTATTCTTGATTAAATTATCTCAAGTGTTCTACATTACCCCTTCGGGTGGGAGGCCTGGGCAGAGAAGGGGGGGGGAAGAGGGGGGGGGCCAGGGTAAACCCAGAGGCACCCAAAGGGCACCCAGGAGGCAGGGAGGCGGGGGTCTCCACTCCTCTCCTCTACTTCCTCCAACTCTTATGTGTCTTTATCTTCTTGATCCTGGTAGATCTTGTAACCAGTCTGGGACCTCGATGGGGTCTATTTCCAGGAAGTTAAACAGGTCAGGGAGGTCCATGGGCCGCTGTAAGAGAAAGGAATCTGCTCCTTTTTTAATTGTAACCGAAATTGGGTACCCCCATCTATAGGTCCCCCCCGAGGCCCTTATCTTATCCAGGAGAGGTCGCAGCATGGCTCTTCGCTGTAGTGTGGCCCTAGATAGATCTGGAAGGATTTTTATCTGTACGCCATTAAACACAATTTCCCCCGTCTCCCATGCTGCTCGGCTGATCATCTCCTTGTGTGCATACCTATGAAAGCAGCCAATTATGTCTCTGGGCCTGTTCAAATTTGTCGAGCGGGGACCCAAAACTCTATGTAGTCTTTCAAATTCATACATCTGGGAGGTCGGGGGGGGGGGGGGAGTTAGTTGACTACATATCCCATTTATAGTTGACTGCAGAGCCTCTTTTTCCACTGTTTCGGGGACCCCTCTAAATCTTAGGTTCTTGCGTCTACTACGATCTTCCATCTCCTCTAATCGCAGTTGCATGCGATCGACCTGTGATATTTTCAACATGTAAGTCTGTTCTATAATAGATACCCGTGCATCCAATTTAGTCAAAATCATTTCATCTTTTTCCAACTTATCTGATATTTGTAGTACTTCCTCCCGGACACTCTCCATGTCTTTACGGTGGGACTCCTCCATGCGTTTTATCAGCATCTCCATATCGGTCCGTGTAGGGAGGGCCTGCAGCATAGTTTTCAGTACACTTAGCTCCGTCTCATGGTCTCCCTGTAGGGGTTCTGTATAGGTCTTCTCGCCTCTCCCCTGTCCTTTCTGACCTCCCTTTTCTCCCTCGCTACCAGTGAGTAACATCCTAGACGCCGGCAGCTCGAGCGGCGTTGTAGAGAGAGAGGCTGTAGGATCAGCTGCACCTCCGTGCGTCACTGTGTCCCGTGACCCGGTCTCGCGATGCTTGATCGTAGCCGACCGCGTCAGCGGGAAATACCGCTGAATCTCCGGCTGGGACGGGCGGGATGGACGAGACGGCTGGAGCAGCTGGAACGGCGGGGATAGTGGGGGTGGCTCCCTCTGCTCTCCCCCTCCAGGTACTTTATCAACCTCCTTTTTCCCCTTCTTCATTCCTCGGTGGAGCCTGTTGTCTCCCTTAGCTGTCCTTGCAGTTTTTGTGGCGCTATGGTATCTCCATTTCTCTGGAAGCCGCTACTTAGTCAGCATTTTTAGTCGGGTGGGGAGTGGAGCTGTGGAGCGTGTGTGTGTCTCTACTCCATCTTCTTCCGGTCACACCCCACTCTTATCTCTATTAATAATACAGACCTGACCGGAGAGGTGAGGAGGATTCTGGGAGGTCACATGACATCACTCTTATCTCTATTAATAATACAGACCTGACCGGAGAGGTGAGGAGGATTCTGGGAGGTCACATGACATCACTCTTATCTCTATTAATAATACACAGACCTGACCGGAGAGGTGAGGAGAATTCTCGGAGGTCACATGACATCACTCTTATCTCTATTAATAATACAGACCTGACCGGAGAGGTGAGGAGGATTCTGGGAGGTCACATGACATTACTCTTATCTCTATTAATAATACACAGACCTGACCGGAGAGGTGAGGGGGATTCTGGGAAGTCACATGACATCACTCTTATCTCTATTAATAATACAGACCTGACCGGAGAGGTGAGGGGGATTCTGGGAGGTCACATGACATCACTCTTATCTCTATTAATAATACACAGACCTGACTGGAGAGGTGAAGAGGATTCTGGGAGGTCACATGGCATCACTCTTATCTCTATTAATAATACACAGACCTGACCGGAGAGGTGAGGAGGATTCTGGGAGGTCACATGACATCACTCTTATCTCTATTAATAATACACAGACCTGACCGGAGAGGTGAGGGGGATTCTGGGAGGTCACATGACATCACTCTTATCTCTATTAATAATACACAGACCTGACCGGAGAGGTGAGGGGGATTCTGGGAAGTCACATGACATCACTCTTATCTCTATTAATAATACAGACCTGACCGGAGAGGTGAGGAGGATTCTGAGATTCTAACATGATATTCCTATTGGTTCTCCAATACAGAGATTTCCTCTTGGGAAGTCAGGTGATCACATGACCATCACAGTGCCTCCATGTGACTCCCTAAAACCCGAGAGACACAACATGGAGAAGATTCTAGAAGTCACCAAGAAGATGATGGAGCTGCTGACAGGAGAGGTGAGGAGGATTCTGGGACATTATCCAGTAACAGACAAGGGGTGTGTCTGGATGGTGACTGTATCATTGTGTGTGTCAGGTTCCTATAAGGTGTCAGGATGTCACTGTCTATTTCTCCATGGAGGAGTGGGAGTATTTAGAAGGACACAAGGATCTCTACAAGGACGTCATGATGGACAATCAGCCGCCCCTCACATCACCGGGTAAGAGGAGACTTTATTGTAAAGGAGAGAGCAGTACGGAGGCTCCACCTAGATCCCCCATCATCTGATAAACACATAGAAACAATGGATTCAGTCAGTGTGTGTGTTTCCTACAGATGGATCCAGTAATGGGAACCCACCAGAGAGATGTCCCCGTCCTCAGGATTCCACACTGGTCAATATTAAAGAAGAGATAAAAGAGGAGGATGATGAGGATGGGGTAATGGAGGAGTCAGAGTTTCCAAAAGGACACAAAGATCTGTACCAGGACACCATGGTAGAGTCATCCAGCTACAGAGACCCCCCAGAGAGATGTCCCCGCCCTCTGTATTCCCGGGATTCCACACAGGAAGGTCACACTATCTCTCCTTATTTAAAGGTTGGTGGGACGGAACATCTAGACATGGACTTGTGGGGGGAAGTGTGGATTTTATAGATGTGATGTCACAATAATAAAGCTTATATCTTACAGATGATATTCTCTCTCATTCTCTTGGTTTAGAGTGGAGATCCAATCGATATAGAATTTGAGGTGAAATCAGAAGAAGAAGAGACGTATGTGAGGGATGATCAGCAGTCTATGGAGGAGGATGGAATAACGGAGACATTTATAGAGGAGGACACTCCTACAGAGATCAGCACAGGTGGGTCATTAACACTAAATCCATTCCTCCACCCATACTGCTCACTGATTGGTCCAGAGTAGGGCGGGGACTGGGTGATATCAGCCTGTAATCCCCTGGTCACTTTCCTGAGCTGTGTTCCCCATCTGTAGACATAATTTATGTATCTAGACTGGATTTATGAAGATTCTGGGGTTCAGCTGGCAGGAGAATGTTTAATTATGCCATAGATATTACTAGACCTAGGCACCTGGGGCATGTGATTTGGGTCTTTTTCCCCATACCCGAGTCTAGTAAGATATCTGACAGAACAATCCCCCCGGGTTACTTGCTCAGGTTATTTGCTGGCTGTGCCGGGTGGAGGGATATGTCTGTATAGTCTCAGACCCAAGTCACTGAGTGCAGTCTCAGGAGATGGGAGACAGCGGTGTGGGATCTCTGCAACTTGTCTCATGTAAACATTTCATCTTCCACTGATTACTGAATACCAATATTATGAGTCCTGACCCTTACACTGTATAATTTATATTGTACATTACATACTCCTGACCCCTGCACTATATACTCTATGGTGTACAATACATCATTCTGATACTATATAGTCCTATCTGTTGTATCTTATACAATATGTTGTACATTACATAGTCCTGACTTCTGCTCTCTCCCCTCTACCCACTGCTATATATACACATAATATGTACTCTCTTTTGTTACACCCATTTTCTACCAGCTGGACATTTTATATCTGATGATTTGATTGGAGGACAGACTTTTACATGGTGATAATAATGTGTTAACATCCTCAGACTTTGGAACCTTAAACAGAAAGTGATAATGAGGGAGGAGTCAATAACCCAATGATGGTGGTCTTCAGGATCAGTCCAGTCTTCATCTTGGTTGTTCTCCCCCCATCCTCACTCTCTGACCTCTGGTGGGGCTCAGCCCCGCTGTTATTCATGACTAAATCATGGACTAAATAAGGAAGTGCAGGACTTCTTGTGTTGGGAAGATGACAATAAGTGATAGAGAGGGTGGGGACATTCATCCTATAATCCCCTCATCACTGTCACTCCTATAAAAGAGGGTTCTCGTTTCCTCCCTCTCTGACTAAGGTCCATGAATAAAGAAATGATCTGGTAGGAGATCAGAGGAGCCATTTACTAGTTACCTGGAGGGGGGAATTGTAAGATCCTCAGAGACAAAGCTGCCTGATGTGGGCGGAGTCCTGGTTTAGGGGAACCAATCAGCTCATGTCTAGTAATAATCTTTGTATTTCTATTTTAGTAGATGGACGGGAGATGAGGAAAACCTCAGAGGATTGTCTCACTTTGTCTCCAGACTGTAAAGTAGAAGATGAGGACATCACACAGTATAGTCCAGGAGAAAACCCGACTACCTCAAATGTCCATCCGGCACCACACAGTGTAGATGGACCATCGTATTCCTCTTATCCTGAGGAACCTCAGACTGTGCGGGACGGTGCCGGACCATCGTATTCCTCTTATCCTGAGGAACCTCAGACTGTGCGGGACGGTGCCGGACCATCGTATTCCTCTTATCCTGAGGAACCTCAGACTGTGCGGGACGGTGCCGGACCATCGTATTCCTCTTATCCTGAGGAACCTCAGACTGTGCGGGACGGTGCCGGACCATCGTATTCCTCTTATCCTGAGGAACCTCAGACTGTGCGGGCCGGTGCCGGACCATCGTATTCCTCTTATCCTGAGGAACCTCAGACTGTGCGGGACGGTGCCGGACCATCGTATTCCTCTTATCCTGAGGAACCTCAGACTGTGCGGGACGGTGCCGGACCATCGTATTCCTCTTATCCTGAGGAACCTCAGACTGTGCGGGACGGTGCCGGACCATCGTATTCCTCTTATCCTGAGGAACCTCAGACTGTGCGGGACGGTGCCGGACCATCGTATTCCTCTTATCCTGAGGAACCTCAGACTGTGCGGGACGGTGCCGGACCATCGTATTCCTCTTATCCTGAGGAACCTCAGACTGTGCAGGACAGTGCCGTCCTTCCAACAGATAAGAGGTTTCCCTGTACTGAGTGCGGAAAGAGGTTCCATTTCAAATCCAATCTTAATATGCATAAAAGATCTCACACGGGGGAGAAGCCGTATTCCTGTCCTCAGTGCAGGAAATGTTTTTCAGATAAGTCCAGTCTTTCCACACATCAGAGATCTCACACTGGGGAGAAGACATATTCCTGTCCTGAGTGTGGGAAATATTTTATATACAAATCAGTCTTGGTCAAACATCGGAGATCTCACACGGGGGAGAAGCCGTATTCCTGTGCTGAGTGCGGGAAATGTTTTTCAGATAATTCCCATCTTTACACACATCAGAAATCTCACACGGGGGAAATGTCGTATTCCTGTCCTGAGTGCGGGAAATATTTTATATACAAATCAGTCTTGGTCAGACATCAGAGATCTCACACGGGGGAAAAGCCCTATTCCTGTCCTGAGTGCGGGAAATGTTTTTCACAGAATGGCAATCTTTCCAAACATCAGAGATCTCACACAGGGGAGAAGCCGTACTCCTGTCCTGAGTGCGGGAAATGTTTTTCATTGAAGTCCAGTCTTTCCAAACATCAGAGAACTCACACAGGGGAGAAGCCACGTTCCTGTCCTGAGTGATGGAATTGTTCCTCACTGAAGTCCTGTCTTCCTGTACATCAGGGATCCCACACAACCCTCGAGGTGTATTAGTGAGTGCGGGAAATGTCTTGTATATGAATGTTGCTGGACATCACAGCTCTCATGTGGGGAAGAAGCACACCCTGATGTACACCTCAGATATACTCCATGGCTGATCTTCATCATGTAAGAAACACTTCATAAGGAGATCAGAGATCACCAAAGACATAGATGAAGTGTTGTACCGTGTTGGCCATTGATAGCAGTATAAAAATAAAAATGGATTCATTACCTCTCATTGGCTGAGTACATTTTGTGGTGGAAGATTTCACAAACACTTAGAGGTCTGTTTATAAAAAAAAAATAGTTGAACGGTTATGACCGACATTCACCCAGCTGTGATGAATATTGGCTGTATTTTATTTCATACTCTGATTTCCTTGACTCCATCTAGTGACCATAATGCAGTTTTGCACTAATTGAGGTATTTCAGGAAAAATACCCGATTATGGCCACTAGATGGAGCTGATGATCATAGGAAATCACTGTGTTAGATCACAGCCAGAAATTGTAACAGCTGGATGAATGATTGTCACATTAGTCCAATAAATTCTTTGAAAAACAGACGTCTTATTTCCCTTCATCAGACATGTCTTCATACTAATACCTGAGATCATACTCATACACTTATCAGTACAGGACACACTGAAGGATAGAACTTACATAAGACAACACTATTAGACTAATCATTGAATTAAAATGAGAAATACTATGTTTGGACTTTAGATGGCGCTAAGTATAATAGCAATTATCTCCAGCTAGTGACAAATGTAGTATTTTCTATTTTAAATCAATGGAAATTATTCGACCAGCAAATAGCCAATTAAACTCCATTTTCCCCTCATTCACACAGAAGGAATGTACATGTATTTTCACCCGGAAAATTGCTGTACAATTATTTATGACGAGACCCCTAAATGTCAGGAGACGTTTATATAAAGATGGGAAGTATGTAGCAGATAAATGAATAGACCTCCTAGCAATGTTATTACCAGGCTGCAGCTAGGGGGAGCTCTAATGATTAGAGTGTGACCACAGCAGAGTGATCCCATCTAGCTCACATTAACACTTTCACTGCCAGAGCTGGTTTTCCATTATTTTTGCACACATGGTAAAATGCAGATTTTGGGCCTGAAGATTAGATAAAACCCCCAAACATATTTTCTGAAAGCAGAGGCCCTGGAGAATAAAATGGTGGTGATTGTTAAGGTGTTCCTCATACACAAATGTCACCTTCATATCCGGGTTTATTTTCTCCTTTCCCCCATTTTCTATGGTGTGATCTTTTCTACAATACTTTGTTATAATAATGTAACACGTTGTGTATTGTATTGTATGACTCCGCCTCCACATTCCAGACAAGTCCTTTTCCTGACCAATTGGATTTATTTTCTTAATATTTTATACAGTTCTTTCTGCACTCTTGTTAAAATTGTAATTGTAATAAAAAATATATTAAATGAAATAAATTGTGTGTGTCGGCACAATGATGACAATCTTCAGTATCCAGAAATGTCTGGTAGGTGACACTTCCATATACAGCCCAAGGAAGTGACAAGGAGCCCCTAGAAACCTTTGGAGGAACCCTGACTGAGAAAGGCTGGACTAAGCAGTCATATCGTTTTATTTTTATTATACAGAATTTATAAAGTGCCAACAGCGCTTTACAATGTTATCTAGATACTCGTAGCTTCTGATTGGTTGTGTCCATGTAAGGTGAACTTCCTCCAGGATCTGGGTGTAGTCCTGGGTGGAGGGGCCATATTTTAGTTACATTCTTCTCTCGATGGGAAGGGGGCCATTTTAAGCAAGGAATATAAAAGCAGTTTATATACAGGAAAAACATAGACTTTATAGTATAGAAAATCTGCATTTTACCTAATCCATCACAGTATTATCACTGATCTCTGTATTGGTGTCACTGGTGATGTCAGTTCCCAGCCGGTGTCATTAGTACAGTGACAGTGCATAGTATTATCACTGATCTCTGTATTGGTGTCACTGGTGATGTCAGTTCCCAGCCGGTGTCATTAGTACAGTGACAGTGCATAGTATTATCACTGATCTCTGTATTGGTGTCACTGGTGATGTCAGTGAGTGTCAGTTACCTCCCCGTGTCAGATTGACCGTCACACTTTGGCATTCCCATTAGAAGTCGCTGATCACCACCATTAGTAATATAATCAAATAAAATAAATAAATATTCCAATATATCCCAGAGTTTGTAGACATTATAACTTTCACACAAACCAGTCAATATACACTTATTGGGATTTTTTTTTACCAAAGACACGGAGCAGAATAGATTTTGACCAAAATGTATGAAGAAATTAGATTTTTTTATTTTTCTGTTGGATGTTTTATAGCGGAAAGTAAAAATATTTTTTTTGTTTATATAAAAAAAGAACGCAGAGGTGATCAAAAACACCAAAATCTCTATTGGTGGGAAACAATAATATAAGTGTCATTTGTGTACAGCGTCACATGACTGAGCAATTACCAGGTAAAGGAGCGCAGTGTTAAATAGCAAACAATGGCCTGGGCTGGTCATGAAGGGAGGGGGGTAAAACCTTCCCAAGGCTGAACTGGGTAAAGAATATACAAGTCCAACATTTCCTCTTCCTGATCTGTGTCTGCTGTCCCATGTACTGGTATGAAGAAGTCTCCTGTTCTCTTTGTATTGCTTCCTTTGTGTGAAATGCCTGGTGATCCTGCCAATCCCTCTACTTTCCGGTTAAGAACTTACCACACTAGGCAGGAGAGCACAACATGGTCAGTTTGCTGGCTGTGCTGAGCTTGGAAGTCAACCTGCTCTCCTCCAATCATCAGATTTGTGCTTGCAACCTCCCCCCTGCACAGCCATTCACTGGGAAGACCGGTGTGTTGCTGTTTCTCCTATCCCAACTCTTATGCAGCTGAGAACAGAGGGAATGTGATCACTTATAAAAAAGGGGAGAAAAGTACTTCTAATATATTTTATATCTATACACAAATGTTTTGCCTTTCATTTCTATTTTAGAGTGAATGGGTTGTATTAGAAGGTGAGGCTTCCATACACTTTACCTTCTATCCCCCAATATCTGCTGTACTGATAAGTGTATGAGTATGATCTCAGGTATTAGTATGAAATCATGTCTGACAGAGCAAACTGAGGGCTCTACTTATAGGAAATTCATTCAGCTCTTACACATATTGCTAGAATGTAACACAGTGATTTCCTATGATTGTCAGCTCCATCTAGTGGCCATAAAACTGTATTTTTTATGAAATATTTCAATCAGTAAAAATAGCACAATAACGCTTTATGGCCACTAGATGGAGCCAAGGAAATCAGCGTATGAAATAAAATACATCCAATATTCATCATGGCCGCTCACATTCATTCAACTATTTTTATTTTATACCGACCTCTAAGTGTTTGTGAAATCTTCCACCACAAAATGTACTCAGCCAATGAGAGGTCATGACTCCATTTTTATTTTTTATACTGCTATCAATGGCCAACACGGTACAACACTTCATCCATGTCTTTGGTGATCTCTGATCTCCTTTGATAGGTAGATAGGAAGGAGAAGAGAGGACAGTATTCTTTGACCATCAAGTCCAGGAAAGAATATAATGCAGTGTGACCTGTATTCCATTCCATTCATTGGAGCACAGGGGGTGGGGCATTGGGGGTCTTTTAGACCCTGGATGTCTCATCAAAGAGAACCTGCCACCAAACAATCATCACACGCTCTCCAAAATGATGGAAAGTCTTGAGGCGCCCTCCAAAATGATGGACAGTCTTGTGGCGCCCTCCAAAATGATGGACAGTCTTGAAGTGCCCTCCAAAATGATGGACAGTCTTGAGGCGCCCTCTAAAATGATGGACAGTCTTGTGGCGCCCTCCAAAATGATGGACAGTCTTGAGGCACCCTCCAAAATGATGGACAGTCTTGAGGCGCCCTCCAAAATGACGGACAGTCTTGGGGCTCCCTCCAAAATGACGGACAGTCTTGGGGCTCCCTCCAAAATGATGGACAGTCTTGAGACGTTCTCCAAAATGATGGAAAGTCTTGAGACGCTCTCCAAAATGATGTACAGTCTTGAGACGCTTTCCAAAATGATGGACAGTCTTAAGGCGCCCTCCAAAATGATGGAAAGTCTTGAGGCGCCCTCCAAAATGATGGACAGTCTTGTGGCGCCCTCCAAAATGATGGACAGTCTTGAGGCGCTCTCAAAAATGATGGACAGTCTTGAGGCACCCTCTAAAATGATGGACAGTCTTGAAGTGCCCTCCAAAATGATGGACAGTCTTGAGGCGCCCTCTAAAATGATGGACAGTCTTGTGGCGCCCTCCAAAATGATGGACAGTCTTGTGGCGCCCTCCAAAATGATGGACAGTCTTGAGGCACCCTCCAAAATGATGGACAGTCTTGAGGCGCCCTCCAAAATGACGGACAGTCTTGGGGCTCCCTCCAAAATGATGGACAGTCTTGAGACGTTCTCCAAAATGATGGAAAGTCTTGAGACGCTCTCCAAAATGATGTACAGTCTTGAGACGCTCTCCAAAATGATGGACAGTCTTAAGGCGCCCTCCAAAATGATGGACAGTCTTGAGGCGCCCTCCAAAATGATGGGACAGTCTTGAGGCGCCCTCCAAAATGATAGACAGTCTTGAGGTGCCCTCCAAAATGATGGATAGTCTTGAGACGCTCTCCAAAATGATGGAAAGTCTTGAGACGCCCTCCAAAATGATGGACAGACTTGAGGCATCCTCCAAAATGATGGACAGTCTTGAGGCACCCTCCAAAATGATGGACAGTCTTGTGGCGCCCTCCAAAATGATGGACAGTCTTGTGGCGCCCTCCAAAATGATGCATAGTCTTGTGGCGCCCTCCAAAATGATGGACAGTCTTGTGGCGCCCCATTTTAAAATGTAAAAACGATTCTAAAAGTTCTACATAATGTAGGACACCCAACATTATAAGTGATTTATTCTTACAAAGCAAATAGACTTTTGCAAACTGGTACTGACTGGTATTCCAATGTTTCTCTTCTCCCTCAGTATTTATCCATCAATCAGCTAATGAAACCCCAAAGCTGATGGAGAGAGGCGGGGGAGGGTCACACAAGGATGATATCCAGACAACTGACATCCTCCTTATCAGCTCTGCATAACACATTTAAGTGTCATTTCATGAGATAATTTAGGAGGGCATGTTTAGGGGCGGAATTAGGGTTGGTTGGGTCAGCTGGTGGGTGATTTGTTGGAGATGTAACAAAATTTCAGCTTAGCCTTTTACTGTATATCAGATGCAGTTTACAAAAAGGACACAAGATGTCACTAATGATTAATGATATGTGTTCTCTATGATATGTTGTATTCTCTATCCCAGTAATCTACTTGTTGGTTTCTTTTTCCTGCCTTGTTGTCTGTGTGTGTTCTTCTTACCATGATGTGGAGACATCTTTGTCTGTGTGTGATGATGTTCCAATAAAGAAGCCAGTTCCTGTTACTACACAACGTCTGATCTCAAATGACTCCGCTGCACCTATCAATCGTACTCTGCAACATGATTAACCCTTAAGGCCTAGCTAGTAGCTCAGGACTTGAAATTCTGAGCCTTGCTGGCAGTGCCAGCAGAGCTCAAAGGACGCTCTAGGGTGTCTTCTATCTGAAAATATATTGTGTTTTGGGGGTTTTCTATAATGATCAGGCCTAAAATGATTTTTTAACTCCTTCCCACCCAGCTATAGCAGAATGACGGCCAGACGGGGTTCCATTATCCTGACTAGATGTCACATGACATCCAGAAGAATAAGCCGCTCGGGCGCAGGGCGATCGTTGGTGTTGTGTGTCGCGCTGACAAACCGCACCTCCAGTCTTAGTAAAGAGCCTAATGCCCTGTACACACGATCGGAAATTCTGACAAGAAAACCGTGGATTTTTTCACAAAGGAATGTTGGCTCAAACTTGTGTTGCATACACACGGTCACAGAAATTCCAAACGTCAAGAACGCGGTGACGTACAATACGTACGATGAGCCGAGATCAATGAAGTTCAGTAGGCAGTTCGGCTCTTTTGCTTGACTCTGAGCATGCGTGTTTTTGGGTGTTGGAATTGCATACAGACGATCGGAATTTCCGACAAGAACTTTTTCCCATCTGAAAAATTGAGAACCTGCTCTCAATCTTTTGTTTTGCGGAAATTCCGACAGCAAATGTCCGATGGAACATAAACACGGTCGGAATATCCCACCAAAAGCTCACATTGAAGATTTCCTGTCTGAATTTCCGATCGTGTGTATGCAGCATAAGACGTTGGCTCTTCACCATGTGATCAGATGTCCAATCAAAGCTAATCACATCGTAACCAGAAAGTGTCAGTTATCGGCTTTCCTTTATTCATGCTGACAAGGTGTGAGTAGAGGAGAGCCAATCAGTGTCTCTCGTGACAGGGGGGATCTGCACTGATATTCAGGCCCATCGCCAGTGATGACCACCAGGGATGCCAATCAGTGACCACCAGGGATGCCAATCAATGACCACCAGGGATGCCAATCAGTGCCCACCAGTGAAATCGAAAACTTACTTATTTACAGGATTTTTGTTATTATTTTTATTAAGCTTTTAAAGATTATATTACATCAACAAAGCCTATCGGGAATACCCAGGCTAGAAATAAAAACAAAAAACACACAATTATAACCTAATAACACAAGGTATATTTACAAAAAAATTAACAGAAACAAAGAAAAACTTTTTTTAAAATTTCTGTCTTTTCGTATTTGTAGCACAACAAATAAAACCCCAGAGGTGATGAAATACCACCAAAAGAAATCTCTATTTGGGGGAAAGATAAAAAGATTATTTGGGTACAGTGTTGTATGACAAGTGTAATGCCGCGTACACACCATCATTTTTCAGCATGTCCAAAAACGAGGTTTTCCAACTTCATCATTAAAAACGACGTTGCCCACACGCCCTCATTATTGAAAAATAATGAACAAAGCAAGGTGACGTACAACGGCACTCTAAAGGGGAAGTTTCATTCAAGCTCCTGTCTTATAACTTGCTTCTGAGCATGCGCGAGTTTAAAACTTTGTTTTTAACGTCATTTTAGCCCACACATGATCATTTTTTACAACCCGAAAAACAAAATTTTTTAAAACGACGTTAAAAAATGCAGCATGCTCAAATTTTTTTTGGTCGCTTTTCAGAAGATGAAAAACGATGTGAAGCCCACACACGATCATTTTAAATGACGTTTTTTAAAATGTCTTTTTTTTCATGCCGAAAAATGATTGTGTGTACGTGGCATGAAGGAGCTGAAAATTGGCCTGGGCAGGAAGGAGGTAAACGTGCCCGGTATTGAAGGGGTGTTGAATGTGGGCAAAAAAAACACACAAAACTGTCTCTGGTAGTGAAAGGGTTAAAGGATAAGTTCACCTTTGGGAAGATGTTAGGTTCCTGCAGCGGCTCAGCGATCCAAGACATTTCCCACACTCAAGGCCCTAATACACCTCGAGGGTTGTGTGGGATCCCTGATGAACAGGAAGACAGGACTTCAGTGAGGAACATTTCCCTCACTCAGGACAGGAATACGGCTTCTCCCCTGTGTGAGATCTCTGATGTCTGGAAAGATCGGACTTCTGTGCAAAACATTTCACGCACTCTGGACAGGAATACGGCTTCTCCCCTGTGTGAGATCTCTGATGTTTGGAAAGACTAAACTTCCCTGAAAAACATTTCCCACACTCAGGACAGAAATACAGCTTCTCCCCCGTGTGAGATCTCTGATGTGTGGATAGACTGGACTTCTCTGAAAAACATTTCCCACACTCAGGACAGGAATATGGCTTCTCCCCTGTGTGAGATCTCAGATGTGTGGAAAGATGGGACTTCTGTGAAAAACATTTCCCACACTCAGGACAGGAATACGGCTTCTCCCCTGTGTGTGATCCCTTATGTCTGGAAAAATCAGACTTATATGAAAAACATTTCCCACACTCAGGACAGGAATACGGCTTCTTCCCTGTGTGAGATCTCTGATGTCTGGAAAGATTGGACTTATCTGAAAAACATTTCCCGCACTCAGGACAGGAATAAGGCTTCTCCCCTGCGTGAGATCTCTGATGTCTGGAAAGACTGGACTTATCTGAAAAACATTTCCCGCACTCAGGACAGGAATACGGCTTTTCCCCTGTGTGAGATCTCTGATGTGTGGTAAAATTGGACTTCTTTGAAAAACATTCCCCACACTCAGGACAGGAATACGGCTTCTCCCCCATGTGAGATCTCTGATGTGTGGAAAGATCGGATTGAAAACGGAAACACTTCCTGCATTCAGTACAGGAAAGTCTCGTATTTTTTTGAAAAATGGCACTGTCCCGCACAGTCTGAGGATCCTCAGGATAAGAGGAATACGATGGTCCGGCACCGTCCCTCACAGTCTGAGGTTCCTCAGGATAAGAGGAATCCGATGGTCCGGCACCATCCCGCACAGTCTGAGGTTCCTCAGGATAAGAGGAATACGATGATCCGGCACCATCCCGCACAGTCTGAGGTTCCTCAGGATAAGAGGAATACGATGGTCTGGCACCGTCCCGCACAGTCTGAGGTTCCTCAGGATAAGAGGAATACGATGGTCCGGCACCGTCCCGCACAGTCTGAGGTTCCTCAGGATAAGAGGAATACGATGGTCCGGCACCGTCCCTCACAGTCTGAGGTTCCTCAGGATAAGAGGAATACGATGGTCCGGCACCATCCTGCACAGTCTGAGGTTCCTCAGGATAAGAGGAATACGATGGTCCGGCACCGTCCCTCACAGTCTGAGGTTCCTCAGGATAAGAGGAATACGATGGTCCATCTACACTGTGTGGTGCCGGATGGACATTTGAGGTAGTCGGGTTTTCTCCTGGACTATACTGTGTGATGTCCTCATCTTCTACTTTACAGTCTGGAGACAAAGTGAGACAATCCTCTGAGGTTTTCCTCATCTCCCGTCCATCTACTAAAATAGAAATACAAAGATTATTACTAGACATGAGCTGATTGGTTCCCCTATACCAGGACTCCGCCCACACCAGACAGCTTTATTTTTGAGGATCTTACAATTCCCCCTCAAGGTAACTAGTAAATGGCTCCTCTGATCTCCAACCAGATCATTTCTATTTGTAACATGTGTAACAGGCGCCTGGCGCTGTTATGCGTTCCACGCTGGAGCTTGGCGAACGTGCGATGACGTCATCACCCGGCGCCGCGTGCGTTCCAGCCTGCAATCAGCTGCATTCGGCACACATGCTTCCTTTCTATAAACAGAACGACGTGTGTATTATTATCAGCCGTAGCTCGGTAATGCTACATTCTTGCTGCCAGCGCTCTCCATGCTACAGATCAACCTTATGCTATCTACTTCCAGGCAACCATTATTGCTGGCACCCTAAGAGAAATTCATGGTAGACACCCTACACTACGGAAACCTGTGTCTTAAGCCCTACAAAGGGATAAGTAGCACATCTTTTACTTGTAGTACCTTAGGAAGATTTGCTGCAGATATTGGCCCGGATTCACAGACATCGGTGCATATTTATGCCGCCGTAGCGTATCTCTTGCATATCTCTTTTACAGTGAGGGAAGCATGGAATTCACAAAGCAAATGCTCCCAACTCTGCGCCGGCGTAGCGTATAGTCGTAGGCGTAAGTCAGCGAAAGTGGAAGGGGGCGTGATACATTTAAGTGAAGCGTGACCCCATGCAAATGATGGGCCGAGCGTCATACAAGTACTCAAAACTAATGGCTCATGCGCATGCGCGTATCCCAGTGCGCATGCCTAAGATACGTCGAATTACTACCTACAACGTGAACGTAACCTACGTCCAGCCCTATTCACGTACTACGTAAACAACGTAAAATTCTACGGCATTCGTTCCCTGGTCCATACCTTTGCATGAGTTGCGCCTCCTATATGGGGAATAACTTTACGCTAGACGTACAACTTATGTAAACCGCGTATATATTCTGCGCCGGGAGCAAGTACGTTCGTGAATCGCCGTATCTCCCTCATTTCCATATTTGAATAGGAAATCAATGTGAGCGCCAAATGCGCCCAGCGTAAATATGCGCCCACGATACGCCGGCGTAGGCAAGTTACGTTGGTCGGATGAAGCCTATTTTTTTTCATATCTTGGTTTGTGGGTCGGCGCATAGATACGACTTTTGTACTTACGTCGGGGTATCTGGAGAGACGTCGGTGTAAGTGCTTTGTGAATCCGGCCCATTGGTGCTTAACAAATGCTATCTAATGTTGGCTTGTAAACTATCATCTTAACTTGGGACTTGCTGTTGTGCGAAGGTTGATTGCTGAGGAACATCTTCAAAAGGAACATACTCTTATAGATCTATACTATGGCCCAGATTCACAGAGAGTTGGGCGCACATTACGCCGCCGTAGCGCCAAAGCCGTATGCCACGCCGGCGCAGCGCGGAGAGGCATGCACTGTATTCAGCAAGCTATTGCTCCCAACGCTGCGTCGGCGTGGCGTATTTTTCAAAAGCGCAGGCCAGCATAGGTGGAACTGGGCGTGACCACATGCTAATGATAGTCCGAGCATAGTGCAGTGTTTTACGACCAGCGTATCACGAACTGCGCATGTGCCATGAATGCATGAAACTGCACCCTTATGCGCATGCTCACAACTACGCCGGCACAACTGCCTAAGCAATGCAGGGTCACCACGTACGCCGTGAACGTAACATACGCCCAATAAGCCGGCCTGTGTTCTCTGGGGCAGACCTTTCCATGTCTGTTGCCGGGTTGCGCCTCATCTATGAGGAATAACTTCACGCCGGACGTACAATTTACGCGCAGCATGCGTCGGGCGCACGTACGTTCGTGAATTGCCGTATTTCCCTCATTTGCATGTTTGAATGCCTAATCAATGGGAGCAGCAAAATGCGTCCAGATGAAAAGTGCGCCCATGCCACGCCGGGGTAAGTAAGCTACGTCGGGGGAGGGTGGGCAGTTTTTAGGCATATGTTGCCTTGTGGGTTTGGCGCAGATATGCCGGCACAAAATTGATCTTACATCGGCGTAACTTGCTTTGTGAATCTGGGTCTATGTGGAGTGTTCTTCTTGTCTTGGATCTGAGACTATACAGACCTATCCCTCCACCCGGCACTGCCAGCAAACATCAGAACTAGTAACCCCGGGAGAATTCCTCTGTCAGAGATCTCGCTAGATCCGGGTATGGGGCAGAAGACTGTGTGGAATCCCGGGAATACAGAGGGCAGGGACATCTCTCTGGGGGGTCTCTGTAGCTGGATGACTCCACCATGGTGTCCTGGTACAGATCTTTGTGTCCTTTTGGAATCTCTGACTCCTCCATCACCCCATCCTCATCATCCTCCTCTTTAATATTGACCAGTGTGGAATCCTGAGGACGGGGACATCTCTCTGGTGGGTTCCCATCACTGGATCCATCTGTAGGAAACACACACACTGACTGAGTCCATTGTTTCTATGTGTTTATCAGATGATGGGGGATCTAGGTGGAGCCTCCGTACTGCTCTCTCCTTTACAATAAAGTCTCCTCTTACCCGGTGATGTGAGGGGTGGCTGATTGTCCATCATGACGTCCTTGTAGAGATCCTTGTGTCCTTCTAAATACTCCCACTCCTCCATGGAGAAATAGACAGTGACATCCTGACACCTTATAGGAACCTGACACACACAATGATACAGTCACCATCCAGACACACCCCTTGTCTGTTACTGGATAATGTCCCAGAATTCCCAGAATCCTCCTCACCTCTCCTGTCAGCAGCTCCATCATCTTCTTGGTGACTTCTAGAATCTTCTCCATGTTGTATCTCTTGGGTTTTAGGGAGTCACATGGAGGCACTGTGATGGTCATGTGATCAACTGACTTCACAAGAGGAAATCTCTGTATTGGGGAACCAATAGGAATATCATGTTAGATTCCCAGAATCCCCCTCACCTCTCCGGTCAGGTCTGTGTTTTATTAATAGAGATAAGAGTGATGTCATGTGACCTCCCAGAATCCCCCTCACCTCTCCGGTCAGGTCTTTATTATTAATAGAGATAAGAGTGATGTCATGTGACCTCCCAGAATCCCCCTCACCTCTCCGGTCTGGTCTGTATTATTAATAGAGATAAGAGTGATGTCATGTGACCTCCCAGAATCCCCCTCACCTCTCCGGTCAGGTCTGTATTATTAATAGAGATAAGAGTGATGTCATGTGACCTCCCAGAATCCCCCTCACCTCTCCGGTCAGGTCTGTATTATTAATAGAGATAAGAGTGATGTCATGTGACCTCCCAGAATCCCCCTCAACTCTCCGGTCAGGTCTGTGTATTATTAATAGAGATAAGAGTGATGTCATGTGACCTCCCAGAATCCCCCTCACCTCTCCGGTCAGGTCTGTATTATTAATAGAGATAAGAGTGATGTCATGTGACCTCCCAGAATCCCCCTCACCTCTCCGGTCAGGTCTGTATTATTAATAGAGATAAGAGTGATGTCATGTGACCTCCCAGAATCCCCCTCACCTCTCCGGTCAGGTCTGTATTATTAATAGAGATAAGAGTGATGTCATGTGACCTCCCAGAATCCCCCTCAACTCTCCGGTCAGGTCTGTGTATTATTAATAGAGATAAGAGTGATGTCATGTGACCTCCCAGAATCCCCCTCACCTCTCCGGTCAGGTTTTTATTATTAATAGAGATAAAAGTGATGTCTTGTGACCTCCCAGAATCCCCCTCACCTCTCCGGTCAGGTCTGTATTATTAATAGAGATAAGAGTGATGTCATGTGACTTCCCAGAATCCCCCTTACCTCTCCGGTCAGGTTTTTATTATTAATAGAGATAAAAGTGATGTCATGTGACCTCCCAGAATCCCCCTCACCTCTCTGGTCAGGTCTGTGTATTATTAATAGAAATAAGAGTGATGTCATGTGACCTCCCAGAATCCTCCTCACCTCTCCGGTCAGGTCTGTATTATTAATAGAGATAAGAGTGATGTCATGTGACCTCCCAGAATCCCCCTCACCTCTCCGGTCAGGTCTGTATTATTAATAGAGATAAGAGTGATGTCATGTGACCTCCCAGAATCCCCCTCACCTCTCCGGTCAGGTCTGTATTATTAATAGAGATAAGAGTGATGTCATGTGACCTCCCAGAATCCCCCTCACCTCTCCGGTCAGGTCTGTATTATTAATAGAGATAAGAGTGATGTCATGTGACCTCCCAGAATCCCCCTCACCTCTCCGGTCAGGTCTGTGTATTATTAATAGAGATAAGAGTGATGTCATGTGATGACGTGCTGCACGTGAAGCACGCAGGCACGCCGAGGGAGGGACTGACCGCGCCGTGCAACTTCCGGGGGATCAGCCCGGATCGCTCGAGGCTGGAAGAGAAGCCCGCAATGGAAAGAGCATGGCAGGGTGAGAGGCTGCCAGCAATCCAAACGGGGGCTCATTAGAAGTCACCTACCAGCTACGGGACCAGGCTCCCTCCCTGCTCTGCTCCCCCCCCCCCTCCGCATCGCTTCACCCCTCCTCATCCACCTCCTCATTCACCTTGTTTATTTCGGCGGCTGCCCAGCAAAGCCACGTCCCGGCTCACTAAGCGGAAGCAGCAACGTGACCCATCGTTACGAGGGTTCATGCAGGAGAGTGGATTCCACACATGCCTCAGCTATCATTTGTCTCCTGCTACGGATCAAGCAGACAGAAGGATACCAACACAAATGAAAAGAGCTCGGGTAAGATGTCAATGATGAAATTCCAATGTTGAAATTATTACTCTTATACCCACTACTAAACCAAATCAAAACATTTAACCCCTGCCCTGCCTTCATATAGATCGAGGGCCTAAGACGGGATCAGAATTTTAAAGAGCCCGCAGCCGCCAAATTTTTGGAATAAATTATTAGGCTTTGAATGAGGGTTCCTGTTCATGTCAATAAGAGAAGTACTGGGGAATACCCAGAGCCGCAGCCTCTACCCTATACCTTTCAGTACGGGCATAAATTAAACTTTGTAGATTGCACTTCGTATCCTTCTCCAAGCACACCCCTCTATCAAATAGGAGGCTAAACGCAAGAGCTGATAGGATTACATGAACACATTAAGCCATAATAAGGCATCAGGAAGAGGAATGGGGGGACAGGGGGAGAGAAGGAGATGGTGAGGACTGGGTACTGATGATGGACTTAGGCCTCGTACACACGATCAAATCAAAGACAGATTCGATCGTGTGTACGGCCGAGCCGACGGATTTGGCCACCCGACAGATTTCAAAGCATGCTTTGAAATCTATCGGGTGGCAATCCGCCCGCCCGACATGTCTGCTGGTTAGTACACTTACCAGCAGACATGTCGTCCCGCACCGCCGCCGCACCGCCGCCGAATGGATTCGGCGCATGCGCGTAAGTGTTTTACTTCCTGGTGCGGTGACGTGGCGGCGTCAACGTCACCGCCACGTCAGCGCGCCGTCTGCTGGCGGGGATTTTGGTTTGCTCGTGTGTACACGCGAGCAAACCAAAATCCCAGCAGACAGATTTGTTCAAATCTGTCGGACGGACAGATTTTAACAAATCTGTCCGCTCGTGTGTATGGGGCCTTAGACATACCAGAGAGCAGAAATTACTGAGAACTCCACTCTCTCTATCCTTGAGGATTTTTTACAAAAGAGGGGAACCTCGGTCTCCAAGTAACCCCAGAGTCTCCTGGAGTTGCAGGACAGGATATATTAGTCCCCTATATAGGCGATACCTTAGAGAAGATCTAGGGTATAACCCTGAGTGGATATATTTCCTCCTCGTTCCCGCTCTCTCAAGGGCGAAGACTCTTTTTTAGAGAATTATACATTGGGCAACCCCAATGTATAAGGGGGGGAGAGTTCCTACTGACATCAGGGTATTGAAGCCCCTCCAAGGAGCAAGGAAATTGTAAAACTGGGGAAGCTAATTAGAACCAGATCTAAATACAACATGAGCAAGATAACAAGGGGCACTGCCCCAAAAAACCCCAAGGAGATTCCTGCTACCAGCACAATAAGACAATATATGTCCCAGGGAGGAGGCACTAACAGCCCTGTAAATGATAAGAAAACTGGAAAAGCCGGGACTTCGAAAAAGGAGGGGGGAGGTATAAATCCACAAGCCATAGATGTGTCCACGGAAGGGGATCAGGAAGCAAGTCATGGGGAAGACTTGAGTGCCGAGCTGCATATACCAACGATGGGAGACCTCGATAGAATGTTAAGAAGATTGGAAAGGGCCATTAAAGAGGAAATCAGTGGTTTGAGAGCGGATATAAACCATATCCTGTCTAGAGTAGAAGAAGTAGAAAAAAAAATGGAAAAACAAGACTCCGAATTAGACCAATTAAAAAATCAATACTCTGCCATGAAGTTGAACCAAAGGAACCAACAATATCAACTGGAGGACCAGGAAAATCGGAACAGAAGACAAAATTTGAGAATTCGATCTATAAAGGAAGAAAGGGGAGAAGATCTAAGACTCATTATGAACACATTGTTCACCCCTCTCCTGGAAGACAAGGCTGGGAAACCTCTTAAAATAGAGCGGGTACACCGCCTAGGCAGATTTAAAGATAACACAAGTGAAAGACCAAGAGATATTATTGTTAGGTTCAGGCATTATGAGGACAAGGAGGAAATTTGGTTAAAATTAAGGAGAAAGCCGCCTCTAACTCACAATGACATAGAGATACAAATCTTTCCGGACTTGGCCTGGGAGACTCTAGCTAGGAGGAGACATCTTAAACCCTTCACTGAGCAGTTGAGGGTACATAATATCAAGTATCAGTGAGGTTTCCCAGCATGTTTGGTCGCCCAGAAAGATGGGATCTCTGCAAAGTTAACATTTCCAGAAGATCTCTCCATCTTCTATGGCAAATTAGACTTGCCAAGAATAGAAATTCCTGGATGGATGGAATGAGGAGGGGAGAGGGGTGGGCGAGCGCGTCTGGGGAATGAGGGGAGGAGTAGGGAATGAGGATCCCTCAGGACAAGGGCGGCACCCCCGTTTAGTAAAGACCAGGCCCGAAGTGAGGGGAAGGGCCTAGGCGGGGGGAGGCGTGGGTTAGTACCACCTCAAAAGGAGAACCGGTGGGCATGGGGCACGATGACCCCCACGGTTCAGAGGCTTTAGATAGGCCTGGGAGGTGGGAAGGGATTTAGGGGAAGGGGGGAGGAGGGAGGGCGAGGGAAAAGGGAAGGTAGCTCCTAGGGACTCCTTAAGAAACTTTAAGTCCAGCAGAGTTAAATGGCGGAAGTAAAGTTCCTATCCTACAACGTAAAAGGCCTGCATTCTAGGGGAAAAAGAATGCAGATTTTAGAGGAAATTAAACAATACAGGGCAGATGTGGTCCTTATACAGGAATCAAACCTGACCCTGAATTCAAACATAAAACTGTATTCCCCTACATACCCCACCTGGTACTACGGAGATGCCATAACAAATCGTGCTAGAGGAGTGGCTATCGGTTTTGCCAGAGGGGTAGATTTCGCCCTCAAGTCAAGGCTGACAGACCCAGAGGGCAGATACCTATTTCTGAAAGGAAAAATCGGGAATAATACCTATACTCTTGCTAATATCTACGCTCCTAATACACAGCCTATAAAGTATTTAAATAGGATTTTAGATAAAATAAAAACATTCGCAGAGGGATACATAATACTGATGGGAGACTTAAACTTTGTTTTGAACCTGAAAGAGGATAGTACCTGCCTGAGGAGGGAGACAAATAACACATACCTAAAAACACTTAAACGAAAAATGGTAGATTGCCAGGTGGTTGATGTCTGGCGGGCCTTCCATCCTAGAAAGCGGGATTATACGTTTTTTTCCCCACCCCATGGAACGTACTTCAGAATCGACTACGCGCTGGTGGATCATAGGCTGTTAGATCATGTCACTGAAACGGGAATAGGTATAATGACTATATCCGACCATGCCCCTATTACGATGAAAATGAAAACAGCTCATATAGATATCAAACAGATGACATAACGCCTTAACGACTACCTGATATGATCCGAGACGAGACAGGAGTCGAGAAGGTGGAGAAAGAATTAAAACAATTCTTTGAAATAAATGAAACATATGAAATCTCCATGGCAACACTGTGGGAATTGCATAAGGCATACGGTAGAGGGATTTTAATATCGGAAGGGACCCGAAGGAAAAAGGCGAAAAATAGACAGCGCGATACATTGGTTAGAGAGATAGCAGACCTAGAGCAAAACCATAAAGAAAGGGGGCAAAAAGAGACGTACCTTAATTTAATAATAAAGAGGAACGAATTAAAAGAGATAATGGAACTGGAAGCCAGGATAAAACTCAATAATATCTCCAGGGAGAGGTATATTTGGGGAAATAAACCGAGTAAATACTTGGCAAAAATGGCACAAAAAAAAAAACTATATCGAATGGCGAATTAGTATATGCAACTGCAGACATTGCGGATACCTTCAAAAAGTACTATGAAGAACTACGATCAAAAAATCAGAAGGGCAAGATGGAGCGAGGGAGGAAAAGTTAAGGGACTTCCTAGACAGAGCAGAGCTATCAAAAGTAGACGAGGGCGAAAGTTCAAATTTAGACAGACCTATCACAGAAGTAGAAATCAAAAAATATGACTGTCGATAAGAGCCCTGGGCCAGACGGGTTCACGGTTCTGTACTATAAGAGGTTTAGCGAAATATTAATACCTAGGCTATGCAAGTATTTCAATGGTCTGGGTACTAAATATGAACTCAGCCCAGAAGCCTCAGCAGAAACAGTTGCAATCATATTAAAAGAAGGTAAGGATAGATCCCTTTGTTCTGGATACAGACCCATATCTCTCTTGAACATAGATACAAAACTTTTTGCAAAAGTATTGGCAGATCGACTGAAAGGAGTAATGCAGGGCCTGGTACACCCGGACCAGGTGGGGTTCGTATCCAACAGGGAAGGAAAAGATAATGCTATTAGAGCACTGCTCCTGATGCAGAAGATCGAGAGAGATGGGATCCCCAGTCTATACCTGTCAGTAAATGCTGAGAAAGCCTTTGACAGGGTAGACTGGGGACTCATGATACATACATTAGGAGCAGTAGGACTAGGGAACAGGTTTATAAATTGGACCAAGACACTATATTACCAGCCTACAGCAAGATGCAAAATCAACGGCACCCTCTCAGGGACTATTGAGTTGAAGAATGGGACTAGACAGGGGTGCCCTATGTCCCCCCTTCTCTTCATCCTCTCCCTCGAACCTCTACTGGCCACGATAAGAAACGATCCCAAAATCAAAGGGATCCGGGTCGGCGATGAGGAGCATAAGCTATCCGCTTTTGCGGACGATATCTTGTTCTACATCACAGACCCGGTAAAAACTATCCCTAAGTTACTCCAGACATTACAACAATATGGGGCTATCTCCAATTTTAAGATAAATGTGATCAAATCCGAGATATTAAATATATAAACCTCAATAAAAATGAAGTGAGACTAGTTAAGGAGATCTGCGCTTTTCCCTGGAAGAAAGAACTAAATTACTTAGGGATTAAATTAGCAAACACGGATAGGAAGATCTATAAGATCCATTTTATACCATTATTAAATGAAATTAAAAATGAATTAAAAAATAAATAAATAAACCCATCTCATGGGTGGGTCATATTAACATTTTAAAGATGATTTATATCCCTAAATAATTGTATAAATTTCAGTTATTACCAATTCTACTACCCCCCCAATACTTGAACATGTTAAATTCCGTGATAATGAACTTTGTTTGGAAAAATAGAAAGCATAGAATCTCCCTTTCAAACCTGAAACAGGACAAACAGGACGGTGGCCTGGCGGTCCCCTATATTAACAGTTATTACAAGGCGGCAGTACTCTCACGGGCGGTAGAATGGGCTAGGGACAAAAAAGAGAAAAGGTGGGTACAAATCGAGAAATCCCAAACCATGACCCAACTAAGAAAAATGTTATGGATACCAGCACAATATCGAACACTGAAGCACAATATATTTGAATTGACAAAAAGCACACTAAAAATGTGGGATAGGGTTCTGACACTTACTAATAGTGAATTTAATTCTCCACTCATAAATCTAAAGGAAAATCCATATTTTGCACCCGATGAAAAACAATTGGCGGCAATTGGATCAAAAAATACATGGTATATTTAGGGGACATTATAAAAAGGGGGCGAGGTGGCGGCCTATGAGGATCTGAAATCTAGACAGGATACGTGGAATCTAGATAGGTGGCACTACTCACAGATAAAACACTTTACCAGGCAACTACCCCAACCATTACGGACGAGGTCGGAGCTGACACCTTTAGAAAAGTTATGCACAACTGAGAACACAAGGGGCACGATATCTAAGTTATACAAAATACTTATAAAGATTGGAGCACGAGGGGCCACACCATTAGTTGAAAAATGGGAAAAGGAGTTAGAGATTAATAGGGGGGATAACTCGATCAATAGGATATTGTGCCTGTCCCCGACAGGGTTTTTTATACAATTAAAGAAGCTTTGAAGAAAAAAAAAAAGGAAAAATGTAAGGAAGTAAACAAAGCAATGACTCACAGATGATGCAAAAAAATGCTAGTAGAGATGATTGAAGCTTCAAAAATGAGCGGGTCTCAAACGAAATGTATGAGCTGATGTGAAAAAAAAAAAAAAGAGTGATGTCATGTGACCTCCTAGAATTCTCCTCACCTCTCCGGTCAGGTCTGTATTATTAATAGAGATAAGAGTGATGTCATGTGACCTCCCAGAATCCCCCTCACCTCTCCGGTCAGGTCTGTATTAATAATAGAGATAAGAGTGATGTCATGTGACATCCCAGAATCCCCCTCACCTCTCCGGTCAGGTCTGTGTATTAATAATAGAGATAAGAGTGATGTCATGTGACCTCCCAGAATCTTCCTCACCTCTCCGGTCAGGTCTGTATTATTAATAGAGATAAGAGTGATGTCATGTGATCTCCCAGAATCCTCCTCACCTCTCCAGTCAGGTCTGTATTATTAATAGAGATAAGAGTGATGTCATGTGACCTCCCAGAATCTTCCTCACCTCTCCGGTCAGGTCTGTATTATTAATAGAGATAAGAGTGATGTCATGTGATCTCCCAGAATCCTCCTCACCTCTCCAGTCAGGTCTGTATTATTAATAGAGATAAGAGTGATGTCATGTGACCTCCCAGAATCCCCCTCACCTCTCCAGTCAGGTCTGTGTATTATTAATAGAGATAAGAGTGATGTCATGTGACCTCCCAGAATCCTCCTCACCTCTCCGGTCAGGTCTGTATTATTAATAGAGATAAGAGTGATGTCATGTGACCTCCCAGAATCCCCCTCACCTCTCCGGTCAGGTCTGTGTATTATTAATAGAGATAAGAGTGATGTCATGTGACCTCCCAGAATCCTCCTCACCTCTCCGGTCAGGTCTGTGTATTATTAATAGAGATAAGAGTGATGTCATGTGACCTCCCAGAATCCCCCTCACCTCTCCGGTCAGGTCTGTGTATTAATAATAGAGATAAGAGTGATGTCATGTGACCTCCCAGAATCTTCCTCACCTCTCCGGTCAGGTCTGTGTATTAATAATAGAGATAAGAGTGATGTCATGTGACCTCCCAGAATCCCCCTCACCTCTCCAGTCAGGTCTGTATTATTAATAGAGATAAGAGTGATGTCATGTGACCTCCCAGAATCCCCCTCACCTCTCCGGTCAGGTCTGTGTATTATTAATAGAGATAAGAGTGATGTCATGTGACCTCCCAGAATCCTCCTCACCTCTCCGGTCAGGTCTGTGTATTATTAATAGAGATAAGAGTGATGTCATGTGACCTCCCAGAATCCCCCTCACCTCTCCGGTCAGGTCTGTGTATTAATAATAGAGATAAGAGTGATGTCATGTGACCTCCCAGAATCCCCCTCACCTCTCCGGTCAGGTCTGTGTATTAATAATAGAGATAAGAGTGATGTCATGTGACCTCCCAGAATCTTCCTCACCTCTCCGGTCAGGTCTGTGTATTAATAATAGAGATAAGAGTGATGTCATGTGACCTCCCAGAATCCCCCTCACCTCTCCGGTCAGGTCTGTGTATTAATAATAGAGATAAGAGTGATGTCATGTGACCTCCCAGAATCTTCCTCACCTCTCCGGTCAGGTCTGTATTATTAATAGCGATAAGAGTGATGTCATGTGACCTCCCAGAATCCCCCTCACTTCTCCGGTCAGGTCTGTATTATTAATAGAGATAAGAGTGATGTCATGTGACCTCCCAGAATCCCCCTCACCTCTCCGGTCAGGTCTGTGTATTAATAATAGAGATAAGAGTGATGTCATGTGACCTCCCAGAATCCCCCTCACCTCTCCGGTCAGGTCTGTGTATTATTAATAGAGATAAGAGTGATGTCATGTGACCTCCCAGAATCCCCCTCACCTCTCCGGTCAGGTCTGTGTATTATTAATAGAGATAAGAGTGATGTCATGTGACCTCCCAGAATCCTCCTCACCTCTCCGGTCAGGTCTGTGTATTATTAATAGAGATAAGAGTGATGTCATGTGACCTCCCAGAATCTTCCTCACCTCTCCGGTCAGGTCTGTGTATTAATAATAGAGATAAGAGTGATGTCATGTGACCTCCCAGAATCCCCCTCACCTCTCCAGTCAGGTCTGTATTATTAATAGAGATAAGAGTGATGTCATGTGACCTCCCAGAATCCCCCTCACCTCTCCGGTCAGGTCTGTGTATTATTAATAGAGATAAGAGTGATGTCATGTGACCTCCCAGAATCCTCCTCACCTCTCCGGTCAGGTCTGTGTATTATTAATAGAGATAAGAGTGATGTCATGTGATCTCCCAGAATCCCCCTCACCTCTCCGGTCAGGTCTGTGTATTAATAATAGAGATAAGAGTGATGTCATGTGACCTCCCAGAATCCCCCTCACCTCTCCGGTCAGGTCTGTGTATTAATAATAGAGATAAGAGTGATGTCATGTGACCTCCCAGAATCCTCCTCACCTCTCCGGTCAGGTCTGTGTATTATTATTAGAGATAAGAGTGATGTCATGTGACCTCCCAGAATCCCCCTCACCTCTCCGGTCAGGTCTGTGTATTAATAATAGAGATAAGAGTGATGTCATGTGACCTCCCAGAATCCCCCTCACCTCTCCGGTCAGGTCTGTGTATTAATAATAGAGATAAGAGTGATGTCATGTGACCTCCCAGAATCTTCCTCACCTCTCCGGTCAGGTCTGTGTATTAATAATAGAGATAAGAGTGATGTCATGTGACCTCCCAGAATCCCCCTCACCTCTCCAGTCAGGTCTGTATTATTAATAGAGATAAGAGTGATGTCATGTGACCTCCCAGAATCCCCCTCACCTCTCCAGTCAGGTCTGTGTATTATTAATAGAGATAAGAGTGATGTCATGTGACCTCCCAGAATCCTCCTCACCTCTCCGGTCAGGTCTGTATTATTATTAATAGAGATAAGAGTGATGTCATGTGACCTCCCAGAATCCTCCTCACCTCTCCGGTCAGGTCTGTATTATTAATAGCGATAAGAGTGATGTCATGTGACCTCCCAGAATCCCCCTCACCTCTCCGGTCAGGTCTGTGTATTAATAATAGATATAAGAGTGATGTCATGTGACCTCCCAGAATCCCCCTCACCTCTCCAGTCAGGTCTGTATTATTAATAGAGATAAGAGTGATGTCATGTGACCTCCCAGAATCCCCCTCACCTCTCCAGTCAGGTCTGTATTATTAATAGAGATAAGAGTGATGTCATGTGACCTCCCAGAATCCTCCTCACCTCTCCGGTCAGGTCTGTGTATTATTAATAGAGATAAGAGTGATGTCATGTGACCTCCCAGAATCCTCCTCACCTCTCCGGTCAGGTCTGTGTATTATTAATAGAGATAAGAGTGATGTCATGTGACCTCCCAGAATCCCCCTCACCTCTCCGGTCAGGTCTGTGTATTAATAATAGAGATAAGAGTGATGTCATGTGACCTCCCAGAATCCCCCTCACCTCTCCAGTCAGGTCTGTATTATTAATAGAGATAAGAGTGATGTCATGTGACCTCCCAGAATCCTCCTCACCTCTCCGGTCAGGTCTGTGTATTATTAATAGAGATAAGAGTGATGTCATGTGACCTCCCAGAATCCCCCTCACCTCTCCGGTCAGGTCTGTGTATTAATAATAGAGATAAGAGTGATGTCATGTGACCTCCCAGAATCCCCCTCACCTCTCCGGTCAGGTCTGTGTATTATTAATAGAGATAAGAGTGATGTCATGTGACCTCCCAGAATCCCCCTCACCTCTCCAGTCAGGTCTGTGTATTATTAATAGAGATAAGAGTGATGTCATGTGACCTCCCAGAATCCTCCTCACCTCTCCAGTCAGGTCTGTGTATTATTAATAGAGATAAGAGTGATGTCATGTGACCTCCCAGAATCCTCCTCACCTCTCCGGTCAGGTCTGTATTATTAATAGAGATAAGAGTGATGTCATGTGACCTCCCAGAATCCTCCTCACCTCTCCGGTCAGGTCTGTATTATTAATAGAGATAAGAGTGATGTCATGTGACCTCCCAGAATCCTCCTCACCTCTCCGGTCAGCAGGTAGATGATCTCCAGGGTGAGATTTAGTATCCTCTCAGTCATGTGACTCCGGTCCTCCTCCATCCTCATTGGTCATGTGATGTATACAGGTTACCTGTAGACCAAGAATTTATAAGAGAGAATGATGAGGACTGTACTGGTTGTACAATATTAGGATGGGGGTGTATGGGGGATAATATGAGGATTTATATCATGTAAGAACGCCCCCCAGTGGAATTACACATAAAGGAACATTACTTTTAGCATTTGTAATGGTTTTAGTGTCCAGGCGCATCTAACCCTTTGTGTCTATAGAAACCCCCCATCCCCAATAAAAGTGGTATAATCCGTTAGTATAGACTGAGGAGGTGTGAAGATGATTGGTGGGAAATGTGACACATCTCCAATATGAGGAGAATTCTGTATGGGAAATGTTCTGCCCCTGAAGGGGTTAATCTAGGTCTCCACACTATATATGTGTGTATCATCATCTGCTGGAGATAAAAGACGTCACAGTGACTATGGAGGAAGAGGACGGACATGACGGGGTTACTGGGTGTAAATAGAAAATAAGATCTTATTACCTCCTCTGCTGCCTCTTCCAGCAACGTCTCCTCACTACTTCCTCCCAACTCACCTCTCACCCGGAACTTCCTGTCTGTACCTGACATCACTTCCTGTATTCCATAGAGACTTCCTGTCTGGGTAGAAGTGAGATCACCACCTTGTGGAGCTCAGAGGAACTGCAGAAACATCTGGTAGTGTGAACACGGCCTTGTGCTGTGTGTGTATGTACTGTATATCCTTATAGATGGGTCATCTCCACTCCCACCAAGGGGGATAGAAATATATTACTGCTCGGGGGAGGGGAGACATTTTGGCCCCTTTGATTTTGCAGTAAAATTGATGTGAGATTTAGTCATGTAGAACATCTGTTATATGGATACAAAGAACCCGAGCCGAGAGTAAAGGGTGGAAATGGCTCCTGATCCCCAGATTTGGGCAATTATGTCACCAATATAAATAGAAAAAAACCTGCGCTATGTGTAACAACTCAAATACCTCCAGAAATAACTTATACCGGACTGCTGCTGTAACAAAGGTAAGTGTTCCCTTTATCACCTAGAAGAGTGGACTTGCAGAGAACACGATATTGAGCACAAAATATTGTATGATTACATGACTTTGCACAGATTGTTTGTTTATTTAAAGGGGTGTTCCAGCCAAATGTTATGTTTATTAAAAGTCAGCAGCTGTGTAGCTGCTGGCTTTTAAAGCGGATCTCCACCCTAAAGTGAAGATCCGCTGATCCGAACACTCCCCCCTCCGGTGTCACAATTGACACCTTTCAGGGGAGGGGGGTGCAGATAGACAGGTATCTGCACCCACTTCCGGCCCAGCATTCACGGGCAAAAGACGGGCATTGCATCACATCCCGTCGCCCCCCCGTTGTGTGCTGGGAACAATCGGCTCCCAGCACACAGCTGGAGCCAATCGGCGGGCGCAGCGCGACTTGCGCATGCGCCGTAGGGAACCGGGCAGTGAAGCCGCAGCGCTTCACTTCCTGGTTCCCTCACCGTGGATGGAGGGGGGAACAGCAGAGAGACGAGCGATCGCTCATCCTCTGCTGCGGACGGCGCTGGACTCCAGGACAGGTAAGTGTCCTAATATTAAAAGTCAGCAGCTGCAGTATCTGTAGCTGCTGGCTTTTAATATACCTTTTTAGTGGGACATCCGCTTTAATAAACATTCACTTACCTTCTCCACGTTCCAGCGACACGCCGGCCGGGTCTCCACTCCTCTCCCCCCCTCCCCGGCGTCTTCATTCTAACTGTGGGCCCCCAGCCGTGACAGCCTTCGGCTTCACGGCCGGGCACCCACTGCGCATGCGCGAGCGGCACTGCGCGCGCGGTACGGCCCGCCGCTGATTGGACAGGCGATCGTCTAGGACTTGTCAGTATCCTAGGCAGTCGCCTACAGGGAGGGGCTGCTGTAGGCGATTAAGCTTAATCGCCTAACCAGCCTCTCGGCGGAAGGAGGAGGTGGGACAAGAAGTCCCACTCCTCCTGAAGCCCCCACTCCCCCCCCCCAAAAAAATTACATGCCAAATATGGCATGTAAGGGGGTGTGGAGTGGGTTAAGCAGAAGTTCCATTTTGGGTGGAACTAATATAGAAGCAAATATTATAAGGATTGCTAATGAAGTCGGTGTAAAGTGGAAGCAGTAGATCTGCAGAGAACAGCATCCTGAGTACAAAGCACTTTATGTTGTATATGAATTTGTACACGGCTCAGTTTACTTAAAGCGGTCGTATACCCGCTGTCTTTTTTTTTTAAAACCTGAAAAGCAAAAGCTCTAATAAAATAGCATGCACTGTATACTAGCTCATTATGAAATACTTACCTTGGAATGAGGTGAGAGGAACTTACCTGGTCCATGCTGAGAGAGATGTCACCTTTCCTCGGCGTGTCTTCCGGGTATCGCCGCTCCAGTGCTGTGATTGTTTGGAGCGGCGATGTCGTCACTCCTGCGTATGTGCGTGGCAGACTTCTCTCCAGTAAGGTCCGCCGGCTGCCAGGCCTTTAGCCAAGGATCGCCACTGCGCATGCGCCACTGCAGTCAGCAGCGCATTGGGGGGAATATTGCCTAAACCTTACAGGTTTAGGCGATATTCTTTATACCTACAGGTAAGCCTTATTATAGTAGGTTAAAGTGGTAGTACAGAGTTTAATAATCAATTAATTTATTGATAAACCCCATGCGATGAATGAAGTAGGTGTAAAGTGGAAGCAGTAGATGTGCAGAGAATATGATTGGAGCCCCTAGCACTTTATATATGAATGTCTCCACATATATTAGTGTATGTGTGATAATTGATGTGCACACACAATAGGACAGCGCTGTGACACATAATGCTCTTCTAGGTGATAAAGGGAATACTTACCTTTGTTACAGCAGCAGTCCGGTATAAGTTATTTCTGGAGGTATTTGAGTTGTTACACATAGCGCAGGTTTTTTTCTATTTATATTGGTGACATAATTGCCCAAATCTGGGGATCAGGAGCCATTTCCACCCTTTACTCTCGGCTGGGGTTCTTTGTATCCATATAACAGATGTTCTACATGACTAAATCTCACATCCATTTTACTGCAAAATCAAAGGGGCCAAAATGTCTCCTCCTCCCCCTCCCCCGAGCAGTAATATATTTCTATCCCCCTTGGTGGGAGTGGAGATGACCCATCTATAAGGATATACAGTACATACACACACAGCACAAGGCCGTGTTCACACTACCAGATGTTTCTGCAGTTCCTCTGAGCTCCACAAGATGGCAGACAGGAAGTCTCTATGGAAGACAGGAAGTGATGTCAGGGACAGACAGGAAGTTCCGGGTGAGAGGTGAGTCGGGAGGAAGTAGAGAGAAGACGTTGCTGGAAGAGGCAGCAGAGGAGGTAATAAGATCTTATTTTCTATTTACACCCAGTAACCCCGTCATGTCCGTCCTCTTCCTCCATAGTCACTGTGACGTCTTTTATCTCCAGCAGATGATGATACACACATATATAGTATGGACATGTGTGTAGCGCCTGGTTACTTCTAAGAACCGGTGCTAGTTTATATTTAGAGGGGGTCAGAGAGTCAGTTAGCTCTGACCAGGCTGATTTGTTTAAATTTGGGTCTCTGTCTCAGCTTGGCTGTGCTGTGGGCTCATTCTGTCATTTCTTGGGTCCTGAGCTCACCCCAGGATGACAGGTGGCAGCAGTGGAGTCGAGGTTATGTACTTTTCCCCAGCGGCCAATCAGGGGGAGTTTTCCTCGCTGTGCATGCTGGGGGAAGGTATTCATGAGACAGACGCCATTAATCTGGGTCTTCTTCCAGCGTGGCACCCACCTTTAGGATGACCATGTCACGGCGCCTCGGCGAAATGGCCTTCCAGGCCAGGGTGCGTGTTCCTGGTTCTGGGACCACGTTGGTCCGGAACGTTTGAGCTGTGGCCGGGCACCAGTGATCGACTGGGTCCCCAATCTTGAGAAGATCCCAAGCGTTGTTCCTTTGAGAGGAAGCTGTTTGGTGGGGTGTCCGGCTTGAAGAGAGCCAAGAGAGGCTTGCAATCCAATAGGGTCTCAACCATCCACGGGGATCAAGGTACCCGGGTACTGAAAGGCTGGACGTCGGTCACCTATCAGTCTGTAACCTAACTGCAAGCTACCTTAAAGCGGGGGTTCACCCTAAAAAAAAATGTCTTTGTCTACCATGCCATCCAGCATACCAGCGTCAGCTACAGTATGCCTTTATGTTTATTTTTTTCGCTGTACTCACAGTTTAATCCATTTGTTCAGTTTTAGACTCCAGCGGGGAAATAGGCGTTCCTATGAAGAGGGGAACATGATTGACGGCCGGCTATGGCGCGTCACGCGTTCTGAAAAAAGCCGAAATAGGACTAGGATCTATATGGCGCCTGCGCAGTCAGCTCCTAGTGAAGAGCCGAGTCCTACTCCGGCTATTTTCGGAACGCGTGACGCGCCATAGCTGCCCGACAATCATGTTCCCCTCTTCATAGGAACGCCTATTTCCCTGCGGTAGTCTGAAACAAAAGTAATGGATTAAACTGTAAGTACAGCGCAACAAAAATAAAATAAAGGCATACTGTAGCTGACGCTAGTATGCTGGATGGCATGGTAGAAAGTTGTTTTTTAGGGTGAACCTCCGCTTTAAGGAGATCCAGGTGTATAGTCCATTGAGGAGGATTAAATCTGCTATCTCAATTCTAAGGAGGGTCTGTGGCAGAGACTTTTCCCTTAACCCCCTCCATACAGGGCATTTTTACCCCCTTCCTGCCCAGACCAATTTTTAGTTTTCAGCGCTGTTGCACTTGCAATTGCGTGGTCATGCAACACTGTACCCAAACCAAATCTTTATGTCCCCCCCCCCCCCCCCACAAATAGAGCTTTTGATTGGTGGCATTTGATCATGTTTTACTTTTTTATTTAATAAATATCACAATTAAAAAAAAAATTCTCAGTTTAGGCCGATACGTTTTTTTCTACATATTTTTGGTAAAAAAATTGCAATAATCGTATAAATAGGTGATAGATTTATGAAATTTTTATTTTATATATTTTTTTTACTAGTAATGGCGGCAATCTGTGATTTTCTTTCTTTACGAGCGGTGCCATGGGTGCGTGCACGTGCCCTAGATCACCGGGAACAACGGACGTCATATGATGTCCACCCAGATCGAGGGAGGGTTCCTGCCGGCGTCATTTTACAATGCGCTGGTAAGAAAGGGGTTAAAAGGGTTGTATAGGAAACATTTCTTTCTCCCTCGTCTTCCAGAACAGCACCCTGAGAGAGATGACTGGTCCACCTGACAGGAAACACAATCAAAAACGAGGATAAAAGGCCCCACCCCTCCCATGTGCCTCAGTTCTTGATTGTGTTTCCCCTACAGCGAAACATTTTTTTATTTTTTTCTGTGCGACCTAAGGCCTGTGGCTGGTGGTCCCCCCCCGGGGTCTGGGCCGCAGGTACTGTGATGCCTTTGGGTCCAGTAAGGTATTTATCCTTGCCCGGGGGTGTCCCCCTCTTTTCCATTCCAGGGGGGTTGTACATCCACAACCAAGAACAGCCCCCCTGGACGCCGCAGCCTCCTAGGATAGCGGCTATGCTAGTGCTCCGAGGAGGCCATAATTCCCCTCTCCCCCTGCCTTCCCCCCTACCTTGGAAGCTGGGAATAGGCTCCCCCTTCCGGATTCGCCTGGAGGCTTCTCCCACGTGGCAAGTGGCGTCTGGCGCCACTCTGAGCGGCGCTGCGGTTGGCTGGGAGCATAGTGATGACTCGGGCGGGCGCCGAGACATCATTTCCGCTTCCCGTGCGGCTAAGATGGCGGCCCCCACTGGATCCAGACACTACATTTGGCAGGATTGCTCAGACAGAGCACAGCAGCTGGGGAGAGAGAAGGGCCTGGCGTCCTCACAAGCGGTGCCCCAGAAAGCACCAGGTGCGCTTCACAATGGAGGAGGATCGCCCATTTCCACTAATGGCTGCAGAGGAGACCGCCAGGGGTGAGACCTCCTTGTTTCCAGAGGGGTTGCTGGACTGGGTCCTTCCCCCCCCCCCCCCCTGGGCTTTATGATGCTAATGGGCCTCTTTTCTTTGTATATATGTTTTAGGAGAAGACCTTACTGCCCAGGGGGAGACTAGTAGATCTGCTAAGTGAGTTAGGAAGTGTGGCAACGGCAGCGATAAGTTACCGGCAGAGCATAACAAGCCTTTCTGCTCTAGATGTATTCTAAAATTAACTAGAAATGAGACTTTGCAGATTATGAAGGAATTTCTTTCCGTTCAGACAGAAATGCTTTCTACCCTTAAGGATTTTCAGTCCTCCTTGAGAAATATAAATTTTGACCCCCCTGTGCCCGGTCCCTCATCTCAGGAAAGCTCCTCCTCTTCTTGGTTGGGTCTCTCCCGCCAGCAATCCAGGAAGGCCTTTCCCTCAGATTCCGAGGACTTTGAGGTTCCCTTACAAGACGAGGGCCTAGTGGACAGCCAGATGGAGGAGGAGGATGAGGATGCCAGGTCGGGGAAATATATTTTTTCTGCCGATGACATGGAGGGTCTTCTGGTGGCTGTTTACGCCTCTGAGCAAATCCAACAGCCAGCAGAGCGGGTTTCAGCACAAAATAGGATGTATCAGGGCCTAATCAAACCCCAACCTAAGGCTATTCCCGTCCATCAATCCCTCAAGGATATTATCCTGAAGGAGTGGGCTGAGCCAGAAAGGACACTTCCCAGGTATAGGATCTGGAAACGTTGTTGCCCCTTTAAGGATGATGTGGAGGATACCTTTTTCAAGGTGCCTAGACTTGATGCTTCTCTAGCCCAAGTTCCTCCAAGACCAAAGAGATTCCCTCCAGGTTATTGACAGTGCAGTAGCCTATCTGGCAGACGCGGCTATAGAATCGGTTCACAGCCAAGACTGGAGCGCTTATTAACTCCTCTAGAAGAGCTGTATGGCTAAAGACCTGGAGGGGCGATCTCATCTCTAAAAATCGCTTGTGCGCTATTCCCTTTGAAGGTTCTCTCCTGTTTGGTACCGGGCTAGACCAGGCTCTGACAAGATCCTCAGAAAAGGGGAATACGGTTTTCTCTAGACCTAGACAGAATAGGAGGAGGCTTTTTCGAGCCAACCAGAGGAAAAACCCTCCATCGGAATAAAAGCCAGCCACTAACAGACACTGGGGCGGTGGGAAGGATAGACCCAGGGGGGATCCTTTTTCCCAGCCCAAAACCCAGTGGAAAATATCCCAAGTGACGGGAGGGTAGGGGGGAGGCTCTCCAGGTTCCTTCCCGTTTTGGAGAGCATAACCCAGAGCCCCCACCTCCTCCAGATAGTCAGGGAGGGCTACAGATTAGAATTTCGCCAGCTCCCTCCCCCGACCTTTCTCCTTACATATTTACCCAGGGACCCCCTCAAGGCAGCAGGCCTCTCTTAGAACATTGCGAATCTAGCGCAACAGGGGGTCATAGTCCCGGTCCCGCCAAATCAGGAGGGTCAGGGAGTGTACTCCCACATTTTTGTAGTCCCAAAACCATCAGGGAAGTTCCGGTTGATCATCAACCTAAGGCCCCTAAATGCCCATCTTCTCTACAAAAGATTTTGCACTGAAAATATTTACAGCCTCAGAGGTCTCTTACTAGAGGGCGTGTTCATGGTGACGATAGACCTAAGGGACGCCTACCTTCACGTCCCAATTTTCTCAGATCACCAGAGGTTCCTCAGATTTGCCATCGCCTCCGCCCAGGGAATACAGCACTGGAAGTTCTCTGCCCTTCCTTTCGGACTGGCCTCCGAGGGTTTTTAACGAAGGTTCTGGCGGGGGTGATGGCCTTTCTGCATCTAAAGGGGATCTCCCTCGTCCCTTATTTAGATGACCTGTTGCTCTTTAACCCAAATTGGGAACGTCTCCTCTCGGACCTGGCCACTGTCATAACCACTCTGGAATCCATTGGTTGGATAGTAAACAAGGAAAAGTCCTTCCTCCTTCCAGAACAGAGGAAGGTGTATCTGGGGTTTCTCATAGACTCCCTAGAAAGGAACCTTGTCTTACCCCAGGACAAGGCCCAGAGGCTTGTGACAGCGGTCAGGTCCCTAGTGGGAGCTGTAAATTCCTCTTTCAGAGAGATTATGAGGTTGTTGGGTCGGATGACTTTGTGCATCCCGGCAATCCCTTGGGCCCAACTTCACTCAAGACCCCTGCAAGTCTTCCTTCTCTCCTCCTGGGATGGAAGGGAAGACTCTTTGGATACCCGGGTCAGCGTCCCAGTATCGGTAAAGGACACCTTAGATTGGTGGCTTCGCCCCCAGAACCTACTGAAGGGCCGTCTGTGGAGTCAGACCAACCCGGTCAAAGTCACCACGGATGCCAGCGCCTGGGGGTGGGGAGCCCATACGGAGGAGCTTTGGGCCCAGGGTTCTTGGAATCACCAGCAAGGGAAGGCCTCTTCCAACTAACGGGAGTTATTGGTGGTTGGGGAGGCACTGGAAGTGTTCGGGGAGAGAATTCAAGGGCGAGAGGTCTTAGTTCTCTCCGACAATGCGACCACGGTTGCCTTTCTCAACCGGCAAGGAGGCACCAAGTCTTGCTCTCTCCTAGCCCTCTCCCTGATAATTTTGAGCTGGGTGGAGCAGAGAGTATCCTCTCTTCTGGCAGTCCACATACGGGGAACCCTCAATCTGGAGGCCGACTTTCTAAGTTGCCAGCCCATCCTTTAAGGGGAATGGGATTTGTGCCCAGAAATCTTCAGCTGGGTAAGCCAGCAGTTCGGGGATCCAGAAGTAGACCTCTTTTCTCGCAAAGAGAACAGGAAGGTGAACAGGTTCTTTTCCCTCACCTGGGAGCAGGGTTCACAGGGGGTAGATGCGTTGGCCCAGTCCTGGAAATTCCGGCTGGCCTACGCCTTCCCTCCCTTGAATCTGATTCCAAGGGTCCTGCAGAAATTAAGCACGTCAAATACCAACCTGATTTTGATTGCTCCCTGGTGGTCCAAGAGGACCTGGTTTCCCACCCTAAAACACTGGTCTCTAGCTCCCCCTCTTCCCCTCCCTCCCCGGGCGGGTCTTCTGCGGCAGGGGCCGGACTCTCATCTAGATCCAGACTTCTTTAGCCTGACGCCCTGGCTCTTGAGAGGTGGAACCTGCAGCAGAAGGGCTGCTCTGACAGGGTTACAGACACCTTGTTGGCTAGCCGTAAAAAAGTCACCAGGCACATCTACGCGAGAATCTGGGGGTATTTTCACGCTATTGCGCCGCAAAACAGATCTCTCGTCCCAGAACTTCCATCATCCTGGATTTCCTCCAGGATGGGGTGGACCTAGGCTTAGCCACAAGAACCTTAAGGGTCCAGGTAACGGCCTTGTCCAATTTTCTGGACAGGAGCCTTTCAGGGGACCCTCTTATTAAGAGGTTTCTAACAGCTAGGGACAGACTTTCCCCTGTACAAATATCCAGAGTTCCCCCCTGGGACCTCTCCCTAGTCCTGGATCAATTAACTGAGGCTCCGTTCGAGCCTATAGATAGCATCCCAATTAGGTTGCTTACATTTAAGTTTGCCTTTCTGTTGGCTATCACGTCTGCCAAAAGAATTGGAGACATACATGCGCTTTCTATTAAAGAACCTTTTTTTCGATTGTTTGAGGACAGGGTGGTACTGAGTCAGGATCCTCTGTATCTCCCTAAAGTGGCAACTAAGTTCCACAGATCTCAGGAGGTAGATCTCCCTTCCTTTCGCGCAAATCCCAGGAATGAGAAGGAAGCCACTTTTCATTGCTTGGATGTAAGACGCTGCCTTTTGATTTATTTTGATTTATTTAGAAAGTTAGTGAGTTCAGGAATTCCCCTCATCTTTTAGTTAATTTTTCAGGTCAGAAAAAGGGTCAGCAGGCAACGAAAGATTCGATATCCAGATGGGTTAGACAGACTATTTCCTTATCCTAAGCTCAGGCAGGGTAGGTCAGTTCCTAAGATCAAAGCTCACTCCACGCGATCACTGGCAGCCTCCTGGGCAGAGAGGGCAGGAGCTTCCATAGAGCAGATCTGTAGAGCGGCGACCTGGTCAAGCCAGAACACGTTCCTCAGACATTTCAGAGTTGAACTGCTGTCACCGCAAGACTTGATGTTTGGTAGGAAGGTCCTACAGACGGTGGTCCCGCCCTTAGGTAGGCCTGAAGTTACTTGCTTTTCTCTCAGGGTGCCGTCCTGGAAGACGAGGGAGAAATTACCAGTTACACTTACCGGTAGCTGGATTTCTACGAAGTCTTACAGGACGGCAGGCCTACTTCCCTCCCTTTAACTCTATCTGGGTCTGTTTTTCTTGGTTTCCTATGCCGTGTTCTAATAGTGGTTACTTATCTTAAACTGAGGCACACGGGAGGGGTGGGGCCTTTTAACCTCGTTTTTGATTGTGTTTCCTATCAGGTGGACCAGTCATCTCTCTCAGGGTGCCGTCCTGTAAGGGCCCTTTCACAGGTCCGTTCCGTTCGTCTGTTTTTTTGACGTCCGGTAACGGACCTCAATGCTTCCCTATGGGAGCGGATCCGTTAGCGGATGATGCATCCGCTAACGTCCGCCAGATCCGCATCCGTTTTTGCGGACGGAAGAATGTCCTATTTTTCTCACTTCGTCTTTCAGGACAGCACTTGGAGAGAGCGCAGCTCCACCCACTTCCCAGGAAACACTGCAGTCACTGCTATAACTTCCGCCCACCTCCACCATGGCCTCAGTTGTAGTGTTTCCTCCGGCCATGGTGGAAGCGCTGCAGGGAACCAGGAGGATGCTGGATTCTCTCCAGGGGGAGATGGATAAAAGGCATACCTGCGATCGGTTGTTTTTCTTTAGGAGGCAGACCCAACCTCCCCCCTGACGCGTGGGGGACGTTTCGGTGCTCCCCTCTTCTCGAGCCTGGCGAGGGTAAAGGCTGCCGGGGGTTCCGCGCCAATAGGCTGGGCATTGCAGGCCATGTTTGGGGCGGTTAGATGCCGGTCTCCTGGGGTCTGCGATGTCCCGGTACGGAGGGCGGGCGACGTCATTTCCGGTGGAGGCGGGACTTCCGGCGGTGCGTGGCGGCTTCCGGTTCCGGCCGCTGGAACGCAGAAGGGAGGGGCAGCCTCGGTGGTGCAATTTCCAGTTCCCACAGCGGTGGGGTTAACCGGGACTTTCAAAAGAGGCGCACAAACGATCGCCGCGTTCTGGGAAAATGGAGCCAGAAGACGCAGCGGAGGTGGCGGGAGCAGGAGCCACATGCACCAGCCCGGCCCAGGTAGGAAAACAGCAGTTTAAGTCTACCTGGTTCCTTGTTATGTCCCTCCTACTGCCCCTTTGGGGAGAGGAGCCTGCCTCACTCACCCTAGTCACGTTTCTGGGAGAGTGTTGTTTGTTTGGTACAGCGGTGATGGGACCTGGTGTGTTTTTTGTTCACTGGCTGTTTTGTGGTGGTGGTGGTTTGGGTCTGAGGCACAAAAAGTTAAACATGGGGTTGTTGTCTTTTGTGTTTTTCAGAAAGCTAAAGAGAAGCTAAAAATTGCAGTGCCCCCTCCTAAGAAACGGTGTGCTACCTGCAAAGCAACCCTTAAAGGGTCTTGGACTAAGCCGTTATGCAAGGCATGCATCACGGACATAGTCAAAGGGGAAGCCTCCCCTAGTGCAGCCTCCGAACAACCCAAAGAGATGCTCTCTTCCTTTAGGAAAGAGCTAGAAGAGACCTTTCAGTCGTTTCGCTCCTACTTGGACAGAGGGGCGGCGTCAGGGTCAGCAGCTAAGGCCTCCACTAGTGCACCTTTGGATTATAGAGGGGCAGGTAGTGAGTCCGAGGAGGAAGAGCCTAGCAGCCTAGTCTCAGGGTCAGAGGCGGAAGAAGAAGATACAGGAGAATCTTCTTCTTCACGTTACAAGTTGTCCTTAGAAGAGGTGGATGACTTACTGAAAACTATTCATTCCACTTTAAACATTAAGGTGGATAAGACACATTTGTCTCTGCATGACAAGATGTACCAGGGTTTAGACGAAGTGAAGCATCGAACCTTTCCAGTACATAGAGTATTGTCAGATGCGGTCAGAAGGGAGTGGAAAGACCCAGAGAGGGCTCCTTTCTTTTCCCGATCACTTAAGAGGAGATTTCCTTTTGATGAGGATCCAGCGCAGGTATGGAATAAGAAACCTAAGCTGGATGCTGCGTTCTCAAAGGTATCCCGAAATACGGACTTAGCCTTTGAGGATACGGGCACCTTAAAAGATCCCCTAGATAAAAGAGCAGAGGCGCTCTTAAAGAAGGCTTGGGATGCCTCTGGCCAACCTCAAACCAGCTATGGCATCCACAGTAGTGGCCAGGAACCTTGAGCATTGGTTGGAACAGCTGAAGGGTCACATTGAGTCTGGGACCTCACGCAGAGAGTTGCTAGAGTCCTTCCTGATTCTTCTGAAGGCAGTAGGCTATATGGCGGATGCCTCAGCCGAGTCAGTGAGAATATCAGCCCGTTCCTCTGCCCTAGTGAATTCGGCCAGGAGGGCTCTCTGGGTCAAAACCTGGACTGGGGACACGGCTTCGAAGGCTAAGTTATGTGGTCTGCCCTTCGATGGAGATTTGGTATTTGGCGCCGGTCTGGACACTGTTCTGGATAGGACGGCGGATAGGAAAAAAGCCTTCCCCTTAACCACTTCCATACCAGGCACTTACGCACCTTCCCGCCCAAGCCAATTTTCAGCTTTCAGCACTGTCGCAATTTGAATGACAATTGCGCGGTCATGCTACACTGCACCCAAACAAAATTGGCGTCCTGTTTTCCCCACAAATAGAGCTTTCTTTTGGTGGTATTTGATCACCTCTGCGATTTTTTTTTTTTTTTTTTGCGCAACAACTAAAAATAGAGCAAAGATTTTGAAAAAAAAATAAAGTTTTTATTTTTTTTTGTTAATTTTTTTGTAAATGAGTATGTTTTCTCTTTCAATTACGGGCACTGATATGGTGGCACTGATGGGCACCGATGAGGTGGCACTGACGGGCACTGATGAGGTAGTTCTGATGGGCACCGATTAGGTAGCACTGATGGGCACTGATAGGCGGCGCTGGTATGGGGCACTGATGGGCACTCATGGGCGGCACTCATGGGCGGCACTGGGCACTCATAGGCGGCACTGGGCACTCATAGGCGGCACTGGGCACTCATAGGCGGCACAGGTGGGCACACATAGGCGGCACAGGTGGGCACACATAGGTGGCACAGGTGGGCACACATAGGTGGCACAGGTGGGCACTGATAGGTGGCACAGGTGGGCACTGATAGATGGCACAGGTGGGCACTGATAGGTGGGCACTGGGCATGGATTGGCACTGTGGGGTGGCACTGACAGACACTGGGGTGGCACTGATGATCACTGAGGGGTGGCACTGATGGATCAATGTTGCCAATCAGTGCCCATGTGTGGGCACTGATTGGCATCATTTTTTTTTACTGGCCCTTTTTTTTTTTTCTGCTGATTTTTTTATTTTTTTTGTCATTTTTATTTTTTGTCATTTTTTTATGTTCCCTGGTGGTCTAGTGTGGGCACTCCCTGGTGGTCCGTGTGGCGATCTGAGGGAGGGCTGCGCTGATAAACAATCAGCGCGAACCCCCCCTGTCAGGAGAGCCGCTGATCGGCTCTCCTGTACTCGCGTCTGTCAGACGCGAGTGAGGAAGAGCCGTCGGCGGCTCTTCCTGTTTACATCGTGATCAGCCGTGATTGGACACGGCTGATCACGTGGTAACGAGGCTCCGCCGGAGACTCGTTACCGAGATCGGAGGTGCAGGGTGTCAGACTGACACCCCGCATCACCGATCGCCACGCTGCGCGCCCGCACGGGCGTGTGCGGCATGAAATCGTGCTAGACGTTTGAGAACGTCTAGTCACGATTTCATAACCACTTCCCGGCCGTAAATTCTGCCTTTTTTCCAGCCCCAAGATCCTAAGGAGATACAAAAAGGTCAGGGTGGAAGGTCCTGGCGGCCTCAGAGAGGTAGACGGAGACCCGGGGTGTTGTTTCGCTCCCCTAGCCAGCCCGCTAAACCCCAGTGACGGTCGCCCGGCTGTGGGAGGACTTCTTCAGTCGTTCCTTCCACAGTGGGCAAAGACGACTTCCAGTGCGTACATCCTCAAGGTTATTTCAGAGGGCTACGCACTGGAGTTCTCAGAGAAACCACCGTCGCGTTTCTATGCGACCCAGCTGCCCAAGGATCAGGAGAAATCCAGGGCAATGATGTCGCTGTTAGAGGATTTTCTCCAACAGAGGGTGATCACCCCGGTACCCCAACAAGAACAGGGGGCGGGTTGCTACTCCCATGTGTTTCTAGTAAAAAAAACGGCAGGAAAATGTTGTTTGATTCTGAACTTAAAATTCCTGAATCGGTCAATCAAGTACAAGAAGTTCTGGATGGATACCATCTACTCAGTCAGAAGGCTCCTTCCTGCAGGTTGCTTTCTGGCTTCGATAGACCTAAGGGATGCTTATCTTCACATCCAGATAAAAGCCTCTTCTCAGCGTTTCCTGCGCCTAGCGATCAGGACAGGAAGCGAGATCAAACACTTTCAGTTCAGGGCCCTGCCGTTCGGTCTCTCCTCCTCTCCGAGGATCTTTTCGAAGGTGGTGGCGGAGGCCTTGGCACCTCTAAGGCTGGAAGGAGTTTCGGTAATTCCATACTTGGACGACCTCCTGTTGTTCGCCAAGACGGAAGATCAGCTTCTCAAAGACCTATGGAGGACCCAGGCCCATTTGGAGGGCCTAGGTTGGATTATGAACAGAGAGAAGTCAAATCGAGTCCCCTCTCAGGTCATAGTCTTTTTGGGGTCCACCATAGACTCCATCCAGGAGAGGTTATTTCTACCAGAGGAGAAAATAATCAAGGTTCAGGCAGCAGTGAAGGCAGTGCAGACGAATCTGTCAGTGTCAGTTCGTGCAGCTATGTCCACCCTGGGACTTCTCACATCCTCCATTCCTGCGGTTCAGTGGGCTCGCCAGCAGGCGATTCTACAGAATTGGACGCATGGAGAACCCCTAGAAAAGGAGATCAGGGTTCCAACTTCAGTAAAAAGGAAACTTTGGTGGTGGAGGGCTCATTCAAATTTGAGTCAGGGTCTAGTGTGGTCCTTCCCCGCTACAATGGTCCTAACTACGGATGCCAGCTCCTGGGGATGGGGTGCTCACCTCAGGGGCCAGTTGGCCCAGGGGTCCTGGTCCAAGGAAGAGTCCAAGAGATCCTCCAATTGGAGGGAACTCAAAGCCGTTTGCCTGGGGCTTTGGGCCTTCCAGGAGATGATACAGGGTCAGCATGTCCAGATACTGTCGGACAATGCTACAGCGGTAGCTTACGTCTCAAGGCAGGGGGGCACGAGGAGCAGGGTTCTCCTGAACCTGGCTCTACACATGCTTTACTGGGCAGAGACAAACTTGGCATCTCTGTCTGCAGTACACCTAAAGGGCAGTTTAAACCACCTGGCAGACTTCCTAAGCAGGAGGAGGGTTCTGGAGTCCGAGTGGAGTCTAAATTCAGAGGTGTTCCAGAAAATAGCAGACAGGTGGGGAACCCCTCAGATAGACCTGTTCGCGTCCCAAGCCAACGCCAAGGTTCCGGTTTTCTTTTCCCTCAACAGACTGGATCAAGCGGAGGGTCTAGATGCGTTAGTTCAGCATTGGCCCTTCCGTTTGTGCTATGCTTTCCCCCCAGTACAAATGATTCCGTTAGTTCTGCGGAAACTTCAGGTAGAAAAGACAACTCTTATCCTGATAGCCCCATACTGGCCCAAAAGGCCTTGGTTTTCAACCCTGCTGAAGCTGGCAATAGAACCTCATCAGCTACTTCCAGTCAGAAAGGACTTGTTATACCAGGGTCCTCTGCTCCATCCCAACGTGGATCGGCTCAACCTGGCGGCCTGGTTACTGAAGAGTTAATCTTGAGTAGGAAGGGTTTATCTAAACGGTTAGTGGATACGCTACTTAGTAGCAGAAAGGAAGTTACCAGGGCGATTTATTTCAAGACCTGGAGGGTCTTTAATTCCTGGTGCAGTTCAAAGGATTGTTCCCCCATGAATAATTTTTCGGTCCTGGAGTTTTTTACAGGACGGGATGGACAAGGGTCTGGCAGCCAGCACCCTTAAAGCGCAGGTTGCTGCGCTATCAGTATTTCTAGAGAGACGGTTATCTCTAGATCCCTATGTCATCAGATTTTTTAAGGCATTGGCCAGGGCTAGGCCTTCCCCCTTTAAGTTTTTTCCCAAGTGGGGCTTATCGGTGGTTTTGGGGGGTCTGACAAAAAGACCTTCCGAACCACTGTTAGAAGCATCTTTAAAATTTTGGACCCTGAAAGCGGTCCTTTTAGTAGCCGTCACCTCGGCTAGGAGAATTAGTGAGTTACAGGCTCTTTCTATTGTGGAACCCTTCTTGACCATCTTCCCAGATAGAGTCGTGTTGAGGACAGATCCGGGGTTCCTTCCTAAGGTGGTATCGGCCTTCCATAGGACACAAGAAATAGTGTTATCTACCTTTTGTCCGGCTCCTTCCGGTTCAAGGGAAGAAGAGTTTCATACCTTAGATGTCAGAAGGTGCATTATGCACTACCTGGAAGTCACCAGGGAAATTAGAAAATCCAATTCTCTGTTTGTGTTGTTCTCAGGTGCACGTAGGGGGTACGGTGCTTCCAAAAGTACACTAGCCAGATGGCTCCGTATGGCTATCCACGAGGCCTATAAGGCTAGGGGTATAGAACCTCCCCCAGGGGTGGTGGCACATTCTACAAGGGCAGTGGCAACTTCCTGGGCAGAACGGGCTGGAGCTTCACCAGAGCTTATCTGCAAGGCAGCTACGTGGACGAGTTTTTCCACTTTTACTCGCCACTACAGGATGGATCTGCTCTCAGCGGCGGAGCAGTCTTTTGGCAGGAAGGTCCTGCAAGCGGTGGTCCCACCCTAGAGTAAGTACTCGGTTATCATCTCCTAGTGCTGTCCTGAAAGACGAAGTGAGAAAACCTTAGTTACACTTACCGGTAACGGTATTTCTATGAGTCTTTCAGGACAGCACCGATAACCCTCCCTTCTCTCTTCTGGTGGATATATATGTGTATATATATATATATATATATATGTGTATTGTACTAACATGTTTTGGTTGCTATGTTCTGCTTATCTCATTTCAGTATGGCCGGAGGTGCTTGTGTACAACTGAGGCCATGGTGGAGGTGGGCGGAAGTTATAGCAGTGACTGCAGTGTTTCCTGGGAAGTGGGTGGAGCTGCGCTCTCTCCAAGTGCTGTCCTGAAAAACTCATAGAAATACCGTTACCGGTAAGTGTAACTAAGGTTTTCTTCCGTCTGGCCAAACGGATCGGATGCAAACGGACAGACGGTCTTTTTCCATCCGACTCCCCATAGGTTAGAGTGGAGGAGAGACAGGGTGGTCCCTGCACAGTGTGCGGGGACCGCCCCGTCTGCCGACAGCTGAGCGGGACTCCCTGCTGAGCCGACGGACACACACGAAGCGGACCAAAAAATGGACCGCTCCGTGTGAAAGGACCCTAAGGCTTTGTAGAAATCCAGCTACCGGTAAGTGTAACTGGTAATTTGCCTAAATGGCTTCCTTTACCTTAGTGCAGTCCTCCTTCACTTACCTCATCCTTCCATTTTGCTTTTAAATGTCCTTATTTCTTCTGAGAAATCCTCACTTCCTTTCTTCTGTCTGTAACTCCACACAGTAATGCAAGGCTTTCTCCCTGGTGTGGAGAAAGCCTCTTGAGGGGGGAGGGGGCAAGTCGGGACACTCTCTACTTTGCAGATAGAGAAAGGAGCTGTGTGTTAGTGGGTGTCATGACACTCCTGCTCGCCCCCTCGAGAGGCTTTCTCCACACCAGGAAGAAAGCCTTGCGTCACGGTGTGTAGTTACAGACAGAATAGCAGGAAGTGAGGATTTCTCAGAAGAAATAAGGACATTTAAAAGCAAAATGGAAGGATGAGGTAAGTGAAGGAGGACTGCACTAAGGTAAAGGAAGCTATTTAGGGAAAAAATGTTTCCTTTATAACCCCTTTAAGTTCCGAGTGATACTCTGGCTGCCAGGTCAGTGAGAGAGGCCTGTCCAGGTACACTATACCCACTCAGGCTGGAGTGGCGAAAGAAACGTTACATGTGGAAGCAGGACTGTTTCCTTATTGCTACGCCTGAATCTGCTATTTCTCCTTCTGCTAAATCTCTACTTTTCACCACAAGTTTTATTGTTTTTACCCGGCTGGGTAATAAAGAGCACAGAAAAAGACACCTGTCGTAGACATTCCCTTACTACTACTTTCACCATACACCCCTAGACGGGGGAGGAGCCACGAGGTAACATGCCACCCAAAACAAACCAGCAGCCCCTTCGGGGGTAGTACTACATGTAGAATATCCTGGTATATTACAATGAGGGAATTTATGGTCTGTACCACGAGGGGAGTTATTGATGTCAGTAAATGTCGGTTCCAGACATTGTATGTGGGGGGAATGAAATGATAATTAAAGGTCGGGATTAGGGAAGATTTCTGTAAGATTTTACACAGGAATGATCAGCGCCCCTCCAGAGACACTATGATGAGTCTCACAATAGGAGTCTGAAAGGGACGGGATTTTGGGGGAAGGGATTGTGTACCCAGAGGGGGGTGATTTAAAAAAAAAAAAAGTGTCCAGATTGGAATTAAAAATGATTTTCCAGCTGAATACAATTGCTTCTGCATCTGTTTTATGTATCTTTATAGTATTTTTATATTTGTATAACTTTCCTTGTTATTGAGGAGTATGGAGTGATGGAGGAGTTATCAGAAGGACACAAGGATATGATGGAGCCACCTAATACCAGGAACCCACCAGAGAGATGTCCCCGTCCTCTGTATTCCCGGGATTCCACACAGGAAGGTCACACCATCCCCCACCATCATCAGGTAGATGAGGAACAATCACTGATCGTATCATTAGGATCTGTACATTATCTGCATTGTTACAAATGATGTGATTGTTATTCTATATTCAGAGTGGAGACCTGAGAGATCCTAAAGTTGAGGTTAAAAAAGAAGAGGAGACGTATGTGAGCGATGATCAGGAGGATGGAATATTGAGGCTAATTCTAGAGGACGGCACTCTTACAGAGATCAGCACAGGTGGGTCATTAACACTAAATCCATTCCTCCACCCATACTGCTCACTGATTGGTTCAGAGTAGGGCGGGGACTGGGTGATATCAGCCTGTAATCCCCTGGTCACTTTCCTGAGCTGTGTTCCCCGTCCTGTATTCCTGTATTTCTCTCGGATAATCTTCCTTCTCTGTGCTGCAGACACAATTTATGTCTCTAGACTGGATTTATGGAGATTCTGGGGTTCAGCAAAATGTTAATTTTCACCATAGATGTAACTAGACCTAGGCACCTGGGGTATGTGATTTGAGCCTCCTTCCCCATACCCGGGTCTAGCAGGATCTCTGACACAACAATTCTCCCGGGGTTACTTGCTCTGTTGTCTGCTGGCTGTGCCGGGTGGAGGGATATGTCTGTATAGTCTCAGACCCAAGTCACTGAGTGCAGTCTCAGGAGATGGGAGGCAGCGGTGTGGGATCTCTGCAACTTGTCTCATGTAAATATTTTATCTTCCACTGATTACTGAATACCAATATTATGAGTCCTGACCCTCACACTGTATAATTTATATTGTACATTACATACTCCTGACCCCTGCACTATATACTCTATGTTGTACATTACATGATTCTGATACTATAAGATCATAACTGTTGATTCTTATATAATAAGTTACATAGGCCTTATCTCTTTTGCACCCATTTACTACCAGCTGGACATTATATATCTGATGATGTGATTGGAGCACAGACTTTTACATGGTGATAATAATGTGATAACATCCTCAATGTTTGGAACCTTAAACAGAAAGTGATAATGAGGGAGGAGTCAATAACCCAATGATGGAGGTCTTCAGGATCAGTCCAGTCTTCATCTTAGTTGTTCTCCCCCATCCTCACTCTCTGACCTCTGGTGGGTGGGACGATGGAAATGAGTGATAGAGGGGGTGGGGACACTCATCCTATAATCCCCTCATCACTGTCACTCCTATAAAAGACAGTTCTCATTGTTTCCTCACTCTCTGACTAAGGTCCATGAATAAAGAAATGAACAGGAAGGAGATTCAGAGATGTAGGACTGAAACAACTAATCGTCATAATCGATTATGAAAATAGCTAACTATTGGCATAAACAATTAGGTGGTCAGACGATTAACTGGTCTGCATACAGGATGCATTATTTCCTTACATATCAGAAAATACAGCTCAGTACACCATCCATACATGTCAGTACTCCTAATCGCCCCTAATCAAAAGGTTTCTCACAGCCATAGGTCGAAGAAGGCCTCACAAATCTAGGAGGTTCCCCTCTTGGGACATATCTGCGGTACTACAGAGTCTTTGCAGGGAGCCATTCAAGCCACTGGAACACGGCTCCATAAAACTCTTGATCTTAAAAAAAGCTCCTTTTAGTAGCACTTGTCTCCACTAGGAGGGTCAGAGAAATTCAAGCCCTCTCAATGGCAGAACCATTTTGCATAATATCTCAGGACAAAAACTATCCTTTCTCTTGGACCTGCTTTCATGCCTAAAGTAGCTTCCAGCTTCCAATGATTAAAAGAAACAGTAATCCCGTCTTTTTATGGTAATCCTAAAAATGATAAGGAGGCCAAGTTTAATAATCTAGACGTGAGAAGATGCGTGATTGCGTATATCGAGTGCACCAATGAGTGGAGATCCTCCACGAGTCTGGTCGTACTGTTCGCCGGTCCCAACAAAAGTAAAAGGGTTTTAAAAAATACTAGTCGGCAATCCTGGAAGCATACAAGACAGCATCTCTATCACCAGGAATCAACGCTCATTCCACAAGAACAGTATCTACATCTTGGGCTGAAAGGGAAGAAAGGCGCACCAGCCTAGTGCATTACCACTTGACACTTTATTCGATGGTAATAGTAATAAAAACTACTCACAAACAGTAGATAGAACAGGCTTGTCAACGAAAATGTAGGTGAATTCCCTTCGGACCACACTCCACAATGGGGGGATATGAGGAAAATTTTACTGCCGGCTGACGCGTTTCGAGGCGTCTAGGGCCTCTTCATCAGAGCTGACTGTCGAGGAGAATTTAGACGAAGATCCGTTGATCAACTATTGGACAACCCACCTGTGCGCAGGAGTTTGCGTGTTTTCTGTTGGGCTGAAAGGGCCAGAGGTTCGACCTTCCAGATATACAAATCGGCAACCTGGTCCAGCTTTCATATGTTTGTAAAGCACTATAGGCTGGATGTGCTTGCAAATCAAGACCAGTCCTTGGGCAGGAAAGCGCTGCAGGACTTTGGTCCCGTCCTAATCAGGTAGTTCTATTTGGTCCTCTCTGTAAGCCATCCTGGAAGATGACCGTGAAAAAAACAGGGTTATTACTTGTTAATGCTATTTTTTGAACTTGAACTGACTCCAGTAGTAATCGGCGTGCGTCCTAAGAGTAGGACGTACGGCTCCTGGAGCCAGATAGGCAGGGTTTTCCTCCCCCAGCATCAGCCTCCACTGTCAGATCCGCTCTGACCTCGAGCCGCCCCTGGATCCCCTGGTTTCTCTCTCCCTCTGGAGCCCCCACCTGCCAGAAACCAGACAGGCAGACGGTGAAAGACACTGCTAGGCAAGCCTGCACTATCCCTCCATTCCTCCTGCAATCCACCGCTTGGCTTCCCCCTGCTTCACCTGACCCCCCTGGCTTCCCTCCGTCACCCTTCTCCAGCAGGTAAGCCTTTCACTGAGGCTGCAGACGGCCGTCCTTTTGAGGACAGCAGCTGCTGCCACTTAAAAGCCCCTGCTATCTCCCTATCCACATCTCCCCCCCTATACCCCCTCACTACCCATCCGCCACCTGCCCTGCAATCCTTGGCAATTTTCAGCCATTTCTGGCATTTCTGGCTTCCAGGCCGGCGTTTTTTGATACATCCGCGCCGGCCTGGAAGCAATCGCGGCAGCCGCAATTTAGGAAAGGCCGCGGCTTCACCCGCGGCCTAGTGGCGCGCCGCTTCTCACCCCCTCCAACCGCCACCAAAGTCCGAAAACGGACTTGAACCCCACCCCATACCCCCAGGAAAGGTACCTCACACCCCGGTCTAGTAATCCTGGCCCCAAATAGTAGCACCGATCCACACAATCTGGAAGCTTTACCAGTCTGGATCCTGCTACCGATCGGCAGGCCATTTTTGCTACACCCAGCCCCAAATCTTAATCACCACTACAACTTGATCCAGGGGTTACCCGATCGCCTCTTACAGGGGTCAGGAAGGAATTTTTTCCCTGCCGGAGCATATTGGCCGAGCGCCGCCAGGGTTTTTTGCCTTCCTCTGGACCAAGCCAGGAGAGAGGAGTTTAGCCAATTTCTCTCCCCACTGCCCTAAAATCCACCCCCCCCCCCTGGTGTATTGGCGAACATGGCATGTAGGCAATATTCTGCCGAGACCATTTGGAGTTTAAGGGAATGCGCCGCAATACTGCCAGCCATCACCAAAAAGGCCCTAAGAACTGAGCGACTATGGAGAACCAATCATAGATCGACGGTTAGGCATTTCAGTCATTTACCCCAGGTCAAGCACATATCATGTGCTCTGATCAATACTAGATCGGCAGTAAAACACCGACTAGAAATCCGCGACTTCATTCAACAAAAGGATCTAGACTGTCTTTTTATTACAGAGAGCTGGCTCACAGCCGACTGTAACACCATTCTAGGAGAATTGGTGCCAGAAAATTACCGTATCATAACGGAAAACAGAATAGGGCAAAGAGGAGGCGGCCTAGCGGTGATCCACAGGACTCATCTTACGATCACCAAACCAGTCCGCCAAAACCCTCTTCCATTCATGGAAACCCTTACTCTGCAACTGCAAGCAAGTTTAAAGGAGACCGTCCACATTCTGCTCTGCTATAGGCCACCCGGCCCAAAATCGCAGCTGCTCTCATCATGGACGGATTTCTTCTCCACCTATACCCTCAACAGTAAACAACTTTTGCTGTTAGGGGATTTCAATCTCTGGGCCAATTCCTCACAAGACCCCATTGCGGACGCCTGTATTGACCACCTGGAAGGATTAGGATTGCAGCAATTAGTATGTGGGCCCACACATGCTTCAGGTCACACACTTGATCTTATTTTCAGACAAGCTCTGGAAATAAAAATTGGGGAAAATGAAAAATTGCCATGGACAGACCACCAGGCAATTATATTCAGTATTTCCACCATCCCCCCCGCAACAAAAACATCGAATCCAGTGGCAACACACTGGACTAGATGTCAGAAGAAGCTCCACTCGGAACTCTTCAAAACGACATTAAGGAAAAAAATAGAAACAACCCAGCCGCAGCAAACGGCCGTTGAAACATTGAAAGCCATAAACTCGGCCATGCTACAGTCAGCCGACTTGGTAGCGCCGAAACGAATAACCCGCATTCGGAAAAACAACCGCAGCTGGTTTAACAACCAGCTGTCGTTACTGAAGCAAGAACGCAGAAGGGCAGAATCTGCCTGGAAAAGATGTTCTTCAGAGCTAAACCTATCCATCTACAAGGCGACTACAAGAAAATACCACAAAGGAATTTTCCAAGCCAAGAAGAATTATTTTTCGGAGGCTATCAACGGTGCCCAAAACCGCCCCCGCGAACTCTTCAAGATGGTCACCCAGACCATGAAACCAGGATGCATTGAAGCCCCCAGTTCGGACACACAAGAATTTTGCAATGAGCTATCGGATTATTTCGTTAATAAAATCGAGGCAATCCGTGAAAGCATTCAGCCACATTTTTCTCCCCTCAGCCCCCCCTGTAGCCTCTCACACAGCACCCATAGTAATTCTCCGATATCAGGTAAGTTCACCCTGGAACCCATCTCCATCGAGTCCACTAAGAATGTCATTTGTACTCTGCGCAATGGCGCAGCGCCAAATGACATTATCCCCACAAAACTGCTGAAGGAATGCGCCGACATCCTGGCTCCTCCCATCACGCAGCTTATCAAGCAGTCTTTCTTGGAGGGCATAGTGCCCTCGCAGTTGAAAGAGGGTGTAATCCAACCCATCCTGAAGAAACCCTCCCTGGACCCCAAGGACCCACTCCACCGCCGTCCCATAACAAGCCTCAACGTATTCTCTAAGATAATGGAAAAAGTAGTGGTACAACAGTTGCAACTGCATCTAGATACCTACAAGCTACTTGACCCATTGCAATCAGGCTTCCGTCCCGGACACGGGACGGAAACAGCATTACTGAAAGTATGGGACGATGTTCTCAAGGCCGCAGACGAAGGAGAATCTTGTCTCCTGGTTCTGTTGGACCTAAGTGCAGCTTTTGACACTGTAGACCACAATCTGTTACTGACTCGGCTTTCTGAAGTAGCCAGGGTCGCAGAAGGCGATTTATCTTGGTTCTCCTCTTTTTTGGAAAACCGATCGCAAACAGTGAAGCTAGGACCTTTTACGTCTGAAAAACGCACAGTAACATGCGGAGTCCCTCAAGGATCGCCTCTGTCACCAGTGCTATTCAACATCTACCTTCGTCCTCTCTTTGAGATTATTAGCAGCCATAAACTGCTTTATCACTCTTATGCAGATGACACGCAACTGTATTTCCGCATCTGCAATAGACAGGATCACCACCTCAATCTAGAGACATGCCTCTCTTTGATAGAGGACTGGATGACAAAGAGTTATCTTAAACTCAATGGAGCGAAAACAGAACTTCTCCTGTTTCACGCCAAGCGAAGGAATCAACCCTCAACAGCGTGGTCTCCCCCACCTATTTTGGGCAAGCTCATCACCCCTAGCGCCAAAGTCAAAAGCCTAGGGGTCATTCTTGACTCCTTTATGACAATGGACGCACAAATAGGGTCAGTGGTCAGCGGATCTCACCATCTACTGCGCCTACTACGCAGACTCACCCCATTCATCCCTAAAGAAGATCTAGCGGTCGTGGTGGGAGCAATTGTAAACTCCAGGTTGGATTATGCAAATGCCCTTTACCTCGGCCTCCCCAAGTACCAAATCGCTCGTCTGCAAGTCGTTCAGAATACGGCCGCCAGACTTGTGACTGGGAAAAAACCCTGGGAATCTATCTCACCTTCACTGAGAGCCCTTCATTGGCTGCCAGTTAAAGACAGAATCGCTTTTAAAGCCCTCTGTCTTACGCATAGATGTGTCCATGAGAATGCCCCCCTTTACTTATGCGAATTAATAAAAGCGCATAATCCAAATCGCGTTTTGCGATCCACGAATCAGAACCTGCTCCAGGTTCCGAAAGCCAACTTCAAGTCCAAAGGAGAAAGAAGATTTGCGATCCAGGGTCCAAGACTATGGAACGCTTTACCAACCAGCATTCGGTTGGAGGAGAACCACCTAGCATTTAGGAAAAAGGTCAAGACTTTTCTCTTTTGATATCAAAGGAGACAGGAACAACAAGCGCCCAGAGGCGATTCAGTTCGCATGTGCCGCGCTATATAAGTTTTCATTCATTCATTCATTCATTTTCCAGGAGTCTTCCAGGGCAGCGTCCCCGTCCCCCCCTTTCTTTCATAGGAATAATTCTGTTGGTTGCACCAATGGAAGTGTATATTATTTTATATGTGCCTTCAGATATTTGTTAATACTATTTTTTTTATAATGTGGATCATGTGTTTCCTGTACTAGGTGGGAGGAGCCTCTTTCTCTGTAAGCTGTCCTGGAAGAATCCTGGAAAAAAGTGTTAACAGATGATGAAATAAAATCCTGCTGCTGCTATAAATGTCCTATGCTGGTCATACACGGATCTATTATTGGAGGAGAATATTCACACAAATATTTGTATGGAAATTATTTGTACTTTCGATGAATGGACGAGTGTAGATAGAAAATTCCACGTGCTTTTAACACGTAATTATAAAATGAATGTAAAGCCGTGTACACACGACCATTTTTCATGTCATGGAAAAAAAACAACGTTTATCTCAATGTGAATCTTGTCAAGCCTGCCTTGCATACACATGATCGATCGTGAAAAAAAAATGCTCGAGCAAAGCGCAGTGACGTACAACACGTACGACGGCACTAATAAAGGGGAAGTTCCATTTGATTGGCGACACCCTTTGGGCTAATTATGCAAATTTTCCTTCTCAAAACCCGCTTCTGAGCATGTGCGTTTTTTCCCCGCCATTAAAGCCTACACACGACCATTTTTCACTACATGAAAACGATGAGAAAAGAATCGCATGTTCTAAATTTTTAATGCCCATTTTTCACATTTAAATACAAAAAAGGTACAGCGCTATAGAAACATGATAAACCCAAATTAATTAAAAAATAGGAACAATTATAGGAGGGTTATGGTAAAATGTTCAAAAAAAATAAAAAATCAATGTTGAAAAAGGGTTAAGTCCATAAAGTAATGGAGGTAATGAAGTTGGATCTCTTCCACCAAAAGGAAACACCTGTGTGATGAATGTAGTTTGTTTACCAGATCCACTGACCGTTGATAAGCGGTCAATCAGGCTCAGAGATTTTTATAGTCCTCTCAATCAGACTCAAATCCAGCAGATGAAACCAGGGGGTTAAATCCTCAACAGCAGTCACCAGCATATAAGAGGTTAACGCTCATACATTAAAGGAAAGAAAATGGGAACGCTCCATAGTGAAGTACTGTGAGTTAAAGGCTTTTTAATAAGATATATTGCACTTACAATTCGACTGATATCATATGGCATGTAAAACAGAACGCGGCATGTAATCCGATCGGGTCCTGTCTGCTGTTCACCGTGTGTGTGTAGCTCACTTCCACAAAGGCGATGACGTGATATGCGCTGATGGGCACTCCTACGTACGTTTCATCGTAAGACTTGATAAAAATGTTCTGGAGCCCTTTACACGGTTGTTTTTTTAATGACCAATTAAAAAAATAGAATTTTTCTCATCATGAAAAACGTTGTATGTAAGTGCCATAACTTCTAAGCAAAAACCACACCCACCATGTGAGAATTTGTTCTATGGAGAAAAGTTTTCTGTTCTGCTCCTTCCAATTTTCCCGTCACTGTGGCGGAAAATGAACGCCGATTTGACCCCCTAATGGTTAGAAAATTGGATGAATGTTTTTGTGAAAGAAAAATGAGTTTGTGTACGGCCAGCATAAGTGACATCAGGTGCAGGGAGCTTGTACCCACCTACCTGTCTATGACAAGGGAGTCTGTCACCCATCATATTATATTACACTCCTGTCTGATCATCTGCAAAACAGCGTTTTACCTCTTTTTATATTTTATTAATGTTGTTCTCTGATTGTGATATGTAGCAGATTCACCCTCTAATAATACATCTATCTGTCTGTTATTCTCAGAGAGGATTAAATATCCAACTATATATCTGGAGATTTATATTTACCGCTCTATATAGAGATTCAAGGATATTCACTCCATTATACACCAAACTTTTATTCAGGTTTTTATCCAATTAATCAAAACAATAATCGGCCAACTAATCAATTCTTAAAATAATCATTAGTTGCCGCCCTACAGAGGAGCCATTTACTAGTTACCTTGAGGGGGAATTGTAAGATCCTCAGAGACAAAGCTGCCTGATGTGGGCGGAGTCCTGGTTTAGGGGAACCAATCAGCTCATGTCTAGTAATAATCTTTGTATTTCTATTTTAGTAGATGGACGGGAGATGAGGAAAACCTCAGAGGATTGTCTCACTTTGTCTCCAGACTGTAAAGTAGAAGATGAGGACATCACACAGTATAGTCCAGGAGAAAACCCGACTACCTCCAATGTCCATCTGGCACCACACAGTGTAGATGGACCATCGTATTCCTCTTATCCTGAGGAACCTCAGACTGTGCGTGACGATGCCGGACCATCGTATTCCTCTTATCCTGAGGAACCTCAGACTGTGCGGGACGGTGCCGGAACATCATATTCCTCTTATCCTGAGGAACCTCAGACTGTGCGGGATGGTGCCATCCTTCCAACAGAGAAGAGTCTTTGCTGTACTGAGTGTGGGAAGTGTTTCCTTTATAAATCCAAACTTAATCGACATAAAAGATCTCACACAGGGGAGAAGCCATATTGCTGTCCTGAGTGTGGGAAATGTTTTTTAGAAAGGTCCCATCTTTCCAAACATCAGAGATCCCACACGGGGAAGAAGCTGTATTCCTGTCCTGAGTGCGGGAAATGTTTTTCCGATAAGTCCAGTCTTTCCACACATCAGAGATTTCACACGGGGGAGAAGCCGTATTCCTGTCCTGAGTGCGGGAAATGTTTTTCAGTGAAGTCCAATCTTTCCACACATCAGAGATCTCACACAGGGGAGAAGCCATATTCCTGTCCTGAGTGCGGGAAATATTTTTCACAGAAGTCCAGTCTTTCCACACATCAGAGATTTCACACGGGGGAGAAGCCGTATTCCTGTCCTGAGTGCGCGAAATGTTTTTCTCAGAAGTCCAATCTTTCCAAACATCAGAAATCTCACACGGGGGAGAAGCCGTATTTCTGTCCTGAGTGAGGGAATTGCTCCTCACTGAAGTCCTGTCTTCCTGTACATCAGCGATCCCACACAACCCTCGAGGTGTATTAGTGAGTGCGGGAAATGTCTTGTATATGAATGTTGCTGGACATGTGGGGAAGAAGCACACCCTGATATACACCTCAGATATACTCCATGGCTGATTTTCATCATGTAAGAAACACTTCATAAGGAGATCAGAGATCACCAAAGACATGGATGAAGTGTTGTACCGTGTTGGCCATTGATAGCAGGAGAAAAATAAAAATGGAGTCATTACCTCTCATTGGCTGAGTACATTTTGTGGTGGAAGATTTCACAAAGACTTAGAGGTCGGTATAAAATAAAAATAGTTGAATGAATGTGAGCGGCCATGATGAATATTGGATGTATTTTATTTCATACACTGATTTCTTTGGCTCCATCTAGTGGCCATAAAGCGTTATTGTGCTATTTTTACTGATTGAGGTATTTAATGAAAAATACATTTTTATGGCCACTAGATGGAGCTGACAATCATAGGAAATCACTGTGTTACATTCTAGCAATATGTGTAAGAGCTGAATGAATTTCCTATAAGTAGAGCCCTCAGTTTGCTCTGTCAGACATGATTTCATACTAATACCTGAGATCATACTCATACACTTATCAGTACAGCAGATATTGGGGGATAGAAGGTAAAGTGTATGGAAGCCTCACCTTCTAATACAACCCATTCAGTCTAAAATAGAAATGAAAGGCAAAACATTTGTGTATAGATATAAAATATATTAGAAGTACTTTTCTCCTCTTTTTTATAAGTGATCACATTCCATCTGTTCTCAGCTGCATAAGAGTTGGGATAGGAGAAACAGCAACACACCGGTCTTCCCAGTGAATGGATGTGCAGGGGGGAGGTTATCAGCACAAGTCTGATCATTGGAGGAGAGCAGGTTGACAAGCACAGCCAGCAAACTGACCATGTTGTGCTCTTCTGCCTAGTGTGGTCACTTCTTAAATGGAAAGTAGAGGGATTGGCAGGATCACCAGGGATTTCATACAAAGAGAATGGGAGTCTTCATACCAGTACATGGGACAGCAGATACAGATCAGGAAGAGGAAATGTTGGACTTATATATCCTTTACCCAGTTCAGCCTTGGGAAGGTTTTACTCCCCTCCCTTCATGACCAGCCCAGGCCATTGTTTGTTATTAATGATGGTGATCAGCGACTTCTGATTGGACTGCCAAAGTGTGACGGGCAATCTGACGTTGGGGGAACTGACACTCCCTGACATCACCAGTGACACCAATACAGAGATCAGTGATAATACTATGCACTGTCACTGTACTAATGACACCGGCTGGGAACTGACATCACCAGTGACACCAATACAGAGATCAGTGATAATACTATGCACTGTCACTGTACTAATGACACCGGCTGGGAACTGACATCACCAGTGACACCAATACAGAGATCAGTGATAATACTATGCACTGTCACTGTACTAATGACACCGGCTGGGAACTGACATCACCAGTGACACCAATACAGAGATCAGTGATAATACTATGCACTGTCACTGTACTAATGACACCGGCTGGGAACTGACATCACCAGTGACACCAATACAGAGATCAGTGATAATACTATGCACTGTCACTGTACTAATGACACCGGCTGGGAACTGACATCACCAGTGACACCAATACAGAGATCAGTGATAATACTGTGACGGATTAGGTAAAATGCCCATTTTCTATGCATCTTTTCTATACTATAAAGTCTATATTTTTCCTGTATATAAACTGCTTTTATATTCCTTGCTCAAAATAACTGCTAGTAGCACCCCCTCCCATCGAGTGAAGAATGTAACTAAAAGATGGCCCCTCCACCCACCATCTGATGACGCTCAGATCCTGGAGGAAGTTCACCTTACATGGACACAACCAATCAGAAGCTACGAGTATCTAGATAACGTTATGCTAATGATACATTTGCTTACAGCATTAGTCTCTCACCTATAAAACCCCCCATGTATCCGGAACCAATAAAGAGAGTATCATCAATCTGAGCACAGTCTCAGTGTGGTCCTTTTCTTGTGTATGTACTACAGCATGGATCTTCAAACTATGGCCCTCCAGTTGTTCAGGAACTACAATTCCCATCATGCTCAGTCATGTCTGTAAATGTCAGAGTTTTACAATGCCTCATGGGATGTGTAGTTCCGCAACAGCTGGAGGGCCGTAGTTTGAGGATCCCTGTACTACATCTTATAGGCCTAATCAGGGGGCAGATACTCACCAGATGATTAGTCTGATCCATATCAGCTGGCGCCCTAACGTGTCCAGAAGCAATGGACAGCCGATCGCGAAGGCACCGAGGTGGACCAACACGGACGGCTGGAGACTAATCACCCCCAGAGTACGGTAAGACATACCTTTCAGTACGTGACCCATCTCTGTTGTTGGTCTATCTCTGTGTCTGATGTGGCTGCCGGCGGTCACCAGAGACAGGTAATTGCTTGCCCGGGGTCTAATTTGTATGGAACCTGTACCTGAGTATCTGCTGCCTGGTTTTGTGTTTGTGTAAATGTGCCATCTGGTCTCGGAGAGAGGGAGAACCTGAGGGGGAGTGCTGTGCAGATCGTATTGAATTGACAGGGAACTCCTCATTCACGGCAGCGCGTCGTGATAGGAGGTGTTGGGTGCGCGTCACTGGTTGTGATGGCGAGGAGACTCTGTGGTGGGGGGGGCCCTCTTCTCAGAACATATCTCTCTCTTTGCAGCCGGTTGATATTTCATGTCCTAAGTGTGTTTGTGGATTAATGTTTGGCATCCATGAGGGTGTTTGGGGTTTACTAAGAGTTATGGAGTCAGGATATAGTCAGGAACTACTAGGACGCCACCCTCTGCTGCCCGAAAACCTGAAGCCTTGTACACACGATCGGACTTTTGGCCAACCAACTTCAAAATCTGCAACTTTTCGAATTTGTCCGACTGTGTGTACGTTCCACCGGACCAACTTTTTTTGGTTTCATTGGACAACAAGTTGGGTCTGCGAACGGACCAACTTTCCGGCAACAAGACTTTTTGACAAATTACAAATGCGCCTGGTCAGAAGTAAAGAGCAGCCGGAAGCCTTCTGTTTAGTAAAACTAGCGTTCGTATTTGAAAAAGCACATTCGTGACGCGGCAAGTTCCGAAATCAGCGCATATTCTATTTTTCTTTATAATGTCATAATGTTACAACCTGCTTTGCTGGTGATACAGACGGATTCAATAGAAATGTATTTACTTTGGATTAGTGTATGTTGTTTATATGAATTAAGCTAATTTCTCGATTCTTATTGTGTCAAGTTCCAACAACCCCATTATTCCCTATTATTTATGATGGTCAAAGTACCAACTACTCTATTTGTGTCCCTTTAATTTTAGCACAGTACCTGCCTATTCGCAAACTGACATTTGTCTTTCAACACATAATCAAACACTTTATAACATCATCCTTTTATTTCCAAACTAATTTTTAAAATAATGACATATCCAAAACAACAGGAAGGCAGCAATAGATCAACTGGTGGAATTGGCAAAGCCTCTGTACCCTAGGGCATACATAAATTAGGTTTTAATCTTCAAACTTGGGGACCTGAGCATTAAGTTAAATATAGGGAGTAGGGATGAGCTTTGCGTTCGATACAAACGCATGTTCGACTCGAACATTGCCTGTTCGATCGTTTGTCGAAAAACGAACAAAACGGGTCGTTCGCGCCAAATTCGAATGACGCGCAATGGCCCATAATTCACTGCGGCGTTGCGCGCTGATGATTGGCCAAGCATGCACCATGACCCCGCATGCTTGGCCAATCACAGCGCCCAAAAAACGAAGAGCCATAATTGGCCAAAGCCTGGGTGCTTTGGCCAATTATGGCTCAGGGCTTTAGCACACGCCCCACACTATGAAAGGCCGCCTCCCAGGCGGCCTCATGTAGTGTGTTCCGGCTTTGTTACAGAAAAGTCAGACAGACAGTCAGTTAGAGAGAGAGATAGAGACACTGGGCCAGATTCTCAGCGGCGCTACGCCTGCGTAAATGTATTTGCGCGGCGTAATTGTAAATGTGCGCCTGCGTATCGATGCGCGGTAAACACAGAACCACATACGCGAGAAAAACGTTTCCGTCTGAGCGGCGAAAATGCTTTAAGCTAGCGCGGCATAGGCGCATAGTTACACATCTCAAATATTCAGTTCCCATTGAATTAGTATGCAAATGGGGGAGATGCGCGGAATTTCCGAAACTACACGCGTTCGGTGTTGACTACTCGTGGTGCGCGTAACACAAAAGCCTTGAGTAAACATACCCCTCATAAAAGCACGGGTAACTTTGCTCAAGACCGTGTGCAAGTCAGCTGGAGAGCAACTACAGCAGCACCATAATGGACGAGCTGAGCAATCACACTTACTGGACAACACATTCGTATGCCAACATGCCAGGGCCAGCCATGGTCTTATCACTACTAATGTATGCAGATGAAGAGGAGCATAGAAGGAGGAGGAGGAGGAGGGTGGCACGTGAGAGGATCTACCGAGCGCGCATGAGCCTCTTTGGCATGGGTGATGAGGAGGTGTATCGCATCTTCAGATTCAGCCCTGCTGCCATCCTGGAAATAACCACAACCCTGCAGGATGACATCACCAGCCAGACATACCGCTCACATGCACTGCAGCCACTGGTGAAGGTACTGGCAACACTCCATTTCCTGGCCAGTGGTTCATTCCAGCGTACAAGTGGAGTGGTGGCTGGGATGTCACAAACCAGCATAAGCAGATGTCTGCGCCAGGTTGTCCCCGCAATCCTCAGATGCATGTCCAACCAGTTCATCAGACCCACCACTGAGCACCTGCGGCAGAAGGCAATGACAGATTTCTACAGAATTGACGAATTCCCACGCACCATCGGGGCAATTGATTGCACACATGTGGCCCTACAGCCCCCCAGTGTCACAGAGCACATATACCGCAATCGGAAGCATTGGCATTCCATCAACGTACAGGTGATAGCCGATGCCAAATACCTCATATGGCACGTCCGTGCCAAAGACCCCGGGTCCAGCCATGACAGCTACATCTACCGTCAAAGCAACATCCCAGAAGATTTTGAGCAGGACATGTATGGGGACAGCTGGCTGGTTGGTGAGTGACATGGGTGGCAGCCATGACTATTGATAAGTTAGTCTTTTCCCGTAAGACATCAACGACACGACAGACAAGTTGCATTCGTCTTAGATGTATGTTTACTTCAGAATACACTGTAGTACAGAGGATCACTCCTTTCATAAGGATAGTGATAATGAATACAAAGTGTTACAGGCTTTTATAGAAAAGGCTAACATGGAAGTCTGTGGAGGGCACAAGCCCAAATTTCAGATTACACAATCTTGCACAATACACACATACATGTCATTATTTATTATTTTGATAACTTCACATCTGGTCATCCGGTCATCGTGACCTAACTAGGGCGTTAAGTGAAAGGTTGTTTTGACAACCAAAAGACAAGAGGGAAAGATACATTACATGCTGGGACTAATTAATTGATAATTATAAGTCCAACAAACAACCTTTTCCGAGAGTTCTCATAAAAATATTGGCTGAACATTCTATGTGAACAAAGGGAAAAACAACTAGTTGCAACACCAAAAGAATTCAGAAACATTGAATCATTTTAGTGGAGAAAACATCTTCATACTAGGGGAACTCTTCATAGCAATATATGATTATACAGGGATATACAGATACAGATATAGGTACATATATTCCTATCTTCTCAGTCCCTCCTGTGTTTAGAATTCTTTGGTGCATGCTTCTTATGCTCCAGCAGGGTTTTCAGGGTCAGATGGAAGAGCCTCGGGGCCCACGGGCGAAACCACCGGGATCCGGGTTACCATCTCATGAACTGTTTTAACACGGGACCTTGAGGGCTCAAAAGAACCAGCATTACTACAGACTTCACAACATGCGTTACAAGCATGGGTGGTCATTTTCATGCAACATTTACATAACATAGGTGCACATTTGATTATAAGGATTATAAGTACAATAATTCCAACAACATAAAGAATACCATGCAGAATGCCAGAAAACCATCCTCCAATACCGGAAAACCAATTGAGTGGATTGATCCAGGAAAGCCAGCTCTCCCAGCTACCATCGATCCAAGCGGTTTCCGTATGCTCTTTGTGAAAGTTAACCTTTAATTGCTGTACTTTCTCTATATGTGAAATGATGGCATCTTCAGCCCTAGTATCATTCCGGATATAGTTGCAGCAAGCAGTTCCAACTACGGTGCATATTCCTCCTTGACTCGCAGTGAGGTAATCCAACACCAGCCGGTGTTGTAAGACCTCTTTCTTTATCATTTTTAGTTCTGTGGCCATGGCTATAAAGTTTCGATCATACAAAGCAGTAACATTGTCCATCAGGTCTGCTAAATCAATGATGAAACTGAAAGCTTTCTTTATGCAGCATCTATTCACCCACGGTAATGAAAACAATGGCTTAATCTCTCTATCATGCGATTCAATATCAGTATCTTCGGTGTTTGGGCCTGGATACAATGGGGTAGGAAAGGGAAACTAGCTCTACGTTAGTCGTCTTCCTCACCTATCTCGGAATTTTCATTCTGGTTAGGGTCACTATCTCCTTCCCCCCCTTCCTGGGTAGCCTGAGCCACTAGATCCCTTTTTATGAAATGGATTGGGATTTTATTCAACTGTGTGGTCTTAAATTCATTATCACTCATATACCAGGTGGCGGGAGTGCCGACGGTGTGTGTTCTCATGTAATTCTTTGTATTGGTCAGTGCTCCAGACAACATCCTTACCATCAAACCAATACCTAATGTCAGCTTTGTCCATACAATTGGAGTTTCCAAGTGATCTAGTGGTGCTCTGGGATCCTTGTTCCTGGTTTGGAGGTGAGTAGGCTCGGGTAAAGTTAATACAAACCGCAGGTGTCCTTATTGGGGCATTTGTATAAAGCAAAAGTGAAACAGTTCTGTCATCATGTTTTTGATTACATTACCAAAATGTGCACTGTCTTCTATTTCAGCCAAAGTGCTGGGTATGCCCAACAAGGGTATAGTCTTATGTGAAATAGGGGCATGTGTGCATATCCAACAGTTAGTAATGTTCAGTCTTTTGGCAGCTTGTAAGTGCATAGAAACAAAAGAGTTATGGAATGGCTCAGCCATTTTGTCATGGTAGCCATTGTAGGTATCTCTTCTTGCTCTTTGGTCAGGGGCAGAAATGGTTCCAAGCTGCAACAACTTCTCCATTATAGTGGCATTCAATAGAACAGTATCATGTATCTTACCCGCCTCCTTCTGATGTGTCCACTCGTATGTCATGACAGTGATCCACACCAATGCTCCTCCACAGAGGATGACACACCAGAGCTTCACATCCGGTTTAGGTCCTAGAAGATTCATCCTGTTGTTTTCTTGCTCGAGCCCGAGTAAGTGGTGGAGACCTAGAAGGCAAAGGTACAGAATAATTCCTGCCAGCGTCACACTGGCTATCTTTTGGAGCTACTGTTCTCTTACAATGGGAACCGTGCACCCAGTATTTATAATCTTTCAACTTTACAGCGGTTGGGGATACCAAAATAATCTGGAAAGGTCCTTTACACTTAGGGGACAAAGTGGTCCTAGGAGTGTGATTCTGGATATACACCCAATCTCCTGAGTTTAGTCCATGAGTTGCTTCACTTGTGTCCACCGGTTGTCCTGCTTTGGCTCTGGAAAAGGTATCAGAAAACACGTTTGCCAATTTACGTACATATTCAATCATGGCATCTTGACCATTACCTAGAGTCACTGTTTCAGGATGTACCAATGTGGCAGGAAGTCTTTTAGGTGGACGTCCAAACAAAATGTCAAAAGGTGACAACCCATGTTTCTCTTTGGGGGTGGTCCTAATAGTTGCCAGGGCTATTGGCAAGGCCTCCACCCATGAACTTTCCCCATTAGCTGTTATCTTAGCTAAGTATCTTTTGATTGTTTGATTTGTGCGTTCCACCATTCCACTAGCTTGTGGCCTATAGGGGGTATGTAGTTGTTGTTTTATCCCTAAAATATCTACCACCCTGGCCATAAGTTTATTGTCAAAGTGGGTACCTCTATCTGATGAGAATACAGCTCCTATCCCGAATCTGGGGATCAACTCTCTCGTAAGGCACTTTACAACTGTTATGGCATCATTCCTCACCGTTGGGTATGCTTCTACCCAACCTGAAAACTGATCCACACACACCAGTAAATACTTGAAACGACCACAAGGAGGCATATCTGAGAAGTCTATTTGCACAATTTGAAACGGTTCCTCAGTATGCGGAATATGCTTTGTTGGAGTGGGAACTGGTCTCCCGACATTATGCATTTGACATATTGCACATTCATTAATTTGTTTAGCAGCATATGCATGAAATCCAGGTGCCCACCATTGTTTGGCTACTGCCCGACACATCCCTCCTGTTGAGACATGGCAAGGCCCATGGCTCAAAGCAAATAGAGAAGGGAAAAGAGTCGGGGGAGCAACCAACTTATCTTTCATCCTCCACAGGCCATCGTCACCACAAAGTGCTCCCCTTTTTGACCAGGAGCCCCGTGGGGTGAATTTTCCTGTAGGGTTGAAAGGACAACCGGGTCCACCTGGAGATCCATTACTTGGAAAGTAGGTAAAAGTTGAGTATGCGGCTGATAAGAATAGATAGTTTATTTTGCATATTTATCAGCCAAGGCATTTCCTGTGGAAATGCAGTCATCAGACCCTGTATGGGCTTTACACTTGATTACCGCAACCTGCAGGGGTAGTTGAACAGCGGCTAACAAGCGAATGATAAGACTTTTGTGCTGTATTGCTGTTCCCGCCGCTGTCAAGTACCCTCGCTTCTGCCATAGCTGAGCAAAGCTGTGCAGAACACCTATAGCATATGCTGAATCACTGTATATATTTACTGTATCATCTTCAGCTAATTCCAAAGCAACACAGAGAGCAGTGAGCTCAGCTGCCTGTGCAGATCTGGAATCCACAAGCACATCAGCATACAGTAGTTTGCACTCACCGTTCACCACTGCACACGCAGCTAGTGTGAGACCATCTGGCCTGCGAATAGAGGACCCATCTACAAAGAGGTCTGCACATGGAGGCAGGCCGGAGATGGGCTCATCTCGCAAGTCAGGTCTGGGTTTAGTTACCTTTTCAATGGAGTTAACACAATCATGGGAAGAATACTCATATTCCTCAACATCCTCGCTGTCTTCCTCCGGCAAAAATGTGGCCGGATTTAAAGTTTGACAGCGTTGGATCTTGAGGTTTGAGGCAGATAACAGGACCAAGTGGTAATGAGTTATCCTTTGTACAGAAAAATGTTTGCTCTGTCGAATTTTCACCAATCGTCACTGGTAAAGTCTTAGTAACCCCTGCGGTAATAACATTATTACTCACACCCACCAGGGAAACTCTTTCCCCGGAGAGTGGCAGGTTAGAGTCATGGACATTCAACAGGCTCCGCGCCGCCCCAGTATCTAGGAGACACAGGAGGGCAATACCGTTTACATTTACCTCGATCATTGGTTCACAGGTGTAATCAACTTCAATGACGGACAGAGCAGCATAAACATTCAATAAATCTTCAGTATTATCCCCACACTCCACCTCATCCTAGCGTCTTCTACAATCCCTTACTAGATGGCCCCCCATGCCGCACCTGAAGCAAGTGGGGGGTGGATGGGCCTGCGTCGGCTGCGGGGCAGGAAACCTAGGTTGATCTGGAATTACCTGTTGATATCTTGGCTGGATTCTAGGGGCCCTACGCTGATCCCCATTCTGTCTCCAAGCATTGCGCTTATCCTGGGGTGTCCCATAATTGGAAATGTACACTATTCCCGAGGGAGGGTAGGGAGGTGCCGCCACTGGCACTCCTTGCGGTGTCACTTGGACTGTGGACACAGATACTCCTTTGGCCTCAGAAATCTTTTCTTTGACCTCTGGGGTTTGCATGTTCATGATTTTAGTTTTCTCTTTCTTTTCTAGCTTATCTTTCCTTTTCTGCAAAACATCATATGCTACTTGCGCTATCTCAATCAATTCTGGAGCAGCCTTTTTCCTCCAACCTATAGTACGCAACTCTATTTCCTCTCTTATTTCTGGCAACAACCCTCCCACCAACACATTCACTACTTCTGGGCGTTTCATGTCAACATCATCATCTGCAATCCAATCGGTATGCTTCTGTATAGCATCCTTAAACCTGTTCCAATAATCTAACACATCTTCACCTTTTTTTTGTATCACATCCATCAACACTCGCATATCCTGTCCCTTATCAAAAGTAGCTGTGACCCACAATCTTAACAACTCATTCAGGCGAACAGAATCCTCTTCATACACTCTTGGGTCAACATTTTCATCTTTCACTATTCCCCGTTCTGTAACACCTTTGACTTTAGCAAACATATTCCAAGCATCCACATACTTCTCTGGTACTGCGCAATCAATAAGGATATACATATCTATATAATTAGCTTGCTGCGTCTTTTCCATCCACATCAGTCTTTTTAACCATTTCTTAGGACATTTCTCAATATCGGGTAGTTCGCTGACTATAGCCCTTATTTCATTCGGTTTCCATGGAACATAGACTTTCGCTATCTTTGGGACATAGTTATCTCCTACCATTTCACCTGGCAGTGCTACCTCTCTCAGAGGCAGCTGGGTTATGGGGCTGCCGGGTGAAATATTATTTAGAGCAGACTTAATGTATTGTCTTCTCTGTTGTTTAATCTCTGGGGTATGAAAGGCATCTATCATTTTAATCCCTTGTTCTTTCGCTTTATGCCTTGTCATAATCGGAGTAGATGGGGGTGCTAAAACTGATCTTATACCTGACTCTTCTGTCCCTTCAAGGTATAACCCATCCAGTTCGGGTACCCGTATAAATTTTGCGGGTTCCGTTTCAGTTGGGTCTACATACTGCCAAGCTTTCCCTTGCGGGTCATATGACAACTTCGCCCCTGGTCTCAGAAGCACTCTGATATCAGGGGGCATACCTATGCTACGTCTCCGCCCCATCCCTCCTTCTATCGCTGATCTATCTAATAGATCAGTGATTTGTCTATGCGCAACTGTGCTGGGCAGAGTGATCATCTCATCCCCTCCCCATCGAGCTTCAGCCCGCTCCCTACTTACAGCAGGAGCTGGCTCCAAGCGCGGGGCTGATGCTAGAGCTAGTTCCCTTCTGATCAGACCATAAGGGGAAGCCCAGGTGTTGGGCAGCTCCTCATCATCATCAAAAGGAAGGGCAGCCTTTTCCGAACACATTTTATAAGGTGGGGGTTGAATGTTCTTTTTAGATGCCTCCTCCCAAGCTACCAAACACTCGATCCCCCCACAGTCAGACATTTTAAAAAGCAAATTGAATAATGCGTCAATATTAGGAGTACTAAGAGACCCTTCAGGTGGCCACCATTTTGTGGGGTCATCTCTGTACTCCTTTTTAGTAATCTTACACCACTTAACATGATGTTTAAGGGCATCCGGGTCCCCACTCACCATCATTTTGATGATTGGGGCACTCGTAGTTAATTTAGCGACACTTAATCCTGTAGCTTTTGCTATCTTCAACAACCTTTTGGCTCTATCTTTAGTCAGCCCAAGGCTATTCATGACAGGCAAAACATTTTTGTCAAATACATTCCCCATGATTTTTCTCTTTACCCCTCGAGAAATGACAATATCGTTTCGGAATTCCGGGATGTTAAGCTCCTAATTCTATCAACACGGCTGTGTACCAGCAGCCTATTTCAATACTTTATACTGTCTATCTTGTTCTATTCTCAGAAGGACGTCTCCTTGCTGAGTGGAAATAGGCTAGTCCCTGACTAGGCTTCTTAATCCAAAGAACATACAGCAGGTCAATCACCTGTGGCTATCCGCTGAAGGCAAACCTATCCGCCTTAGGACCACAAACGTTCAAAAATCTTTCACACAAAAAATTCAACATCCACAACTTCTATACTCACATAGAAAATTGTGGTACCTGCATTTATTCATCCCTTGTAACATAAAATGTGTCTATGTATATTGTCATTCCAGGGGGTAAGAAGAAAGGTTACATACATATGTTAATTTCTATTAGCATGCACATTTTTAAATGGTACCATATTTCATTCTAAGTAACCATACATAGACTGAATGCATTTTAAAAGTTTTCAAAAGAAAAACGCGTTACCTTCTGTGAGCGCACTCCCCACCTCAGAACCGCACAGAAAAGACAGTTTTTATATGAGAAAAAGTTTTCTCACCTCAGGCCTCTGTGAAGCTGTCCCCCCTGTGACGGTCCGACAGCCGGAGAAGGAGCCGCGATCAAGAAGACACGATTCAGGGTCACCAATTGATAAGTTAGTCTCTTCACGTAGGACACCAACGACAGACAAGTTGCATTCAACTTAGATGTATGTTTACTTCAGAATACAATGTAGTACAGAGGATCACCCCTTGCATAAGGATAGTGATACGGATTACAAAATGTTACAGGCTTTTATAGAAAAAGGCTAACATGGAAGTCTATGGAGGGCACAAGCCCAAATTTCAGATTACACAATCTTGCACAATACACGTATACATGTCATTATTTATTATTATTATTTTGATAACTTCACATCTGGCCAAGTGAAGTGTTGTTTTGACAACAAGCGACAAGACAAAAGATAGATTACATAGATTACATGCTGGGAATGTTTATCAAGCAATTATAAGTGAAGGGACATTCCAACAAAACAATCTTTTCCGAGAATTCATATAAAAATATTGACTGACCAGTTCATGGGAACCAGGGGAAAAACAAGGCTACAGGTTGCAACATACAAAGAATTCAGAAACATTGAATCATTTTAGTAGAAAAACATCTTCATACTAGGGGAACTCTACATCGAGAAGATATATCAATACATGAATATACAGGCATATACAGATATAGACATAGGTATATATTCATATCTTCTCAGAGGTAAGGTGCTCTGGGCATTTTGCGTCACCAGGTCCCGGAGTCAGGGTGCGGCACCCACCTTCAGGGTGTGCGCATCCATGGGCCCTGCCGGCATGGCCTACATAGCCAGGTTACAGGTCTTATCGAGTCTCAACCGGAGACGAATCTGAGGGGACCCCGGTGTTCGCTGGTTTCCCGATGCCGTAGAGAAGATTCGGCGTCCAGGCAATGGACAGGTACGCTTTGCTGTCACCCGGAGATCTGTTCTAAGATAGTTGCTGGGAGGATTCGCTCTGTTCGGACACTCCAAATCATTTACATTTTATTGGCCTGTGGCAGGGGCTTAGAGTCGGGTCAGTGAGAGAGACTCATTCCTCCCAGCTATAATTTAAGGTGGCGTCCCGGCTGCTGTCTGAGAGAGAGAGACCTGCCTGGGAGACACCTCACCCACCCAAGGCATTGAGTGGCGACGTGTGGGTTTTGTGGGTTTTTTTTAAGAGCTAATCTCTGCTACACCTATATCCAGGCTTGACATCTAGAGTTCTTTCCTTCTCATCCACCTATTCTTCCTTCACCGAGTTGATGTTCAGCAATGTTGGCCTGGAATTAAATAAAACCTTTATTCATTGTGTGGACACTCATTTACTATCGAATACTTCTGGTGCACCCCAAGACAAAAAGTGAGAGTGACTTAATCTGCCAATCCCATCATCAAACCAATGGCCCTTTCGGGGGTAGCGCTACAGCAGTAATATATTTCTCTCCCCCTTGGTGGGAGTGGAGATGACCCATCTATAAGGATATACAGTACCAGAGGCGGCTCTAGGCTTTGTGAGGCCTCAGACAAAACTTGGACATGAGGAGACCCACTCACACCCATAATAGGAAAATGATAGTGATAAAATGTATAAATGTCATATATAAAGAGCCGTAAATCCTTTGAACTATGAATTCACAGTTTCTAGAATTTTCTCTAACCAATAAACCAGTTTAATCAAAGATCATTAAATATCGGTCAGATGATCCTCTCTGGAATTCAGCTTGGTGGCTCCTATATTCTTCTTTCCACAGTCCACACACATCTGACTCCTCCTGTGACCCCTGTCCTGGCAGCACTCCCACTCCTGACTCTTCTGTAGGCTCCCCCCAGAGACTGCAGACATGATACAAGAGATGGTCAGAGACTGTGCAGACATGATACAAGAGATGGTCAGAGACTGTGCAGACATGATACAAGAGATGGTCAGAGACTGTGAAAACATGATACAAGAGATGGTTAGAGACTGTGCAGACATGATACAGGAGATGGTCAGAGACTGTGGAGACATGATACAAGAGATGGTCAGAGACTGTGGAGACATGATACAGGAGATGGTCATACTGTGGAGACATAATACATGAGATGGTCAGAGACTGTGCAGACATGATACAGGAGATGGTCAGAGACTTTGCAGACATGATACATGAGATGGTCAGAGACTGTGGAGACATGATACAAGAGATGGTCATAGACTGTGGAGACATGATACAGGAGATGGTCAGAGACTGTGCAGACATTATACAGGAGATGGCCAAAGACTATGCGGATATTCACCTGTGTCCAGTCCTAGGCACACCACCCATGTCATGTCTGGTCTTCTCCCGGCATCTTCATGCCCCTCTGAGCACTCGCTGCATACACAGTACAGAGTGCCAGGCACACACGGTGAGTGAGAAGGGAGATGTCAGCAGCACCCTCATTGGATACAGGGCTTCAGAGCTCTGTTGTGATATAACATCTGATTGGCAGAGTGTGTGGTGGGCGGGGCAGTGAGTCAAAGGGGAGCTTGGGGGAAGGCAGTTCTTGTTAGGACATTCGGCCCCGGAATTTCCTACAGTCAGTCCGGCCTGGGAACACCAACCAGGGGACATTTGGCTGTAAGACCCCTGTAGGTGACCACCTAACTTGCCTAATTAGATAAGGTAACCACATTTTTCAAATCAAATCCGGGGACTCTATGCCCGTCGCCGCCCCCGCCTCACAGCCTCTCAAGTCTTACTCTTCGGCCCCCGGCTACTACTGGATGGGAGCTGAGGAAGATCACTCCACCAGGGAAGGCAAGGAGATAGGCAGGTTGCTGGCCAGGATTTGAGCCAAGGCAGAAGAACATTCCCTCTGCTCCGACCAGCACATGATCATCAGAAAGAGCCACAGATAATGGGAAAAATACACTCCCCTATGCTAGTAGGCACGGTGTGTAATTCTATTTTTTTTTTTTTTTTCATTTTAATTCTGCACTGACTGTCTTTGAAATTTCCCCTGCCCCCTATTAAATCCAATCTGGGGACAAAATCAGGGACAGACTTGGTCTGGGGAGAGTGTCCTCAATCAGGGACTGTCCCCTGAAACTGGGGATGTCTGGTCACCCTATAATTAGAGAGCCGCCTCTGTACAGTACATACACACACAGCACAAGGCCATGTTCAGACTATGGTGTCCTTTTATGAAAGTGAGATCAGCAGCGATCCCGATTCTCACCGCTGATCTCAGGTCATACACAGTTTATGAAGCTGAGGCAATCAGCGGAGAACATGTTCTCCACCGATAATCTCAGCACAGTGAGAATCTCACGGGTGAGAACTGGGATGAAGAGGAGGTCAGGACCATTGTAAAACATTTGTCTCCTGGGGGGCGTGGCCTGACCAGCGATGGAGTAGGACGCAGGTCGTGTGAGCTCCTCTCGCCGAATATCCTACATTACAGCCTGTGAGAAATATTGGGCATTGTATCACCCACCGAACTAACTGGTAACCCCGGGATCGGAGGAGGGGATGGCGTCGTCATCCAAAAGGTCCGCGGCAGTGGACAAACTGGCCAAATACCGACATGGGGGAGAAGACGGGCAGCCCAAAGATGGCGCCGAGGACCATTCGGAGGAAGGCAACCACGCGGAAGGGACGGCGAAAGTGCTGGAGGCTATAGCGGCACTTCAAACTAACCTGACCGCCAAAATAGATGAGGTAAAGATAGATATCTCCCTCATGAGACAGGACCTATCTACAGTTCGGGAGAGGGTCACCGAAGCAGAAACCCGAATAAGTGCCGCGGAAGATATTCTGCACCCCCTCCAGCATGAAACGGAAAACATGCAGCGCCAAATACAGCAGCTTCACAGCCATCAAGACGAGATGGAGAACAGACTCCGCCGCTGTAATCTTCGCTTCATTGGCATACCAGAGCGAGAGGAGGGACGCGATCCGGCTGAATTTTTGGAAGGACTCCTGATTAAAACATACGGGCGGGAAGCATTCTCGCCTATGTTCACGGTGGAAAGAGCGCACAGAATCCCTGCGAAACCCCCCCCCGAGGGGGCACCTCCCAGAACCTTCATCGCTAAATTCCTGAACTTTAGAGACAGGGACAAGATCATGCGCCTGTCCCGGGAGAAGGGAAACATACAGCTAGGAAATGGCCACGTCGCGGTGTTCCCGGACTTTTCCAGTGAGGTCCAGAGGAAGAGAGCCCAGTATCAGGATGTGAAACGCCGCCTGAGAGTGCTCCACCTCAAGTATGCCATGCTATTCCCAGCGAGGCTTAGAGTGGAAGAAGATGGCCGAGTACAGTTTTTTGACACTCCCGCTGCGGCGGCGGCATGGTTGGATCGGAAGGGACGACGCGAATGACGGGAGCTACCATCAGCTGTGAGTACTGTTTTATGGACTGCCTCTCCCTCGTACAGTTGGGGTGAGACCCGGAGACCGTACCTTTACTGTGAAGAGGGGCACAGAAGAGGGCTCTTGCTGTGCAGTGGGGAACCATGTTTTGGGGCTTAATAAGATTGGCAACGGATGCATCCGGGACTACGAAAGAAGGGGGGGAAGAGGAGGAGGGGGTGGACAGGACAGTATGTCAGGGAGGATATTAAAATTTTGCACTGTGAACTATATGTGAGCTGCTGCGGATGTTTGGAAGAACCGCAATAATTCCTGGGGGAAAAGTGGGGATGACAATGGGTGATATGCCCCGCTCGGCGGGAGGGGTAAAGGCTTCTTCCTCTTGCAGTTGGGGGGAGCTCGACCATACGGGAATACCAACCTACCCCAGACTAGAAACCACGCGGGGATCAGTGAATAATCGCCCCCCACGGAAAGGACTGTTACTGCACTAACATGGGACGTTTGCAACATAAGATTAGCACCTCCAGTCAACACAGGTTGCTGGATGCAGGACTCGTTTATTTTCTCATGCTGCAGGATTTGTTCGGGGATACTATGCTCACGCCAGGTTGGGGAGGTGCTGAGCTGGGAGGGGGGAGGGGGGAAGGGAGTTGGCAGAGTCACCGTTATGGCTCACTCAGGTTAAAGAATTGTGTTACAAGTTGTAGAGATGTGCTGAGGTCTGTATACTATGATACTACAAGTGGGGAATACCGGTTGAGATGTAGGACACTGCTTGAAACTAGGTTATGTACTGTATCATCGTTAAGACTGTGTAATATTCCTGTACCCATACAATGACCTCAATTAAGTTTATGACATGGAATGTCAGGGGAGTGAGGAATAAAATTAAGCGTACGGCAGCCCTGGCATTTATTAAATCACAGAAGGCTAACATAATTGCATTGACCGAGACACATGTTACGGGCCATCTGCAGGCGGCGCTGAAGCGCCCGTGGATAGGATGGGCGTACCATAGCACACACTCCAGCTATTCTAGGGGAGTGTCGCTGCTGATAACGAAGGCCACCCCATTCGAGCTAGTATCTTTAGAATCAGACCGACAGGGGAAATATGTCTTTGTGCACGCCCGCATAGGGGGTACACCTATTTTGCTACTTGCTTGTTATATCCCCCCTCCTTATAGCGCAGAAGTGGTCACTTTGGGACTGGCATATATGGCTAAAAATCCAACGGTGCCCGCAATATGGCTGGGTGACTTTAAGGCCTTGTACACACGAGGGAATAAATCCGCTGAAGATGGTCCGACGGACCATTTCAGCGGAAAAATCCCCTCGTGTGTAGGGGCAAACGGACGCTTTTTGCTGGATTCGTCCGGCGGAAAAATTCCAAAGCATGCTTTGAAATATTTCCGCCGGATAGCTGGCTGGCAGATATGTCCGCTGGTTAGTACGGCAAACCAGCGGACATATCTTGCCGCACATGCGTCGTATCCTGTGAATGGATCCGACGCATGCGCGCGGAAGTGTTTACTTCCTGGTGCGGTGACGTGGCGGTCACGTGGCGGCGTCAACGTCACCGCCGCGTCACCGCGCTATCCGCCGGCGGGGAATTTGATCCGATGGTGTGTACAGCCATCGGATCAAAACATCCCGGCGCAAATATACGCTGTAAACGGTCCGGGGACCGTTTACAGCGGATATTTCCCGTCGTGTGTACAAGGCCTAATATGACAATGGACCCGCACTTGGACCGTCCTGCGCGCGATGAGGGGGATACAGGGAGGTGTAGATTGTCCAGACTGGGCCGCCTGATGCAGGAGTTCGCCCTAATTGATGTATGGAGGCAAAGGAATCCGCAGGCACGTGCATACACTTGTCACTCAGCCAGTCATGCTACTATGTCCCGCATAGATTATATACTGGCGTCAGCGTCACTGCTGCCCAAAATAGAGGGGGCGGGCTTCGCACCGAGGGCATTGTCAGACCACTCCCCGTGTTGGATACAGATGTCTCTTCTAGGGGAGACACCCAGACGGGTGTGGAGACTTAACCCGTTCTGGTTGACCGCGCTACAAGACCATGAAAGCATTGAAAGGGAATTACAGTTTTTCTTATCAGCCGACCAGTGGCAGACCTCCCGGGTCTCCCACTGGGATGCATTTAAAGCGCATGCGAGCAGATTACTAGACGACAGAATAAAGAGGTTGAAGCGGTCATCTAGGATTGAGGTCAGTGACACAGAAGACAAACTAAGGGAGTTGGAGGAGACTTATAATACGAATCCCACACCTGAGAACCTTGATAGGGTCAAATTACAGACCAGAATGGTATCACAGCTACATATGGAAAAAGCCAAACAGCATATTTTCTTTAGCAAGACACGGATATATGAGCATGGAGAGAGGGCAGGGAAGATGTTGGCTTATCTGGCCCATTTAGAAGACAGACCCCCGATAGTGGTGTCTCTGATTGAGCCAGATGGCTCGACTATCACGGATCCCCCGAAGGTAGCAGAGAGGTTTATGGAGTTTTACCTAGAACTGTATAGGTCTCAGTGTAGAAATACCCCGCAGGAGGTTCGGGCACATCTGCGTACGTTGCAGATCCCACAGTTGAAGTTGGAACAGGTACAAGTCATAGAGGCCCCTATTACTGCTCAAGACGTGGCTACTGCCATATCACAATTAGCCAAATCTAAAGCCCCGGGATTAGATGGGTTGCCCCTTGAGTTCTATGCCATGTACTCTGAAACCCTGATCCCCAAGCTGCAAGCTGTGTACCACTCTATATTTGAGGAGGGGGTCCTGCCCTCCTCGATGCGGGAGGCTCAAATAATAGTTCTTCCCAAGCCTGGTAAGGACCCGGGATACCCGGAATCCTATAGACCTATATCTCTGCTGCCGGTTGACATCAAAATCTTGGCTAAAATTCTAGCCTCCAGATTGAATACGGTGATTCTCTCTCTGATCCACCCGGACCAAACTGGGTTCATGCCAGGGAAAAACACGGCCATGAATATTAGGAGGTTGTTTCAGAATATCCAGGCCCAGCATGACAATGTAGGGACTAGGGTTATAGTGGCCCTAGACACGGCCAAAGCATTCGATTCTGTTGAATGGCAATACCTATGGGAATGCTTGAGGAGTTATGGGTTTGGCCCTAAATTTATACGTTGGGTGCAGTTGTTATATCAGAGTCCCAGGGCCAGAATATTTGTTAACGGATGGCTATCCGAGCAAATAGTTCTGGAAAGAGGCACGAGACAGGGATGTCCGCTGTCGCCTCTACTATATGCGCTGGCGGCAGAACCACTAGCTATTGCCATTAGGATGAACCCTGAGGTGGTAGGGCTTAGAAAAGGGGACACATGGGAAAAGATTGGAATGTATGCTGATGATACAGTCCTCTACTTAGCAGACCAGGGTCCATCACTGAGAGCAGCCTTGAATATTATAGAGGAGGTGGGTAAATACTCGGGTCTCAAAATTAACTGGGATAAGTCCAGAATCCTACCGCTTGACCACTTCCCCCCGCCGCCACTGTTCCCGGAACTACCGTTACAAAGGGTTGCAGAAATAAAATACCTGGGTGTGCAGGTCACGAGGAACCTCAGGGACTATGTCTCACTGAATGTAGATCCCCTATTCAACACCATTAAAGCTAGGACCCAGGCTTGGGCTAGGTTACCCCTGGGAGTTATGGGAAGAATCAACCTAGTGAAAATGATTTTATTACCAAAAATTTTGTATATGGTATGGCATGCCCCACTATATATACCAATGAAAGTCTTTAAACAGATGGAGGCCATCCTAAACTCCTTTGTATGGGGCCCAGGCCGACATAAACTGGCATGGCAAATACTAAAAAACCCTACGACAGAGGGGGGATGTTCTCTGCCGGACCTACAGGAATATTACCTGGCGTCGCAACTGTCACACATATACTACTTTAATACATCGGAGGCGCAGAGATATAGGTCATTGGTGTGCAATAAACCGGGCAGCCCTTTCCACACGCCTACACAGGCCATATTTAGAAAGGGCCACGGGGGATGCAAGACGGCACGCTTTGATGCGGGTATGCTGCAAGCCCATCAGAAGATTTGGGACATAGCCCTTAGAAAACAAGACAGGACATATTTACACTCCCACACTCCGTTGTGGAATAATGGAGGCTTGCCTGAGTTGGGCAGAGTGCCGGACCAGGGGCTCTGGGCGGCTTATGGGGTGGTATTCCTATCTCAGGTACTCACTGACTCAGGCCCTGCATCCTTCACGAATCTTAGAGAGAAATTCTCCCTTCCACCGCAATTCCTGTTTCGGTATCTGCAGATGAGACACGCGCTCAGATCACAGGTGGAATCGGAGACAGTTGACCTTAGGAGGCCACAAGTGCTAGATGTTATCTTTGGGGCCGACTCGGCTAAGCTTACATCTAACCTGTACTATATTATCAGACAGAGAGAGGTTGGCAGGATCCCCCAGAAGGCTAAGGCAGCTTGGGAGCAAGACGTGGGGCCAATAGAAGACGCTGACTGGAGAGAAATACTGGAGGGAGTTAAGGTGTCGTCCCCCAAGCTGTCGGACAGGCTGACGCAACTATACATGGTCCATAGGGCATATCTTACACCCCTTAGACTTGCAAGGTTCCAACACTCAAGGGACTCTGGGTGCCCTATGTGTAAGACTGCTGAGGGCACATTCTATCACCTGCTGTGGCATTGTCCAGATATGCAGGCCTTCTGGTTGCAGGTGACACAATTTCTCCACGACAATATGGGGTCACCAGTGGGCATGGACCCAAAATTGTGTATCCTGGGACTGGTACCTGATGTTGAGGTAGATAAGTATCAAAATATCTTTATCTGTGAAGCATTATTCATGGCAAGAAAAGTGGTTGCTAAGATCTGGATGAGGGCCAGTGCTCCAACACTGGAAGACTGGAAGAGAGAAGTGAATATCACCTTGCCATATAAGAAGATGATATACATCCACAGGGGGCGCCCTCAGAAATTTTTTAGTGTCTGGGATAGATGGCTGGGTGACGGGGAAACGTGTACGGTGTAGGGCTAACCGGTGGGCGACTGGGGTTGGAGTGTGCTGTGTAGAAGTAGAATGTACCTGCTTGTCTTATCTGGCTTCTTCTTTGGGGCTTATTAGAGTGTAAGGATGTGGATGACACTCAGATTGTACAGGCCGAAAGGCCTAAGAGAGAGGCGATGTACTACTGTAAAGGGTAGTGTGTTCTTGACCAATGTGATTCCATTACTGTTACTGTGTGTACATCTCTTGTATTTATTAATAAACCTGAACGTTTGGTTTAAAAAAAAAACATTTGTCTCCTCATAGAAAAGCTTGGGTGATTGCCCTCAGGCCAGCCCGAGGGACTGACCACACCTATGCACTATTGGAATGGAAAGAGAAAGTACCAGGGTGTTTCCGTGGGAAGAGTGTGCAGCTGACTGACAAGATGAAGATTTGCATAACACATCCACAGGCTCCAGACAAGAGCCCTACCAGTTTAAAGCAGGGGGAGTCAGCTCGGAGAAGACTCGGATGAGCACTTCGGGACTAAATTGATCCAAAAGAAATTCCTAAGGACCGTGACCACAGGACAAAGAAGTGACTGTGTCAAGTTTCAGCTAAGGCAGTATCTAGATGATCCATCTATAAAAAGCCTTGTGGTGGCCATCTTAGGTCTCTTGCCCTGGAGGCACATGGCTTGCTAAGAGAGCTCTGTGTGTGACTATTTTTCACAGAGCTCTGGCCTACTTTGCTGCTGAGACAAATCAGTTAACTTTGGGGAGGTAACAGAGAACTTCCAATCATTTTTAAAGCAGAACAGCAGTGCGTGTAAACCAGCGGTCCTTTGGGGAGGTAACGGAGAACTCCTGATCATCTGTGGAAGAGAACGACGTGACCCTGCAAACCGATTGAGATCCCGTGGAGCTGGGACATCCATCTGCCTGAATATTGTGTGGTGAGAGGGCTCATGCCCAGAGCTTTGTACTGTTTTGTCACACACCTAGACTGCCTGCATAGTGTTACTGGGACCTGTAGTCCCACGAGACAGTTCAGTGCAATAGAGTCACATAGGCCTCAAGCCTGAATTGATTGTTTTGTTACTTGCTGCTGGAGGTGTGCTTCTAGGAAGGAGTACACAGATACTTTCACAGTTTAAACTACAGTTCATTGTTGTTCTACATTACCTATTAATCAGAGAGCCCTTTGGATTACAATTGCTGTTTTACAATTGCTAGCAGAAGAAAGAAGACCAGAGACTAGACTGTGTTCTTATTGCAAGGCCTTGCAGTGCTGCTACCATTTACTAGAGACTGTAAGGGGGGAATATTGAGTTCATTATACTGTGCTATATTATTCTTGCTAAATAGTGTGTGTTGCGTAGTAGGTTTTCATAGTGTCTGAATGGTGTGCTGGAAGTGGGAAGGTGCGCGGTGCTGAAGGTTGCGGCCTGAACATTGGTCCCACTTGGAGACACCCCTGCTAAAGCAATACAGGTGGTTCTCAGGCGGTTGCTACTTATAGCCTCCTTTTTCATTGTTCTACATCAAATGTGATTCCATGCTAATGATAAAATCTATTCTAGTAAAGTTACCCTTTGCTTTAACATAATCTGTTGTGAGGCTTGTTAATTCTCCAAGCAGGTGCCACAGTTTATGCCCGGGTGACAACACAGGTAAAGTGAATGTAATCTGTGTCTGATTACTTGTCTTTCTATCATTGAGTTTCATATCAGGACTGCACCACAGCTGTGTAAAGGGGAGCGAGACCAAATTACTGGGGGGGTTGTAAAAGCAGAGTACAGGCCCAAAACAATCCAGCGGCTCCTTCGGGGGTGAGCGCTACATAGGTTAATGTATATTGTTTGGTGGGAATGTAACTTTATTATTTTATTAATATGTGGTGTATAATGTGTGCTGATTCCTGTTCAGCTTTTGTATTTTTCACTTCCTCATACTGTAATCCCGCTACATCACACGAGATTACAGCGAGAGAAGCCGTTCTCAGGAGTTTCCAGCTATTTGTAGATCGCTCCTCACCTCAACATGAGAATCGATCTACAAAGCTTCATAAACAGGCACTCGGAGGAGAGCGATCTCCCCTGAGAACTGAATAGCAGTATTTTACCGCACTTTTATAAAAGGACACCCATGAGATGTTTCTCTGGGCTGCAGTTCCTCTGATGTCCACAAGATGGTGATCTCATTAGTACCATAGAGAGAAGTCTCTATGGAAGACAGGAAATGATGTCAGGTACAGACAGGAAGTTCCGGGTGAGAGGTGAGTCGGGAAGAAGTAGTGAGGAGACATCGCTGGAAGAAGCAGCAGAGGAGGTAATAAGATCTTATTTTATATTTACACCCAGTAACCCCGTCATGTCCGTCCTCTTCCTCCATAGTCACTGTGACGTCTTTTATCTCCAGCAGATGATGATACACACATATATAGTGTGGAAACCTAGATTAACCCCTTCAGGGGCAGAACATTTCCCCACTTACAGGGCCGGAACATTCTCTTCATTTCAGTTTATACTAACAGATTATACGATAATACGGGGTGGGGGTTTTAGTTAGAGGTGGACTTATGATACTTGTGTTTGATTTTATAATCTTTATGGAGGAGGAAATGACTATTCCTGATGTCTGTGAAGGTTCAACACAAGGGATGTGTCTGGATGATGACTTTATCTTTGTAAGTATCAGGTGATGTCACTGTCTATTTCCCTATGTAGGAGGATTTAGAAGGACACAAGGATCTCTACAAGGACATCATGATGGACAATCAGCCGCCCCTCACATCACCGGGTAAGAGGAGACTTTATTGTAAAGGAGAGAGCAGTACGGAGGCTCCACCTAGATCCCCCATCATCTGATAAACACATAGAAACAATGGATTCAGTCAGTGTGTGTGTTTCCTACAGATGGATCCAGTAATGGGAACCCACCAGAGAGATGTCCCCGTCCTCTGTATTCCCGGGATTCCACACAGGAAGGTCACACCATCCCCCACCATCATCAGGTAGATGAGGAACAATCACTGATCGTATCATTAGGATCTGTACATTATCTGCATTGTTACCATTGATGTCATTTTTATTCTATATTCAGAGTGGAGACCTGAGAGATCCTAAAGTTGAGGTTAAAGAAGAGATAAAAGAGGAGGATGATGAGGATGGGGTGATGGAGGAAGAACACACCATCCCCCACCATCATCAGGTAGATGAGGAACAATTAGTAGTTCTGATTTATACACAAACATGTTTATTATAATGAATGTTTTATTATATATTCAGAGTGGAAACCTCGGGGATGATAATATTGTTGTCAAAGAAGAGTATAAAGAGGAGGATGAGGAGTATGGAGTGATGGAGGAGTTATCAGAAGGACACAAGGATATGATGGAGCCACCTAATACCAGGAACCCACCAGAGAGATGTCCCCGCCCTCTGTATTCCCGGGATTCCACACAGGAAGGTCACACCATCCCCCACTGTTACAAGGTTGGTGGGACTGAGATTATAAAACATGGACTCCTAGAGATTTGAAGAGTTCTTTTATGATATCACAATAATAAAGCTTATATCTTACAGATGATATTCTCTCTCATTCTCTTGGTTTAGAGTGGAGATCCAATCGATATAGAATTTGAGGTGAAATCAGAAGAAGAAGAGAGGTATGTGAGGGATGATCAGCAGTCTATGGAGGAGGATGGAATAACGGGGACATTTATAGAGGAGGACACTCCTACAGAGATCAGCACAGGTGGGTCATTAACACTAAATCCATTCCTCCACCCATACTGCTCACTGATTGGTCCAGAGTAGGGCGGGGAGTGGGTGATATCAGCCTGTAATCCCCTGGTCACTTTCCTGAGCTGTGTTCCCCGTCCTCTATTCCTGGATTTCTCTGGGATAATCTTCCTTCTCTGTGCTGCAGACACAATTTATGTCTCTAGACTGGATTTATGGAGATTCTGGGGTTAAGCTGGCAGCAAAATGTTCATTTTCACCATAGAGTTTGCTTGACCTAGACACCTGGGATATGTACCTTGGGTCTTCTGCCCGATGTCCGAGTCTAGTGAGATCTCTGAAAGAACAATTCTCCCGGGTTACTTGCTCTGTTATTTGCTGTCTGTGCCGGGTGGAGGGATATGTCTGTATAGTCTCAGACCCAAGTCACTGAGTGCAGTCTCAGGAGATGGGAGGCAGCGGTGTGGGATCTCTGCAACTTGTCTCCAGTAAACATTTCATCTTCCACTGATTACTGAATACCAATATTTGAGTCCTGACCCTTACACTGTATAATTTATATTGTACATTACATACTCCTGACCCCTGCACTATATACTCTATATTGTACATTACATACTCCTGACCCCTGCACTATATACTCTATATTGTACATTACATACTCCTGACCCCTGCACAATATACTCTATGTTGTACATTACATCATTCTGATACTATATAGTCCTATCTTTTGTATCTTATATAATAAGTTGCACATTAAAGTGGATGTAAACCCACTCTCATCAATTACAAAGTACTGCCATAGTGATGATCTATAAGGCTATACATGCCTCCTGCATGTATCCTTACCTGTCAAATGTGTCCCATTTATCAGTTAGAAGCCCCCAAAAACAGCAGATTCAGTGGGTGGGTCTGTTATCGGCACTTGGTGGGCGGAGTCATGATATCAGCATAATCCATGCCCACTTCTACACTCCCTTTGGCCAGAGCGTGCACAGGGACAAAGCGCATTCATGGTAAAAACAGAGCGCGCTCACGGCCCCCTGTCATTTCTCTGTACACACATCAATCTCAAGTGACAGTCAGGGATGATCGGTGTGACGGAGGGTAAGCTGTGAGCACCGATCCTCCCTGCATGGCTTTTCATCATCTGTTTCTCTCCCTCCTGCGGCTTTCATCTGAAAAGCCATGCAGGGGGGATCGGTGTTTACAGCTGACCCCCCCCTCGCACCGATCATCCCTTACTGTCCTACTTCAGCGCTGTGTCCTCCTGCGCACACCCTCATCTTTCTCCGTGTGTCCCCGCTGTGTCTTCCTCCTCCGCCCCCCCTCGTCCTGATCTGTGTTCACATTCCTCCCCCCCTGTGTTCACATTCCTCCCCCCCCTGTGTTCACATTCCTCCCCCCCCCTGTGTTCACATTCCCCCCCCCCCTGTGTTCACATTCCTCCCCCCCCTGTGTTCACATTCCTCCCCCCCCTGTGTTCACATTCCTCCCCCCCTGTGTTCACATTCCTCCCCCCCTTGTGTTCACATTCCTCCCCCCCCTGTGTTCACATTCTTCCCCCCCTGTGTTCACATTCCTCCCCCGTGTCTTCCTCCTCCTCCGCTCTCTGCATCCGTGGTCTTCCCTCCCCCCTCTCTCCTCTCCCGAGGGCTGCGAGGGGGGGCAGGGCTTGTGAGTAGATCTGTGCGGGGGCAAGCTCGCTGTGCATCCTGTGATAACTGAGCAGAGTAACCTGTGTGTTACTCTGCTCAGTTTATGAATAGAGGGGAGACGCTGTCTTCCCTCCATTCATCTTCAATGCAGAGAAAGGACTGGGGAATGAATGTCCTCTGTCCCTATCTCTGTCTCATATGGAAGATGTCAGGGGTCTCCGTTTAGACCCCCGACATGTCACCAACACCCCCCACAGGACTGGTAAAAAAAAAATTGTAAAAAAAAAAAGATAAAAAATGAAATTGAAAAAAAAACTGACACAACAACCGCCCCCCAATACTGACACGGTCCAGAGCCCCAAGACCACTGACACTGACCACTACCCCACTGACACTGACCACTACCCCACTGACACTGACCACTACCCCACTGACACCAACCCCTACCCCACTGACACTGACCACTACCCCACTGACACTGACCACTACCCCACTGACACCAACCACTACCCCACTAACAATGACCACTACCCCACTGACATCATCCACTGACACTGACCACTGCCTCACTGACACAGACAACTACCCCACTGACATCGTCCACTGACACCGACCACTAGCCCACTGACACCGACCACTGCCCCACTGACATCGCCCACTGACACCGACCACTACCCCACTGACACCAACCACTACCCCACCCCCTTTTTCCAAAGCACTGTGAAAAAATATATTTAAAAAATAAAACCCCACCCTCTCATTAATAGTACAAAAATAAATTGTAAAAAAAATAATTAAAAATGTAATTGTAAAAATGTATAAAAAAAAATCCACTGGTCCCAAAAAACCTTTTGAAAAAAAAAATATTAAATTGTAAAATAATAAATGTCTGACACTGTCCACTATCCTGACACCATCCTGCATGTACTACCCACCACTGTAAACTCCGCATTCCTGTGATTTGCATCGCACTGCTGTTCAGATCACATGCGATGTCTGTGTGATGCGATTTCAGCCATACAAACTTATATGGCTGAAATCACATCACATTCGGAAAAAACACGCACAGGACTTTTTTTTTTGGTCAGCACCAGAATCGCATTGGTGTTCTTGTCCAAACTGTCAGTTTGCAGTGCGATATGCGAGCTGAAATGGGGGTGTCATTACCATTGTATGACACTCCCAGCAGTTTGCATATGGCAGTGTGAACTGCCGTGCGAGTCAGGTGCGATGTGGGAACCCGCAGTGGATTCTCAGGGTTCCCGAATCGCACCAGCGTGAACCGGGAACCCTGCAAATCCACTGGGGGTTCCCATATCGCACCCGACTCGCACGGCAGTTCACACTGCCATATGCGAACTGCTTAGGAGTGTCATATAATGATAATGAAACCCCCATTACAGCTCGTATATCGCACTGCGAACTGACAGGACATGAATCGGATCGCATAGGTATGAACAACTATGCGATTCTGGTGTGGACCAAAAAAAGGGTCCTGTGCTTGTTTGGTCCAAATGAGATGTGATTTCAGCCATACAGTTTGTATGACTGAAATCGCATCGCACAGACATCGCATGTGATCTGAACAGCAGTTGCGGTGCGAATCACTTGCGATCTCGCACAGCGCATTAATGCGAACCAGCCCTAAGTTCATTCAGCCTTACTGGGTGTAAGTATAAAAAGTGAGAAATCCACCCCTCCCCCACATCACACATCCGGGTAATATAGGAATTTTTCATATGTGATCAGGTGACCTCAGACACTGCAATATAACAATAATCAGAAGATCACTCAAGTTCGGACTAAATACATCTCCCCTAATCACTTCTCTATGTATATTCTCATGGCTGTTCACTGGAGCATTTCATCATGACATTGAACTCGGCCTCACCTCATGTTTTGAAAACATTTAATCAAAACACAGGACAAGCAGACAAATGTAGGATAGCTATAAGGGAGAGGAGAGGGAGGGGGGGGGGATTTGTGCACTGTTTACAGAAACTGTGAATGACTGCAGGCTAGTGCACAAGATATGTAAATATCCTGTCCCTCAAAGCATGGGGGCGGAACGGACTTTGGTTTTTATAGGGAAGTCCGTTTTATTCCACTGAACAATAAAAAGAGGATTGCTCAGCGCTGGATTAACTCTGTGTGGCAAGACTGGGCACAGATGATAGGAAATCTTATTCTCTACATTGTGATATCAAAGTGGTTTACATCCACATTACAGGAGGACTTACCTCTTTTGCACCCATTTCCTACCAGCTGGACATTTTATATCTGATGATGTGATTGGAGCACAGACTTTTACATGGTGATAATAATGTGATAACATCCTCAGACTTTGGAATCTTAACCACTTGCCGACCGAGGACGTCATATGACGTCCTTGACTTTGTGCAGTGATACCTGAATGATAGGGGCAGCTATAGGCATCATTCAGATATCACTGTCTTCTGCTGGAGATTCTCTGCACAATATGAATGATCATAGCGGCAGTTCCACTACTTGATCGTTCTTATAGGCAGTGGGAGGAGACGTCCCCCCCCCCTCCCGCCACCATCCGATGCTTCTATGGGCTCTCCTGTGCCATCGGGGGCCCGGAGAACGAATCGGCTGGTGCCAGCTCACAACAATCGAGATTTCCAGTGACCAGATGGATGCCAGTCATCTCAATGACCGTTGGAGACCCGGACGTGACGTTGTGACGTCACGCCCAGGTACCCAGAAGTAAACAAAGCCGTTGTCGACATGAGATCGATGAATTGTTTTTTCCCGATCTCATGCTTTCCAGCCTGGAGGAGAGATGTGGGGTCTTATTGACCCCACATCTCTCCATAAAGAGGACCTGTCACAGTGATTCATATTACAAGGGATGTTTACATTCCTTGTAATAGGAGTAAAAGTGATTAAAAAAACGTAAAAAAAAGTGTAAAAATAAAAAATATGAAGTAAAATAAAATACACTTTTTTTTTTTTTTTAAACGCCCCTGTCCCCGATAGCTTGCGCTCAGAAGCGAATACGCATGTACGTCCCGCCCACATATATATGTAAATGCCATTCAAACCGCACATGTGAGGTATCGTCACGTGCGTTAGAGCGTGTTCAAAAATTATAGCACTGACCTCCTCTGTAACTCGAAAATAGTAACCTGTAAAAAAAGTTCCAACATTTGGTGCCATTCCATGAGTGTGCGCAATTTTAAAGTGTGACATGCTGGGTATCTATTTACTCGGCGTAACATCATCTTTCTCATTATCTCTAAAAACTAGGCTAACTTTACGATTTTGTTATTTTTTAATTCATGAAACCGTTTTTTCCCCAAAAAAAGTGTTTAAAAAATTATTGCGCAAATACCATGCGAGAAAAAAAGCTTCAATGACTGCCATTTTATTCCCTAGGGTGTATGCTAAAAAATATATATATATATATATATATATAATGTTTGGGGGTTCTGATTAATATTCTAGCAAAAAAGTTTTAGATTTTTACATAAAGGAGAGAAGTGCCAGAATAGGCCCGTTGGACAAGTGGTTAAACAGAAAGTGATAATGAGGGGGAGGAGTCAATAACCCAAGGATGGTGGACTTCAGGGTCAGTCCAGTCTCCGTCTTGGTTGTTCTCCCCCATCCTCACTCTCTGACCTCTGGTGGGGCTCAGCCCCGCTGTTCTTCATGACTAAATCATACACTAAATAAGGAAGTGCAGGACTTCTTGTGTTGGAAAGATGGCAATGAGTGAGAGGGGGGAGGGGACACTCATCCTATAATCCCCTCATCACTGTCACTCCTATAAAAGACAGTTCTCATTGTTTCCTCACTCTCTGACTAAGGGCCATGAATAAAGAAATGATCTGGTAGGAGATCAGAGGACCCATTTACTCGTTACCTTGAGGGGGGAATTGTAAGATCCTCAGAGACAAAGCTGCCTGATGTGGGCGGAGTCCTGGTTTAGGGGAACCAATCAGCTCATGTCTAGTAATAATCTTTGTATTTCTATTTTAGTAGATGGACGGGAGATGAGGAAAACCTCAGAGGATTGTCTCACTTTGTCTCCAGACTGTAAAGTAGAAGATGAGGACATCACACAGTATAGTCCAGGAGAAAACCCGACTACCTCAAATGTCCATCCGGCACCACACAGTGTAGATGGACCATTGTATTCCTCTTATCCTGAGGAACCTCAGACTGTGCGGGACGGTGCCGGACCATCGTATTCCTCTTATCCTGAGGAACCTCAGACTGTGCGGGACAGTGCCGGACCATCGTATTCCTCTTATCCTGAGGAACCTCAGACTGTGCGGGACGGTGCCGGACCATCGTATTCCTCTTATCCTGAGGAACCTCAGACTGTGCGGGACGGTGCCGGACCATCGTATTCCTCTTATCCTGAGGAACCTCAGACTGTGCGGGACAGTGCCGGACCATCGTATTCCTCTTATCCTGAGGAACCTCAGACTGTGCGGGACGGTGCCAGACCATCGTTTTCCTCTTATCCTGAGGAACCTCAGACTGTGCGGGACGGTGCCGGACCATCGTATTCCTCTTATCATGAGGTACCTCAGACTGTGCGGGATGGTGCCGGACCATCGTATTCCTCTTATCCTGAGGAACCTCAGACTGTGCGGGACGGTGCCGGACCATCGTATTCCTCTTATCATGAGGTACCTCAGACTGTGCGGGATGGTGCCGGACCATCGTATTCCTCTTATCCTGAGGAACCTCAGACTGTGCGGGACGGTGCCGGACCATCGTATTCCTCTTATCCTGAGGAACCTCAGACTGTGCGGGACAGTGCCGGACCATCGTATTCCTCTTATCCTGAGGAACCTCAGACTGTGCGGGACGGTGCCAGACCATCGTTTTCCTCTTATCCTGAGGAACCTCAGACTGTGCGGGACGGTGCCGGACCATCGTATTCCTCTTATCATGAGGTACCTCAGACTGTGCAGGACGGTGCTGTCTTTCCAACACATAAGAGGTTTCCATGTCCTGAGTGCCGGAAATGTTTTTCACAGAAGACCCATCTTTCCACACATCAGAGATCTCACACGGGGGAGAAGCCTTTTTCCTGTTCTGTGTGCGGGAAATGTTTTTCGGATCAGTCCTGTTTTTCCAGACATCAGAGATCACACACGGGGGAGAAGCCTTATTCCTGTTCTGAGTGCGGGAAATGTTTTTCAATGAAGTCCAGTCTTTCCACACATCAGAGATCACACACGGGGGAGAAGCTTTTTTCCTGTTCTGAGTGCGGGAAATGTTATTCAATGAAGTCCAGTCTTTCCACACATCAGAGATCACACACGGGGGAGAAGCTTTTTTCCTGTCCTGAGTGCGGGAAATGTTTTTCACAGAAGTCCCATCTTTCCACACATCAGAGATCTCACACGGGGGAGAAGCCTTTTTCCTGTTCTGAGTGCGGGAAATGTTTTTCTAATCAGTCCAGTTTTTCCAATCATCAGAGATTTCACTCGGGGGAGAAGCCTTTTTCCTGTCCTGAGTGTGGGAAATGTTTTTCACAGAAGACCCATCTTTCCACACATCAAAGATCTCACACGGGGGAGAAGCCTTTTTTCTGTTCTGTGTGCGGGAAATGTTTTTCAGTGAAGTCCAATCTTTCCACACATCAGAGATCTCACACGGGGGAGAAGCCTTTTTGCTGTTCTGAGTGCGGGAAATGTTTTTCACAGAAGTCTGATCTTTCCACACATCGGAGATCTCACACGGGGGAGAAGCCTTTTTCCTGTTCTGAGTGCGGAAAATGTTTTTCAGATAAGTCCAGTCTTTCCACACATCAGAGATTTCACACGGGGGAGAAGCCTTTTTCCTGTTCTGAGTGCGGAAAATGTTTTTCAGTAAAGTTTAATCTTTCCAAACATCAGAGAACTCACACGGGGGAGAAGCCTTTTTCCTGTTCTGAGTGCGGGAAATGTTTTTCAGTGAAGTTTAATCTTTCCAAACATCAGAGATCTCACACGGGGGAGAAGCCTTTTTCCTGTTCTGAGTGCGGAAAATGTTTTTCAGATAAGTCCAGTCTTTCCAAACATCAGAGAACTCACACAGGGGAGAAGCCTTTTTCCTGTTCTGAGTGTGGAAAATGTTTTTCAGATAAGTCCAGTCTTTCCAAACATCAGAGATCTCACACGGGGGAGAAGCCTTTTTCCTGTTCTGAGTGTGGAAAATGTTTTTCAGATACGTCCAATCTTTCCAGACATCAGAGATCTCACATGGGGAAGAAGCCCTTTTTCCTGTTCTGAGTGCGGGAAATGTTTTTCACAAAAGGCCAATCTTTCCAAACATCAGAGATCTCACACGGGGGAGAAGCCGTATTCCTGTCCTGAGTGAGGGAATTGTTCCTCACTGAAGTCCTGTCTTCCTGTACATCAGGGGCCCCATACAACCCTCGAGGTGTATTAGTGAGTGCGTGAAATGTCTTGTCTGTGAATGTTGCTGGACATGTGGGGAAGAAGCACACCCTGATATACGGGTGAAACTCGAAAAATTCAAATATGGTGCAAAAGTTCATTTATTTCACTAATGAATGAATGAATGAAAACTTGTATAGCGCAACACATGCAAATTTAATCGCCTCTGGGCGCTTGTTGTTCCTTTCTCCTTTGAAATCAAAAGAGATGAGTCTTGATCTTTCTCCTGAATGCTAGGTGGTTCTCCTCCAACCGAATACTGGTTGGTAAAGCGTTCCATAGTCTGGGACCTTGGACCGCGAATCTTCTTTCTCCTTTGGACTTAAACTTGGCTTTCGGAATCTGGAGCAGATTTTGATTGGTGGATCGCAGAACGCGATTGGGATTGTGAGCTTTTATTTTTTCACATAGATAATGGGGGGCATTCCCATGAATACATCTATGCGTTAGGCAGAGAGCTTTAAAAACGATTCTGTCTTTCACTGGCAACCAATGAAGGGATCTCAGAGAAGGTGAGATTGATTCCCATGGTTTTTTCCCAGTCACAAGTCTAGCGGCCGTATTTTGCACGACTTGAAGACTAGCGATTTGGTACTTGGGGAGTCCGAGGTAAAGGGCATTTGCATAGTCTAATCTTGAATTCACAATTGCTCCCACCACGACTGGTACGTCTTTTTTGGGGATGAAAGAAGTCTGCGTAGTAGGCGTAGCAGATGGTGAGATCCGCTGACTACAGACCCAATTTGTGCGTCCATTGTCATGTAGGAGTCAAAGATGACCCCAAGACTTTTGACTTTGGTGCTAGGGGTGATGATTTTGCCCAAAATGGGCGGGGGTATCCAAGTTGTCCCTGGGTGATTCGTGCGCTTGGCATGAAACAGTAAAAGTTCTGTTTTTGCTCCGTTGAGTTTAAGATAACTCTTTGTCATCCAGTCCTCTACCAAAGAAAGGCATGTCTCTAGATTGAGGTGGTGATCCTTTTTATTGCATATGCGGAAGTACAGTTGCATGTCGTCTGCATATGAGTGATAAAGCAGTTTTTGGCTGCTAATTATTTCAAAAAGGGGATGAAGATAGATGTTGAATAACACCGGCGACAGGGGGGATCCTTGGGGGACTCCGCACGATACTGTGCGTTTCTCGGAAGTGAAAGGTCCCAGCTTCACAGTTTGCGATCGGTTTTCCAAAAAAGAGGAGAACCATGATAAGTCGCTTTCTGCGACTCTGGCTACACAGACTAGTCGAGTCAGTAATAGCTTATGGTCTACAGTGTCAAAGGCTGCGCATAGGTCCAACAGGACCAGGAGACAGGATTCGCCTTCGTCTGCGGCCTCAAGGGCGTCGTCCCATATTTTGAGCAGTGCTGTTTCCGTCCCGTGTCCAGGACGGAAGCCCGATTGGCATGGATCTAGTAAGTTGTGGGTATCTAGATGCTGTTGCAGCTGTTGTACCACTACTTTCTCCATTACCTTTGAGAGGACATTTGGGCCTGTTATGGGACGGCGGTGAGTTGGGTCTTTGGGATCAAGGGTAGGTTTTTTCAGAATGGGTTGAATTATGCCCTCTTTCAACTGGGAGGGCACTATGCCTTCCTTGAAGGATTGATTTATAAGCTGCGTGATCGGAGGCGCCAGGATGTCGGCGCATTCCTTCAGCAGTTTAGTGGGGATGATATCATTTGGCGCTGTGCCGTTACGCAAAGAATCAATGATAATCTTTGTGGCCTGTATAGTAATGGGTTCCAGGGTGAACTTACCTGATTGTGGCGAAATATTGATGGTGCTGTGTGAAGAATTACGGGAGGGATTGGGGGGGGTTTGGTTCTGCTGAATGCTTTCCCGGATTCCCTCAATTTTACTAATGAAGTAATCCGACAATTCATCGCAAAATTCTTGAGTGTCAGAGTTAGGGGCTTCTAGGCATCTTGGATTCATGGTCTGATTGACCAATCTGAAGAGTTCGTGGGGGCGATTTAGGGCGCTGTTGATAGCCTCGGAAAAATAATTTTTCTTGGCTTTGAAAATTTCTTTGTGGTAGTTCCTGGTTGATGCTTTGTAGATGGAGAGATTCGCCTCTGAAGAGCTTCTCTTCCTTCTACGCTCTTGTTTTAATAACGCCAATTGGTTGTTGAACCAGCTGGAGGTATTTTTCCGCATGTTGGTTTTATGTTTCGGCGCTATTAAGTCGGCTGACTGTAATAGTGCTGTGTTGATGGCATCCAGTGTTTCTACAGCCGTTTAGTTCGGCTGAATTGTTTTTATTTTGTTCCTTAACGTGGTTTTGAAGAATTCCGAGTGGAGCTTCTTCTGACATCTGGTCCAGTGTGTTGTCACTGGATTTGATGTTTTTGTTAAGGGGGGGAAATCGGAAATAATGAATTTAATCGCATGGTGATCTGTCCATGGCAAAAGTTCCTTTTCCAAGATTTTTATTCCAAATAAGATTGAGGGTGTGACCTGAAGTATGTGTGGGCCCACATACTAATTGCTGAAGTCCTAATCCTTCTAGCTGTTCAATACAGGCGTCGGCAACGGGGTCTTGTGAGGAGTTGGCCCAAAGATTAAAATCCCAGAGCAGCAAAAAGTGTTTGCTGTTAAGGGTATAGGTGGAGATAAAGTCCGTCAATGATAGTAAAAACTGCGATTTTGGCCCGGGTGGCCTATAGCAGAGTAAAATCTGTACGGTCTCCTGGGAGTTTATTTCCAGTTTCAGAGTAAGGGTTTCCATGAATGGAAGAGGATTTTGAAGGACTGGTTTAATGATCGTAAGATGCGTCTTATGGATCACCGCCAGGCCTCCTCCTCTTTGCCCTATTCTGTTTTCCATTATGATACGGTAGTTTTCTGGCACCAGTTCTCCTAGAATGGTGTTACAGTCGGCTGTGAGCCAGCTCTCTGTAATAAAGAGGCAGTCTAAGTCATGTTGCAATAAGAAATCATGGATTTCTAAACAATGTTTTACTGCCGATCTTGTATTGATCAATGCACATGATATGTGCTTAGGCTGGGGTAGGCGGCTGTGATGTTTGATAGTCGATCGCCGATCGTTTCTCAAAAGGCACAGAATTTTTAGGGGTTTTTTTGGTAATGGCTGGTAATAAAGCGGCACATTGCTTCAAGTCCCAAATGGTCTCTGCCGAGTATTGCAGTTTGACCTTGGTCGCCATATACCTGGGAGGGGGGGGGGGGTTAGAGTGGAGGATTTTCAAGGAGTGACTGAATCCTCCACCCAGGCTTGGTCCAGAGGAAGGCAAAAAACCCTGGCCGTAGCAGTGCCAATGTGCTACGGTGGGGAAAAAATTCCTTCCTGACCCCTTAATAGGCGATCGGCGAACCCTGGATCAAGTCCTAATTGTATTAAGGAGGGGGGATTGGGGCTGGGTGTACCAAGATGGCCACCGACCAGGCAGCAGGGTCCAGGCTGGGGTCCACCTAAGTAAATGGATCGGTGCTGCCTGGGGGGCCAGGAACAGTATCTGGGAGGAAAGGGGGGCTTTGCTGGGGTAGGGGGAGGCTTTCTGGCCCAACTAGGGTGGTTTGATGCCGGGCGTGAGGAGCGGCACGCCGCTAGGCCGCGGGTGAAGCCGCGGCCTTTCCTAAATCGCGGCTGCCGCGATTCCTCACTGGCCGGCGCGGATGTGTACAAAAACGCCCGAATGGTGTGAAACTTGGGGGATAGATGGCGGAGGGGGGTAGCACTGAGTGGGGGGTAGTGATGGGGTACTGGAAGAAAGGGGGAGAGCTGAGGGGGGTTGGGAAAGCTGCCTCGGCTTGTCTTGAAAAGGACGGCCGTGTGTAGTCCTAAGTGGGTGGCTTACCTGCTTGGCTCCCTGGCGAAGGGATGGAGGAGGAAGCCAGCGGGGATCAGGTAAGCCAGGGGGAGCCTAATGAGTCCCTGGAGGGGTGGAGGGAGCCTGCCTGACTGTCTGGCTGACTGGTCCCTGGCGAGAGCGACTCGTGCGGGAGGCCGGAGCGTCCTACTCTCCCACTGACACTGACTGACTGACTGAGCAGTCTCTAGCTAGGGGGGAGGAAAAAAAAAGGAGGTTTGGAGAGGCAATATGAAAATGCAACTTAAAAGGCTAGACTAATATATGAGAGAGACTCATTACATGCAAAGCAAGAGGGTTCAAGCCGTGATTTGTCATCATTGTGATGATTGTGGCTTCCAGCTCATGAAAACCCCAAATCCACAATCTCAGAAAATTCCAATATTCCATGCAATCAATAAAACACGGATTGTACAGAGAAGGATATGGCACCTCTGAAAAGTAGAAGCTGCGTATTAATTGTGTGAAAATAGTGCAGCGCTGCGTATCTATAAATCTTATATAAACAAATAATTATACATTCCATAAAACTATTTATGAAAAAAGAAAATGAATAAATGATAAAAAAAACAGTTCATATGGAGGTTTCCAAAGCTGTCACCGCTGTGAAAAATCCGATTTTAAATGGATCCAATATTCAGTGCGCACCCCCACCTGCTAAAATGCATGCTCACCTCAAGGGTGAGTATAAAACTCATAGACAGATCACTCCTCGTGTCCGATCACGATCCGTCCACTTTACCAATGGTAGTAATTCCTACAGTCTCCAGACTGCACCTCTGTGTGGGGAATCAACGTATAAATTGTCTCCAAACACCACCTTCCTCCATTCACTTATTAATAATCACTTCTATATCCCGGGGGGAAGGACATGAAAGAAAAAACACAAGTACCATAGTGCTCTCTGCTTCTGAATTTATTATAAAAGCCCCCCCTAAAAAGTTATGCAGGAACAAAAATTGTCTCTGGACAGCCGCACTCTGAACAAATTGTCACCTTTATTAAAAGAAGGACAGCACTACAAGTCACAGCAAAATAAAACCCGACTGCTGACGCGTTTCGCACTGAAACTAGTGCTTAGTCATAGCGAGAGTCCCTTAAAAAGTTACACTTACAAGAAATAACAATAAAAACAGCAGGTATCAAATCACCAGCTCACTCATCGCCGATCTAGACCCATGGCGCTTCCCTGACGTCACAGATAGGGCTCCTCCCTTCTAAACGCGTGTTGGCCTCTCATTGGCCTCCATCAGTAGATGGGTGGGTCAAATTACGTGAAACCTTATAAACCTGACTGTTGCCTAGGCAACCCTTCAGGCATCACCACAGTCTGTGAGGACACGCCCTCTTCCTGTGACTACAGAGCTCACATTTCATAGAGCTGGAGAGCGTGTCACCCGAATCTGCCAACCAGCAGGGCGCTCTCACTCGATCACACCGCTGAGCTCCGTGGTAATGTCTTGTTACATCGCACACTCATGTGGAGATTAGATTGTATCGCCATATACATACAATAAAAAACAAGTCTAAAATAAAATGAAAAGATGTTCCTATGTGATAAAACCCGAGGGTTTCTAATGTTAAAATAGCACAGCTTCTGCTGTTTAAAGGCTTTACTTTGCGTTCTGGATGAATGGCGAATCGTGATACAAATTCGTGAATTAACGTGAATGGCTCTTGCAGGGTGTGGGGTACTCCTGTTTCAGCCTCACCAATGACTCTTGTGTCTAGGGTCATCCTATGTCCACTAGGAGCATCGGATGACTGAGAACTGATATCTCGGATTACATGAGATGGGACAGTAATGATAATCCACAATATATTCAGAATATCCTGAACTATTACTGGTTGTTGATTCTGAATTTAACGTGTTAATTGAAAGATGTCATCACCTCCAGCTACCTGGCTGTAGTGTACGCTAAAGCTTGCTGTGATTGCATTCTATGGTCTATTGTGCTAATTAAGTTTGCTACTGTGGTGATGTGGATTGGAACTTGGTAGACAGTCTGGCTTCTGAAGACCTTTTTATTGTGTGATGCTAATTGACACTGTTTTGTGTGAATTTCTATTGATGATGTGTGTTGTGAATTAGCACAGTCTAAAAGGTCAGATGTCTGACTTGCCAGCTGTAGGTAATTAGAATTGGAGTCAGAATGTCTGACTAAAGGAATGTGTATTGTATAAGCAGGTGTCCATCTTAAAAGATTTGTATTGAGGGGGGCTCATTAGTACCCATTGTATGATGTTGTGGGTGGAGTTGGGTCATTGTTACTGACTGTATATAAAGAGCCTTATTTTCCCATTAAAGTATTTATCCGTTTGGAACCAGAGAACAGAGCTGTGTGTGTCTCGTTTCTGGGGGAATCCGTATGGGTCGTGTTTTCTGGATTGTGGAGTGTCGATAACTGTCTTGGTTTTGGAATGGAATATCTTAAACGTCTTTAACCCCTGCCCCATTTGGGGTTCTGTTCATGGACTTTCCCCGGGGGAATTGCTATGCACATATTTTATGAATAGACCCCTAAATGTCAGGAGACGTTTTATATAAAGATGGGAAGTATGGAGCAGATAAATGAATAGACCTCCTAGCAATGTTATTACCAGGCTGCAGCTAGGGGGAGCTCTAATGTGTGAGCACAGCAGAGTGATCCCATCTAGCTCACATTAACCCTTTCACTCTCAGATGTTTTTGCATTATTTTGGGCCTGAAGATTAGATAAAACCCCCAAACATATATTATCTGATAGCAGAGGCCCTGGAGAATAAAATGGTGGTGATTGTTAAGGTGTTCCTCGTAATTTAGCTGTTAGTGAACGTAATGAATACGAATTTATCCGAAGTTACGAGTTACCCGAAATAACAAATGCTGCATCTAAACGAATGGAACGTAATGAATTAATAATAATAACAAAACATTTTTCTTTGTTTCTGTTATAAAATGTTGTAAATGAGTACATTTCCTCCTTCACTGATGAGGCGGCACCAATGAGATGGCACTGACAATGGGCACTGATAGGCAACACTGATGGGCACTGAAGGGTATATATGAGTGGCACTGATTGGCATCTCCCTGGTGGTCCAGGGTAGCATACCTGGTAGGCATCCCTGGTGGTCCTGGGTGGGGGGCTGCACTGATAAACAATCAGCACAGACCCCCTGTCAGGAGAGCAGCCGATCGGCTCTCCTCTTGTCTGTCGATAAACGGCTCTTCCTGTTTACCCTGTGATTAGCTGTGATTGGACACAGCTGATCACGTGGTAAAGAGCCTCCCTAAGAGGCTCTTTACCGAAATCGGTGTGTCAGACTGACACACCACAAAAGAGATCCCCGGGCTGTGTACCCCGTAGGGCACGCGATTGCAGCTTATCCTTCTGGACATCATATGATGGGCAGTCAGTATAACTGAACCACTTCCTGGCCATCATTTTGCTATAGGCCGGGTGGGAAGGGGTTAAATGTCTTCACAGGTCATCAGGTTAAAGGTAACCCTGAATAATGAGCCTAGAGTGCAGTGGTCAGGAGAATATCATATACAGTGATCAGGAGTATATTATATACAGTGGTCAGGAGTATATCATATACAGGGGTCAGGAGTATATCATATACAGTGGTCAGGAGTATATCATATACAGGGGTCAGGAGTATATCATATACAGTGGTCAGGAGTATATCCTATACAGGGGTCAGGAGTATATCATATACAGTGGTCAGGAGTATATCATATACAGTGGTCAGGAGTATATCATATACAGTGGTCAGGAGTATATCATATACAGTGGTCAGGAGTATATCATATACAGGGGTCAGGAGTATATCATATACAGGGGTCAGGAGTATATCATATACAGAGGTCAGGAGTATATCATATACAGTGGTCAGGAGTATATCATATAGAGAGGTCAGGAGTATATATTATACAGTGGTCAGGAGTATATATTATACAGTGGTCAGGAGTATATATTATACAGTGGTCAGGGGTATATCCTATACAGAGGTCAGGAGTATATCCTATACAGGGGTCAGGAGTATATCCTATACAGGGGTCAGGAGTATATCCTATACAGGGGTCAGGAGTATATCCTATACAGGGGTCAGGAGTATATCCTATACAGGGGTCAGGAGTATATCCTATACAGAGGTCAGGAGTATATCATATACAGTGGTCAGGAGTATATCATATACAGTGGTCAGGAGTATATCATATACAGGGGTCAGGAGTATATCATATACAGGGGTCAGGAGTATATCATATACAGAGGTCAGGAGTATATCATATACAGTGATCAGGAGTATATCATATACAGGGGTCAGGAGTATATCATATACAGGGGTCAGGAGTATATCATATACAGAGGTCAGGAGTATATCATATACAGGAGTCCCCAAACACTTTTTAGGACAATAATTTTAATATTAGCCTTTAAAATTAGCACTTTAGATTTCAAACGTTCGAGTCCCATAGACTTTAACAGGGTTCTAAAGTTCACGCGAACTTGCCGCGAATACCCCCAAAATGTTCATTGTTCGGTGAACAGGCAATACTCGAAGCTCATCCCTAGTCAGGAGTATATCATATACAGAGGTCAGGAGTATATCATATACAGGAGTCAGGATTATATCATATACAGTGATCAGGAGTATATCATATACAGAGGTCAGGAGTATATCGTATACAGGGGTCAGGATTATATCATATACAGTGGTCAGGAGTATATCATATACAGGGGTCAGGAGTATATCATATACAGAGGTCAGGAGTATATCATATACAGTGATCAGGAGTATATCATATACAGAGGTCAGGAGTATATCATATACAGGAGTCAGGAGTATATCATATACAGGGGTCAGAAGTATATCATATACAGGGGTCAGGGTCTTCTACTGACAACAATTATAGAGAAAAGTATCTCCTGTACGGTTCTCTCCTTGACATATCGTAGAATGAAGCCGTATTGTTCTTTCAGTGTCATCATCCCGTGTTCTGTCCATTTCCACACCGACACCAACATCTCCTCCACCATCCCGCTGTATTTGTTGTCTCACCACGTTTCCAATGATGGAGATCCAGAGACTGACCAGAGTCTTCTTCTCCATGTCACCAGACCACCTCTTCCTCTACTATTGGGGTGCTGGGCCTTTCTATGACTACTCAGGACCCCCAACCTCTTCTATAGGATTGTGAAGATTTCTATCCTATTTACTAAGAAGCTGAAGAAGATGTCCATGATGTAGATGAGGGTCACATATAGTATGAGCAGCATCACCCTTCTCTCTGTCACCAAGACCTAGTCTGGCAATGCCCAGAATGATACCAATTAGTCTCTGATCAATCTCACGGGTTGGATGGAATTTCTCCTTTTCATTATTTCCAGGTGACCATGAATTAGAGTTCCAATATCTCCCCCGTGTTCTGCAGACAGATATACATTTCCCGATGTCTTATGTTGTACGGATCCCTCATGTTCCCCGATACGAGATCATACATTGGACTTGTTCAACTTTCCAACCCGGAGGGAATGGACTGGGCAAGATTCTCTCCCCATGTTGAGGGTATGTGGTTTGGTATGGTTCAGGAGGAGGCATGCTCACTCCCCACCCCCCACCCTTCCCTGGGCTGCATGCTCTAATAAGGGTCTAGTATGAATTTCTTGGTGGTGGGGGGTCCATAAAGGTTTTTTTATTACTTTTATTAAACTTACATTCGCCGGCCAACCAGCAAATCCCCAGTTGACAGCTGAATAAGCCTGGTGGGTGTACATCACTGGGTGTTAGGACACTTGTGGCAACCAATCGCCTAAACAAGCCAAATTCTGTTCAAACCCAGAGCTCATTTTAAGTGGTCGCTTTATTGATCCATTACATTGGTGACCAAAGGGAGAAGGACCCCCTTATATCAGTGGTCAGTGTGGTGGTTCCTTACATTGGTGACCCATGAGAGAAGGACCTCCTTATATCAGTGGTCAGTGTAGTGGTTCCTTACATTGGTTACCAATGGGAGAGGAACACCTTATATCAGAGGTCAGTGGAGAATGACATTCTTACATCGTCATTGGAGGGAAGACTGCCCCCCTACTTATAGATCATTGATATTCGTTGCTCAAGGAACCCCTAGAACCCTTTGGAGGAACCCTGGCTGAGAAAGTCTGGACTAGTCAGTAATATATTTCTCTCCCCCTATGGTGGGAGTGGAGATGACCCATCTATAAGGATATACAGTACCAGAGGCGGCTCTAGGCTTTGTGAGGCCTCAGACAAAACTTGGACATGAGACCCCACTCACACCCATAATAGGAAAAATAATTCAAGTGAAAAATGTATAAATTTCATATATAAAGCGCCGTAAATCCTTTGAATGATGAATTCACAGTTTCTAGAATTTTCTCTCGCCAATAAACCAATTTAATCAAAGATCATTAAATATCGGTCAGATGGTCCTCTCTGGAATTCAGCTTGGTGGCTCCTATATTCTTCTCTCCACAGTCCACACACGTCTGACTCCTCCCGTGACCCCTGTCCAGGCAGCACTCCCACTCTTGACTCTTCTGTAGGCTCCCCCCAGAGACTGCCGACATGACATTGATAAAAAACAATGTTATTTAATAATTAGGTTAATGTATATTGTTTGGTGGGAATGTAACTTTATTATTTTATTAATATGTGGTGTATAATGTGTGCTGATTCCTGTTCAGCTTTTGTATTTCTCACTTCCTCACACTGTAATCCCGCTACATCACACGAGATTACAGCGAAAGAAGCCGTTCTCCGGAGTTTCCAGCTGTTTGTAGATCGCTCCTCATCTCAACATGAGAATCGATCTACAAAGCTTCAAAAAACGGGTAATCGGAGGAGAGCGATCTCCCCTGAGAACTGAATAGCGCTATTTTACCGCACTTTCATACAGGGACACCCATGAGACGTTTCTCTAGGATGCAGTTCCTCTAATCTCCACAAGATGGTGATCTCACTTCTACCATAGGGAAAAGAAGTCTCTATGGAAGACAGGAAGTGATGTCAGGGACAGACAGGAAGTTCCGGTGAGAGGTGAGTCGGGAGGAAGTAGAGAGAAGACATTGCTGGAAGAGGCAGCAGAGGAGGTAATAAAATCTTATCTTCTATTTACACCCAGTAACCCCGTCATGTCCGTCCTCTTCCTCCATAGTCACTGTGACGTCTTTTATCTCCAGCAGATGATGATACACACATATATAGGGCCAGATTCAGGTAGATGAGAGTATCTTTCCTCTGGAGTAACGCTTCTCATTTACGTTACTCTGAAGACCCTTTCAGCGCAAGTCCTGTAATTCACATAGCAGTTGCGCGTAAACTTGCGCCAGAGTAACGATAATGCGCTGGCGTAACCCGACGCAAGTGGAAGTGGGTGTGATCATATGTAAATGATGGGCGGAGCCCAGCGCAGAGGCTTACGTTCAGCGCATCAACCACGGAGCATGCGCAGTGAGTGAGGCTCCACTCGCCCCCTTTGTGCGCATGCTCACAACTTCCGTCGGCACCACTGCACGGGAAACGTCAGCGCAATGCCTTCCGTTGGGCGTTTAAATGCGCCCGTAGAAGCGCCATTCCGGCACTAAAGTATATCCTGCTCCCCCTCCCCGCAGTGATGTTACTTTTGTTCTGAGATGGCTGCTCCCGTTCCCCGCAAACACACAGGAGAAAGCTGAACTTTAATGGCCAGGAGCTGTCAGCCATCATCTCGGCTATGGAGACCTATGATGTCTTCCTCCATGGCTGTAAAATTTGACAGACAAGCATGGACAGAGGTGTTGTCCTGCAAGTTGGGGTGCTCAGCTAGCTCTTATCGTCGGTAACGCTGCTGTAGCTGCTCTCCTGCTGACCTGTGGCCATCTGGAGTAAAGATAAAGCAGCCTTTTGTAGAAATAACTTTGCGCCGGACGGACGAGATACGCGCGGCGCATGTAGCCAGCGTATGGTGCTAATCCGTTCGTGAATTGGTAAAAATCCCTCATTTGCATATTTGCAGGGGAAATCAATGGGCGCGACTGATGCGCCCAGCGAAAATAAGCGCTGACGATACTCTGGCGTCGGAACGTTCCGCCGGTCGCAAATGACCCGTTATTGGGCGCATCTAGTTTGGTGGGTACGGGCACATAGAAAAGACGGCGCATCATCACAGTTACGCGGCGCATATCCAAATACTCCAGCGCAAGTGTTCGTGAATCTGGCCCATAGTGTGGAGACCTAGATTAACCCCTCCAGGGTCAGAACATTCCCCCACTTACAGGGCCGGAACATTCTCTTCATTTCAGTTTATAGTAACAAATTATACGATAATACGGGTTGGGGGTTTTAGTTAGAGGTGGACTTATGATACTTGTGTTTGATTTTATAATCTTTATGGAGGAGGAAATAACTATTCCTGATGTCTGTGAAGGTTCAACACAAGGGATGTGTCTGGATGATGACTTTATCTTTGTAAGTATCAGGTGATGTCACTGTCTATTTCCCTATGTAGGAGGATTTAGAAGGACACAAGGATCTCTACAAGGACGTCATGATGGACAATCAGCCGCCCCTCACATCACCGGGTAAGAGGAGACTTTATTGTAAAGGAGAGAGCAGTACGGAGGCTCCACCTAGATCCCCCATCATCTGATAAACACATAGAAACAATGGATTCAGTCAGTGTGTGTGTTTCCTACAGATGGATCCAGTAATGGGAACCCACCAGAGAGATGTCCCCGTCCTCTGTATTCCCGGGATTCCACACAGGAAGGTCACACCATCCCCCACCACCATCAGGTAGATGAGGAACAATCACTGATCGTATCATTAGGATCTGTACATTATCTGCATTGTTACCATTGATGTCATTTTTATTATATATTCAGAGTGGAAACCTGAGAGATCCTAAAGTTGAGATTAAAGAAGAGATAAAGGAGGAGGATGATGAGGATGGAGTGATGGAGGAAGAACACACCATCCCCCACCATCATCAGGTAGATGAGGAACAATTATTGGTGGTTATGATTTATACACAAACATGTTTATTACAATGAATGTTTTATTATATATTCAGAGTGGAAACCTCTGGGGTGATAATATTGTTGTCAAAGAAGAGTATAAAGAGGAGGATGAGGAGTATGGAGTGATGGAGGAGTTTTCAGAAGGACACAAGGATATGATGGAGCCACCTAATACCAGGAACCCACCAGAGAGATGTCCCCGTCCTCTGTATTCCCGGGATTCCACACAGGTAGGTCACACCATCCCCCACTGTTACAAGGTCGGTGGGGCGGAGCATCTAGAACATGGACTGGTGGAGATGATGTGTGGGTTTTGTATGTAAGTTTATATCTTACAGATGATATTCTCTCTCATTCTCTTGGTTTAGAGTGGAGATCCAATCGATATAGAATTTGAGGTGAAATCAGAAGAAGAAGAGAGGTATGTGAGGGATGATCAGCAGTCTATGGAGGAGGATGGAATAACGGGGACATTTATAGAGGAGGACACTCCTACAGAGATCAGCACAGGTGGGTCATTAACACTAAATCCATTCCTCCACCCATACTGCTCACTAGGGATGAGCCTGATGTTGGAGTTGAACGTAAGTTCGACTCCAACATCAGTTGTTCACCGAAATATTTGGGGTGTTCGCTGCAAATTCAAAAGCCGCAGAACACCTATAGGAGGAATCAAAAATGCTAATTTTAAAGGTTAATATGCAAGTTATTGTCCTAAGAAGTGTTTGGGGACCCGGGTCCTGCCCCAGGGGAGTTTTTTGGGACCCGGGTCCTGCCCCAGGGGAGTGTTTGGGGACCCCGGTCCTGCCCCAGGGGAGTGTTTGGGGACCCCGGTCCTGCCCCAGGGGAGTTTCTTGTGACCCGGGTCCTGCCCCAGGGGAGTGTTTGGGGACCCCTGTCCTGCCCCAGGGGAGTGTTTGGGGACCCCTGTCCTGCCCCAGGGGAGTGTTTGGGGACCCCGGTCCTGCCCCAGGGGAGTGTTTGGGGACCCGGGTCCTGCCCCAGGGGACATGTATCAATGCAAAAAAGTTCCGGGTGCAGTGATTTTAATAATGCTTAAAGTGAAACAATAAAAGTGAAATGTTCCTTTAAATTTTGTACCTGGGGGGTGTCTATAGTATGCCTGTAAAGTGGCGCGTGTTTCCCGTGTGTAGAACTGTCCCTGCACAAAATGACATTTCTAAAGGAAAAAAGTAATTTAAAACTGATCGTGGCTGTAATGAATTGTAGGGTCCCGACAATACAAATAAAACTCATTGAAAAAACGGCATGGACCCCCCCCCCCCCCCCCCCCGAGTCCATTAACAGACCCTTTCTGCACCCCACCCCCACCCCAAGGCACCTTGTCCCAATTTTGATGGGGACAAAGGGCCACATCGTCACAACCCTTGCCTGGTGGGGGGTTTATTGGAATCTTGAAGCCCCTTTAACAAGAGGACTCCCAGATCCTGCCCCCCCCCCTCATGTGAATTGGTAACGGGTACCATTTTACAAAAATATTGTAAAAAAAGACAAGAGACGAGTCCTTATTAAAAAAGTAATAAAAAGATTCAAATGTCCAGCGATGTCCATTCATCTTCTATTCCGCCGCGATGAACAGAAGAAAAAAAAAAAAGCCGCAACAGCTCCACCCCCCTGGGAGGCTCCCGCCGACTGACGCTTCTTTCGCTTTGACAGCTGTGGGCGGGGCCACCGTGTGACGTAAACAGGTGCCCCCCCCCCCCCCCCCCCCCCTCAGCTATATAACAGCTGTCACCAGCAGGAGAAGCATTACTCGGCAGAGCCTCCCATAGAGGTGGAACTGTTGCAGCATTTTTTTTTTTTACTTTTGTGGTCGGACGGCGCCGGATGGATTTACATAGCTGCACTTTTTTTATTATTATTATTTTTTTTTAATAAAGGACTTGTCCCGAAGTGTCTTTTGTAAAAAATAATATTTTTTTGGGAAATGGGAGAGACAATGGCAACCTTTACCAAGGGGGGGGCGGAATCTGCCTCTCTCGTCCCCCTTCTTTTCCTGTGGCCTGCCAGGTTGTGTGCCCGGATAAGGGCCTGGCATGGATTTTGGGGGACCCTCACGCAATTTTTCTTTTTAATTTTGGTTTGGGGTTCCTCTTTTATTATTCATACCAGACCCGAAGGACCCTCGTCCTATAATCCCCTCATCACTGTCACTCCTATAAAATACAGTTCTCGTTGTTTCCTCACTCTCTGACTAAGGTCCATGAATAAAGAAATGATCTGGTAGGAGATCAGAGGAGCCATTTACTAGTTACCTTGAGGGGGGAATTGTAAGATCCTCAGAGACAAAGCTGCCTGATGTGGGCGGAGTCCTGGTTTAGGGGAACCAATCAGCTCATGTCTAGTAATAATCTTTGTATTTCTATTTTAGTAGATGGACGGGAGATGAGGAAAACCTCAGAGGATTGTCTCACTTTGTCTCCAGACTGTAAAGTAGAAGATGAGGACATCACACAGTATAGTCCAGGAGAAAACCTGACTACCTCAAATGTCCATCCGGCACCACACAGTGTAGAAGGACCACCGTATTCCTCTTATCCTGAGGAACCTCAGACTGTGCGGGACAGTGCCGGACCATCGTATTCCTCTTATCCTGAGGAACCTCAGACTGTGCAGGACGGTGCCGGACCATCGTATTCCTCTTATCCTGAGGAACCTCAGACTGTGCGGGACGGTGCCGGACCATCGTATTCCTCTTATCCTGAGGAACCTCAGACTGTGCGGGACGGTGCCGTCCTTCCAACAGATACGTTTTTCTGTGCTGAGTGTGGGAAATGTTTCAGTTCCAAAAGCAGTCTTTATGTGCATAAAAAATCTCACACAGGGGAGAAGCCTTTTTCCTGTCCTGAGTGTGGAAAATGTTTTTCACAGAAGTCCAATCTTTCCACACATCAGAAATCTCATACAGGGGAGAAGCCTTTTTCCTGTCCTGAGTGCGGGAAATGTTTCTTACAGAAGTCCTATCTTTTTATACATCAGAGATCTCACACGGGGGAGAAGCCTTTTTCCTGTTCTGAGTGCGGGAAATGTTTTTCATATAAGTCCCATTTTTACAGACATCAGAGATATCACACAAGGGAGTTACTTTTTTCCTGTTCTGAGTGCGGAAAATGTTTTTCAGAGAAATCCAGTCTTTCCACACATCAGAGATCGCACACAGGGGAGAAGCCTTTTTCCTGTTCTGAGTGCGGAAAATGTTTTTCAGAGAAATCCAGTCTTTCCACACATCAGAGATCGCACACAGGGGAGAAGCCTTTTTCCTGTTCTGAGTGCGGAAAATGTTTTTCAGAGAAATCCAGTCTTTGCACACATCAGCGATCACACACAGGGGAGAAGCCTTTTTCCTGTTCTGAGTGCGGAAAATGTTTTTCAATGAAGTCTCATCTTTCCACACATCAGAAAATACACACGGGGAGAAGCCTTTTTCCTGTTTTGAGTGCGGAAAATGTTTTTCAGAGAAATCCAGTCTTTCCACACATCAGCGATCACACACAGGGGAGAAGCCTTTTTCCTGTTCTGAGTGCGGAAAATGTTTTTCAATGAAGTCTCATCTTTCCACACATCAGAAAATACACACGGGGGAGAAGCCTTTTTCCTGTTCTGAGTGCGGAAAATGTTTTTCAGAGAAATCCAGTCTTTCCACACATCAGAGATCGCACACAGGGGAGAAGCCTTTTTCCTGTTCTGAGTGCGGAAAATGTTTTTCAGAGAAATCCAGTCTTTCCAAACATCAGAGATCTCACACGGGGGAGAAGCCCTTTTCCTGTTCTGAGTGCGAAAAATGTTTTTCATATAAGTCCAATCTTTCCAAACATCAGAGATCTCACAGGGGGGAGAAGCCATATTCTTGCCATGAGTGTGGTAAATGTTTTTCATATAAGTCCTATCTTTCCTCACATCGGAGATCTCACACGGGGGAGAAGCCGTATTCCTGTCCTGAGTGCAGGAAATGTTTTTCACAGAAGTCCCATAATATCAATGTATTGTAAGGCTTGCTAGAGTTTCCCCATAATATCAATGCATTGTAAGGCTTGCTAGAGTTCCCCCATAATATCAATGTATTGTGAGGCTTGCTAGAGTTCCCCCATAATATCAATGCATTGTAAGGCTTTCGCTAGTTCCCCCATAATATCAATGCATTGTAAGGCTTGCTTTAGCTCCCCCATAATATCAATGCATTGTAAGGCTTGCTAGAGTTCCCCCATAATATCAATGTATTGTGAGGCTTGCTAGAGTTCCCCCATAATATCAATGCATTGTAAGGCTAGAGTTCCCCCATAATATCAATGCATTGTAAGGCTTGCTAGAGTTCCCCCATAATATCAATGCTTGTAGAGATGTATCCTATAACCCAGAACCATTAGGATTAATTACACAGAAGCTAGAAACAGCCTTGCAATATGTTATTGTGTACCTGCAATAGAACAAATACATCTTGCATAACAAGATAGGGCATGCGGTAGAACAAGTCTTAGCTGGTTACACGCTCAGGAATGTTGTATAATTGTGACGTACTGTATTACTTGTATAAACTAATTACTTTACTACGATTGGCTGAACCAAGGGCGTTCCTTTTCTTGTATGTTTTGAATAAGTGCAGTGCCCACGAGGAATAAAATTGTAGTTTTTGATTCACCATATCCCTGCATGTGTCTTGACTAACCGATGCATCAGAGAGTCTCTGTAACAGAATGAACCGTGACAGACTGAGATTCTCCTATGTCTAGGGTCACCTTATGTCCACTAGGGCCATAGGGTGACAAAGAATCACAATTCATATATTACATGAGATGGGACATTAATAATAATTCATATTGCAGGACTGGAATATTACAAAGTGGATGTCTTGAGATATCACAAGCTGTTGCCTATTCAATATGGGCACACATGCTTTTGAAAGGTGTTAATTGCATCAGGGCCTGAACGACCTTTTGATTGTGTGATTCATTGTGTCTAAAACAATGTGTTAAATTCTCTATTCAGATGTACTGAATTAGGATGTCATTATCTCAAGGAATGTATCTGTCAGTATCAGTGCCAAATTGTCTGTCTAGATAATGTGATTGAGGATCCTGATATGTGTGAAGATTATCTGTGATTGTGTATTATTCAAAAGGAAAAATCATTGTGTGATAGTATTTGGTTTTGATGACATCCTCTCTGAGTTAACATTATTGATGATGCGGTGCCGACGTGTACATAATTAGCTTACCTGAATGCCTTTTAGAATGTGATTGAAGCCCCCCCATGGTGTGAAGGGGGGTGGAGATTGTATTGTCCTGTGATTACTGCCACATGCTTGTAAACTGTATAAGAAGCTGAGAAAATGCCATTAAAGTGTTCATATCCTTGGAAGCAAGACCAGAGCAGAGTCTCGTGATTATGGGAATTGATATGGATCGTGTATGCAGTATTGTCGGAGTGTGTCAGATAAGCTTGTCATGGTTGGATGGAAGGTCGTAAACGGTGGTGACCGTTAGTCTCCATACATCCAGAAGTCCTGAAGCCCGGGTCCAGTTGAACCACCAACCTCACAGGTGGAATGAGAAGAATTGCTGGTGGTGTTGTCACCTGTCACAGCAGTCCCACCTGGTTTCCCGGCCAATGCACCAGATAAATGTTGCAGCAAAATGGCTCTTTGAGTTCTGGGAAACCAGAAATGGACTCCGGACACGGACTCCAGGAAAACAAAGCTTTTATTTCACCAGGGAAATGACCCAGCACCGACTTCCTGCTTCTGTGATTCCGACCCAACAACACGTTCTTGCAGCCGGTCTATAATCTCTCGGTCAAATGTTCCCTTTACACAATGTGTAAAAAGAGGGGACGGGGGGGTAAGGGGAAATCTGCGCTTAGTGAGGAAAACAGTGGTGGTAAAGAATCAATTAAGAAAAGGTCCTGGGAGGGACGTGCTGCTGCTAAACACTACAACTTAGATATAAAGTGTGGAAGAGTATGTACAAAAACAGTGTAGCGCTGGACAGCATGTACCCTATAGATTAATATATAGGCAACGAGTATATGTCAATAAATATAAACAATGTTAGTTCAATATATAAAGTGTGCACAAATATTATAACCCTGTGAAAAAACAGTATAGCACTGAACAGCAGGTACCCAATAAATGAATATATAAGGTAACAACAATATAGGTCATAAAGTGACTAGTTCGGCACATAAAGTGTAAAACAAATAAAGTCCACAGGAAAAGCAGGGGGTATTACACCCTTCCAGTTCAAGTGATGAGAAATGCAGGTGGTGATAATCCAATTCAGAAGTCCACGAGTGAAAAAAGACAATTCAGGTATCTGTGACCCAACACCAGTGAAAATAAAGGCTTCCCGGAAAGCCTGTGACTTTTCCCTTTCAGGAGTAGAATAAACAGGCATAGCAGGAGATTGTGATCCCTTAGGCCTCTTTCACACGGAGCGGTTCATTTTTCGGTCCGCTCCGTGTGTCCGTCGGCTCAGCGGGGGGGTCTCCGCTGAGCTGTCAGGCGGACAGGGCGGTCCCCGCACACTGTGCAGGGACCGCCCTGTCTCTCCTCTGCTATCCCCTATGGGGAATCGGATGGAAATGGACCGTCTGTCCGTTTGCATCCGATCCGATCGGCCGGACGGAAGAAAAATAGGGTTTTCTTCCGTCCGCAAAAGCGGATGCGGATCTTGCGGACGTTAAGTGGATGCATCATCCGCTAACGGACCCGCTCACATAGGGGCCCATTACAAGTCCGTAAACTGACTCGTAATGAGCGGACCAACGGTCCACTCATGTGAAAGGGGCCTTAGGTTGTCAGAAGCAAATCGGCATCTCTCCACAGGCTGGATAGTAGAATCCACAGCTCCTCATAAGGTTAACCAATGTTTCCAGGTGGAACTCGCATAGATGTTGTATATGAGCGTGTGTTAACAAACACCATATGGGGAGAAGGAAAGGGACAATCCCATAGTGTAAGCGTATAAAACAAAGGGATTTATTTAAAAAATATATAAAAGGTGTAACATAAAATAACTCTCATTCATAGAGAGTGATACAAAGTCCTTGCAAGGATAAAAAGCTCCGTGTAGTGTCAGACCGCCTGAGGCCGTTAGCGCATGCGCAATGCGTGTGTGTCTGCCCGATGATCGTTTTGTTGTAATGACGTCATCAGGGGGAAACGTACCCCGTTGCGCACACGCTATTTAAGCAGCCCAAAAAGTGAGCAAGACAAGCTCATTGGATGAAGGCGGAACTAAAACGGAGCAGACAATAGGCTGATATTACCACTTGATTACAAATGGAGATCACCATGCCATGGTTAAAAAGGCGTATTACCGCTCAGGAGGATTAAATTAAATTCAATTATATAATATATTATATTATAATATATAATAATAATTTATAATAAATAAATAAATATATATATATATATATATATATATATATATATATATAAATTTAATTTAAATAAGTATATATATATTATAATATTATACACTACAGATTTGACTCCCAACTCTTCACTTATGAAGTTTTTTTTTGCACCCTTATACTTCTTTACACCTTTTTCATTTCATACTCCCACCATCATATGCACCAGGTAACACTGCTACATTCCACTCTCACATGTTTTACCCTATTAGCACATCCTATTACTTTATGTAGTAGATTTACAGATATTTAATCAACTACAATCCACTCAACTACTGCATCTACTTTTTTATCATTCTACTCCCAGAAACAATTTGACCATTTTTGTTTCTAATTAGATATATATATATATATATACATTCTGATTTATTTGGGATTGTACCACAGGTGCCGCCCCTCCCCCTCCCCCCTTTCTCCTTCCCTCCGGAGGCAGTACAGCGTTTGGCTCCTTGCAAGCCCACTATCTCGCCGGGTCTCCTGTCTCTCTGGGGAGCTGGGAATCGCCACGGAATTTCACGGATCCTGTACCTGGTTTACTTTTCTGGCTATAAGAACATTCATCCCTTCCGATAGTGGGAATTATTAGTGTATTCATTTACACACTCACTTCATGTATGCTTAGATATGTTTCAAGTTGTATAAAAATGTCTTTATATATTTTTACAGTAACCTTTCCCCCTGAAGATGACCACAAAGGTCGAAACGTGTCAGGGATTCTTCATGGTTACTACATTTCCTGTATTACTGCGAATGTTGGTGTTTGTACTATGCACGATTGAACATCATGCTGTATGATATAGCCAGTATCCATTGTTTTCAATTTCACTATGTCATTGAAATAAACCGCGTAATTTCACTGGTTTATATTTAAAAAGCACAGCTTCTGCTGTTAAAAGGCTATACTTAGCGTTCTGGACGAATGATGGATCGTGAGACAGATTCGTGAATTATCGTGAATAAAAACCGTGTGTTTTAATATACACACTAAAAGAATTACAGGTACATTTACAATACAGTAATAATATCTTCAAATAAGAGTTCAAAAATAATTGAACAGTCCTTAGAATGCTTGTTAAGATGGCCGCTTGCCAATGTATGCTTGAGAGATGTCTGTGTGTGTCCTTCTTGATGGTAGATGGTGAGAAGAAGGCTGAAGTGAAGAAGGCTCCCGAGCAGAAGGCTCACTTTCCTTAAATATCCTACAACTCTTTTGTTTGACTTTCGCGCTGAAAACTAACCACTCCCACAGGGAGTGATCTAGAATGAATCATGAATACAACATCTGGTTTCAATATTTATCAACTTCATCCTGAACATTAGACTAATCAATCACTGATATTTTTCAAAGGATGTGGCTTGGCTCTTAATTAAAAGGGAAATGGAGGTTGAGCTAGGTTCAACATTCAGTAGATAACATTACAAAAAGACATCTGGAATAAGAGTTCCATGCACATGCATATATTTACAAAATCCATCAAACCTGTCAGCTTCTGGGATTTCAAAGCTCGAGTTCAAGGGATCACATCAGGAGATTATTAGCTCAAAAGGTCTCATACTCTCACTCAAGTTAAATAAGAGAAAATATATATGATTTAAAAATTCTATCCAGATAGAATTTTTAAATTTTAGAATATAACATTCCCCTCTGAAATATGAATAATGGTCATATTTTCCTAATCATTTATACAAACATTCATGTCACACGCACTCTGACTTTGATCCAATAACTCCAAATGTATTGTCACCTGTAACCGAATTTGCAACTCCAGAACCCAATCTTCTCTTAAGCCTATTTTGCAACATATCATCACCTTTCTTGATTTCATTTCTGATTTGCTTATACAATTTTTTCATTCTAAACATTAAATATAATTGATATATAATGCATAACATAATAATAATAAAAATAATAACTATAGGGTGCGATAAAATATTTCCTGCTGCGGAGGTAATTGAAGTTTTTCCCCAAATAGAAATACTATTTTTGAATTGCCACCACCAACGTAAGCCTGTTAACGTAGTCCATTGATGAACTATTTCTTGTAGATTCCCTTGCTCATGTTTGAACAATATTTCTGCATGCTTAAGTTCTTTAGCTAAAGCCATTATTAAACCTTGATCCTTTTGAATTACATTAACCCATTCCCTCCAAGGGAATTCATCTATCTGAGATATATTGTATAGTGATGAACTGACACTAATATTTCTCAATAATAAATTAGATAAATTTGATCTCAAACCATTAACATTTATGGCCACTAAATCTCCCTCTACACAATACAAACCCCGAGTTATGTTCTCTGTGTTTGTACAAGAGGAAAAAAAAGTGTTAACCCTTTCTGTATCTCTCATGATCTGAAAACAAACCTTCCTTTTATCTACAAGAGTAATTAATTCGGAAGAAGTTTCAACTTTCTCTATTCTTGCTGAACATAATGTATGATTATGATAACAAGAATGAAATATGCTTTTATCTTGATTAGGTAAACAAATAACTTTAGATTGAAATTGTAAACATGATGACAGATCTAATTGTTCTAATTCAAAATTATCCTTGTTAAACGCAAAATCTGTATACTGCAATTTATAATATAATAATTGAGTATCACTAATTGGTAATCCCAAAACAGTAATTGGAACCAAAATTTGTTCTCTCCCTGCTATTGGAATCATAGAAGAACTATAACATATATACTGTCTACATCCTATCCATTTATTTACCCATAAATCAGTATGATTTCTTGCATATGCATATTCTCTGGGCAAATTCTGTAAAATGCCAAAAGGGGTAACTCCACCTTGAAATGCCTGTGCAATTATTTTAAAATTAGTGGAATATTCTGTTTGAATTTCTAAACATGCCCTGGCAATATGAGAATGTTCTTCACTTGTCATTAAATTGAGAGTAATATTCTGGAGATGCAATATGGAGGGACCCATTACATTAGCTGTTTTAATAACCATGTCTTCTAATATCTGATTTAAATTTCTTTGGATCTTAAAACCTTTACTTCCCACTAAACCTGCTGACTCAAGATCAGACTTTAACGTGTTAATATCCATACTATTAGCTATGCCACTGATTATGCCTATTCCACCTAATGCACCTTCAATAATACCGCGTTTATTTCTGTTATTCCTACTATTAATTCCAAACCATCTTTCAATACCCAATTCCATATTAACCAAATGTCTTTGACATTGTGGAAACCTTGTAGAAATTTTCCATTCTGAAATATTAAAACTCCATAATAAAATGACAAACTTTCCCTCTCTCAATAGAGCTCTGGATTGTAAATGGTTAATCTGGAAGGGCTTGGCAAGAACACTGTTTTTACCAACACATGGAGTCTTCCTTGGAGACATAACAATTATACTTGCATTAGCACATTTCAATGGATAACCTTCTATCAATATGCAGCACTCATATATACCAGTATCATTTAAAGATACACCTGATTGATGATAAATAAATTTATCATTAATCCAATTCACACTACCAAAAACACCTTTATGAATCATATTAGTGGTACTGTGAAGAAAGCTACCCAAAAATGCACCATTCCTTTTCCAAGTTAACAATGAATTTTGAGGTAAATATATTTGAGTACTACACATCAAATTCAATCCATCTTCATCTTCAATGACTTTTAAAGACTGTGGAGACACTTTTATTTCTGGAACAATAATATCTACCACAGTAATTGTAATTTTGACTCGTAATTGAGTAGATTTTCTTATTACTCTAAAATCCCATTTTCTTACTATGTCTCCTCTTTCATCTCCAATTATATTTAGATGTTCTGGATCTAATATTTTAACAAAACATTGAAAAAGGTAATAATACTGATCTACTGGATAAGACATTTTTCCAGATTGTGACATGTCATTATTAACGTCTCCTGACCAAATTGTTGAATCATTACCTATTATAAATAATGACCAAAAAGCTCTTATCAGTATATTACATTCAAAAGTTTTGGTTACATTATTAAACTTATAAGATCCTTGCATTTTAACAAAATTTGTTTTCGACTCTATTTTGACTTCGATCTCCACCTCATTACTGTGAATGAAATATATTTCCATACAATGATCATATCCTTGCCCTACAGCTATATACCCAAATAAATCTTCAGCTGTATTAATATTGGCATATCTGAACCTATCCAATTTTTGATTTATATCAATATCATGATTTTTATCGCTTGTGACTTCCGTATTAATATTAGAATCTGGTTTGCTGATATTTTCAGTAATATGATTGTCCACATCTCTTTTGTTTCTTAAAACTGTGATGTCCTTTTTTAGAAAATGTTCAATCCTGTTAACCTCTGCATGACTGGAACAGTTTGTGATATATTTTACCACTGACAAAAATGTCACTAGAGAGAAAATGAATCCTGTGATGATGATAATCAACTTTCTTTCTTTAAGATTTTTCTTCTCTTTTGTTGTCATCTTTCCTTTTTTGCTTAGATGTTCTACAATCATTCCTAAAGACAAGAAAAGCAGTATCATTTATCTCAGAATATAATTTTTTGTATTTTGGATCATACAGTTTGCATTGATCAGTGTGCACCCAACTTTTTTGTTGTCTACGCGCATTTTTCACTGAATTGAGAGGTCTTTGAACTTGCACCATCACTCCTTGAACATCTAAGATGTCAAATGGACCTTCCCAATTACTTTGCCATGGTCCACTTTTCCTGAAAGTTTTTATCATAAGATGTCCTCCTTTCTCAAACTTAGAAGTATGAGGAGGGATCATTTTTTGCATACAGGTAGCTGCATATGGCAAAATATTGTTCAAATTGTCCTGTAACATCTGCAACCATTTTGTCTTCTCTATTGCCTCTCTCTGCGGCGTAGACAAAAAAGGTTCATTGGGAAACACGAGCGGCATTTTCCTCCCTGTCATTAATTCAAACGGAGAATACTTTGTTGCAGAAGATGCTGTGCCTCTGACACTCATCAAAACAAATGGTACAGCATCAACCCAAGTATTTCCTCTATCCAACAATATTTTAGCAATTCGAGATTTAATCGTACGATTCATCCTTTCCACAATCCCTGCAGATTGAGGATGATAAGGTACATGAAATCTCTGTTCTATGCCCAAGATTTTACACATTGCTTGCATGATTTTGCCTGTAAAATGAGATCCTCTGTCACTGCTGAGATTTACTGGTATTCCCCACACCGGAAAAACATGATTCACTAACATCCTAGCAGTTGTCAAAGCATCATCTTTGCGAACTGGTAGAATCTCAACCCACTTTGAAAAAACATCAACCAAAACTAAAGCAAATCTGAATCCATTTTTTCCTGATGGTAAAGGACCTATATAATCTATTTGTATGGTAGACCAAGGTCCATCTGCTGGAGGAATTCTTTGTAAAGGAGGTTTCTGACCCTTTGGTCTAGGATTCAATTGGGCACAAATCAAACAAGATTTGATTACACTGTCTGCTGTCTCTTCCATTTTGTCCCAATAGAACTTTTCTTTGAGAACATCTAGCAATTTTTCTTTACCAATGTGCCCTAAACTCTCATGATTGAATTTAGCGAATTCCACCTGAAGATGTTGAGGCATAACAGGACGCAAACACCCATCCGTTTCATGACATAAAACCTCGTTCTCACGAACCAAAGGAGGTTTTAAATCACCCATAAAAAAACTCAGAAGTGACTTATCCCTTCTTTGTTCTTCAGCAAATGAGGGCATCTGTGTGTCTGTTTTCCTGACAACATTAACTGGTATCAATTCAGGTTGAATCACCATTTCACCATGCAAAGCTGCTTCTTTTGCTAAAGTATCTGCCGTACGATTTCCTACAGTTAAAGCACTATTGTCTTTTTTATGGGAAGGAATCTTTACAATAGCATATGCAAGAGGATTCTCCTCTGCAAGGTCAAAAACTGACTCAAGTGTCTCTTTCTGTACAAGGGTCTTATTAGATGAATCTACAAAACCCTGACGTTTCCAAATAGGTAAATAATCTGTAAGAGAACGAACCACATATGAACTGTCACTATAGATTACCAATGGACTTCTTTTCTCTTCCTTGTCAATTGTCAGTACTGTTTTTACTGCTTCAAGTTCTGCTCTTTGAGCAGAGAAATGTCCTGGTAACTTGTGTTGTATGGCAAGCTCACGTTCTGGATACCAAATTGAATACCCACAATGATAATTGCCTGACACACAATATCTCGAGCCATCAACAAATACTGGTTCATCATTTTCCTCTGCTTCTCTCCGAAAAAGAGGGGATTGAGTCTCATGAATGTCACATAAGCATTCATGCTCTAATCCATTGTATTCCATCAACTGAGGGAGGATATACTTGGCATTGTGATCAACCTGTATTTGTTTAGGTGACAGAGCCAACAACCATTGAGAAAATCTTTGGTTGGAAACTCCAGGAACATTCTTTTCAAAGAGAAACTTTAATGTACTGTGTGGGGTCTGTAACATGATTTTGTTAAAACCTACAATATGCTCTGTTGCTTTCACTGCATAATGTACACCCACTAACTGTCGAACACATTCGTCAAACCCCTTCTCAACAGAAGTGAGCAAACGAGAAAAATATCCAAGAATTCTCCAATCCTCTCCCTGTTTCTGAAGCAAAACAGCAGAGATGGCACTTTCTGAAGCATGCACCTGCAAAGCAAATGGTGCCTTTTTATCCACAGTAGCTAGGGCAGGAGCTAACTGCAAATCATTTTTCAACAATTCAAAAGCTTTTTGCTGAACTTCTGTCCAAGGACCAAAACCATTCTCCTCTTTGTGTTTTAACAAATCATATAACGGTTTTGCTTTCTCTGCCAATGATTCAATAAAATCTCTAGAAAAATTTACCAAACCCAAAAATTGTCTCAATGCCTTGACAGATGTTGGTACAGGTAAAGAAGCGATAGCCTCAATACGTTCCTGTAAAGGCTGCTTCTTTCCTGGACCAATCAAAATTCCCAAAAATTTCACTTCACTTTTCATGAGCTGAACTTTACGTGTATTCAACTTTAAGCCTTCCTCTTCCAGAATTGTCAACAATTCTGCTAGAAGAATTAAATGTTCATCCTCATTTTCAGTGGAAAGAAGTATGTCATCAACATATTGAATTAAACAATCTGGTCTAGAAAACTTTGACAAAACATTCGCCAATGCCTGATGAAAAATAGTTGGTGAACTATGGTATCCTTGCGGTAGTCTCATAAAAACATATGAAATGTTTTTATGAATGAATGAAAATTTGTATTGACAACTTTTGGCTAATGGTATGCTAAAAAACCCATTACTTATGTCAAGAACAGTAAAAACTTTTGCATTTGCATTTAATTGAGACATGATGTCTGGCGTCTTTGCTACAATAGGAGAACTGCATGGTATGTATTTGTTAAGCATTCTTAGGTCAATCAAAAGTCTGTATGCACTAGGGTCATCTCGTTTAGCCACCACCCATAAAGGATTATTTGTCACAGAATTTGCTTTCCTGATGATACCCTGTTCCAAAAATTCTTCAATAATTTGTGACACAGGCTCATCAGATTCGGGTGGTAATTTGTAAGGTTTGATAAATGGATGATCCTTGCCCTCTACAAAGACCTCAATCCCTTTAAACAAACCAACCTCATTCTTTTTCTGACTCCAAAGTTTTTTGTGTGCTCGAATTACCTGTTTTAACTTTAGATTATCTCCTGAATCAGGCCACTTGTAATCAGAGTCAACTGCCTCTGTCAAACAAATGCTGCCTATTTCACAATAATCCTTTGGATCAATAACCACAGGCTTACGATTGGCTGAACCTTTCCAAAGTACTGCATTGCCTAAATCAATTATCCAACCTTTTTTAAACAAGATATCAGAACCGATTATATTCTCTGCTCCCTGACAAAACCACATGTCTATTTCAGTTTGTAAACAACCTGGAACTTCAAAAGAAACATCTTTACACATTTTAGCCTGAAAATCACCTGTTCCATTAAACCCAACAACTATACATATTGCTGCATCCGATAAAACAGGTAACTTCAAACCAGTTATGCTAACTTGGGCTCCCGTATCTAATAAAGTTCTTACTTTTTGTCCATTAATTTTAGCCTTTAAAAAAGGCCGACCGCACTTGTCCATAAATATGGGAGCTACATAATCTAGACTGTGAGATGCTATTTCTTTTTCCTTTATCTGTCATGGGGAAGTCAGCAATGGCTGTCTTCCTTTGACGTCACTGATTGAATGTGCATCCATATTCATACTAATCTGTCTTAGCTCTTTCCTCAGAGGAGTGTAAGGAGAAAATTTCTTGCCGTCTTCAGCTGAAGGAGGGGCAGAAGGTTGAGTGGATCTCAATCCATTTTCTTTCCCAGTGTTTTTCATCTCAATGTCTCTCAAATACCTCCTGCACTGTGATTTATAATGGCCAACCTTTTGACAATAGAAACACGTGACTGATTTTCTATAATCAGACTGCCTTACCTTGTCAGTCCTCAAGATGGCAGCATCCCCTGCTTTGTCTTTTTGGATTTGAGAATTTTTGTTAACATTGCCAGTTTCAATGGCAGCAATTTTTGTTTTTATATTACTTCGCAATAACTGTCTTCTCACTGTGTCAATAACTGAAGTTGCCTCATCTAGATCTTCCTTTTGACTAGCTAACACCATGGAAGCTGGATCTAAATATGTACATTTTCGTACAAAAGCCGAAATTAATGCAGGCGTTTCATCATTTAATGCATAGACCATCTTGAAAGCTTTAGCATATTTTTCGCGAAAGCAATAAGGATCGTCATGTATCGTCACTTTTAAAGCATCCAATATCTCAGCTGTAGGTGTGGCATCTCCTGTAATACATAACAATAACTGGCGCAATCTTCCAGATGCATCAGTGTGAACTTCCTCGTCATCCTCATTAAGACATGGCGACTTAGTTAATCGCCTTGCCATGAAATTTGGGACCCATAAACAAAAAATGTTATTCCTCTGTTCATCATTCAAATTGAATCGGTCACAAAATGTCTCAAAGACATCCCCATTATGAAAAGCATCAGCCTTTAAATCATAATGTGGAATATCCTTCAGTATTTTCATCAACTGATCGTGTATTTGCAATTTAAGTTTAGATGCCCTCTCTAATAATTTTACTTTTCTTATCTCTGCATCTGTGGACGAACTGTCCAGAGCTAATGGTGAATCTGGTATATAGGATGCAGATGCTGAGGCTGATTTCCCTTTAGCAGTACCCTGTGTAATCACTGAAATATGTTTTGTTTTTGAAAGTGTACCATTCTGCACTTCTTCTAATTCATTTTCTAAATGCTCAATATAAGTACAAAAAGTTTGGCAATTTGAACAATTAGGCTCATTAGATACATTCGTATGTGTGTACGTTTTTCCTGAAATTGCTACATCTTCCTTTTTGTTTACTACACAAACAAAATGCGATTCTGGTACATCATAAACCATTGAATTAAAGACTGTAACAAGTTTCATAACATTTCTTAATTTTTTCTTTGTTTTAGACAAACAAAACCTTGAGCTATCAATATGTAAATTCGCTTCCAAACACTGTGCATACATTGAATTCCATAAAACAGTGTCAGAGATTTGTTTGTCTAATCCTTTAAACTCCAAGTTACTATCATTTGCTAGAACATCTACACATTCCATGGTTTACTCACCGAATAAGAATCTCTACGATAACTTCGGCACGAATCTTCCGGTCATTCACGGTGCATCGATCAAATTCTTGCTTAATCTTGCTTCTACTTCTAGGTTCGTTTTCACTCTTTCCAAAGTCTCTCTCAGTACTGACTTGTCCCCACTTCAAATATTGAGGCAGTTGTAGAAAAACTGACGAAAATATGAGCGACTGGCGGCTTCGCCAATGAAATAAACCGCGTAATTTAACTGGTTTATATTTAAAAAGGCTATACTTAGCGTTCTGGACGAATGATGGATCGTGAGACAGATTCGTGAATTATCGTGAATAAAAACTGTGTGTTTTAATATACACACTAAAAGAATTACAGGTACATTTACAGTACAGTAATAATATCTTCAAATAAGAGTTCAAAAATAATAGAACAGTCCTTAGAATGCTTGTTAAGATGGCCGCTTGCCAATGTATGCAGAGAAAAGTCTGTGTGTGTCCTTCTTGATGGTAGATGGTGAGAAGAAGGCTGAAGTGAACAAGGCTCCCAGCAGAAAGCTCACTTTCTTTAAATATCAAACAAACTCCTTTGTTTGACTTTCGCGCTGAAAGGGAGTGATCTAGAATGAATCAACATCTGGTTTCAATATTTATCAACTTCATCCTGAACAGTAGACTAATCAATCACTGATATTCTCCAGAGGTTATATGTGATGGACTGAAAGCTAAACTAAACACAGGAAATGGGGGTTGAGCTAGGCTCAACATTCAGTAGATAACATTACAACAAGACATAAGGGGGAAGGGATCCACGCTTGCTTTAAACATTTCAAACAAATACAATTCTCTTTCCAACATACCTATAATATTTACAAAATCCATCAAACCTGTCAGGTTCTGGGGTTTCAAAACTTGAGTTCAAGGGATCACATCAGGAGATTATTAGCTCAAAAGGTCTCATACTCTCATTCAAGTTAAATAAGAGAATATATATATATATATGATTTAAAAATTCTATCCGGATAGAATTTTTAAATTTTAGAATATAACAGACGTCCAGTTGATAGCTGATGATCTAACTTACCCAGACATGCCCTTAAGATTGGCCAATTGTCTGCGCGATATTTACCACTGGATGGCCATCAATAAACTGTGCCTCAATGGTAACAAAACAGAGATCAAGGTAGTTGGAAAAGGTAAGATCGACTTCCTTCAAAACTGGCCCACCGAGTTAGGCTCGACACCAAAACCGAAAGATAAGGCGACGGTCCTGGGGGTTATCCTGGACGAAAAACGAAGTATAATTCCCCAGGTCAGACAATCGGTTTCGAGAGCTACCCATTTTTTACGTCTCATCCGCAAGACCAAACACCTTTAGACCCATGATCAAAGGAAAGACTTAGTCCAGGCACTAATTATCCCTTGCCTAGACTTTTCAAACAGAGTCCTACTAGGCATTCGCCCTTAAATGGTTCAAGAAGCTGCAGCTGGTGCACAATCAAGCAGCCAGGCTTATTTACAATCTCCAAAAGCAAGATCACATCAGCCTTGTGCTCAGACCTCCACTGGCTCCCTGTGATAAAATGTGCTGATTTTAAAATCCTCTGCCTGACCTACAGGGGTTACCACCAGCTAGGCCCACAGTTCCTATCAGATCTGACCCCACACTATACACCTAGGCGCTGTCTCCGTTCAGCCGACAAAGCCCTAATCACTGGAAATACCGACAGGCTAATTTGCATAGGAGGAAAATGGATTTGGCTCTGCGGGGGCAACTCTCTGGAACCAAACCCCGCTTAACGTTCGTATCTCCCCAAGCCTATTTACGTTCAGGAAAAAGCTGAAGACCTGGCTATTCTGCCAGGCATTCCAATCCTAGGCCAATGTTCCTCCGCTCACCCACTCGCTGACATCTAAATATTTTTCTCCCCCTCCCTCTTTTCTTCTCCCCCTCTGCTCTGCAGCAGTTTCCTTTTATTTATACTACCCTTGCCAGAACATCCGGGCAATTTATCACAAAGCGCTTTGGCACCACCGACTGGTGGTATATGTGCGCTTCACAAATAGTAATAAATAAATAGGATGCAGGAGATCTTCTGAGACATAGGAAGGGAAATAGGTGCTAATAGGTTGTGGGAGATCTGCTGAAACACAGAAAGGGAAAAGTGTGCAAATAAGTTGCAGGAAATCTACTAAGATAAAGAAAGTGAAATGGGTGCTAATAGGCTGTAGGAGATCTGCTAAGGGAAACAAACAACACAAATGAGTGCCCATAACCTGCCCACCAGAACTTTATGACCACCCACCAGACCATTAGGATGATCCACCAGAACATTATGATCACACCTCTAATATTGAGTACTACATCCTGGTGCAATCTCTTCCCCAGGTAAGTGGCGCACACACCCACCCATCAACATGATGTAAAAGAAAACATCATTTATCAGACCAGGCCACCTTCTTCCATTGCTCTGTGCTTCAGTTCTGATGCCCATGTGCCCATTGTTGGCACTTTTGACTTTCAACACATCAACATCAGTAACAACTTGTTGAATTGTGGCCTAATATATCCCACTCTCTTCCAGATGTCATTGTAATGAGATAATCAATGTTATTCACTTTACCAATCAGTGGTGAGAATGTTATGGCTGCTCAGTGTACAGTACATACACACACAGCACAAGGCCGTGTTCATTCACACTACGAGATGTTTCTGCAGTTCCTCTGAGGCTCCACAAGGTGGTGATCTCAATTCTACCCAGACAGGACGTCTCTATGGAAGACAGGAAGTGATGTCAGGTACAGACAGGAAGTTCCGGGTGAGAGGTGAGTCGGGAGGAAATAGAGAGAAGACGTCACTGGAAGAGACAGCAGAGGAGGTAATAAGATCTTATTTTCTATTTACACCCAGTAACCCCGTCATGTCCGTTCTCTTCCTCTTTAGTAAGGATGAGCTCCAGCGTGTTTGCATAGTACACGTGCAGAGCCCACCAAGAAGTCTGTACGGCGCTGCGCTAATCAAAGCCAGTGAGACAATGTCCCAATCGGGAAATGTCTCCCTGGGTGTGATTAGCGCAGTGCCATGCAAACTTCCTGGTGGGCTCTGCACGTGTACTATGCGAACACACTGGAGCTCATCCTTACTCCACAGTCACTGTGACGTCTTTATCTACAAAATTTGTGAAAGAATGGGAATCCCACCTCCTTAACCTCTTAAGGACTGCCTACTGTACATTTACGTCGGCAGAATGGCACGGCTGGGCACATCAACGTATATATACGTTGGTTCTAGTACCCAGCCTGTGACCTGGTCCGAAGCTCCTGGACCGTGGAACTCGCGGACCCGATCGCCGCTGGAGTGCGGCGATCGGTCCCCGGAGCTAAAGAACGGCTTCCCCGTGCTTCACTGTGACCGCAGCATCGATCACTTCATCCCTGTTATAGGGGGACGTGATCGATGACGTCACACCTACAGCCACACCCCCCTACAGTTGTAAACACACACAGGGAACACATAACCCCTACAGCGCCCCCTAGTGGTTAACTCCCAAACTGCAACTGTCATTTTCACAGTAAACAATGCAATTTAAATGCATTTTTAGCTGTGAAAATGACAATTGTCCCAAAAATGTGTCAAAATTGTCCGAAGTGTCCGCCATAATCACGAAAAAAAATCGCTGATCGCCGCTATTAGTAAAAAAAAAAATAATTAATAAAAATGCAATAAAACTATTCCTTATTTTGTAAACGCTATAAATTTTGCGAAAACCAACCGATAAACGATTATTGCGATTTTTTTTTAACCAAAAATAGGTAGAAGAATACGTATCGGCCTAAACTGAGGAAAAAAAATTATATATATTTGGGGGGATATTTATTATAGCAAAAAGTAAAAAATATTTCATTTTTTTCAAAAATTGACGCTCTATTTTTGTTTATCGCACAAAAAATAAAAACCGCAGAGGTGATCAAATATCACCAAAAGAAAGCCCTATTTGTGGGAAAAAAGGATGCCAATTTTGTTTGGGAGCCACGTCGCACGACCGCGCAATTGTCAGTTAAAATGACGCACTGCCGAATTGCAAAAAGGGGCAAGGTCCTTAACCTGCATTTTGGTCCGGGTCTTAAGTGGTTAAACAAGGTCGTACTTACCGAATAAATATCATCAAATATATACAAGAGCAACAAAAATAAATAAAAAATGAAAGGACTTCTACACACCCTGAAGAGATAACTACAGAAATATTTTATTAATAGAAAATTACACAATAAATTACCAGCACTTTACATAGATCCACCCCCCCCCCCTCCCCATATAACACGGGGGGTTCTATATAAAATATTACCCTCACCAACACAATTCCTCTAAAAGAACCAAACACACTGTGTGGGGCAAAGGTGTACCCCTGGGGCAGGGGGCAAGAAACACAATCCCCACAGTCAGCAAACCCGCCCTCCCCAATATATAGACACCCCTAAAATATATAGACACCCCAGATGTCCAATGCATCCCCTCCCCTTACATTAAATGTCAGGAGCCACCCCACCATCAGAAGTTGAGTCCCCCACTCTCCCTTACTGCTCTGTCACCTCCATCCAAGATGCCCTTTGTTACCTACATATAAGACACGCCCTCTGTCACCCCCGTCCAAGACATGCGCTCTGTCACCTCCATCCAAGACACGCCCTCTGTCATCTACATCTAAGACATGTTCTCTGTCACCTCCCTCCAAGACACGCTCTCTGTCACCTTTGTCCAAGACACGCACGCTGTCCCCTCCATCCAAGACACGCTCTCTGTCACCTTCGTTCAAGACACGCTCTCTGTCACCTCCATCCAAGACACGCACGCTGTCCCCTCCATCCAAGACACGCTCTCTGTCACCTCCATCCAAGACACGCGCTCTGTCACCTCCATCCGACACGCTCTCTGTCACCTCCATCCAAGACACGCTCTCTGTCACCTCCATCCAAGACACGCTCTCTGTCACCTCCATCCAAGCCAAGACACGCGCTCTGTCACCTCCATCCAAGCCAAGACACGCGCTCTGTCACCTCCATCCAAGACATGCGCTCTGTCACCTCCATCCAAGACACGCGCTCTGTCATCTCCGTCCAAGACACGCACTCTGTCACCCCCGTCCAAGACACGCGCTCTGTCACCTCCATCCAAGACACGCACTCTGTCACCTCCATCCAAGACACGCTCTCTGTCACCTCCATCCAAGACACGCCCTCTGTCACCTCCATCCAAGACACGTGCTCTGTCACCTCCATCCAAGACACGTGCTCTGTCACCTCCATCCAAGACACGCGCTCTGTCACCTCCATCCAAGACACCCCCTCTGTCACCTCCATCCAACTCCATCATGCCGACACAAACATCTCCATTCCATATTCTCCATCTGTCAATGTCACGCACGCAATTGTGTCCATTTGGCGAATAACAGTTTATCTGCAACCTTGGTTACATTTTTTAATAAATGTGTCTATTCTCTAAACAATTTTATTTAATTTTATTTATATTTTTATTAAAATTTTAGTCTACATTTTAATCATTTTCCTTTTTATATAATAGGTGTAATCAAAATTTGAGTGACCTTACCATAGACTGGGTATCGCCTGACTGAAGTATTGAGATTCCGATTGTCTGCTGGTGAACATTGAAGTATCACGGTAAACTTTTATTTTCTATTTTTTTTTATATAATCCGGACCATCCATTATGCAAACTCATCTCCATCCAACACTTACATATTGTAAAACACGGACACGCTCATCGCCACCCGGCTCACACGGGCACGCTCATCGCCACCCGGCTCACACGGACACGCTCATCGCCACCCGGCTCACACGGACACGCTCATCGCCACCCGGCTCACACGGACACGCTCATCGCCACCCGGCTCACACGGACACGCTCATCGCCACCCGGATAGTTCATAAACATGATGATTTTACACCGACATATAAATACCCCCATTACAAAAAACAAGCGTGTTTCCTACTGAGACACGCTGATCTCTGTACAACACACACCATCGTCTGCATGTGTCGCAAACAATGTCATCTCCATCGGACTATCGCTACAATTACTAATTATTTATATATGTATAATTTCTTGATTAATTGATCATATTATCAGGATTGGATTGCACACGATTGAATTATAATACATGATTTATAAAAAATGTAGGGGACGGGGAAAACATAAAAGCACTCACATGTAGCCGACATCCGAAATAATTGAATCAAAAATAGAAAAATACTACATAGGGTAGTAGAGAGGCGGACTTTTTCAGGCAATCACAAGGACGTAAAAGTTAAGAAAAAATTAAATTACATATCATAAAATCCAAAAACAAAGAATAAAATATACAAAAACAGGGTATACAGAGTATATATGAGCAATATTAGCTTTCATCTCTCCTACGCGTTTCGCCTAGCGGCTTCTTCAGGGCGAGTTTGAGAGAGGGCTGATAGTATATAATTGCTAATTTCATACATCTGAAAGAAGAAAAAATACATAAACAAAACAGTTTTTTTTTAAAAACACACTGAGAGTCAATAAGCGACAAGGGATCCCCAAAAGAACAATACCAATAGAATTGCTATCCATCTGATTATATCGAAGATGAAGAAATAAGTATCCGTATGGCTTGTAAGAGCTCAATGCGGCTGAAACATAAAAAGAAAGAAACAGCGCAGAAAGGGTGTCATATATGTTTATATTCTGCTATGAATTTATAGAAAACAGATTGAAGGATTAAAAAATGAGGAATTACCAGACAGAGTACACCAAAATACACGAAAAAAGTATCCTATGGTTGGCAGCGAGTCATCATATAAAGATGAACAAATGTATTCTACAACAAAAATAGAGAGCGAAAAATAGTAAGTAGATATATATGATATATGAAGACGCCTAGTATATGCATCCTTTTGAAACCTTTACAAATGCATATACCAGGCGTCTTCATATATCATATATATCTCCCTATCAGGGAGATTTTAACTCCCGCTAGCGGCCGAGAAAGGATTAAAACCGCCCACAATGTGGGATCGCCGCATTGTCCCATTAATTTCAATGGGCAGGAGCAGTGGAGTAGCGTTAAACACACTCCTTCACCGCTCCAAACATGCGGCTAGCAGGACTTTTTTTTACCATCCTGGTAGCGCAAAGCGCTACAAGAGTGAATGTAACAGCCATTTAAGGGTGAATTGCAGGTGCTATTTTTTACACTATATAGCGCCTGCAATACGCTCCAGTGTGAAAGGGGTCTAATACAGGAGGAATCGGAGGGCCCTGCTCATTAAAGCTTACAATCTAAAGCCGCGTACACATGATCGTTTTAAACTGATGAAAACCAGTCGTGTGTAGGCCCCATCGGTCAGTTATCTTTCGGTCCAGAATCCGAGGGGTTGCTTTAAAATTGAACTGATGGACGGCTAACCGATAGATCAAAACCGATCATTAGTTTGCACGAGCATCGGTTAAAAATCCACGCATGCTCAGAATCAAGTCGACGCATGCTTGGAAGCATTCAACTTTGTTTATTTCATCACGTCGTTGTGTTTTACGTCACCACGTTCTGACACGATCGGTTCATGAACCGATGGTGTGTAGGCACATCAGTCCATCAGTCAGCTTCATCGGTGAACCAATGAAAACGGTCCATCGGACCATTCTCATCAGATGGACCGATCGTGTGTACAGGGCTTAAGAGGGTGGTTTATTTGTTACTAAAGGTAATAACTATGGGGGATGGTCTGAGAAAAAATAGTATAGTTTTTTTTGTAGGGGCGGCTAGTCTTCTCTGAAGAAAACGTTTTTCAGAGATTGTTGAAAAAACAATTGGAGTATGTGATATTCAATGATAGAAATTAGCAGAGCATCACCTGGTTTCAGATCATGCCTTGTTTTTTAGAGCAACATTAATATAATATTAACATTAATATTTTATTTCCCAAAAATCATCATCAATGTTTTGGACATTTTGAATGATGTGAAAGAAGGCTCTGGTTCCAATGTTTACTTATGTCTGCACTGTGATAGATACTTGGGTTGTGCACAGTAAAAGGAGTTATCTACCAATAACAGATTTATCACTATTTGAATTGTGTTGCTATCCCTCTCCTCTATAATTTGACAATTTATTAACAAAGATAGTCAGTCATTGCAGAGACAGATCCCTCTGATTGCAGTGTTCCAGGTTTGTTAATAGGCCTTCATACCTATGATGGCTGTTGTCAATCAGAGAACCCTTGTCACCATCTGTGAAGTGTATTATTTGTGTCTCACATCTTCTTTTTATAGAGCTCACAATGCTTCTTTCTTTGAGAAAGTGCTGTATCTCGGTTAGAAAAAATGACTTCAGTCTTGTAGCCTTTTTGTTTTATTGTTTTTACTTATATACATATAACTTTTTAATATATTTTTTAATTATAATTACAAAACCAAAAATGTCTTGACAGGTTCCCATCACTGACAAATTTCAGAAGAATTACGAAGATTTTACTGCACGTGACTTATCCCTCGGAATATTCCTTTGGAAAATGTAAACTTTGGATCCAGCTATACTGCATTGATAATCGTCATTTTCTATCTAAACGTGTTTCATTATTTTGTTTATTGGAAACCTAAAAATCCTATTAATATTGCATGGAAACAAGTTGTTTATCAGACAAAAATCTCTCATTATGCCTTCTTGTATTGTTAAAAAATGTAATTCTTATCTTAAGATAAAAGAGGGAAAAATAATTCTACATTCCTTTAAAAAAGACAAAGTACGTATAAAGCAATGGCTCATGAGTACCGGTCAGTATGATGAAAGCAATGTAGAGGCGACAGTTGAGAAAATATGGCTAGGTAAACATAATAGTTCACATAGAATATGCTCTATGCATTTTTCTTCAGATATGTACCACAATGTTGATGGAAAAATGAAATTGAAAAAAGACGCGTACCCCAATATATTTCCCACAGGTACCTTGGGCAGTGATTTTGATGATGACCAGGGAAGAACAAAGAAACTTTGCACTGAACAGAACAGAGAAAGTTCTTTAAATTTGAGTAATCAGAACCTATGCAATGACCGTGACGCAAGCGGAACTATTTCATCTCATTCAAGCATGCAAACTGAAAATCCATCTGTATCTAGTACAGGTGAAGCCATGTCAGAATTCTCCTGTATTACAGAAAATTCACATTTTTCAGAACCTAGTACCTCTCAAAGTTTTTTCCGGTCACATAAAAAACGTACATGGTCTCGGGGTGTTATGACCGATTTTTATACCAATACTAAAAATAAAAAAGTTGGAACATTACCGTTCTTTGGTTTCCATAATGAAAACATACAGTATTGTCCACAGACACAAGATGTTGGCATACAGTGCGATTTGTTCAGCTCGTTAAAAAAGGAAAATATTGATTTAACAAAAGAAAACCAGGAAAAAAGCACACCAGACAAAAACCATGACCTACTGATTACAGATGGATTGCCAAGTGGGACTCCAATGTCAATGATTTGCAGCCAGGAGTCATCAGTAAATATTGACGTGGATGAGAATGATATATCTTCCAATCCTTCCAATGATTCCAGCAGAGAAAATAAGGAAAACATTTTAGGAACTCCGCATGCAGATACATTTTACAAACTAGAGGCTTCGAAATCAACATCTGCATTTTCTGGTTCTGATTTTGCAAAGGAAAGAAAATTTTTAGTTTTTGAAAGTTGTCTGGATAATCTATTGGCCATGGTGCCCTGCAAGTTTTTGAATTGCAATGCTTCCATTACAAAAGTTAAAAAACACTTGTGTGGTTCTTGCCTGTCTGTTTATGCGATTTGTAAACAAGGTCATCGCTTTCTACTTTGGCAAAGTCAGCCTAAGATGGGAAACCGTCCCGTAGGCGATGTTTTAATTGCTAGTTCATCTCTATGCAGCGGATCTAATTTTCTGAAAATAGAAAGTTTTCTTAAACTCCTAGGGATGATGTCCATTACCAAAACCACATATTACGACTATCAGAAAAACTACTTATTCCCTGCGATCGATTACCATTGGCAATTGGATCAAAAGAATACAATATCCCAACTATCTGGACAGGCAGTCTGTTTATTGGGTGACCGACAATGTGATAGCCCTGGTTCCAATGCCAAATATTGCACCTATTCTTTCATGGAAGCAAAAACCCAAAAAATAGTTGGCTTTGCTGTGGAACAACGAACACCGGGTTCTATTTCCATTGGTCTGGAGGGCAAAGCCTTTGTGAAAGCACTAGATGAGCTGCAAGACAGAGGGCTAAATGTCCGTATTATTTGCACAGACAGGCATGTTACCATTAGAGAACTACTACGAGAAAAATATTCCAACATTCTACATCAGTTTGACGTCGGGCGTATGGCAAAATCGGTAGAGGCAAAGCTTAGTGCTGCTAGTAAAAAGGAAGGCTGTTCAGATTTGGCACCATGGATTCCATCCATAAAAAAACATTTATGGTGGGCATCGGCGAATTGTGAGCACAACGCTATAAAATTAAAAAAGAACAGTGGTGTTCGGTATTATGTCACGTGATCAATGTTCATCAATGGCATGGATGTGAACACTACAAAGAATGCAAGCATCCTCCCATTACTGAAACATCCAATATAACACGTAAATGGTTGAGCGATGGATCATGTGCCTACAAAGAGCTGAAAGACATTGTTCTAAGAAAAACTTGGCTTAGAGATATCAAAAGACTTACTTTATTCTGCCACACAGAAAATCTAGAAATATTCCATAGCACGGCACGGCAAACCGAAAATAAATCATTTTTTTATTGACGCTATGGTAGCAAAGACACAGCTGTCTATCCTTCAGCACAATTCAAATTTGCATGATACTTGTTCAGACCCAAGCGATAGCGACCAAACAAAAACTGTAGGTTACAACCGTCAGTACAGTAAGGCAGGAGGTCAATGGATTTTAAGGGTTGTATATGAAGCACGTCGTCAAGACTTTGTGTACAACATATACAACCAGATATTTTCTGCTCTCAAAGGTGAACTTCAGTTTCAGTGGGCTTCACCAAGTCATCTTTATCCCAAAAATGATTGCCCATGTTGACAAACCATCGTTGCAAGAACAAAAGCGACAACATCGTTCCAGAATGTTGAGAAGGGATTCGTTTTTTTATGGTTAATGCTTTTTCTTACCAAAAGATTGCGTGGAAAATACTTTATATTCCTTTATAAATAACCAATATGGACATTTTTGGATGGTCTATGGAGACCATACATTTTTTTATACAGATTAAACCACTTGTGTAACTCTCTTTTTATAGTTAAAAATCAAAACATTGAGGGTGAATTGGTGTAATTATGCTTGATATAATATATATGAAAGAGAATCAACCATCTCTACTCCATCTTCTAAACCAGTATCCATTTTGTGTATTCTAGCAGAATGGATTTAACTTTTATTCTGCTTTTAATGATGAAATGTTTTTCTCATTTATACTTTCTTTATACTTCTGCAAGTTATCTTGTTGTTTTATAGTTCGAAGACAAGATTCTTTCCTTATAGTTTTGTTGTGTATTTCATTGTACTGTTATGAGAACATGTCTGCATATAACCTTGTTTATATATACTGACATATTAACGCTTGCAACTACTGTGTGACCAGTATATTGCCTTGTAATGCTTGTAAAATCTTATATAAGCCATGAAAAAATACATCCGGTCAGATCACTCTGAAACTATGGCCCAGATTCACAGAGCAATTACGCCTGTGTAACTGGTGTTAGACAGGAGTAATTTCAAATTTCGTGCGCCGTATCACTAGTTTGAATCCTCAAACCATGATACGGCGGAATTCGATCCGAGAGGCTTACGTCTTCATAAGCCTTCGGATCTACGCTGCGATATTTTTGCGGCCGCTGGGAGGAGTCCGCGCCGTTTTCAGCGTCGGGATATGCAAATGTGTTTTTACAGCGATCCACGAAGATACGAGCGGCCTTCGCAATCGCTTTCGTCTATTTTTTTCTACGTACTGTTAGACCAGCTTTTTGCTGGTCTAACGGTGCGTAGCCCATGTTAAGTATGGCCGTCGTTCCCGCGTCGAATTTAATTTTTTTTTTTTTTTTTTTTTTTTACGTAAGTCGTTCGGGAATAGGAATGTCCCTAAACGACGCTACTCGACGTGATTTCGCGCAATGCACGGCGGGAAATTTCTGAACGGAGCATGCGCAGTTCGATCGCCGCGGGAACGCGCCTATTTTAAATGCTTCACGCCCCCTACTCGCGTAGATGGCTGGGAGAAATACTCTACGCCGCCGTCGTTTACTGGACAAAATCTACCGGGATTCCACGTAGAGCCAGGTAAAAAACGGCGGCGTAGAGTATTTCTGTTACTCTACGCTAATCTAATTCTCTCTGAATCTGGCCCTATGTCTCTGTGTGCATTAATGGTTGAGAAGTGTTCTCCGGTGCCGTAAGCTGAGATCGAAGGAACAACTGGGTCACATCTTGGTCATACTGACCTCCTCCCTTACAATTGGTGTAGTTCGACAGGGTCATTGCGACATTTTGTCCGGTAGGTGTCAAATTTATTTTTTACCTTAAAGTGACATTTGTTCACGATCATCTTTATTTTAAGTCTGTGTGGGGGAAGTATAGACTTGTTAAGTGTTTAGGTAACACGAACAATAGGCTTTGGGAAAGACTAAATAGTCCTAGGTGGCTATTATACAGTGCTTTGGAAGCACATGGAGTGTTTTGGAAACGCACATTATACAATGCTTTGGAAGCACATGGAGTGTTTTGGAAACGCACATTATACAATGCTTTGGAAGCACATGGAGCGTTTTGGAAACGCATACATACAGTGTTTTGGAAACACATGAGGCGTTTCGGAGGCGCAAGTATATAGTGCTTTGGAAGCACACACAAAGTGTTTTGGAAACGCATATAAATAGAACCTAGATGGATCTCATAGTCCTGGGTGGCTATTAAAGCGGAGCTCCACCCTAAAGTGGAACTCACGCTGATCGGAACCCTCCCCCCTCCGGTATCACATTTGACACCTTTCAGGGGGGAGGGGGGTGCAGATACCTGTCTAAAGACAGGTATTTGCACCCACTTCCGGCCCAACATTCTCGGGTAGAATGGGGGCATTTTGTCACCTCCCATTGTGTGCACATAGCAGGAGCCAATCGGCGGGTGCAGCGTGACTCGCGCATGCACTGTAGGGAACCGGGCAGTGAAGCCAGTTCCCTCACCGTGGATGGCGGGGGGAGCAGCAAAGTGACGAGCAATCGCTCATCCTCTGCTGCAGACGGTGCTGGAATCCAGGACAGGTAAGTGTCCTAATATTAAAATTCAGCAGCTGCAGTATTTGTAGCTGTTGGCTTTTAATATTTTTTTTGGAGCGGACATCCGCTTTAACCACTTAAGACCCGGACCAATACGCTGGTAAATGACCCAAGGTGTTTTTGCGATTCGGCACTGCGTCGCTTTAACAGACAATTGCGCGGTCGTGCGACGTGGCTCCCAAACAAAATTTGAGTCCTTTTCTTCCCACAAATAGAGCTTTCTTTTGGTGGTATTTGATCACCTCTGCGATTTTTATTTTTTGCGCTATATACAAAAATAGAGCGACATTTTTGAAAAAAAAACACTATTTTTTACTTTTTGTTAAAATTAAATCAAATAAACTAAATTTTAGTCAAACATTTAGGCCAAAATTTATTTAGCCACATGTCTTTAGTAAAAAAAAAAAATCGCAATAAAAAAAAATAGCTACCTAGCGGGAACAGCGACACTAATACAGCGATCAGAAAAATGATCGCTTAGTGACGCTGGCAATAGGGAGTGAAAGGGTTAACTAGGGCGGTGATCAGGGGGTTAAAACTTTATTCGGGGGGGTGGGGGGGCTATCCTGAACCTAACACTAACTGTTTTTTACAGTGCCTGTCACACTGACACTAAATGCAGTGATTAAATCACTGCATTCAGTAACACTGTGACAGGGGGGTGGGGGGGGCGATCACAAGGGGTTAATATGCCTATGTGAGTGTGTGTCAGTGTTGTGTTGGTGCACACTTACTTGTCATGTCTTCTCTCATCAGCAGCGCTGGGAAACAGCGCTGCGATGAGAGAATACATCATTTCCTCCTTCCTGTGTAAACACAGGAGGAGGAAGTGACAGGCTGGGAGCGCGCTCCCATTGGCTGGGAGCGATCGCGGGGGGGGCGGATATCACGGACATCCGCCCGCAGATCCCGGATCGCTCCCAGAGGTAGGGAGACCCCCGCACGCCGCGGAGGGGGTCCCGATGGGACCCCCGAACCGCACTCAGGCGGGGACGTAAATTTACGCCCTTGTGCCTGTACGAGCCATGTTGAGGCCGTATATGTGCGTGCGGGGGTCTCTAAGTGGTTAAGGGAAACTTAAATTTAAAGGTGCATACACAAAATAGATTGCCACATTGGGGGTCATTTACCAAGCCTGTGCGCCATGACTCATGGTGCACAAGCAGGAGTAAAATTGTTTTTGACATTTACAAAAGAGATACACTGCACTGGCAGCGTATTTCCTCATTTACTAAAATGCCTAATGCGCCCAGGAGAGGGCGCATGGCACACCAGTATAGAGCTGGCGTACGACATTTAGTAATGTAAATATCGGGGAGAGTACAGTGCAGTACAGAATTCAAAAATGTACATATACTGATATAAGGGTGGCACAGCACCAATCCCAACAATAGTGCGGTGGGTAGCAGCCAGACAAGTCGCAAGTGCATGTCCTGACTATACACTAAAGTCCTGTTTTGGCGGGCTGCAATTATTCTACATTGAGGCAGCTCCTGTTCTAGACAACCATCCCGGCCCAAACCCTACTGAAGCACCTGTTATCTCTTTGAGATCCTGAACCTGGCACTTGTGTGCTCATAAGATAGAGAAGGAAGAGTATGATAGTACCGAGAGAAAGAGGGAGAGAGAGAGAAAAGGAAAAGAATAGAGAATATAAAAAAACGAAAGAAGGAAGGGGAAAAATAAATAAATATATAAAATAAAAGAAAAAATAAATAAATAAAAAGGAAAATAATAAGAAGAACAAGAACATATATAAAGAATTTTTTTATAAAATTAGGAGAGGGAATAGGGGAAGGGGGAGGGGGGGACCTGAGGGGCCCAGACCACATAGGGAAGGCATAGCCCCTTTTCTAAATTGTCATACGGTGTCGCTTAGGTGGCCAACATCGCCACCCCCTCATCGGAATATATGAACATGGTCCAAAGTTGCCATGTCTGGGAGTGCTGTTCATGTTTATTTTGGGCCGAGTGGACCAGGTCCTCCAGTCTCCTGATCTCCTCCACCTTACGCAGCCACATCGCCACAGACGGAGGCCCAGTGTTTTTTCATATAAGCGGAATGCAAGCTTTGGTCGCGTTCAGAAGGTGTCTCACGATTGACTTTTTATAGCTCCGGGCCGGAAGTGTAGTGGCATGAAGCAAGACAACAGCTGGGTCATCCAGAATGTGATGGTCCGTGAATTTTTGAGTGACCGTGCGAACCGTCGTCCAGAATTGTTGCAGTAATGGGCAGGACCAGAAGAGGTGGAGGAGGGTCCCCTCCCCCGTCTGGCATCTCCAGCATCTGTCTGAGGTATTCGGAAAGAACCCATGAAGGTGGCTGGGGGTGTAATACCAACGAGTCAGGATCTTGTAATTTAGTTCTTGGATCTTAGTACAGACAGAGGACCTCAGGGAGAATCCGATAATTGATTGCTTCTGGGCATCGGTGAAAGAGCGCTGTAGGTCTTCCTCCCATCTCTGGAGGAAGTGCAGCTCGGGCTGCTCCGCCGGGGAGTTCAGGATATCATAGGTTTTGGATAGGACATTGGGTACCCCTCAAACAGTGTCAAGTCACGCTCGTGTTGCGCCGGGTTGGGTATGGAGTGAAGGAAATGATGAAGTCTCATTGCATCCCAGAAGGAAAGCTGAAACTGACCACCAACCTCTGTTAACGTGGCCATCGAGGGCCAGTGAGTGTCAGTCAGAAAATGGTGGGCCTGGTTCCTGCCCGATGACCGAAGTGCCTCGAAAGCCACCCCATCCAGTCCAGGAGGGAAAGCAGGGTTTCCAAGTATCGGATACAAAGGGGATTCCCCAGAGGATAGAGCGTTTGTCAGCATCATAGAGAAGCCTACCTGGAGAGTGGTGCCTATTACTGGATGTATTTTCAGTTCTGGGGTCAGTCTATCATAACACCAGATGGCTTTACCCACCACTGCAGTGGACTGCGCCTGTTCTAGTTGTGTCCACAATTTATTGTTGCTATGGCGGTTCCAGTCTATTATACGTCCCAAATGGACTGCCGAATAGTAGTGTCGCACATCTGGGAGAGCCAGCCCTTCGTAACGTTGGGCAGGGTAAGATAGCGCCTCTTCAGTCTAGACTTAGATTTCCCCCAGATGAACCTGGTAAAGAGGGAATTTACCTGCTTGAAGTAATGGGACGGGATCCGAATTGGTAATGCCTGGAACAAATAAAGAAACTTTGGGAGGATGGACATCTTCAAGAGGTTACACCTGCCAAACCAGGAGTGCAAGCCCCCGGCCCAATCCTCTAAAAGCAATCTGGTCGTGGTCAGCAGAGATGGGAAATTCAACTCAAATGTGCGTTTCAAATCTTTGGGGGATCAGGGTTCCTAGATAAGAAAGGGAGGTGTCAGACCATTTAAATCGAAAGTGCGCCTGCAACGCCTGTAGCCTACTCGTGGGGATGTGGAGCCCTATACCCGCCGACTTGTCAAAGTTGATCTTCAGGTTAGAGAGCTTCCCATACCTGTCAAATTCTTTAAGTAGGTTTGGGAGGGACACTGACGGGCTAGTCAAAGAAAATAGAAGGTCATCCGCGTAGGCAGAGATTTTATACTGGCCCCCTCCCACCGTCACTCCCGCTATGTCCGGGCTAGATATTACAGTGCACAAAAAGGGCTCTAAGGCCAAGGCAAAAAGAAGGGGCGACAGCGGGCAGCCCTGCCTTGTGCCATTTTTTATCTGAAATGGTTCTGAGAGGATTCCGTTTGCCTTGACGAAGGTGTGGAATAGATGCTGAGAAACCACTGTGTCATCTTGCGCCCCATGCCAAACCTCTCAAGGATAGAGGACAGAAAAGACCAATTCACCCTGTCAAACGCCTTCTCAGCGTCGGTACTAAGGAATACACAGGGGGTCTTCCTCATGTTAACCACATGAACGAGGTTAAGCACTTTGGTGGTGTTGTCCCTGGCCTCGCGGCCTGGGACAAATCCCACTTGATCTAAATGTATCAAGCTTGGCATTAACGGGGATATCCTGTTGGCCAAGATCTTAGCGAACAGCTTAAGTTCTATATTAAGGAGGGAAATAGGCCTGTAGCTGCCGCACGCCGCCAGATCCTTGCCCTCCTTCGGTATAAGGAATATATGCGCTCTAAGGGTGTCTCAAGGGAACCGCCCCTGTCTCCCAAACCGTTGAACATCCTTACCATGCAAGGGCCCAAAATAGGCAAAAGCGTCCGGTAATACTGGAGCGTGAACCCGTCCGGGCCCGGTGCCTTGCCCGGTTTCATCCCGCCCACAGCACGTTGCAGTTCCTCCATTGTAATCGGGTCCTCTCGCCTCCGCCGACAGTTGCGGGATCTGTGAGGCCGAGATGTAGTCTTTTATGTCGGATTCAGTCGGGGGGGTCACCGGAAGGTTATAAAGGGAGGAATAGAAGTCTCTGAATTCTGACACAATCTGGGACAGCGTGGACTTCCACTGGCCCAAGGGGTCTATGATCTGGGGGATGTAAGTGGTGAGCCGCTGCTTCCTAACTGTTCTAGCCAACAACTTCCTGCATTTGTCTCCCGACTTGTACGAAAGCTTCCGACAAACCTGCAGTGCTGCCTTGGCTCTGTATTGTAACAGATCCACAACCCGTCTCCTGAGAGACGTCAGTTCCGCTTCCAGGGAGGCCTCCTGCGCTCGTTTATGCTCTGTCTCAGCGGCCTGTATTTTGCATAACAGCTCGAGCAGCACTCATTCCCGTTCTTTTTTAATTCTCGTTCAGTGTTTGATCAAAAATCCCCGTATGACCGCCTTATGGGCTTCCCACAGAATTCCCGGGTCGCATTCTGCGGTGGCGTTTGTGTGAAAATAATGCTTCAGTTCGTTCGTAACATCTGACATAACTGTCGGATCCTGTAGGAGACTCTCATTCAGCCTCCAAAATCTGGATTTCAGGAGCACAGAGGGTGACAGGGAGTAACGCATGGTGACGGGCGCGTGGTCCGACCACGTGATAACACCTATGTCAATACTGCAGACCCCCTCCAACTGATTGTGAGGGACAAACACATAATCTATTCTCGAATAGACCTTGTGCGGCGCGGAGAAAAAGGTATAATCGCGTTCGCCGGGATGATGTAGCCGCCAGACATCTACCAGCTGGGAGTCATGGAGGTGTCGTGTTATACGCTTGAGTAGACCTGTGTTTAGGGATGGAATATTTGGGTATAGTTGTAACTTGTGACCCAGAACAGTACATTAGTAATAATCTAGAGCTATTGTTAGCCAAATTCAAAAGAAAAGCGGACATCTGGGGTAGGCTTCCTTTATCGGTAGCTGGACGTAGTAACCTCATAAAAATGATTTGGATGCCACAATTGCTATACGTATTTCATAACTCACCGGTATGCATAGGGAAGGTATGGTTCCAAAAAACAGAGACCCTTTTTAGAGAACTGATCTGGAAGAAGGGGAAAGCCAGGATTAGTCTCCAGACATTACAATTGCCAACAAATATGGGAGGCCTGGCGGTTCTGCACCCCCACAGCTATTTTTTAGCAGCCCAATTACAGCATCTGGGTGGGTGCGGCACCGAAGGAGGAGAGGGTGCCAGCGGGAAAATTATGTTAATAGGGTCCCCGCATGGGTCCATAATAGAAACCTTGGAGGCTGACTCTTTCCCAGTTATGAACTCAACATTGAGTCTGGTCAAGAGAACTTGGCAAGCAGGCAAGTCAGCCCTGGGGTACAAGGGGTTAACAGAATACTCCCCACTCTGGGACAATAAAAACTTGCAGGAGATTGTAAATATGGGGAAGTTGCAAGAATGGGAAAAGCTTGGTATAACCAGACTGGAACAACTATTCACAGATGATATATTAAAGCCTTTTGCAGTACTTAGGGAAGAATATGCCATACCAAACTCCCTGTTTTACACCTACCTACAGATTAGGCATGCCTTACAGGCTCAATTTAGAACGGTCCCGGTAAGAAGGCAAAAAATCCCCCACCTTCAACGACTAATCGAGTCTGAGATATCCAGGGAAACTATCTCAGACTTGTATGCAAAGTTGAGGGATGGGTGTATAGGGTCTACAGGGGGAGAAAGGCTGGAAAAAACTAAACAAAGGTGGGAGGAAGATATAGGCCAAATAACAACTGAGCAATGGGAACAGATACTAGCGGCTGGAAAATTAGTGTCACTCGCCCCATCACAGAGAGTCTCACACCTGTTTTTATTACATAGAGTTTACTATAGGCCAAAGAGGTTATATAATTTTGGCAGGAAAGCAGATGATAAATGCCCCAGATGCCAAAATACAGGAGATCTTGTACACATGTTGTGGAAATGCCCGAAACTACACAGATACTGGGTTAAAGTACTAGAGATTATAAACACCACCTTAGGGACTAACCTGGCACTGGAGGCCAGGGTCTGCTTACTGGGGTGTATAGAGGAGAGGTTTGAGCAAAGAGCCAGAAAGGTAGCAGCTATAAGGTGCCTGTTCCAGGCTAGGAAATTAATAGCACAAAAGTGGCAGGCAGAGAAACCCCCCACAGTAACAGAATGGGTAAACGTGATAAATACCACAGTATGGAAAGAGAAAGTAACCCTAACTAGACAAGGCAACTTTAATAAATTTAAAATGCTGTGGAGCCATGGCTGAGTAGAATGAGTTGCCCACCCTAAGTAGAGGAGAGGAACCTAGCCAGGTGGACGGGGAGAGGTAGGAGTACAAGAGAGAGGTAACAGTCAGAGAGATAGGAATACCCCAGAGATAACATGGTGTTAGCTAGGTAAAAAAGGTATTAAGGGAGAGGTAAGGAGAAAAAAGGAAAAGTGGAAATCATAGTAAAGTGTGTGCATATAAGTATAAGTAAGAAGGGTGGGGGCATGGGAAAAAGGCAAATAATAAAGGTTGCAAGGAATGGGTATTGGTATACAATAATGTATGGTGTATATAAATTGTATTATGCTTTTTGAGTGCGGAAAATCAATAAAGAATACTTGAATTAAAAAAAAAAAAGGGATGAGTTACCCGAGGAAGTGTCCACTGCCGGTGCAAGTGGCACATTCAGGTCCCCTCCCAGGAAAAGCAACCCCTCCCGAAAATCCGCTAATCGCTTCAACTTCCGACTGACAAATGTGTCCTGATGGTCGTTGGAAGCATATATCGTGGCTAGTGTTGTCTTCACGCCCCCGATTGCACCTTTAACAAATACGAACCTTCCATTGGGGTCCGACAGTGTGTCCATACATGTCCACAGCACTTTCCCAGAGACAAGTATAGAAACCCCTTTGGACTTGGCAGCCTCGTTCGTGGCATGATATGCATGTGGAAAGGAGCGGTTTTTAAGGTAAGTGGGATTACCCGTCCTGAAGTGCGTTTCTTGAATAAACGCCACGTCAGCGCGAGCCCTCTTAAGATCGTTTAGAAGCATCCGTCGTTTTTCGGGTATGTTCAGCCCTTTCGCATTTAGTGAGAAAAGATTAATGTGGTCCATCGTCCCCCAGGTCCAGAGGAAAAAAAAAAAAGGGGGGGTAAAGGAGCCCCTACAGGACGTGGGGAGAGAAAAGAATAGAAGTGGAGAAAGAAGACAGAGAGGCAGAAAAATAATTTGTACCGTCAAATATGACGGTTTCCAAACGGACTAACCAGTAGTCCGTCAGCTAAGTGTACAAACAAACAGTTTGTATAGAAGCACTCCCTAGCACAACCAGGGTGGATGCTTCAACCTAATTGGGAAGAGGTAGGAGAAGACCAAGGGTGGAGCCCCCGGTCCGTCCCCGCCCCCCCAGCTAGAAAAATATTTATTAGCAATCTACTATGATACGTGTAAATCTATTAATAAGCAGTAACAACATTTAAACCAGAGGAACCACTGAATATGAAACATCATAACCATTACCATTTAGACCCAACTCCCATAGCACAGCTGACTGATCCCCATGAAGCACTTCCAATCGGACCATGCTTCCCATTCCCACAGGTTCCCCGAAATCCTTCAACCTTGCCCCAGGATCAACAACCATGGCCCCTCCTCCCCCCTCTGCCCCCCTCCCGCGGGGCTCCAACTCCCCGCCCAGCAGGCGGAACCCAACAAGCCACCCGCCCCCTCCCATCTCTCCCAACCACCACCCAGGATTATAACAAACAGTATAATGAGGACCTGCACCGTAGCAACATAGAAGCATCAGTTCAGCAAAATATGTGTAGTCCTTCCGTGTACTACTATTTCCAGGGTACCGGCTCCGCAAGAGTATAGTCTGCACGGGTGTGCAACGTCTGGGTCCTGGGCAGTGACAAAGTCATTGAACAATTGCCAACCCCCCCCCCACCCGCAACCGGGGGTATCTCACTGAAAAATGAAGGAAGGAAGAGAAAACCGCGTGTGCGGCGGGATGCCTATGGGGCCGTGTCTCCAACAGTTCCGCCCGCAGTTAATATGGTGGGTGTCCGGTGGTCCTCCCCCCCAGATCCCCGAACATGTTACAGTAGGGTGGGGATCCCGGTACCTCGCATCTGTGCCCGTCAGCCCCAGGGAAGGAGATAACCGCCCCCCCTCCCCCACCCCGGGGCCCGGAAGGGAGGATCGAGCCAAAGAGCGTGTCACCACGGAGCAATGGGATACAAGTGTGAGGGGGCAGAAGCAGGAGCAGGCAGAGCGGGTATAAAAAATAAAAAGCAAGAGAAAAAAAATATACAGGGAAGGTAAGGGGAACAGAGAAAAGTAGGGGAGGTCTCCAACCTGAACGTAAAGATGCGCAGAGAGGAGCATCTGACTGCGAAGGCTCACCTCATCCAAGTTCCCATTCAATCCTCCCTCGTGATATCCACAGAAACGTTACGGGGTCTACGCCGGTTCCTCTGTCAGTCAGGGGACCCGGTTCTTCTCCTACCAGTCGGCCCTGCGCGAGTAGGGTAGCACGGCAGCGGCTGGAGCCAATCCGGTACAGTGATAGGGTCAATGTCCATGAAAGTGAACAAGGCAGGCAGATCAGCCGGGGGCCGGAGGGTGTATGAGTGTTGGGCCTTCTTGAAGGTCACTGAAATCGGGAATCCCCAACGATACGTAAGTCCAGCACGTCTGGCGGCTTCCAGCACTGGCCTCAAGAGCGCCCGTCGCTGCACCGTTGCTCGGGACAGATCCGGCATGTTCCGCAGTGTGGCCCCATCAAACTCCACATCTCCTTTCTCCCACGCCATCCGCAAGAACATCTTCTTATGGGTATATCTGTGTATCCGACATATGACATCGATCTCTACGAGGTGGAGCTGCTGCAAGAGAATGGCGTTTGCCTGAGACACCTGGGCCGCCTCCACTGCAGACATCCTGCTCTCAAGTGTGGCCACTGCCGATTCCCTGGACCCCAGCTGGTCGGAAAGTGTCTGTACCTCCTGTCTTACCACCGCAATCTCCTTGCGGTGGGTCGCCTCCAATCTGCTCACAATTGCCTCCATGTCAGCCTTCGTCGGCAGCGCCCGTAGCAGCTCCCTCAGTTACGCATCCGGGCCCCATGACATCGGTGAGGCGGGAGGCTGTGATGCATCCTGCGGATCCGGCTGAAAGGCCGCCGGAATAGAGAGATCCGAGTCCAGGGTGGGCGCAGCAAGTGGCTGCGGTGCTGACAGAGAGGTCTGCGAGGACTGTGAGCCACGAGGGCTCCGGCTGCTAGTGTCCACCATCTTGAAGGCAGCAGAGGATCCGTTGGCACCGGTAAGGCATCTATGGATATCCCCATTTCTGCTTGACTTGGGAGGTACTCGCTGCTGTGTCTTTCCCCTCCGTTTACCAGCCGAGTACATGCCGGGTTTAAATAGTAGATATTTTGCCTGTAAAGCTGGATAAGGACGGGTCGGACCAGGAGCTCCTCAGGCACACGTCCTCACTCAGCCATGTCCAGACCACGCCCCCTCCTTATTGCGATTTTTTGGAACCAAAAAAAGGATTTTTAATAACAGCTTACCTGTAAAATCCTTTTCTTGGAGTACATCACGGGACACAGAGCGCATAGCCATTACATATGGGTTATATGGGTACCTTCAGGTGTGGACACTGGTGTAATCAACTTCCCAGGAAGTTCCTCCCTATATAACCCCCTCCCACTGAGAGTGCTTCAGTTTTGTAGCAAGCAATTTCTCCGAGGTTACACAATGTTCCCCAAAAGAGGGGTGGGAGCTCTGTGTCCCGTGAAGTACTTCAAGAAAAGGATTTTACAGGTAAGCTGTTATTAAAAATCCTTTTTTCTTTATCGTACATCACGGGACACAGAGCGCATAGCCATTACATATGGGATGTCCTAAAGCAATGCTCCATGAAGGGAGGGAGACCGCAAGGCCAAAATTAGCCAAACAAAAAACATTATCAGGAGGAAAAATAGCTCCACCAACAGAAAAAAGGGGGCGTGAACCGGGCCAGAGGATTCTATACTACTGCCCGTAGGACCGCCTGCCCAAATGCTGCGTCCGTAGCTTTTGTGACGTCCAACTTATAAAATGTAGTAAACATATGTACGGAAGACCAGGTTGCCGCTTTGCAAACCTGTGCCATAGAGATCTGATGGTGTGCCGCCCAAGAGGCACTCATGGCCCTCGTAGAATGGGCCTTAACTGATAAGGGAGGTGGAACGCGCTTCAGACCATAGGCCTGAAAAATCAGCTGCTTAATCCACCTAGCCAAGGAAGACTTGGCAGCCGGCTGACCCTTATTGGGGCCATCAGGGAGAACGAAAAGCACATCTGTTTTCCGAATCTTTTCTGTAGCCTTGAGATAAACCCTCATGGCTCGGACCACGTCCAAAGTATGAAGCCGTCTTTCCTCTCTGGACTGGGGAGTAGGAAAGAAGGATGGTAGGACTAGGTCCTGATTCAAGTGAAAACTGGATATGACCTTAGGAAGGAAAGAAGGTTGAGGCCGCAGAACCACTCTGTCCTTATGCAGAATCAGGTATGGTTCCCTGCAAGACAAGGCTGCCAGCTCGGAGACTCTTCTGGCCGAAGCCATAGCCACCAAGAAAACCAACTTTCGGGTTAGCAGCACAAGAGGGATTTCTTTCAGAGGTTCAAACGGCTGTCTTTGTAAAGCTGACAAGACCAGATTTAAATTCCAGGGTCAGAGGGGAGCTCTAATAGGGGGATTTACATGCAAGACCCCCTGCAAGAAGGTTTTTACAAGCGAATGCGTGGCCAAAGGCCTTTGAAACCATATCGCTAAGGCAGATACCTGCCCCTTTAGAGTACTAAGAGCCAACCCCTTGTCAACGCCAACCTGTAGGAATCGCAAGATCCTGTCAATAAAAAATTTGCGAGGATGCCCTCCTTGAGACTCGCACCACTCCACATAGGTCTTCCAGACTCTGTAATAGATATTTCTAGAAACTGGTTTTCTAGCTTGAATTAGCGTAGATATGACCTGGGCTGAGAGACCTCTGCCCTTAAGAATTAGGGATTCAGCCGCCAAGCCATCAAATTTAGCTGCTGTGAAGCAGGGTGGTAGATCGGGCCCTGAGACAGCAGATCTGGGCGCAGGGGGAGTGGCCACGGTGCCCCTACTGACATCCTCACGATGAGTGCGTACCAAGCCCTTCTGGGCCAGGCTGGGGCCACCAGGATCACCGGCCTGCGCTCCACCCTGATCCTTCGTAGAAGGCGGGGAATCATCTGTAGTGGAGGGAACGCATACAGGAGAGAAAACTGGTGCCAGGGGCAAACCAACGCATCGGTCCCGTAGGCCGAGGGGTCCCTGGCTCGGGATACGAATTTGTCCAATTTCTTGTTGAGTCTTGTTGCCATAATGTCCACATCGGGAACTCCGAATCTTTGGCAAATCTCTTGGAATACCTGGGGGTGAAGCGACCACTCTCCCGGGAGTAAATCTGCTTGAGAATTGTCTATCCCTGGGATGAACACTGCTGAGATGCAGGGTACATGGGCCTCGGCCCATGAGAAAATCAGGTTTACTTCCCTTTGAGCCGCTAGGCTCCTTGTGCCCCCCTGGTGGTTTATGTATGCCACCGCTGTGGCATTGTCGGACTGTATCCTTACTGGCAGACCTTGCAGGGGGAGAGTCCAGGCGACCAGGGCCAACCGAGCAGCTCTGATCTCTAGGACATTGATGGGAAGCAGACTTTCTGCCTCTGACCACTGTCCCTGCTGGGTCCGTTTTCCTAAGATTGCCCCCCAACCTGTTAGGCTGGCATCTGTGGTTACTATTTTCCGCGTGATGGGGCAAAAGGTTTTCCCTTTTGCCAATTTTTGAGGGATCAGCCACCAGTACAGGCTGCGCTTGACCCCTGGGGAAAGAACTAATGGACGGTCTAATGCCTGTATGGACTTGTTCCAAGCAGAGAGAATAGCTGCCTGAAGAACTCTGGTATGGATCTGGGCATAGGGCGCTGCTTCGAAGGCGGCCACCATCTTTCCCAGCAGTCGCATGCATAGGCGAATAGTCGGCTTCTTTTTGCCTAAGACTATTTGAATCGTTTGAATCAACGACCTGATCTTCCCTTGAGGTAAAAATACCCTCTGGCATTCTGTATCTAACCGAAGGCCTAGATATTCCAACTGTCTTGTGGGTTGTAACCTTGATTTTTCTTGGTTCACAATCCACCCGAATTCTTCTAGATGCCGCACTGTGCGGACTACTGCATGATTGAGGTTGGAAGCTGATCTGTCGATAATCAGGAGATCGTCCAGGTATGCCAGGACCAAGATGCCTTCTGTCCTTAGGACGGCTAGCACCGGGGCTAACACCTTTGTGAATACCCGCGGAGCTGTTGCCAACCCGAAAGGGAGGGCTACGAACTGGAAATGACTTTGATTTATCGTAAAACGAAGAAACCTGTGATGTGCTGGGTAGATCGGCACATGCAGATATGCATCCTTTATGTCTATAGATGCAAGAAAGTCGCCCTGATGCAGGCTGGCGGTCACTGAACGTATGGAGTCCATACGAAAGGTCTGAATCTTTAGAAAGCGATTTAGGCGTTTGAGGTCTAATATAGGCCTGACGTCGCCATTGGGTTTTGGTATAACAAAAAGGTTGGAGTAGAATCCCCGACCCCATTCTTGGGTTGGTACTTCTACAATTACTCCTTGGAGCAATAGGCGATCCAACGCCTGTACGAGAGAGGCCCTTTTTAATGGGTCGCTTGGAAGACTTGACTCCTGAAAATGAGGAGGGGGGATTTCTCGAAACTCTAGTTTGTATCCCGTGGTTACCACGGACCGAACTCAAGAGTCGGGAATTCTAGCCTTCCAGACTTCGGAGAAAAACCGAAGTCTTCCCCCCACCCGAGAGAGTGGGGGCGCCCCTTCATGAATCTGATTTGATGACTGGTTTAGTCGGTTTGCGAGACCAAGGTCTCTTGTTTGCCGCGGCTTGACCCTGTGGGCGGCTATTAACCGCTGGACGCCCGGGAAGCCGTCGATACTGACGAGAAGTCGAAGGGGCCGAGCCTACAATGGCCTGTCGTTTAAACGTGGGCCCACGCGGTCTTTTCTTGACCGGTAAGGAAGTACTTTTCCCACTTGATATGGTGTGGATATATTTATCTAGGTCTTCCCCGAATAGTCTTCCCCCATGAAAGGGAAACCCTGCCAAAAGCTTTTTGCAGGGTGCCTCTGCTGACCAGTTCTTTAGCCACAAAAGACGACGCATGTGAACCATCAGTAGAGATGAACGGGATGCCTGTTGGATGGAGTCCTTAATAGCATCTACTGCAAAGCAGAGAGCCCTAGGGAATTCTGCTAATTCATGAGTATGCTGAGCCGGCATGTCCTTTAATATCTGTTTTGCCTGATCCTTCAAGGCCTGACAAACACCAATGGCTGCTACTGCTGGCTGAACCATGGCACCTACTGAGGTGAAAGCGGCTTTCAGTAGGGTCTCGAATTTCTTGTCGACCGGATCCTTGAACATCTGGACATTTTCAACCGGACAGGTCAGGGATTTATTCACGCAGGAAATGGCCCCGTCCACTGTGGGGAGTGCCCATTTCTTTAAATATTCCTCTTCCATAGGATAGAGAATAGAGAATCTTTTAGGAGGGACAAAGATTCTATCAGGTCGAGCCCAATCCTGGTAAATCACGTTCCGCAGAAGGGGGTGCATTGGAAAAGACGCACAAGTTAATGGAGCCTTTAAAGAACCCAATGAGGAAACCTCAGGGGCTACTAGTTCTGGCACTGGAAGTTTAAAGGCAGTGCGAACCATATCTGTCAAAGACTGGATCCACAGGCTCTCCGCTTGAGAGGCCGAAAAATATTAATCTATAGTGGAACCTTCCCTGTCTGAACCGTCGGGACTTGGGTCTGCTTGATCCCTTTGTGGGTCCCGTTCCTCTGAAGAGGAGACCTCCGCATCTGAAAACCCCACACTGGGTGAGGGGGATCTAGCCCGCTTGCTACTTGGCAAAGGATGGGCAAACAACGCAGTTAACCTTTTCTCTAGCCCACCCATGGTGGCTGCTAGCATTTCTTCCGTCATGTAAACGGGAATGGGTGGATCGGGGGCCGCCTCTGCCCCCAGCACCCCCAATGTCTCTTGTACTATGCCACTCGGTGGTCTAACTGGCGAGGGTGGGGCCGTTGAAGCCTGGCCCAAATCCTCTGACCCCGATGGAGACCCCTTTTGTTTCTTGGCACCTTTAGCAGCCTTGGCTGGTCCAGATCCCTTTGGAGCCATTGTACAACCTTGAGTCACCCCTATAGCCAACACCCAACTGTTGTAGCTAGGAGTAACCAATATGAGGACAGGTATGAGGAAAATTAAACAATTTATTTCTTTTTTTTTTTACCCGCCTGGGAGGTGGCAATACTGAGGAAACCTGTGAGTATTGACACACCAATGCCCGTTAGCCGGAGTCCAAGGTAGACTCAGATACTGCTGGATCTAAGGCTGAGTCCCTTTAAGCAAAAACTCTTTTTTTTTTTCTGGTCAATAGTGGAACTAAGTCCTAGACCTGAAGATCCACAAAACCGCCACTAGGTGTCCCTGTGTGGCCAAAAGACCCAGCTGCACGCTCTGTATCCTTCTTCCTCTGCTTCCAGGAGGGAAAGACCAGCCAGAGAAAAAGTTTTACTTTTAAACAGACCCTGACGCTGCTGGCCCGCCCCCCCGACGCACGCCGACGATATAAAAGGCGGCGTGCACGCGCGCGCACGCGCACACGCACGCGCACCCCCCCCACGCTGACAACAACATGGAGGAAGCAGAGCAGAGGAAAAAAACATGGACCAGCGCCAGGCAGCACCAACAGACACCAGGTAAGCACTAATCTTATTGTAGTGCACAGAGAGAGGAAGCTGTCCCCATGGGCTTCCTAAGAAACAGGAGTTTTCACCAGCAATTTCCTCTTTAAAACATGTGGGGTTGCAGTATCAATGCTAACAGGCAGACCTGGGGTGAGTAGCAAATATATAACTTACACAAGTATACATATATCTACATGTTATCTGGGTAAACATTAGTATCCCATCCTGCCCATACAGACATAGTGGAGATAGTGGCTGATGCACAAGCATACCATTAGCCAACCCAGAACCCCCAGGGGGATACCTACTGTCGAACCAAGTCCCGCAGGTTCCCTCTTACCTGCTCCACGCCGCAGGGTATTGCAAACTGCAAGAGGCCCAATCTTCCCCCATCTCCGTGGGTATTGTCTCGGACCTTCAGGGACCGGGGTCCTGTGTTAAGGAACCCACACCCCTGGACCTATATAGCATCCTGGCATCAGTAGCGTTTAGTCCTAGGAGAGACCAAGGCACTGGAGCCCAGAATCCAGCCCTCCAAGGAGAGGCATTATAGGCAACACCCCACGCATGCAGGGCCCGGGTACCGTACTTCTTGGCTTTGAAGCACTTCGGACGGATCCGGCTAGCTATCCTGGGTCCCGAGACCTCCGAGGGACAGCTAGACGTGACCAACACCTAAGACACTGGCGAAAAAACTGAAGCACTCTCAGTGGGAGGGGGTTATATAGGGAGGAACTTCCTGGGAAGTTGATTACACCAGTGTCCACACCTGAAGGTACCCATATAACCCATATGTAATGGCTATGCGCTCTGTGTCCCGTGATGTACGATAAAGAAATATGTCGAAGAATACGTATCGGCCTAAACTGAGGGCAAAAAAGTTTATTTATATATATTTTTGGGGAGATTTATTATAGAAAACAGTAAAAAAGTTGTCTTTTTATTTACAAAATTGTCGCTATATTTTTGGTTCAAGCAAAAATAAGAAAAAAACGCAGAGGTGATCAAATACCACCAAAAAAATTTTAATTTTGTGGGGGAAAAAAGAGGATTGTTGTTTGGGAGCCACGTCACACAACCGCGCAATTGTCAGTTAAAATGACGCAGTGCCGAAACGCAAAAACTGGCCCGGTCAGTGACCAGTAATATGGTCTGGGGCTCAAGTGGTTACAAATTAAGAAAACACTAAAGTTAGCCCAATTTATAGCCATAATGTGAAAGATGATGTTACACCGAGTAAATAGATACCTAACATGTCACGCTTTAATATTGCACACACTCATGGAATGGCGCCAAACTTCAGTACTTGAAAATACCCATAGGCAACACTTTTTTTTTCCAGGTTACCAGTTTAGAGTTACAAAAGAGTTCTAGTGCTAAAAGTATTGCTCTCACTCTAACGCACGCTATGATACCTCACATGTGGGGTTTGAACGGTGTTTACATATGTGGGCGGGACTTACACATTTAAGGCCCGCCCACATATGTAAACACCGTTCAAACCACACATGTGAGGTATCATAGCGTGCGTAAGAGCGAGAGCAATACTTTTAGCACTAGACCTCATCTGTAACTCTAAACTGGTAACCTGAAAAAATAAATTGTGCGTGTTCGCTTCTGACTGCGAGCTACTAGGGACAGGGGCATTTTAATTATTATTATTTATGTTTGTTACGTAAAAATTCAATAAGACCTCCCCTTCAGATTGGTAAGCATCAGTTCAGGGGGAAAAAAAAACAGCTCTCATGCTTTCATCCGCCATTGCAGCTTTGATTCTGGTAATGCATCTCGAGTGAACTGGGCATGCTCGGACACTTAGAAAATGTAAGCAGGGTTTTTGTGCCTCAAAATGACTTCAATGTTTCTGAGCATGCTCAGAAAAAGGAAAATTTATTATCAAATACTTACCGTAATTTTCCTTTCCTGATAGGCTCCATGGCAGCATACATATGGGTTGGCCCCGCCTCCATAACTACCCAATAGGACCCCTCCCTATCAATTTCAGTTGTGGGCTCTCAGCCGTGTTCCATAACTAGCTGACTCCAAGCATTGGGAGGGACTCCTGCTGCCATGGAGCCTATCAGGAAAGGAAAATTACGGTAAGTATTTAATAATACATTTTCCTTTTTCCTGACTTGCTCCATGGCAGCAAACGTGTGGGAAATAACTTGCCAAACACACCCGGGCAGGTAAAATGCTGAGGCAAGAAATACATTTATTTAAGAGAGGCCTGGATTCTTTCCTAAATGCACATAATATAAGTGAGTACTAAGTTTTGTAGGTAAAGTTGATCCGGGGTAAATCCGATTGCCTCTCGGGGGATCAGGAAGGAGTTTTTCCCCTCCGGTAGCAAATTGGATCATCGCTCTACTGGTTTTTTTTGCCTTCCTCTGGATCAACTGTGGGTATGGAGTTGGGTGTATGGGATTGTACTGTTTTATTTTGTTTGTTTATTTTTACTTTTTGGTTGAACTGGATGGACTTGTGTCTTTTTTCAACCTGACTAACTATGTAACACTGTCAACTGACAGCACTTAAAATTCAATGAAATAAAGCAGCCGGTTCAACACAATAGTGGAAAAACTAAACGTATTAATAGATGACCAAGAAGCTGCTCTGTATATAACTTCAGGTGCGACATGACGTGAGGCTGCCCAAGAAGTCAAAATGCTCCGGGTTCAGTGTGCAGACACTGCCTCTGGAGGAGCCAAGTCCCTGGCTTTGTATGCCCTCTGGATGGTCTGAACTATCCAGGCTGCAACGGATCTGATTGAGGCCCGTTTTCCTTTGATCTTTCCATGAAGAAAAATGAAAAGAAAATCTGGTTTGTCTGAAAGATTCTGTCATTTCCAGATATTGACTTAATGTGTGCCCCTACATCAAGAGGATGAATACTTTGATCTTCAGATGTCCCAAAAGTGGCAGTACAATTTCCTTAAAACATAAAAAATTGATGTAACTTTAGGATTTGAGCCCAGCATAGGGATTAATACTGCTCTATCTGGAAAGAAGGTCAAGAATGGTTCTTTTGAACCCAGATTTCTGATGTCAAAGACTCTTTAGCTGAAGTGACCGCTACTAAAAAGACGGTCTTGAGTGCAAGATCCTTAGCTGGTAGTGGTTTATCTGGATCTGATCATGGTAAGATAGTCCAGAACAAGAGGCAGATCCCATTTAGGGAACTTCGGTTTTCTCTGGGGTCTAAGCCGGATGGCGCCCTTGAAGAACTGGCGAACCAAAGGATGATTGGCCCAAGGGATTCCAGTAAATGCAGAGATGACTGAGATTTGTACTCAGAGAGAACTGACTGCTAACGGTAAGTCCAAACCTGTTTATAAAAAACTGAGTATCTCTTGGACCTCTGAGGAACTGCAAGGTTTTGCTCTGGAAGACATGTGATCTGTAAATTTTGACCAGATATGCTCATAAACTTTGTTGGTACTATTTCTTCTAGCGTTAAGAAGAGTTGAAATGGCATCTTCTGGACATTGTAATGCTTCAAGCCTTCCCCTTTCAAGAACCACACCCTGAGGTGCAGATAAGCTGGACATGGGTGCAACGTTGTGCCCTGAGAAAGGAGATCCTGTCTGAGGGGAAGAGGTATCGAGTCCCGGTAAGTGAGAAGCGTTAGTAGGGAAAACCATGGCCTGTTGGGCCAAAATGGGATCACTGCTAGGATTTCTACATCCTCTGATCTAAGACAGCGAAGAAAATGAAGGATCACAGGTACTGGTGGAAAGGCATATGCTTTGCTGAATTTCCATCGATCTGTGAGAGCGTCTATCCCATAGGCTTGGGGCTCCATCGATCTGTGAGAGCATCTATCCCATAGGTTTGGGGATCTCGGAACCTTGCATAATACTGGGAATGCAAACAGATCCACTTCTGGGGACACTCCCAGAGTTAGAAGCCAATTGAACACTTCTATGTGTAAAGACCATTCGTTGCTGTTTAGTTGGACCCGTGATAGAAAGTCCGCTTGAACATTCTGAACCCCCGGAATGTACACTACTGAGATGTTGGCTAGGTTCTTCTGAGCCCAATTCATAATTGGCTCCACTTCTCGGAGTAAGGACCAGCTTCGGGTTCCACCCTGCTTCCTTATGTAAGCAACAGCTGTTGTGTTGTCCAGCCTGAGCATCACAGAGGAATCTGTCAATAGATGGCAGAAGGACTTGAGAGCCTGAAAGACAGCTCACAGTTCCAGTATGTTTGATACAGTTCCTTGAGAAGGTATGCTCCACCTGCCTTGGGCTATTTCTGTCAGGCAATGAGCGCCCCAGCCCTGATTGCTGGCATCTGAGGTTATTGTAACCCAAGTGATGGGACGGATTGAATAACAATTGCAGAGATTCTTCCCCTGAAGCCACCACAGAAGAGATTCTCTCATGGGTTGAGTGAGCATGATGCATTGACTCTTGCTGGCAGAGTCCCATTGCTGGAGAAACCCCTTTTGGAATAGGCAAGTATGCCACTGAGCCCATTTCACCATCGGAATGGTGGCTGCCATGTTGCCAATTACCTTCAAAGATTGAAGAGCAGATAGGTGTTTTGCGGATCCTGTCCCGGACTATAGTAATCTTCTCTTCAGGCAATGAAATGGTGCCTTCTACTGTGTTGAAGAGGGCACCTAGAAACACCAGAGATTGTGTTGGAACAAGATGACTCTTTTCCAAATTCAATAGCCATTCAAATTCTTAGAGAGTGGCAATTACTATGTCCCTGTGTTCCAGGAGTTAACTTCTGTCCTGAGGTAGAAGTTAGAGATCGTCTAGTGAAGAAGACAAACTCCTTTCACTCGGAGGAGAGCCTCCACAGCTAACAGAACTTGGGAGAACACCTGAGGTGACGTCGTGAGACCAAATGGTAGGCAGGTGAACTGTAAGTGTTGATTGCCTGTCGCAAAGCGGAGATACATTTGATAGTTTGCTGCCACTGAAATGTGGAAATATGCGTCTTTCAGGTCCATTGACACTAACCAATCACCTGGATGGACTGACTGCTGGATTGTCAATAGTGACTCCATTTTGAATTTCTTTCTAAATAATCGGTTGAGATGAGAAAAGTCTATTACTGGTCTCCAGGTACTGTTATTTTTCTGTACCATGAACAAAGGGGAGTACATATCTTTCACCTCTTTCGCCCTCTGGAACAGTAATGGCTGCACTTTGAGTTACTAAAGAGCTTGCATAAGCCAATAGGATTTGTTTCTTTTTTTCTGTACATAGAAGATTTGTAGGCTTTAATCTGAGCCTGGGGTTGCTGTTGAAGACCCAGGTGTGGCCTGAAGAGACTGATGGTCCAAAAATCTCGAATTGAGGCCACCCAATTTTAGAAAGACTTTTCAGTAGACTCCTGATTACTAGGAGTACTCTTAGTTTGCTTCTTGAAAGAAGACTGTCTGGATTTCCAGGGCCTTGAAAATTCACGACAAGGCCTGTAGCTGCATGCTTCCCTTGCACGGTCTGTATTCTGTGCTCTGAAAAAAAAGTGCGTTTCTGATTTTGTAAACGCCTATCCTGAAGGAGGAAACCCCGACTTGCCACCTGTGGCTCAGGAAATGGCACTATCAAGTTTTATTGCCAAAGAGAGAAGAGCCCTTAAAGGGAATGAGGCACCAAGCTCGCTTTGAAGCTGGATCTGCCGACCAGGGATGGAGCCATGAGGCACAATGGGCAGTGACAGCTGACAACATTACTCAAGCCACTAGGCGAATAACATCAATAGAGGCCTCCCCCAGAAAGGCTGATGCTAGACTGATTTGCTAAATAGGAGAACTCCTGGCCATATCTTCAGAGATACTTCTGAGGGAATCATTCACATTGTCTGACCATGCCTCTAATGCTTTTGAGACGGCTGCTAAAGCCAGAAATGGTTTACAGACTGATCCTGCTGTCAGGTAGATTCTCTTCAGGTCTGAATCAATCCATCTCTCTAGAGGATCTTTAAAAGAAACTGTATCTCCCAGGTGAAGGGTTACGTATCTCACCAGACGCATCAAAGCTGCATCAACTAATGGAGCAGAGTCAAGATGTTTCACATCTTCCTCTTAAAAGGATATAATTTTGCAATTTTTGACTGCATAGAGCTTTTCTTATCAGGTTTACCCCATTCTTCTGAGAAATAATGTCGCTCCTTATTGAGCTGTTTAAAGAGTTTCCTTTGTTTGGGAGGAGAGATAATTGGATCTTCCAAATTTAAAACTTCCTTGGCTGCTTTCACTAAAGCAGGAACTAAGGCATAATCAAAGCCTACTCCTGGATTATCCACTTCTGACCCACCCTCTGAGGGGGAAGCTGAGGGATGGCTGGTTTGAGCGACTTCAAAAGTCTCATACATTTGTCCCTGATCCAACAAGGGAATCATTGGGTCTGGAGGAGAATCATGCTGCACTCTGGCATCTCTCTCCTGTAGCGACTTGTCCATGACCCACTTAACCAGTGCCTCTAGGTGTTTGTCTGCACCTTCCCTTTCATTGGCTACCTTTGAAAAACAATGGTCGCAAAAGGGACTTCCTAGCAGAAACTGGAGCCTTGCACCCCAACAAAATCTCTCTGAACTCGGGCTGTGAGATGAGGGGGAGTGAGGAGTATCCCTACTGGGATGTCCGGATTTTAAACAAATTATGGTGTCTAGAAGATGAGTGCCGGTGGGGAGAGGGAGAGGGAGAGAGAGAGATAGTCATGGCAATGCCCTATACTCCACTCTCTTCCCCCAACAGAAAAAGAAAAACATAGTTTTCCAATTTTACCTGCCGAGAAAGGGCTGGCCACTAGGGGCAGCAAAGCATCCATTATAGCACAAACACATTGCAGGTGGGAGAATCAAACACCAGATCACAAACGACTAAAACACATGCTAATCCGACCGATCTGAATGAGCACTTACCTAAGGTAGTCTCTGTAAATGCACCAGGAAAACCATCATTTTGAACGATCGATCCCGAGCTTCACAGATTTCCCAATTTTTATTTTATTTTTTTAAACGACGGCGATACTCGCGCGCGTGCGCGAACCAAACCTCGCTTTCATTCCCGGGTCCGTCCGATCGTAGAATGCAGACGGGAAACCCGGAAGTAAGAGGGAGCGGCGGCTGGAACGCACAGGAACCAAACGCTCACTGGGCTGCATGAAAAAACAGCATATGGAACACAGAGAAACAAACAACAAACATAAACACTACTGCCATGAAGGCGATACTGCTTACCACCACCTACAATCGATTCGGCCAGAGACACCGCATCCATACACACACTGGGCTTTCAGCAGATAATGGCCACCTTCACATTGCTAGGTATTCAGGCCTGTGCACGCTCGTCTCTCCAGTGGAAGACATAATCCAGCTCTTCAGCGCTACTCTGCAATACACTCCATACTCTGCTTAACAGTCAAGGCTTATCGGAGGGATGAGACACCATCATCATCATCGGCCGATCTTGATAGTAGGAACAATCGTCTTCAGGTAGGAGAACCAAAAACACATTGTCCTACGGAGGAGGACAAAAAAGGAACACGGCTGAGAGCCCACAGCTGAAATTTATAGGGAGGGGTCCTATTGGGTAGTTATGGAGGCGGGGCCAACCCATATGTATGCTGCCATGGAGCAAGTCAGGAAAGTCAAATCTTCCAGAGCTGAAGTAATTAAAAAAAAACTCCTTTAAAAATGATTGTTTTAAAAAATATTTTGCATTGATACATTCCCATCAAGGGCAGTACCGGGTCCACATACACTTTTTATGACAATAACTTGCATATAAGCTTTTAAAATTAATTTTCATGTTCATGTTCCATAGACTCTAATAGGGTTTGCTTGTTCGCTAGAACTGTTTACCTGTTTGAGGTGTTCTCGTGCCAACAGAACCGGGCACTGTTTGGCCCATCCCTACTGGCCATAATGTAACAGTGATTTCCTATGATTACCGACTCCATCTAGTGACCATAATGGGGTATTTTGTATCTGACAAACCTCCATTAGTAAAAAAAATAGCACAGTACCACATTATGACCACTAGATGGAGCCAAAGGAATCAGTGTATGAAAGCAAATACATCCAATATTTATCACAGCTGGGTGAAATGCCGATTACATTCATTCAACTATTTTTTTTAACCACTTCGGGTCCGCGCTATTGACAGAATACGTCAGCAGCGCGGACCTGAGGCGCCGGGGTCACGTCTTTGGACATGACTTACTTGTAATTCCCCGCGCGCGCCACAGGGTGACGCATGGCGGGGAAAAACAGTCCCGACGCATCACCGAGGATTCGATGCGTGTACCCGGCGGCCGCGATGTCCGTCAGGTACACGCAATAGTCGGTGAGAGAGCAGGGACGTGGAGCTCTGAGTGTAAACACAGAGCTCCACGTCCTGTCAGGGAGAGGTGACAGATGCTGTTTCTCTTGTACATAGGGAGACAGCATCGATCACCTCCCCCAGTCACCCCCCTCCCCCCACACAGTTAGAACACACCCAGGCAATACATTTAACCCCTTCCTCACCCCCTAGTGTTAACCCCTTCAATGCCAGTCACATTTATACAGTAATTAGTGCATATTTATAGCACTGGTCGCTGTATAAATGTGAATGGCGCCAAAAATGTGTCAAAAGTGTCCGACGCAATATCGCAGTCAAAATAAAAATCGCAGATCGCCGCCATTACTAGTAAAAAAAAAAATATTAAAAAAAAATCATAATTCTGTCCCCTATTTTGTAGGTGCTATAACTTTTGCGCAAAGCAGTCACTTATTGTGATTTTTTTTTTACAAAAATACATAGAAGAATCCGTATCGGCCTTAACTGAGAAAAAAAAATATTTTCTTTAAAAAAAAAAAATGGGATATTTATTATAGCAACAAGTAAAAAATATATATATATTTTTAAATTGTCGCTCTTTTTTTGTTTATAACGCAAAAAATTAAAACCGCACGGGCGATCAAATACCACCAAAAGAAAGCTCTATTTGTGGGGAAAAAAAGGACGCCGATTTTGTTTGGGTGCCACGTCGCACGACCGCGCAATTGTCAGTTAAAGCGACGCAGTGCCGCAAGCTGAAATTTAGCCTGGGCACGAAGGGGGTTTATGTGCCCAGTAAGCAAGGGGTTAAACAGACCTCTAAGTGTTTGTGAAATCTTACACCACAAAATGTACTCAGCCAATGAAAGGTCATAATAACATTTTTATCTTTCTCCTGCTATCAATGGCCAACACGGTACAACACTTCATCCATGTCTTTGGTGATCTCTGATCTCCTTATGAACTCCGGGATGAACAATTCCTATCGCCTGACACCCGGGACATGCAGTTCTGCGGGTCGGACAGGTAGGTTTTTTAACATTTAGCCCTGCTGTGGGAAAGCAAGGAACAGTTTTACTTGTCGGATGGAAGCATTCGGGTGGCTGAGCGAATGTTTCCACCCCCCCGGTAAAGTGCCCCCACCCGCTATGTATCCCGGGCTCCTCTTGCTCATCTGAGGACTTGGGACCAGCATAGTGGGTGATGAAGGGTAGAGGGAAGGGAGGAGAGAGGACACACATCCGCTCTCCTCCACTTCTTGTTCCTGACCCAGAAGTGAGATGTATGACGTCACTTCCCGATATGACTTTCCATAATAATCTGCACAGGCACGCGTGGAGATCAGTGATGCCATGTATCGCCTATGACGTAGGCACTTCATCATGTGATCGGCTATGTCCAATTAAATCGAATCACATGGTAACCAGGAAGTGCCGGTTATCATTTTTCCTTTATTCATTGTGACAAGGTGCGAGTAGAGGAGAGCTGATCAGTGGATCTCCTGACAGGGGGATCTACACTGATATTTAGCATTGATTATCAGTACAGGTCCATCAGTAATGACCACCAGTGATGCCAATCAGTGCCCATCAGTGCCGCATATTAGTGCTTCCTCATCAGTGAAAGAGAAAACTTACTTATTTACCAAACTGTATAACAGAAAGAAATAGATTTTTTTTTCAAAATGTTGTCTTTTCTTATTTGTAGCACAAAAAATAAAACCCTTAGTGGTGATCAAATACCACCAACAGAAAGTTCTATTTGTGGAGAAAAATATAAAAATGTCATTTGGGTACAGTGTTACATGACCGCACAATTGTCATTCAAAGTGTGAGAGCGCTGAAAGATGAAAATTGGCAAAAACCAACAAAACCAGCTCTGGCAGTGAAAGGGAAGATGTTACATGTTCCTGCAGCGGCTCAGCGATCCGAGTCCTCTGTGTGACAGCAGTGCAGGGAGAAGTTCCCTGTACCGGCTGTCACTTTATGAAAAGAGTGCGGCCGTGCCATTCATTCACAGAGTTCTGTCCTTTGTCGATGTCGGCTTGTAGTTTTCAATGATCTCCCACACCACTGCTGAGCTCTCTGGTAGATGAGGAACAAGGCGATTGTCATAAGGAACAAGGCGATTGGGACCCCGGATTTGTCCCTTGGACAAGTCATTATTTTTAAATGCACACACCCCTGGAACTGTATCTTACATGCTGAAGATCAGCCATGGAGTATATCTGAGGTGTATATCAGGGTGTGCTTCTTCCCCCCATGAGAGCTGTGATGTCCGGCAACATTCACATACAAGACATTTCCCGCACTCACTAATACACCTCAAGGGTTGTGTGAGATCCCTGATGTACAGGAAGACAGGACTTCAGTGAGGGACAATTCCCTCACTCAGGACAGGAATACGGCTTCTCCCCTATATGAGATGTCTCATGTTTGTAAAGATGGGACTTCTGTGAGAAACATTTCCCACACTCGGGACAGGAATACGGCTTCTCTCCTGTGTGAGATCTCTGATGTCTGACAAATACTGATTTGTGTATAAAACATTTCCCGCACTCAGGACAGGAATATGGCTTCTTCCCTGTGTGAGATTTTTGATGTCTGTAAAAACTGGATTTCAGTGAAAAACATTTCCCACACTCAAGACAGGAATACGGCTTTTCCCCTGTGTGAGATCTCTTATGTGTGAAATTATGGGACTGCACTGAAAAACATTTCCCGCATTCAGGACAGGAGTATGGCTTCTCCCCTGTGTGAGATCTCTGATGTGTGTAAAGATTGGACTTCTGTGAAAAACATTTCCCACACTCAGGACAGGAATACGGCTTCTCCCGCGTGTGAGATATTTTATGCTCATTAAGATTCGATTTAAAAAGGAAACACTTCCCGCACACAGTATAGGAAAACCTCTTATGTGTTGGAAGGACGGCACTGTCCCGCACAGTCTGAGGTTCCTCAGGATAAGAGGAATATGATGGTCCAGCACCGTCCCGCACAGTCTGAGGTTCCTCAGCATAAGAGGAATACGATGGTCTGGCACCGTCCCGCACAGTCTGAGGTTCCTCAGGATAAGAGGAATACGATGGTCCGGCACCGTCCCGCACAGTCTGAGGTTCCTCAGGATAAGAGGAATACGATGGTCCGGCACCGTCCCGCACAGTCTGAGGTTCCTCAGGATAAGAGGAATACGGTGGTCCGGCACCATCCCGCACAGTCTGAGGTTCCTCAGGATAAGAGGAATACGATGGTCCATCTACACTGTGTGGTGCCGGATGGACATTTGAGGTAGTCGGGTTTTCTCCTGAACTATACTGTGTGATGTCCTCATCTTCTACTTTACAGTCTGGAGACAAAGTGAGACAATCCTCTGAGGTTTTCCTCATCTCCCGTCCATCTACTAAAATAGAAATACAAAGATTATTACTAGACATGAGCTGATTGGTTCCCCTAAACCAGGACTCCACGCATGTAAGGCAGTACAACCGACCCTGTTGTATTTGGCCTGGATCCCATCAGCTCCACAGGGGGGTGGGCACCCTTATACTTAATTTCTGCTTAAAAAAATAAAAGCCTTTTGCTAAACCACGCCCCCGATTCTACTTGCTTATCAGGGTGCAATTCTATTGTTCCTGAGTCCCATCTGGTCAGCATGGGGGCTGACTTTTTCCCATTTTCGTGTGCAGGCAAATAAGTCCTTGCTGCATGTTGAGCTGTGCATATAATTGCCCACTGCTGATGCCGACGGAATGATCCTTTTGTGTAATGTTCCTTCAGTAAGAGCAACAGACAGATAGAGAGTTTGACATGAGATGGGCAGACAGCTGAATGGGAGCAGTGTGTGTAATGTGTGGGCGAGGGCACTACAGGGGCAGACAGGTGAAAAGGAGCAGAGTGTGTAATGTGTGGGCGAGGGCACTAGATGGGCAGACAGCTGAAAGGGAGCAGAGTGTGTAATGTGTGGGCGAGGGCACTACACGGGCAGACAGATGAAAGGGAGCAGAGTGTGTAATGTGCGGGCGAGGGCACTACAGGGGCAGACAGCTGAAAGGGAGCAGTGTGTGTAATGTGTGGGTGAGGGCACTACATGGGCAGACAGATGAAAGGGAGCAGAGTGTGTAATGTGTGGGGCGAGGGCACTACAGGGGCAGACAGGTGAAAAGGAGCAGAGTGTGTAATGTGTGGGCGAGGGCACTAGATGGGCAGACAGCTGAAAGGGAGCAGAGTGTGTAATGTGTGGGAGAGGGCACTACACGGGCAGACAGATGAAAGGGATCAGAGTGTGTAATGTGTGGGCGAAGGCACTACAGGGGCAGACAGCTGAAAGGGAGCAGTGTGTGTAATGTGTGGGCGAGGGCACTACACGGGCAGACAGATGAAAGGGAGCAGTGTGTGTAATGTGTGGGCGAAGGCACTACAGGGGCAGACAGGTGAAAAGGAGCAGAGTGTGTAATGTGTGGGCGAGGGCACTAGATGGGCAGACAGCTGAAAGGGAGCAGAGTGTGTAATGTGTGGGAGAGGGCACTACACGGGCAGACAGCTGAAAGGGAGCAGAGTGTGTAATGTGTGGGCGAGGGCACTACACGGGCAGACAGATGAAAGGGAGCAGAGTGTGTAATGTGCGGGCGAGGGCACTACAGGGGCAGACAGCTGAAAGGGAGCAGTGTGTGTAATGTGTGGGTGAGGGCACTACATGGGCAGACAGATGAAAGGGAGCAGAGTGTGTAATGTGTGGGGCGAGGGCACTACAGGGGCAGACAGGTGAAAAGGAGCAGAGTGTGTAATGTGTGGGCGAGGGCACTAGATGGGCAGACAGCTGAAAGGGAGCAGAGTGTGTAATGTGTGGGAGAGGGCACTACACGGGCAGACAGATGAAAGGGAGCAGAGTGTGTAATGTGTGGGGCGAGGGCACTACAGGGGCAGACAGGTGAAAAGGAGCAGAGTGTGTAATGTGTGGGCGAGGGCACTAGATGGGCAGACAGCTGAAAGGGAGCAGAGTGTGTAATGTGTGGGAGAGGGCACTACAGGGGCAGACAGCTGAAAGGGAGCAGAGTGTGTAATGTGCGGGTGAGGGCACTACACGGGCAGACAGATGAAAGGGAGCAGTGTGTGTAATGTGTGGGCGAAGGCACTACAGGGGCAGACAGCTGAAAGGGAGCAGTGTGTGTAATGTGTGGGCGAGGGCACTACACGGGCAGACAGCTGAAAGGGAGCAGAGTGTGTAATGTGTGGGCGAGGGCACTACACGGGCAGACAGATGAAAGGGAGCAGTGTGTGTATTGTGTGGGCGAGGGCACTACACGGGCAGACAGATGAAAGGGAGCAGTGTGTGTAATGTGTGGGCGAGGGCACTACATGGGCAGACAGATGAAAGGGAGCAGTGTGTGTAATGTGTGGGCGAGGGCACTACACGGGCAGACAGATGAAAGGGAGCAGTGTGTGTAATGTGTGGGCGAGGGCACTACACGGGCAGACAGATGAAAGGGAGCAGTGTGTGTAATGTGTGGGCGAGGGCACTACACGGGCAGACAGATGAAAGGGAGCAGTGTGTGTAATGTGTGGGCGAGGGCACTACATGGGCAGACAGATGAAAGGGAGCAGTGTGTGTAATGTGTGGGCGAGGGCACTACACGGGCAGACAGATGAAAGGGAGCAGTGTGTGTAATGTGTGGGCGAGGGCACTACATGGGCAGACAGATGAAAGGGAGCAGTGTGTGTAATGTGTGGGCGAGGGCACTACATGGGCAGACAGATGAAAGGGAGCAGTGTGTGTAATGTGTGGGCGAGGGCACTACACGGGCAGACAGATGAAAGGGAGCAGTGTGTGTAATGTGTGGGCGAGGGCACTACACGGGCAGACAGATGAAAGGGAGCAGTGTGTGTAATGTGTGGGCGAGGGCACTACACGGGCAGACAGATGAAAGGGAGCAGTGTGTGTAAGTGTGGGCGAGGGTGGGCAGACAGTGAAAGGGAATGTGTGGGCGAGGGCACTACATGGGCAGACAGATGAAAGGGAGCAGTGTGTGTAATGTGTGGGCGAGGGCACTACACGGGCAGACAGATGAAAGGGAGCAGTGTGTGTAATGTGTGGGCGAGGGCACTACATGGGCAGACAGATGAAAGGGAGCAGTGTGTGTAATGTGTGGGCGAGGGCACTACACGGGCAGACAGATGAAAGGGAGCAGTGTGTGTAATGTGTGGGCGAGGGCACTACACGGGCAGACAGATGAAAGGGAGCAGTGTGTGTAATGTGTGGGCGAGGGCACTACATGGGCAGACAGATGAAAGGGAGCAGTGTGTGTAATGTGTGGGCGAGGGCACTACACGGGCAGACAGATGAAAGGGAGCAGTGTGTGTAATGTGTGGGCGAGGGCACTACATACACGGGCAGACAGATGAAAGGGAGCAGTGTGTGTAATGTGTGGGCGAGGGCACTACATGGGCAGACAGATGAAAGGGAGCAGTGTGTGTAATGTGTGGGCGAGGGCACTACACGGGCAGACAGATAAAAGGGAGCAGAGTGTGTAATGTGTGGGCGAGGGCACTACACGGGCAGACAGCTGAAAGGGAGCAGTGTGTGTAATGTGTGGGCGAGGGCACTACACGGGCAGACAGATGAAAGGGAGCAGAGTGTGTAATGTGTGGGCGAGGGCACTACATGGGCAGACAGATGAAAGGGAGCAGTGTGTGTAATGTGTGGGCGAGGGCACTACACGGGCAGACAGATAAAAGGGAGCAGAGTGTGTAATGTGTGGGCGAGGGCACTACATGGGCAGACAGATGAAAGGGAGCAGTGTGTGTAATGTGTGGGCGAGGGCACTACACGGGCAGACAGATAAAAGGGAGCAGAGTGTGTAATGTGTGGGCGAGGGCACTACACGGGCAGACAGATGAAAGGGAGCAGTGTGTGTAATGTGTGGGCGAGGGCACTACACGGGCAGACAGCTGAAAGGGAGCAGAGTGTGTAATGTGTGGGCGAGGGCACTACACGGGCAGACAGATGAAAGGGAGCAGTGTGTGTAATGTGTGGGCGAGGGCACTACATGGGCAGACAGCTGAAAGGGAGCAGAGTGTGTAATGTGTGGGCGAGGGCACTACACGGGCAGACAGCTGAAAGGGAGCAGAGTGTGTAATGTGTGGGCGAGGGCACTACACGGGCAGACAGCTGAAAGGGAGCAGAGTGTGTAATCAATACACAGCCTCAGGTAAGTGGCCTCACACACACACATTACTCACATAGTGATCACTATGGAAGGAAGGTAGACTCCCCGATGGTGTCTTCTGATCATCAGGAGGTGTATGGATCGGTCTCAGTGTTCCATGATTGTTGGTTACCTTATGGCTGTACTGAGTGTTACAGACTGTACACATAGGGTTGTCCCCATATGCAGAATTTTGAGTATAGCCTCAGATCAATTTGATTAAATCAAAATAAAATGTACCATCATCCGAAATGTATTAGGAAAAGAGGGTGAGAGCAGGGATAGTGGGGTAGCGGCTGCTAGTACCGCCAAACAACATCAGCTATCACCCAGACAAGGGCGTATCAATGGACTTTCTCGGTACTGAGAACACCAATCAATGTAATAAAAAATTCATTTATTTTACATAAAAACACACAGAGCTAGGACCAACAACCTCGCTTAAGGTACAGCAATAGATATTACAAACAGAGAAGTGTGGGGTATCTGGGATTGTGAGGTGGGGTCCTAGAAGAACCTCTACCGGTTTCGCAGGTGACCGCTTCTTCAGGAGGTGGTCCCCACCTCTTGGCCTTTGATGATGTTGCACGTCCCGCATTGGACCGGTGTTCTGTCTATCCTAGGCGGCAGGGGCCAAGGAGGTGTGGCTATGTGATGTGAGCCCCGGGAACACTGGAAGATCTAATGAAAGCTATTACAGCGGGCAATCCTGCTCTCTGCTGACAGTTTGCATCTTCCTCCCCTTCTCTCTCCCTCTGGCTGGGAGACTTGCCAGCAGTGATCACCCCCACTCTGAGGCAGCCCCACGCTTGCCAACAGCCATTTTCCACTCACAAAATGCATGTGGAAAATTTGAGGGCTGCTCATCCTCACCGGGCCCCATAGCGCCTGTGTGGGTCACTATGGTGGTAGTTCCGCCCCTGCCTCTCACCACTGCCCCATTCAGCTCCAACTCCACAGCGGACCGACTTTGTATGAAAAGAACCCAAGAAGAAACAAAAAAACGCGCTATTGTCCCCCCCACCCCCTCCAGAACTACAGGCAGCAGCTGGCGTGCGATACACAATGTGAAAATACAAGAAAAAAAGCCGTGCCAAAATTAAAAAGTTTAAATAGCAAATTCTAAAACTGTGATGACCAAGATTCATAAAGCAATAATGTTCAATAAGTGTCCATATAGGGGTAGATTGGTCCCAGGCAGGAACGTCCTACCATCCACACCACCAAGTGATGTAAATGCAAAAGGTGCACCCTCCACCAGATAATTAAGCAGCTTACCAGAAGGCACGAGGAACGTGACATAACGCCGTAGGGAAAAGCCGCGCTCACGCTACTGGGTAATGTGTTGGGATCTATACTGGTATGGACTGGGTAATGTGTTGGGATCTATACAGGTATGGACTGGGTATTGTGTGAGGATCTATACTGGTATGGACTGGGTAATGTGTTGGGATCTACACTGGCAAGGACTGGGTAATGTGTTGGGATCTACACTGGTATGGACTGGGTAATGTGTTGGGATCTATACTGGTATGGGCTGGGTAATGTGTTGGGATCTATACTGGTATGGGCTGGGTAATGTGTTGGGATCTACACTGGCAAGGACTGGGTAATGTGTTGGGATCTACACTGGTATGGATTGGGTAATGTGTTGGGATCTATACTGGTATGGACTGGGTAATGTGTTGGGATCTACACTGGTATGGACTGGGTAATGTGTTAGGATCTATACTGGTATGGACTGGGTAATGTGTTGGGATCTACACTGGTATGGACTGGGTAATGTGTTAGGATCTATACTGGTATGGACTGGTTAATGTGTTGGGATCTATACTGGTATGGACTGGGTAATGTGTTGGGATCTATACTGGTATGGACTGGGTAATGTGTTGGGGATCTATACTGGTATGGACTGGGAAATGTGTTGAGATCTATACAGGTATGGGCTGGGTAATGTGTTGGGATCTATACTGGTATGGATTGGGTAATGTGTTGGGATCTATACAGGTATGGGCTGGGTAATGTGTTAGGAATGAAAGGATGGCACATCATTTGATGGAAATGAAAATCATCCACCTACGGGGGGCTGAATTTAAAGACACCCCCCGAAAATCAAAGTAAAAAAAAATTATGCAGCAAGCTAGTGCATTTTGCTGAAATTTCATTCCAACTCAGAATGGTCCTCAGAAGTTTGTATGCCCCCCCAAGTGCGTGTGTGTGTATGCCTGACAACATCAGGGCATGCTCCTCATGAGACGACGGATGGTGTCCTGGGGTATTTCCTCACAGATCTGGACCAGAGCATCACTGAGCTCCTGAACAGACTGAGATGCAACCTGGCGACACCAATTGGACAGAAACATCATGTCCCAAGAGTGTTCCTTTGGATTTAGGTCAGGTGAGCGTGGGGACCAATCAATGGTATCAATTTCTTCATCCCCCAGGAACTGGCTGTATGCTCTCACCACATGAGGCCGGGCATTGTCGTGCACCCTCAGGAGTAACTCAGGACCCACTGCACCAGCGTAGGGTCTGACAATGGGTCCAAGGATTTCATCCCGATAACTAATGGCAGTCAGGGTGCCATTGTGTAGTCTGTAGAGGTCTGTGCCTCCCTCCATGGATATGCCTCCCCGGACCATCACTGACCCACCACCAAACCGGTCATGCGGAACGATGTAACATGCAGCATAAACTTCTCAGCGGCTTCTCCAGACCCTTTCACGTCTGTCACTTATGCTCAGGGGGAACCTGCTCTCATCTGTGAAAAGCATGGGGGCACCATTGGTGGATCTGCCAGTTCTGGTGTTCAATGGAAAGTGCTAATCGAGCTCCACAGTGTCCAGCAGTGAGCACAGAGCACACTAGAGGACGTCGGTCCCTCAGGCCACCCCCATGAAGTCTGTTTCTGATTGTTTGGTCAGAGACATTCACACCAGTGGCCTGCTGGAGGTCATTTTGTAAGTCTCTGGCAGTGCTCATCCTGTTCCTCCTTGCACAAAGGAGCAGATACCGGTCCTACTGATGGGTTAAGGACCTTCTACGCTCTGTCCAGCTCTCCTAGAGTAACTGCCTGTCTCCTGGAATCTCCTCCATGCTCCTGAGACTGTGCTGGGAGACACGGCAAACCTTCTGGCAAGGACACGTATTGATGTGCCATCCTGGAGGAGTTGGACTGCCTGTGCAACCTTTACAGGGTCCAAGTATCGCCTTGGGCTAGCAGTAGTGACACTGACCCTAGCCAAATGCAAAACTAGTGAAAAATTGTAGGAGTAGGGGGAAACCTCCATCTGAAAAACCCTTCCTGTTTTGGAGGTCGTCTCATTGTTGCCCAGCAAGTGCACCTGTTCATTTCAATTAACAGCAAAGCAGTTGAAACTGATTAACAACCCCCACTGTATACACCCTCCCCCTCTGTATACACCCCTCCCCCACTGTATACACCCTCCCCCACTGTATACACCCCTCCCCCCACTGTATACACCCCTCCCCCTCTGCTACTTAACTGACCAGATCAACATCCCAGGAGTTCTGATTCAAAAGTGTTCCTTTAATTTTTTGTGCAGTGTACATTGTAATAGGTGTATATTGATTGGTTTATGCGAAAGTTATAGCGTCTAGAAAATAGGGGATAGATTTATTGAAATTTTATTCTTTTCACTAGTAACGGGACTCCGACATTGCAGCGGACAGATCAGACCAGTGACATTTATACAGCGATCAGAGCTAAGAATAGCCACTGATTATTGTATACATGTCACTGGCAGGAAAGAGGTTAGGGGGCAATCAAGGGGTTAAGTATGTCCCCTCAGTGTGTTATAACTGTGTGGGGGATGGGCTACCAGGGGCATGACAGAGATCACTGTTTGCGATCACTGGGGACAGAAGATCTCTGTCATGTCATCTGTCAGAACGGGGATCCACCTTGTTTACAAAGGCAGTTCCTTGTTCTGCCTCTGTAATAGGCGATTGCGAGCCACCGGCAAACATCAAGTTCGCGCAAACCCTGGGCACACTCCCGCAGCCTGCGACTGCCGCCATAGCTGCTGCAGTAATTTGCGCAGGAGAGCCGACCCGCCACCAGCAAGAGGTTAAACTCAGCTGTAGCATTCTCATGACTCTCAGACTGGACTGATCCTGAAGACCTCCATCATTAATATAGTATTAGAAGTATGTAATGTACAACATAGAGTGTATAGTGCAGGGGTCAGGAGTATGTAATGTACAATATAAATTATACAGTGGAAGGGTCAGGACTCCTAATATTGGTATTCAGTAATCGGTGGAAGATGAAATGTTTACATGAGGCAAGTTGCAGAGATCCCACACCGCTGCCTCCCATCTCCTGAGACTGCACTCAGTGACTTGGGTCTGAGACTATACAGACATATCCCTCCACCCGGCACAGCCAGCAAATAACAGAGCAAGTAACCCGGGAGAATTGTTCCCTCAGAGATCTTGCCATACCCGGGTATGGGGAAGAAGACCCAAAGCACATACCCCAAGTGCCTAGATCTAGTAACATCTATGGAGAAAATGAACATTTTGCTGCCAGCTGATCCCCAGAATCTCCATAAATCCAGTCTAGAGACATAAATTGTGTCTGCAGCACAGAGAAGGAAGATTATCCGAGAGAAATATAGGAATACAGGACGGGGAACACAGCTCAGGAAAGTGACCAGGGGATTACAGGCTGATATCACCCAGTCCCCGCCCTACTCTGGACCAATCAGTGAGCAGTATGGGTGGAGGAAGGGATTTAGTGTTAATGACCCACCTGTGCTGATCTCTGTAGGAGTGTCCTCCTCTATAAATGTCCCCGTTATTCCATCCTCCTCCATAGACTGCTCATCACCCCTCACATACGTCTCTTCTTCTTCTGATTTCACCTCAAATTCTATATCGATTGGATCTCCACTCTAAACCAAGAGAATGAGAGAGAATATCATCTGTAAGATATAAGCTTTTTTATTGTGACATCACATACACAATCCACACATCCCCCCACAAGTCCATGTCTAGATGTTCCGCCCCACCAACCTTTAAATAAGGAGGGATGGTGTGACCTTCCTGTGTGGAATCCCGGGAATACAGAGGGCGGGGACATCTCTCTGGGGGGTCTCTGTAGCTGGATGTTTCCACCATGGTGTCCTGGTACAGATCTTTGTGTTCTTTTGGAAATGCTGACTCCTCCCTCACCCCATCCTCGTCATCCTCCTCTTTTATCTTCTCTTTAATATCGACCAGTGTGGAATCCTGAGGGCGGGGACATCTCTCTGGTGGGTTCCCATTACTGGATCCATCTGTAGGAAACACACACACTGACTGAATACATTGTTTCTATGTGTTTATCAGATGATGGGGGATCTAGGTGGAGCCTCCGTACTGCTCTCTCCTTTACAATAAAGTCTCCTCTTACCCGGTGATGTGAGGGGCGGCTGATTGTCCATCATGACGTCCTTGTAGAGATCCTTGTGTCCTTCTAAATACTCCCACTCCTCCATGGAGAAATAGACAGTGACATCCTGACACCTTATAGGAACCTGACACACACAATGATACAGTCACCATCCAGACACACCCCTTGTCTGTTACTGGATAATGTCCCAGAATCCTCCTCACCTCTCCTGTCAGCAGCTCCATCATCTTCTTGGTGACTTCTAGAATCTTCTCCATGTTGTGTCTCTCGGGTTTTAGGGAGTCACATGGAGGCACTGTGATGGTCATGTGATCACCTGACTTCACAAGAGGAAATCTCTGTATTGGAGAACCAATAGGAATATCATGTTAGATTCCCAGAATCCTCCTCACCTCTCCGGTCAGGTCTGTATTATTAATAGAGATAAGAGTGATGTCATGTGACCTCCCAGAATCCTCCTCACCTCTCCGGTCAGGTCTGTATTATTAATAGAGATAAGAGTGATGTCATGTGACCTCCCAGAATCCCCCTCACCTCTCCGGTCAGGTCTGTGTATTATTAATAGAGATAAGAGTGATGTCATGTGACCTCCCAGAATCCCCCTCACCTCTCCGGTTAGGTCTGTGTATTATTAATAGAGATATGAGTGATGTCATGTGACCTCCCAGAATCCTCCTCACCTCTCCGGTCAGTAGGTAGATGATCTCCAGGGTGAGGTTTAGAATCCTCTTAGTCATGTGACTCCGGTCCTCCTCCATGCTGATTGGTCATGTGATGTATACAGATTTACCTGTGGACCAATAATTGATAAGAGAGAATGATGTGGACTGTACTGGTTGTATAATATTAGGATGGGGGTGTATGGGGGATAATATGAGGGGTTCTATGATGTAAGAACGCCCCCCAGTGGTCTCACACACAGAGGAACATTCAGTTTAGTGTTTGATATGTTTCTGGGGTCTGGGATCGTCCTTCCCTTTGGTCTTTAACATTTCCCCACCTATGGGGCCGGAACATTCTCTTCATATTGGAGATGTGGGGGGGATAGGGGTGTGTTATGTAGACATAAAGTTTATATCTATATAAACCTTCCCCATCCCCCACATCTCCAATATGAAGAGAATGTTCCGGCCCCATAAGTGGGGAAATGTTCTGCCCCTGAAGGGGTTAATCTAGGTCTCCACACTATATATTTGTGTATCATCATCTGCTGGAGATAAAAGACGTCACAGTGACCATGGAGGAAGAGGACGGACATGACGGGGTTACTGGGTGTAAATAGAAGATAAGATCTTATTACCTCCTCTGCTGCCTCTTCCAGCAACGTCTTCTCTCTACTTCCTCCCGACTCGCCTCTCACCCGGAACTTCCTGTCTGTACCTGACATCACTTCCTGTCTTCCATAGAGACTTCCTGTCTGGGTAGAGGTGAGATCACCATCTTGTGGAGCTCAGAGGTACTGCAGAAACGTCTCGTAGTGTGAACACGGCCTTGTGCTGTGTGTGTATGTACTGTATATCCTTATAGATGGGTCATCTCCACTCCCACCAAGGGGGATAGAAATATATTACTGCTCGGGGGAGGGGAGACATTTTAGCCCCCAATGGTGGAGCGTTTGTCGGACCAGTGTGAACCCGGCCTTATTGCCAAAGCTTAATTGAACAGGCTGAAGTTAGAGGCCGATTGGCTACAATGTAGAGCTAAACCAGATTCTGAGCGCATCAGTTTTAGTAAATCTCCCCCCATTGATACCAGAACTAGTGCAATGCGTTTAATTCCAAATTCATTTACCACTTCAGCCCCGGACCATTTCACTGGTCAAAGACCGGGCCAGGTTTTGCGATTCGGCACTGTGACGCTTTAACTGACAATTGCGCGGTCGTGGCTCCCAAACAAAATTGACATCCATTTTTCCCCACAAATAGAGATTTCTTTCGGTGGTATTTGATCACCTCTGCGGTTTTTATTTGTTGCGCTATAAACAAGAAAAGAGCGACTATTTTGAAAAAAATTCAATATTTTTCATTTTTTGCTATAATAAATATCCCCAAAAAAGATATAAAAAAACAATGTTTTTCCCTCAGTTTAGGCCGATACGTATTCTTCTACCTATTTTAGGTAAAAAATATCGCAAAAAGGGGTTATTGATTAGTTTGCACAAAAGTTATAATGTCTACAAAATAGGGGATAGTTTTATGGCATTTTCATTAATATCAGTTTTTTTACTAGTAATGGCAGCGATTTTTATCGTGACTGCGACATTATGGCGGACACTTTTGACACCATTTTGGGACCATTGTCATTTTTACAGTGATAAGTGCTATAAAAATGTACTGATTACTGTGAAAATGACACTGGCAGTGAAGAGGTTAACCTGTAGGAGGCTCTGTAGGGGTTAAGTGTGACCTAGTGAATGATTCTTACTATTAGGGGGCGTGGCTTTGCGTGACACGTGACTGATCGTTGTTCCCTATGACAGGGAACAGACGATCACTGACAGTGTCACTAGGAAGAACGGGGAAAGGTTTGTTTACGCTGACATCTCCCTGTTCTTCAGCTTTGTGACCCGATTGCGGGACACCAGTGATCGATTGGATCTGCGGGTTACGGAGCTCCCTACCGGGGCACAAGCGTGCCGCCATCGGCGTGCTCAAAACCCATGGCTCGCATCTTAAAGGGGATGTACCTGTATGCCCATATGCACAGCCGTGCCATTCTGTCGACGTATATCGGCAAACGGCGGTCGGCAAGCGGTTAATGGAGATTAGAATACTGACACCTCTAGCATATGATGAAAAGACTGAATGATATTGCAGTAGGTAAGCACGAGAATGTAAACGGTGAGTAGAATCCATAGTCACATGAGTTTCCTACAAGCTATGGAAGTGCCAAAGTGTGCCAACGAGTCCATTATCGTCCTCCATGTAACGGTATCTTTTATCCCTCTAATGTTCCATGCTGTAATACTGATGTCTGTAGTCATAAGGGGGTGGTGTATAGGGATGAGCCTAACACCCCCCACGTTCGTTTCGCACCAGAACCTTCGAACGGACCGAACTTTTAGCGCAAACTTTAGAACCCTATTGAAGTCTATGGGACTCGAAAGTTCGAAATCAAAAGTGCTCATTTGACAAGGCTAATATGCAAGTTATTGTCCTAAAATGGTGTTGGGGACCCGGTCTTGCCCCAGGGGACAGGTATCAATGCAAAAAAAGTTTTAAAAACTGAAGTTTTTTCAGGAGCAGTGATTTTAACCACTTGACCACCGGGCACCTAAACACCCTTAATAACCAGACCAATTTTCAGCTTTCGGTGCTCTCACATTTTGAATGACAATAACTCAGTCATACAACACTGTAACCAAATACAATTTTTGTCCTTTTTTCCCCACAAATAGAGATTTCTTTTGGTGGTATTTGATCACCTCTGCGGTTTTTATTTTTTTCGCTATAAATGAAAAAAGAACAAAAATGTTGTAAAAAAATTAAATTTTTCTTCATTTCTATCATAACAGTTTGCAAAAAAGTAATTTTTCCTCATAAATTTGGCCTAAAATTTATACTGCTACAAAAAATGTGGGATATTATTTAGTCTGGGTGAAAGTTATGGGGTCTACAAGCTATGGTACCAATTTCTGAAAATTGAACAATTTGATCACACCTGAAGTACTGACAGCTTCTCTCATTTCTTGAGACCCTAACAAGCCAGTAAAGTACAAGTACCCCCCAAATGACCCATTTTTGGAAAGTAGACATTCCAAGTTAGTTAGTAAGAGGCATAGTTAGTTTTTTGAAGTTGTCATTTGTTCACACAATTCTTTGCAAAATTAAGATTTTTTTTCACACCATATTGTCATTATAACTCTCACATGGCATGTATATTCCACAAATGACACCAGAAAATATATTCTGGCATTGACCTCATCCTCTAGGTATACCTGATACGGCATTTATATACCTTTTATGATTTACAATAAAATTTACATTTTTGTTAAGTGATCTTTTGGTGCGCAGGAAACACCCCTCATCTAGTTCTAGACCATTATTATTTACATACATATTTTATTGCTCAAGGAGCCCCTAGAAACCTTTGGAGGAACCCTGGTGGGAGTGGAGATGACCCATCTATAAGGATATACAGTACATACACACACAGCACAAGGCCGTGTTCACACTACCAGATGTTTCTCTGGGCTGCAGTTCCTCTGAGCTCCACAAGGTGGTGATCTCACTTTTACATAGGAAGCCTCTATGGAAGACAGGAAGTGATGTCAGACAAGAATTTCCGGGTGAGAGGCGAGTCAGGAGGAAGTAGAGAGAAGACTTTGCGGCAAGAGGCAGTAGAGGAGGTAATAAGATCTTATTTTCTATTTACACCCAGTAACCCCGTCATGTCCGTCCTCTTCCTCCATAGTCACTGTGACGTCTTTTATCTCCAAGAGATGATGATACACATATATAGTGTGGAGACCTAGATTAACCCCTTCAGGATCGGGACACTTCCCCACTTGTGGGGCTGGAACATTCTCCTCATTTTGGAGATGTGTGAGTGAGTGAATAACTTGTATAGCGCTACACATGCGAACTGAATCGCCTCCAGGCGCTTTTCCATCCGGCATCGTCCTAATCCTTCAGAAGAGATGGGTCTTAAGCTTCTTCCTGAAGGTCCGATGGTTTTCTTCCATGCGGATGATGTCCGTTGGTAGAGCGTTCCATAGCCGTGGTCCTTGGACTGCGAATCTTCGTTCTCCCTTTGATTTGTAGTTGTATTTGGGGATGTGGAAGGGGTTTTGGTTTGATGATTGGAGAGTGCGATGGGGGGAGTAGTGTTTTATTTTCTCACATAAGTATTGAGGAGCATTTCCTTGTGTGCATTTGTGGGTGAGGCAGGGGGTATTGAATGTGATGCGATCCTTTACTGTTAGCCAATAAAGGGTCCTCAGGGATGGGGTGATGGATTCCCAGGGTTTCTTTCCTGTTACCAACCTGGCTGCTGTGTTCTGAACGACTTGTAGGCACGAGATCTGGTATTTTGGTAGTCCTAAGTAGAGGGAGTTTGCGTAGTCGAGTCAAGAATTGAAGATTGTTTCGACTACTGATGTAGACTCTTTGATTTCCTGACACAATTTCTCAGGGTGAACCCCTAATTCATGCCGTCTGACCCAAATTAATGATAAGATGAAATGTGCAATCCAGACACAGAATCTTACATGCTCACCGTTTCAGCATCGAACCAACAGGAAGTGTCTGGGCCTTCCCATTCCTTTTATTTGCAAAAAAACATCACAAGTACATGCATTTCATTGGTGAACCCATACATGTCACACCCATCTCCCCCACCCCCTTGTACTCAGCATGGGAGTCCTCATTGGTCAGTTCATATAAAAGGGTGGTTTCTTCTCACAAGTCCATTCCAGGGAAAGCTGCACACACCCTTCTTGTCATGTGGCATAAAGTTCCCTCAGTAAAGCAGACAAGTTTCCTCCACAAGCGTTCAGGAGATCCGAGTGAAAATGAGGGGGAGGGGAAGTCTTTTCCTGTCACAACTGAGGAATCTAGAAGGGAGGGGTGGCTTGGGAGTGAGCTTAGAGTGGAGAGTGGGGGGATGACATCTGTTCTTAATAACATGTCCTTTTGTTACTCCATTTCAAATGGTAACATTTACAAGGTAATATCTGCTTCTTCATTTTTTCAATGCTGGGTTCATAACTTTAAAACATTATCTGTTTCTTCATGTAAGGATAATAACACTGTTGCAATATATATAGAGCTGCAACTAACGATTATTTTCATAATCGATTAATCGGCCGATTATTTTTTCGATTAATCGGATAAAATCATTAAAAAAACGTAATGTGGAATTTTTTCGTTTATTTAACAGTAATAATGAAAAAACATGTTACACTCAAACGGCAGATTAAAAAACGTTTAACATTAACATTACACAACTTTGCAGCAGTACTATTCCTACCCGGGAACACCAATGCTGGGGCACTATTCCTCCCGGGAACACCAATGCTGGGGCACTATTCCTCCCGGGAACACCAATGCTGGGGCACTATTCCTCCCGGGAACACCAATGCTGGGGCACTATTCCTCCCGGGAACACCAATGCTGTGGCACTATTCCTCCCGGGAACACCAATGCTGGGGCACTATTCCTCCCGGGAACACCAATGCTGGGGCACTATCCCTCCCGACGAGCTTGCGCGCAGAAGCGAACACATACGCATGAGGTATCACCGCGATTGTTGGAGCGAGAGCAATAATTCTAGCTCTAGACCTCCTCTGTAACTCAAAACATGCAACTTGTATTTTTTTTAAACTTCGCCTATGGAGATTTAAAAGGGTAAAAGTTTGACGCCATTTCCATGAACGGGCGCAATTTTGAAGCGTGACATGTTGGGTATCAATTTACTCGGCGTAGCATTATATTTCACAATCTAAAAAAAAATTGGGATAACTTTACTGTTTTATTTTTTAATTAAAAAAAAAAAATCCAAAAAAGTGCGCTTGTAAGACCGCTGCGCAAATACGGCATGACACAAAGTATTGCAACGATCGCCATTTTATTCTCTAGGGTGTTAGAATAAAAAAAATATATAATGTTTGGGGGTTCTAATTATAGGGAAGGAGATGGCAGTGAAAAATTACATTACAGTTGCTGTTTAACTTGTAATGTCAAACGGCCACCACCAGATGGCGCCAGCTCACAGAAGGAAGAGCTTGGGACTTCACAAGGCCGCAAAGCCGCGGCCTCAATTAGCGTTTGCCGCGGACCCGCGGCGATCGCGCGGCGGAGGTGGTGGGGGCGCACGGAGACGCAGGATCCTGTGCCTCCGTGCACCCCCACCTCCCCCGCTGCTCGATCGCGGCGGGCCCGCGGCAAACGGTAATTGAGGCCGCGGCTTTGAATGGGCGGAAGGGCGGACCGATTATTCGATAATGAAAATCGTTGACAACGATTTTCATTATCGAATATTATCGATAATATCGATTAATCGTTTCAGCTCTAAATATATAACCATACATACATAATAACTCCATAGATCAAGCAATAAAAAGTAAACAAACAATATAATGAAGGAAAGGCAACATCTGAGTGGCTCTATTCATAACACAAAAATATTTATTTTATTTCACATCTACCACACTACTACCGCTGTGTCCTCTTCCAGGATGAAGGGGATGAGTCTGCGCAGTAGGCGGAGAAGGTAGTGGGATATGCTGACTACTGATCCTATTTGCGCATCCATCGACATCTCTGCATCAAAGGTTACCCCAAGACTTTTGACCTTGGTACTCGAGGTGATGGTCTGCCCAAGGATGGTGGGTGGTGTCCATGATGTCCTGGCTTTAGATGTCACCTTTTCCACCAATCACCTTCTCACCTCCTCAGTCTATACTAACAGTTATATGACGTTTATTAGCGATGGGGATGGGGGGTATGTAGGGGGGATGGGAATGTGTATGTCTTTATTTTATAAGATTCAAATAGGAAGAAAGAGGGAAACATATAATTTTTAGTAAATGTCCTGAAAAGGAATGTCTCCATAATGATCCCAGTCTCAGATCTTCATCCTAAAATGTGATCAGCAAAGTCTCCGGAGTACACGGAGATCACAGGAATATGATGTGTCCTGGCAAAGCCTAAAGACAACGTTCACCTATTATTTAGGAGAGGAGGGACGCACCCGGGAGAAATGACTATGTGTACAGATACCTCACAGAGCGCCCCTCACAGCTCCTCCTACCTATATCCCTCCAATCAGAGAATCCTATGACATCACACTGACCTCATAGCTCCTCCTCTAAATGTCCCTCTATCCAGAGTCAGAGAATCCTATGACATCACACTGACCTCACAGCTCCTCCCCTCAATGTCCCTCAAACCAGAGCCAGAGAATCCTATGAAATCTCACAGCTCCTCCCCTCAATGTCCCTCCAACCAGAGTCAGAGAATCCTATGACATCACACTGACCTCACAGCCCCTCCTTCCAATGTCCCACCATCCAGAGTCAGAGAATCCTATGACATCACACTGACCTCACAGCTCCTCCCCTCAATGTCCCTCCAACCAGAGTCGGAGAATCCTATGACATCACACTGACCTCACAGCTCCTCCCCTCAATGTCCCTCCAACCAGAGTCGGAGAATCCTATGACATCACACTGACCTCACAGCCCCTCCTTCCAATGTCCCTCCAACCAGAGTCAGAGAATCCTATGACTTCACACTGACCTCACAGCTCCTCCTCCCAATGTCCCTCCAACCAGAATCAGAGAATCCTATGACATCACACTGACCTCACAGCCCCTCCTTCCAATGTCCCACCATCCAGAGTCAGAGAATCCTATGACATCACACTGACCTCACAGCTCCTCTTCCCCATGTCCTTCTCACAAGCAAAAGCAAGATTGTTGGTCCCAGAATTCCTTGCAATAAGCTTTTAACCTACAGAGTGGGGGGCCCTGTCTGGGTAAATTATATCCCAGTGGAGTTTTGATAAAAATGAAGACCTGATTGGTGAGGTGAGGAGGATTCTGGGAATGTCATTTGATTTTACTATATGTGTTTAAATCTAAAGTTTTCCTCCTGTGAAGTCTGGAGATCCTATGATAATCACATTGCCTCCGCCTCCCTCCCTGATAGAATAGAGAAGTACAAAGAAGATTCTAGAAGTCAACAGAGGGATCATCGAGGAGAGGTGAGCGGTGCCAGGAAGGACATCATGATGGCCAATCAGCCGCCCCTCACATCACCGGGTAAGAGGAGACTTTATTGTAAAGGAGAGAGCAGTACGGAGGCTCCCCCTACATCCCCCATCATCTGATAAACACATAGAAACAATGGATTCAGTCAGTGTGTGTGTTTCCTACAGATGGATCCAGTAATGGGAACCCACCAGAGAGATGTCCCCATCCTCTGTATTCCCGGGATTCCACACAGGAAGGTCACACCATCCCCCACCATCATCAGGTAGATGAGGAACAATCACTGATCGTATCATTAGGATCTGTACATTATCTGCATTGTTACCATTGATGTCATTTTTATTCTATATTCAGAGTGGAGACCTGAGAGATTCTAAAGTTGAGGTTAAAGAAGAGATAAAAGAGGAGGATGATAAGGATGGGGTGATGGAGGAAGAACACACCATCCCCCACCATCATCAGGTAGATGAGGGACAATTATTGGTAGGTCTGATTTATACACAGCATGTTTGTTACAATGAATGTTTTATTATATATTCAGAGTGGAAACCTCGGGGATGATAATATTGATGTTAAAGAAGAGTATAAAGAGGAGGATGAGGAGTATGGAGTGATGGAGGAGTTATCAGGAGGACACAAGGATATGATGGAGCCACCTAATACCAGGAACCCACCAGAGAGATGTCCCCGTCCTCTGTATTCCCGGGATTCCACACAGGAAGAACACACCATCCCCCACCATCATCAGGTAGATGAGTGACAATTATTGGTAGGTCTGATTTATACACAGCATGTTTGTTACAATGAATGTTTTATTATATATTCAGAGTGAAAACCTCTGGGGTGATAATATTGATGTTAAAGAAGAGTATAAAGAGGAGGATGAGGAGTATGGAGTGATGGAGGAGTTATCAGGAGGACACAAGGATATGATGGAGCCACCTAATACCAGGAACCCACCAGAGAGATGTCCCCGTCCTCTGTATTGCCGGGATTCCACACAGGAAGGTCACACCATCCCTACTTATTTAAAGGTTGGTGGGGCGGACCATCTAGACATGGACTTGTGGGGGGATGTGTGGATTTTATAGATGTGATGTCACAATAATAAAGCTTATATCTTACAGATGATATTCTCTCTCATTCTCTTGGTTTAGAGTGGAGATCCAATCGATATAGAATTTGAGGTGAAATCAGAAGAAGAAGAGAGGTATGTGAGGGATGATCAGCAGTCTATGGAGGAGGATGGAATAACGGGGACATTTATAGAGGAGGACACTCCTACAGAGATCAGCACAGGTGGGTCATTAACACTAAATCCATTCCTCCACCCATACTGCTCACTGATTGGTCCAGAGTTTGGGGCGGGGACTGGGTGATAATCTTCCTTCTCTGTGCTGCAGACACAATTTATTTGTACTCAGAGCCTCTTGTGGAACTAGGGGAAGGAAACAGAAGAAAGCTGAAAGGTGACCTGGGGTGTGCCGTGGTCAGTTTGCCTAAAAGGGGGTAAAAACAAAAGACATGAGGATGAGTATATAAAGGAGATTTATTGAAACAATACAAATTATTTGGCCAAATGAACAAATGCTTAAGACATCTCAATGAGTGGCTCCGGGATGTACCTGGAGTAACATGATGACCTCCACCTGCCTAACCTTTTAATAATGTGAACCGAGACACCCTGGCGCGATGCCGCAGAAGTGGCCCCTACCCTAAATGAATGACCTGAGCAGGACATGGGATTCAACCCCAAATTCCCTAAGAGGGTGCAACAATACTTTATGAAAAGTGCAGAGGTGAGAGGGCCCCGTTAACTGTCAAAAGAGGACTAGCCCTGGGTTCCCCTGATAACTGGGCCATGAGTAAAACCGAAACCGGGCACCAACCAGGCTCAATCTAGAAATACCTGATATCGGTACCAGCCCCAGTTTGCTGCGTTTTACATGCCTCTAGGTGTAACACGAAATGGTCAGGGTACCTGATCGACTGACTAATCAGTGTACAGGAATTATCTCCCGTACAAGCGAACTCCCCCGCTCTAAGGAAACCATAAAAGGCTAAATAGCCGCCTTCAGCACCAGGCTAGGTAGCTGCCCAAAAGGAGACCTAGACAAAATATCCGACATGGCCCGGAAGATGTGCCCTGCGATAGGCAGCCTGTTAGTAGGGCTCGGGGGGTTGCTCTTCTGAATACCCCTGAGGAAAGCTTTAACAGAATGAGCTGCAAACAATGACTGCCTACCGGGATGAAGTAGAGAAATAAAATGTGATCTGTCAATCAACCCTAATGTCCCTGCCTAGTGCATGTTTAATCCATCCTCAAGACATGCAGGGACCGGGTGGCACAGAGGTCTGCATCTGAAACCTGCTGGAAAAAGGACGAGAAAGCAAAACGAGACAGAGCGTCTGCTGCCGAATTCTGCACCCCACTAATAAACCTGCAGTGGATGTGGAACCTCAACTGTAGGGATAGTCAAATGAGCCTGCGTATGAAAACCATGATGTGTAGCGAATAGGGATGAGCTTCGTGTTCGAGTCAAACTCGTGTTCAACTCGAACATCGGCTGTTCACTCATTCGCCCAATTTTGAATATTATGGGCCGTTCGCGCCAAATTCGAGTGGCGCGTCACGACCCATAATTCACTGCGTTATTGCAGTGCATCGCTAGCTGATGATTGGCCAAGCATGCACTATGACCCGCATGCTTTGGCCAATTATAGCGCCGTCAGCACAGAGAGCCATAATTGGCCAAAGGAAGGGTGCCTTTAGTCATTCATGGCTCAGGGGAGTATGGACATGCCCCAAACTATATAAGGCTGCCTGCGTGTCGGCCTTGTCTAGTGTGTTGCGGCATTGTGACTTGTGAGAGTCTGAGAGATAGAAAGAGAGTTAGAGTGTCATTTCATTTCAGTTAGAGCAGGCAGGCGATTCAGGTAGCTCGAGTCAGTGTATTTAGTATATATATGCATCCTAGGAGTTGTGTGTGTGTGTGTATATATATATGTATACATACACTGTATTCAGTTTAGCTAGATCTCACTTCAGAGTGTTCCCTTATATTTTTGCTGCAGTATATTAAGTCAGTGTTGTGTATACTGGGCTCAGTGTGCAGCTAAAGCTGACTGTAGACAATTCCCTGTGTACCTATTCCAATACATCAAACACAATATGTCTGGAAGGCCAACAAGGAGCAGCAGACACTCGCAGGCCGATAAAAGAGGGCAAGCGGGCTCTGCATTTAGAGGCAACATTGCTGGTCGTGGACACGGTGCATCCTCATCAGCACGTGGCCCTGGGACACACTCATCCTTTTTTTTCAGCAGCTGGCCGTGTTGAGCCACAACATGCCGAAGACTTGGTAGAGTGGATGACCAAGCCGTCCTCATTCTCTCTCACCCAGGCTTAGGGTACTTTGCCAAAGCAGCTGCCAAGGCATCCTCTTCCCTCTGCTCAATGGCATCAGTCACTCCTTCCCTAATCCCACCATGTCCTCCTGAGGAGTCTCCCTAACTGTTTGACCACCGTGTTGGGTCCATGCTGCAGGAGGATGCACAGCGTTTTGAAGGCTCTGATAATGGTACCCAGCTAGAGGAAGGCAGTAACGTGAGCCCAGAGAGAGGGAGTGCCCAAGAAGCACAGCAATCTGGCAGTCATGTTCCCACAGCTGCAGCATACTGCCAGGTTTGCTCCAGCGATGAGTAGGGAGGGGATGATGAGGTCACTGACTCCACGTGGGTGCCTAAGAGAAGAAGGCACAAGCACAGGCACAATGAGGCAGGATGCCCTCCAGGGGCAAGCTTAAGGGCAGCACACCGCAGAGCTCCTTTTTTGCAGGGCGCTGATGTCTCTCAGCATTATTCCAAAAGTTCTTTGGTGTGGGCCTTTTTTGGGACGAGTGCATGAGATCGCACCGCTGCTATTTGCAACATATGTCTCAAGCGTATCTCGCATTGGCCAAAACTGCTTGGGCACCACATGCTTGACCGGACATATGTCGACCTGCCATGCAGTTCATTGGCAAGCGTACATAAAATATCCACACCAAAGAACAAAGCGGACCTCTCCTTGCTCCTCATCAGCTGGGATCTCAAACCTCACTATACCTTCAGTCCTCTCAGAAACCTGCACTGATAGGACTGAAGGTGTAGAATTAGGTTTGTCACTGCCAAGTACTTGCGGGCAATCTTCTTTCGGTACACCAATGTCCGATTGTACCAGGCAAATTTCCCTGCCCCAGCTGCTGCACCAGCGAAAGAAGTTCTCTCCCAGCCATCCACATGCCCAGCGGTTGAATGCTAGCTTGGCTAAATTGCTAGAACTTCAACTGCTGCCTTTTCAGTTGGTAGGATCTGCCCCCTTCCGTGAGTTTGTGGAATGTGCGGTACCTCAGTGGCAGGTTCTGAAACGCCACTTTTTTTCTAGAGTCCACAAGCTATGGTGCCAATCTCTGAAAAGTGATCACACCTAAAGCACTGACAGCCTATCTCATTTCTTGAGACCCTAACATGCCAGAAAAGTACAAATACCCCCCAAATGATCCCTTTTTGGAAAAAAAGACAAGGTATTTAGAAAGAGGCAGGGTGAGTTTTTTGAATTTGTAATTTTTTTCCCCACAATTCTTTGCAAAATCAAGTTTTTTTTTATCGTACACCACGGGACACAGAGACTCTATTCATTACATAGTGGGTTGTATAGCTCACCAGAGGTGATTGGACACTCGCACAACCAATGAAGACAAGTTCCCCTCTATATAACCCCTCCCCTAAGGGAAGTGCCTCAGTTTTTTTGCCAGTGTCTAAAGTGTTGGATGCGATTAGGATGTGCTTAAGGAAGCTCTGTCAAAGAAGCCCTCTGGGGGTAAAAGAGCTACACTTTTGGGTCCATCCAAGACGCCTAAATTATTACACCAAAACTGGATGCTATCCGGGCCTCATGGATGAGGTGTCGCCTGTAATGTCTCTCTTTGGAGGACTGGGCTCTAGGGTCCAGCACTTTCGCTAAACCATTTGCTTAAAGTCCTGGCAAAGTCTTTTACAAGGCCCAGGGAAGAGGTCTCCTTTAAGTAGGAACCCATATTCCTGAAGGTTGGCACACATATTCGCCGTGATGGGTGAAGATTGGTTCTGTCTCGTCTTCAGCAGAACTGCAGCGGGGATAAGGTAAGCCAGAAAAGAGTCCTAAGCATTAATCTTAAAGCGGATCTCCACCCTAAAGTGAAGATCCGCTGATCGGAACCCTCCGGCGTCACATTTGACACCTTTCAGGGGGGAGGGGGGTGCAGATACCTGTCTAAAGAGGGGTATCTTCACCCACTTCCGGTCCGCAGTCTCGGGCAAAAGTCGGGTTTTTCCCGTTGTGTGCTGGGAACTCTCGGCTCCCAGCACACAGCGGGAGCCAATCGGCGGGCGCAGCGTGACTCGCGCATGCGCCGTAGGGAACTGGGCAGTGAAGCCGCAGCGCTTCACTTCCTGGTTCCCTCACCGTGGATGGAGGGGGGAGCAGCAGAGAGATGAGCGAATGCTCGTCCTCTGCTGTGGACGCCGCTGGACTCCAGGACAGGTAAGTGTCCTATTTTTAAAAGTCAGCAGCTGCAGTATTTGTAGCTGCTGGCTTTTAAAAAAGGGATTTTTTAAAACAACTTACCTGTAAAATCCCTTTCTTGTAGTACATCACGGGACACAGAGCTGCATAGCAATTACTATGTGGGTTATATGGCCTACCTTCAGGTGATGGACACTGGCACTCATCAGACAGGAAGTCCCTCCCCATATAATCCCCTCCCCTATCGGGAGTACCTCAGTTTTGTAGCAAGCAATATATACTCAGAACAAATCCCCAAAAGAGGGGTGGGAGCTCTGTGTCCCGTGATGTACTACAAGAAAGGGATTTTACAGGTAAGTTGTTTTAAAAAATCCCTTTTTCTTTATCGTACATCAGGGGGAGGGGGGGGGTGACTGGGGGAGGTGACCGATTGTGTCCCTATGTACAAGGCACACAACCGCTCTCCTCTCTTCCTGACAGGGACGTGCAGCTCTGTGTTTACACACAGAGCTGCACGTCCCAGCTCAGTTACTGAGCAATCGCGTGTGCCCGGCGGCGATCGTTGCCGCCGGGCACTCGCACGGGATCCCCGCAGAGCGGCGGGTGCGCGCGCGCGCCGCCGGCGACGCGCGCGCACCCGCCCGCGGCTTTAAAGGGACATCACGTCATATGACAGATGACAAGTGGTTAAACAGCTGGCCTAGCCACAATGGACCAGACCTTAACCATGACCGATCACCTAGACACTGGCGAAAAAACTGAGGTACTCCCGATAGGGGAGGGGATTATATGGGGAGGGACTTCCTGTCTGAAGAGTGCTAGTGTCCATCACCTGAAGGTAGGCCATATAACCCACATAGTAATTGCTATGGAGCTCTGTGTTCCGTGATGTACGATAAAGAAAAACATTTTTAATGGGCCATCCGCTTTAAGGACCTTTCCTATATTGGGTAGGTGTCTTCTCTTTTACCGCCACTAGAGGTAGTAAAGAGTTGAGTGTTCAGTGTCAGCTCCTTCAGGAGAGTACACTCCTCTGTTGCAGGGGAGTGCACTTTATGTGCATGGTGAAGGGGGGCGGGGTCGTGAGCATGCACGTGCTCAGCATTCCTCAGCGACCAGAAGGGAGTATCACAAGCCTGAAGCACCCTCCTTTGGTGGTGACGCAGCAGCTTGGGGGCACGTAAGACTCTATGTGGTTGGCTAAGCACTCCCAAATAAGACACCTACTCAAAGCATGAAACTGTGTGTTATTAGTTGCATACTGTATGTAGATTGGTGAACTAGCACAGTAGTAGATGCCTTTTGGTACTTCGGCTTTTGCTTAGTAATATGTCTTCCCAAGGGAGAAATTCAGGGACTAAAAAAGACAAAAAAGCTGCACCGCCTGAGACAAGATGCTCTAACCTTTCCATGCTTGGTACCTTACTCTCCTGTAATATCTGAAGCACCTATACAGGATGAGCCATTGCCTCTATCAGGAGTAGCAGTCTCTCCTGTGGTGCCTGTGCCTGCATATGTCACTGAGGACACTTTGGCGGCAGTTCTGAACAACTTAAAAGGGAGAATCGAATGAAAGAGTGATTCTGCGCAAAAAACACATCAATAAATATACATCAAAATGTAAAATATAGTGATAAACAATAAAGTAGAAAAAATGCAAAGAATAAAGTCCATGGGCCAGATTCAGAGAGCCCTTACTCCTGTGTAACTGGTATTAGACTGGAGTAATTTCAAATTACGCGCGTTTTTTAGCTAGTCGAAAACCTCAAACCATGAATAGACGGCTGCGGGCTTCAATTCGACTGTCTTACGTGTTAGTACGCCTTCAGATCTACGCTGCAATAAAATTGCGGCCACTGGGTGGACTTCCCGTCGTGCAATCCACAAATTACGATCTTCAATCGCAATCTCTTACGGCATCTTTTGTCATCTTTTTTAGTCAGCTTAATTTAAATGCTTCACGCCCCCTAATCGCGTATTTCGATTACGCGGCGAGAAATAGACTACGCCGCCGTAGCGTACGGGCAAAAATCTACCAGAATTCGGTGTAGAGCCCGGTGAAATACGGCAGCGTAGAGTATTTCGATTACGCAGAGCAATTTTAAGTGTCTCTGAATCTGGCCCCATATGTGTCAAAAGTCCACAAAGTGCAAAACATGCAGTGCACCAAGATTCTTCAACGTAACTGTGTAGCCCACAGTAAAGTGCAAGTGTTCTTCCGTGTAATCAGCCTCACAGGCCTTAATAGCATATACAATTCCATGATAATGGGTATAGGTGCCCGTGCCACTCCAGAAAAAACAGCCTCCACTGTCCTCTCATCTTACTGCAATAATAATGTGCAATCCAACATATCATCTGGCTAAATCCACCGATAGCTGATATAACAGGAACGTGTCAGTTCTCCTCAGGTCCTGCAATATCCCCCTTAGCTCTAGTACTCAGGGAAACATAAGGAGAGACAGGCCTCCAATGGTGTAGTACAATAACAAAATGCAAATTTTATTGAAAAAGTAATCTCCTTACATAAGCATAATAAAAACAGGCATCAAATAAACAAGGCGGCATCTGCCAAAATTCCTCACGTCACTTCCAGGTGTACGTCTGTATCCCTACGTGTTACGGCTCATGCCTTCATCAAAGTTTTTTCCCCAGATAAAGGCATGAGCCGTAACACGTAGGGATACAGACGTACACCTGGAAGTGACGTGAGGAATTTTGGCAGATGCCGCCTTGTTTATTTGATGCCTGTTTTTATTATGCTTATGTAAGGAGATTACTTTTTCAATAAAATTTGCATTTTGTTATTGTACTACACCATTGGAGGCCTGTCTCTCCTTATGTTTCCCTGAGTACTAGAGCTAGGGGGGATATTGCAGGACCTGAGGAGAACTGACACGTTCCTGTTATATCAGCTATCGGTGGATTTAGCCAGATGATAGGTTGGATTGCACATTATTATTGCAGTAAGATGAGAGGACAGTGGAGGCTGTTTTTTCTGGAGTGGCACGGGCACGTATACCCATTATCATGGAATTGTATATGCTACTAAGGTGAGAGGCCTGTGAGGCTGATTACATGGAGGAGCACTTGCACTTTACTGTGGGCTACACAGTTACGTTGAAGAATCTTGGTGCACTGCATGTTTTGCACTTTGTGGACTTTTGACACATATGGACTTTATTCTTTGCATTTTTTCATTTTTTCTACTTTATTGTTTATCACTATATTTTACATTTTGATGTATATTTATTGATGTGTTTTTTGTGCAGAATCACTCTTTCATTCTATTTTACACTTGTGTATTGTTAAACACTATGGGCCAGATTCAGGAACAGTTAGGCTGGCGGATCCAGTGATCCGCCAGCCTAACTGTGACTTTGAGCCGGCGTTTCTGTTTTCTGTAACCAGAAAACAAGAAACGCCGGGTTGGAGTTCCGATGCGAGCAGCGTAACTGAGTTTCGCCATCGCATCGTTACTTCAACTTAAAAATGGCGCCGGGGGCGTTCCAGCCGATTTACGCTCAAAAAATATGTTAATGAGCGGAAATCGGCAATTCACGATCGAATTCCGGCGCGACGCAATGACGATACGACGTTTCCGGACGGGATACGCGGCGCATAGATATACCTACATGGGGTTGGAGTATCCTATGTTAGGTATAGGCGTCGTCATCGCGTCGGGAAAAAAAAAAAAAACGTCGCTTGCGTAAAACGTTCATGAATGGGAATGTGACGTCATTGACGTTCATTCACAGAATTTGGAGCATGCGCACGGGGATGTTTTGACACTCGACGCATGCGCAGTACGTTGGCGGCGGGATCGCGCTACACGCCCCGTACCCGCCCAATTTGAATTCCGCCGGCTCATTTGCGATGCGCTGCCGCAACTTTAGTTGCTTCGTGAATGACAGCACTTGCTCCTAAAATTTCGCCAGAGTAACGTAAATGAGAAGCGTTACTCTGGAGCAAAGATGCTCCAATCTACCTGAATCTGGCCCTATGGGCCAGATTCCCAGAGGCGCTACGACGGAGTATCTCAGATACCCCGTCGTATCGCCGTTTTATTTGCCTCGTATCTATGCGAGTGATTCTTAGAATCACTTTGGCATAGATACGTCTGAAGATCCGACAAGTCAACATACTGGAGATTCGGGCAGTACACTTAGCCCTCAGAACCTGGACACACACATTACAGGGCCACCCTGTTCGGATTCAATTCGACAATGCTACTGCAGTAGCTTATATCAATCACCAAGGAGGCATCTGAAGTCAGGATGCTCAGAAGGCGGTGAATCGGATTTTGGCATGGGCAGAATATCATGTACCTTGTCTTTCTGCAATCTTCATTCCTCTTGTCCCAAGAGGCCTTTGTATGCCGAGATCATAAAGATGGCGGTAGGAAGACCTTGGGTGCTTCGGCTTCGTCACGACTTACTGTCACAGGGTCCAGTGTTTTATCATTCCTTACAAAAGCTAAATTTGATGGTCTGGCTACTGAGGCCTACATTTTGAAGAAGCGAGGGCTCTCGGGTCCAGTTCTTTCCATGCTCATTAATGCTAGAAAGCCAGCCTTCAGGCTTATCTACTACAGAGTCTTGAAGGTGTATGTTTCCTGGTGTGAGTCCAGAGGGTGGAATCCTCAGAAGTATGTCACAAGTAGGATTCTCACCTTTTGCCAATTAGAAGTGGATATGAAATTAGCCCTGAGTACCATCAAGGGTCAAATATCGGGCTCTATCAGTTTTTTTCAGGGACCGCTGGCATTTCATTCCCTAGTTCGGGCTTTAATTCAGGGGGTACTGTGAATAAATCCTCCAGTCAAGTCTCCCTTATGTCCCTGGGATTTGAATTTAGTATTGTCAGTCTTGCGAAAGCAACTTTTTGAACCTATCTGCCATATTCTGTCGATTGTTTTGAGCAGTAAATTGGCCTTTCTGATTGCTATCTCCTCTGCTAGGAGAGTATCAGAATTAGCAGCTCTTTCTTGTAAAGAGCCTTTTTAATTTGTCACAAAGACAAAATTGTACTACGCCCCCATCCTACCTTTTTACCAAAGGTGGTGTTGACGTTTCAGTTAATTCAAGACATTGTTTTGCCTTTCTTTTTTCCTGAGCCGCAGACAGCGGGGGAAAATGTATTGCACTCCCTAGATGTAGTGAGAGCAGTAAAAGATCATCTGCAGGCAACGGCTCAGATACATAAAACAGATGTTTTGTTTATTGTGCCAGATGGTCCCAAGAAGGGCCAGGCGGCATCAAAATCCACCATTGCTAGGTGGTTTCGACAAGTAATTGTTCAAGCTTATGGTTTAAGGAACAAGATTCCTCCTTTTTCTGTTAAGGCGCACTCTACCAGGGCAATAAGTGCTTCATGGGCAGTGCATCACCAGGCTTCGATGGCTCAGATCTGTAAAGCTGCAACTTAGTCTTCAGTCCATACATTTACCAAATTCTATCAAATAGATGTGAAAGGACATGAGGATACCGCCTTTGGGCGAAGTGTGCTGCAGGCAGCAGTATAGGGCCTGCTTGATCTGTGTCTCCCACCCCTCATTGAGCATTGCTCTGGGATGTCCCACTTTGTAATGAATAGAGGCTCTGTGTCCCATGATGTATGATAAAGAAAATAGGATTTTTTTTTTTTTTTTAAAGTGTATTTTTTGTGCGTGAACTCGAGAGAGAGGAGCCAGACTGCAGGAGTCGGGAGTAGGCAGACCCTCCCCCCCGGAGGCATTCGCCATCCTTCTCCATGCCCCTGGTGGCAATGGCGGGTGTGAAGGGGGGCCTCCCACTCACCCCGCCCTACCTGCTCCTCTTGGGAGCCCAACTGGGGCCCAACGGTTCCCAATGGGGCAGAGGGACTCCCCCTATGAGGGAGTGAGGGGGCCTAGCCCATCCAGCCAGCCCCGTAGGTCCTTCGCCTCTCTTTATTTTAGGAGACCGCATGGCCAAAGTGCGTGTGTTTTAAACCAATTTCGTGTGTGTGCAAGTGTGGTGGTTTTTGGGGGGGGGGGGGGGGTGGGCGTACTAAGCACAGGCGTACCTTGCATAGCACACCCACCGGGAGCCGGGCTGAGACCACCAAACTCAATTCACATGTAGCCGAGACCGGGATCTGAACCCTTGGCTGCAGAGGTGAATGGCTTGTCAACGCAGTGCCAATCACGTTGAGCCACCACAGCTCCTCATAGGATTTTACCTTTACCTGTAAAATCCTTTTCTTGGAGTACACCACGGGACACAGAGGTCCCCCCCTTCTCATGGGATCCTTACTGCTTTGCTACAAAACTAAGGTACTCCCCTTATGCCGCATACACACGATTACTTTATGTGATGAAAAAAAACGAAGTTTTCTGTGAAGTAAAAAACAAAGTTTTTGAAACGTCAATTTTCAAAGATAATGTTGCCTACACACCATAGTTTTTTCACAATGCTCTAGCAAAGTGAGGTTACGTTCACCACTCTTTTCCATTGAAGCTCGCTTCATAACTAGCTTCTGGGCATGCGCGGGTTGAAAAATGTTGTTTTATACAACGTTTTTTGCTACACAGTGATTTTTTGGTGAAACAAAAAACGTTTTGAAAAACTACACAAAAAATTGAAGCATGCTTCAATTTTTTTTTGTCGTTTTTCACAAGACAAAAAAACTATGTTTTCCCCCACACACGGTCATTTAAATTGACGTTTTTAAAAACGTATTTTTTTTCATCACATAAAGTGATCGTGTGTACGCGACATTAGGGGAGGGGTTATAAAAAGGGGAACTTGTCTTCATTGGTTGTGCCAGTGTCCAATCACCTCTGGTGAGCTATACAACCCACTATGTAATGAATAGAGGCTCTGTGTCCCGTGGTGTACTCCAAGAAAAGGATTTTACAGGTAAGCTGTTATAAAAAAAAAAAATTCTTCACAAAATTGTCATATTATCAGGTTATTTCTCAGACATATGCATACCACAAATTACACCCCAAAACACATTCTGCTATTACGTATACCACATGTGTGAGACTTTTACACAGTGTGGCCACATATAGAGGACCAACATGCAGGGAGCACCATCACATGTGTGAGACTTTTACACAGCGTGGCCACATACAGAGGCCCAACATGCAGGGAGTACCTTCACATGTGTGAGACTTTTACACAGCGTGGCCACATACAGAGGCCCAACATGCAGGGAGCACCTTCACATGTGTGAGACTTTTACACAGCGTGGCCACATACAGAGGCCCAACATGCAGGGAGCACCTTCACATGTGTGAGACTTTTACACAGGCATACAGAGGCCCAACATGCAGGGAGCACCTTCACATGTGTGAGACTTTTACACAGCTTGGCCACATACAGAGGCCCAACATGCAGGGAGCACCTTCACATGTGTGAGACTACACAGCGTGGCCACATACAGACCCCAACATGCAGGGAGCACACATGTGTGAGCTTTTACACAGCGTGGCCACATACAGAGGCCCAACATGCAGGGAGCACCTTCACATGTGTGAGACTTTTACACAGCTTGGCCACATACAGAGGCCCAACATGCAGGGAGCACCTTCACATGTGTGAGACTTTTACACAGCGTGGCCACATACAGAGGCCCAACATGCAGGGAGCACCTTCACATGTGTGAGACTTTTACACAGCTTGGCCACATACAGAGGCCCAACATGCAGGGAGCACCTTCACATGTGTGAGACTTTTACACAGTGTGGCCACATACAGAGGCCCAACATGCAGGGAGCACCTTCACATGTGTGAGACTTTTACACAGTGTGGCCACATACAGAGGCCCAACATGCAGGGAGCACCTTCACATGTGTGAGACTTTTACACAGCTTGGCCACATACAGAGGCCCAACATGCAGGGAGCACCTTCACATGTGTGAGACTTTTACACAGCTTGGCCACATACAGAGGCCCAACATGCAGGGAGCACCTTCACATGTGTGAGACTTTTACACAGTGTGGCCACATACAGAGGCCCAACATGCAGGGAGCACCTTCACATGTGTGAGACTATTACACAGCATGGCCACATACAGAGGCCCAACATGCAGGGAGCACCTTCACATGTGTGAGACTTTTACACAGCTTGGCCACATACAGAGGCCCAACATGCAGGGAGCACCTTCACATGTGTGAGACTTTTACACAGCGTGGCCACATACAGAGGCCCAACATGCAGGGAGCACCTTCACATGTGTGAGACATTTACACAGCGTGGCCACATACAGAGGCCCAACATGCAGGGAGTACCTTCACATGTGTGAGACTTTTACACAGCGTGGCCACATACAGAGGCCCAACATGCAGGGAGCACCTTCACATGTGTGAGACTTTTACACAGCTTGGCCACATACAGAGGCCCAACATGCAGGGAGCACCTTCACATGTGTGAGACTTTTACACAGCGTGGCCACATACAGAGGCCCAACATGCAGGGAGCACCTTCACATGTGTGAGACTTTTACACAGCGTGGCCACATACAGAGGCCCAACATGCAGGGAGCACCTTCAGGCATTCTGGAGCACCCAGGCCAATTCTGACATTTCTCTCCTACATGTAAAAATCATCCTAGAGAATACAATGGCGGTCATTGCAACTTTGTATCTCGCACGGTATTTGCGCAGCAATTTTTCGAACACGTTTTTTTGGGGGAAAAAACTGTTTTATGCTTTAAAAAAACAAAACAGTAAAATTAGCCCAATGATAAGTGGTAAGGGGGCGCTATAATAATATTGTGAAAACTGAAAAAGCACAATAAAATATGAAAATAAATATAAAGAAACAACAAATGATCCACCCCTGTGAAACAAATGTGTAGCAATGAGAAAATCTTGATGATTGATCAAAAAAGGGTCCAATTATCACAAACTGATACAGGCAATGAGCAAATAAAGTCCCAATAATTGTAGAAACAAATAAAAAAAGGTGCTTAAATTCCAAAAAACAGCCGCCACCAACAGGATTCTTGCTGCAGTAGACTTGTTATCCAGAAAGTGCAATCTTATTCCTTCACCAAAACACTGTAGATACGACACCCAAAAGTGCACAGAAGGGGGTTGTGCTTTCCAGACGCTATGGATCTTTTTAACTAAAAAAAGATCACATACGCTTAGACAGTATCGTGCCTGCACAACTTGCCATAGACAGTAGGGTTGTCCCGATACCACTTTTTTAGGACCGAGTACAAGTACTGATTCTTTTTTTCAAGTAGTCGCCGATACCTATTACCGATACTTTTTTTAAACGTGTCCCCATATGCAGCCATGTCCCCCACATATTGCAGCCATGCATGTCCCCCCACATATTGCAGCCATGTCGCCCCACATATTGCAGCCATGCATGTCACCCCACATATTGCTGCCATGTCCCCCCACATATGCAGCCATGATGTCCCCATACCTGATGATGATGATGGCGCCGTATGTACAAAGCTGCCGCCGCGAACATTACATGCAGCTTTCGTTTTTCAATAGCTTTTTTCCCTATCGCCCGCCCTGTGTAAAGGACACTCCCTCTTGCTCGTGATTGGACAGATCCGTCCAATCGCTAGCAAGGGGGATTGTCCTTTACACAGGGCGGGCGATAGGGAAAACAGCTATTGAAAAACGAAAGCTGCATGTAATGTTCGCGGCAGCGGCTTTGTATATATGGCGGCGGGGGCGACGACGGCGGCCGGGGGGGGCGCAAAGTATTCTATTTGGGTATCGGGGGTATTTTCGGGAGTACAAGTACTCCCGCAAATACTCGGAATCGGTCCCGATACCGATACTGGTATCGGGACAGCCCTAATAGACAGAAAATGAATGTAGTACCTCTTGTCCTCCGTTTCAGAGGTGGGATATGAAACCCAAAACCAAAGCTTCCAAAGTGCAAACCGTTTATTTTAAAAGGATAAAAAGATAACAAAAGGCCAAATGGCCACTTACATTAAAAGGTGCCCATCCTGGCACTGGGGCTGCAGACTCGTAAGGATAGCACAGACTCCTCCACCTCCGTGCCGGCGTGCGTTCCTCCTGCTTAGGGCTCAAGCCAGATCACCGGATGGGACGTAGGGAGTACACGTGACCAGGCTACGCCGCCGACATATGTTTCGTTAGGTTAGGGGGCGTGAGTTAGCCCAATGTTTTTACATAATGTGAAAGATGAAGTTACACAGAATAAATAGATACCCAACATGTCACCCTTCAAAATTGCACACGCTCGTGGAATGGCGCTTGTAACGGTCAGGGGTTAACGCCGTTTATGATATTCCATTCCACCAACCCACGACAGCTTATCGACACCCCACAATCCAGCAGACGAACACGACCCATAGGATTCCCCAGAAACGAGACACACACAGCTCTGTTCTCTGGTTCAAAACGAATAGACATTTTAATGGTAAAACTCAGGCTCTTAAACAGTTAGAAACCACAATGAACAATGACCCAACTCCACCCACAACATGACACAAGGAGATCAATACACATCTTTTAGTCAGACTTTTTGGCACCAGGATAATCCACATGAGCTAATTACTAACCATTTACCCAGACAAGGTGACTCTGAGATAAGCTCTTCTCACCTGCTATACAATACACATTTATCATCAATAGAAATTCACACAATACAGTGTCAATTAGCATTACACAATGAAAGGTTCCTGAGAGCCAGACTAAGGTTCATTTACATGACAGTAGCAGACGACATTAAACACCTTAACAGTCTGTGTTCCCACATTGAATGAGTCACTCTTCTATTGACCTGGCTTCGGTCTGAAAAATCTCCAACAAAATGGCGCTGAGCACTAGTCATCCTAGTGCCAGGACTTCTGTCCTCGGATCAGCCTAATACAGTGGACGTATGGCAGTGCACAATGAAAGAGCACAGATTCATGCATAAATACACAGAGTTTTGCGACGCAGGCACGCTCCAGATGATGTCATTAGACGAAACCGGTCGAGCAGCACAGCATCCAGACGCAAAACACTCGTGAGATATCACATATGCTTGATTTTAATCTTTTTAATGTGAGTACCTGACCTTTTATGTCAAATAAATTTTTATCAACAATACTACACTATGTGGGCATTCTCTCTCTTCTGAGCTATATGTCAGACTAAAGGGGTCCAAACAAGTGGATACTTGCCAGAGAGCAACACAGGGCTAATACTGTGAAGGCTTCCTACCCTTAATTGGGTACCTGGATCTGGTGAGTGAGGGACCCAATAGAGCATGAAAAGAGGGATCACAGAGTGAACACTGTCATCAGCAATATACTATATGAAGCACAAAGCACCTTTTTTTGCATGGACTGTAAAAAATAGCAGCAGTTGATTTTCACGGCACAGAGCACTTTAACTGTTCATTTATTTATTATTCATTCATCATATTTATTATTTTTATTATTAATTATTTTTTTCCTGAACCACCACTATGGTCACTTTGTTTACAAGTTTTTTGGTTCAATATATGGTTTGATTCACACACCATTACCAAGTTCTATGTGGACCTCACTATAAGGATATATTGGATAAGCACTTTATGTATTTTTATTTTTTAATTGTATTTTATTTACACATTGTAATTCATTAATTGAGAGGCGCCATCACCTACTATCTCATCCCCATTCACTTTCCACTTCGGTGGAATAACATGTAGGGGCAGCCACTTAATAACATATACATGTATATCAACACCACTGGCACACTTAAAAATATCAGGTCCGTAGCGCGGGTTCTACCTACCCCCCCCCCCCCCTTCTTCATACACTTTTGCACCATGCAAACAGAAACTGCAGCAATGGACATTTTTAAGTATGTACATAGTAGATCAATTAATCTGGTAGAAATTTTCAATCATGAACAAGTTGTCACCACACAAAATACAGATAGCCTTTTTAGGCAATTAAAACACTGTATGAAAAATCAGCTAAGAGTGTGGTGGGATATAGCCACCTTAGAAATGTACATCACAGAGCAAATAGCACCTAGGACATTAAGATGGGACATTTCACCTAATGATGCGGTCAATGACAAGGGTCTCATGGAAGAATGGTACAAATTCTTCAACAAATGTGAAATTGATCTCCTACAGCTAATTGTAGTAAGAAGGCAGCATAAATTGAAAAATATCGAATCAGAAATGTTACAATTAAGAGATCATCTTGTACCGTTTATGCACACAAAAGAATACAAAGATAAGGAAGTCCTACTGCAAGAAGCAGTCAAAAAATATGATCATGAAATACAACAGAAAAAGCAAAAGAAATTTAAAAGGGATGTTTTAGATTACAAAAACCAACAGGTTTATAAATGGCAAACGGACGGATCTTATAATGAAGCAGATGGCAATGTTTCCATGACAGAAGAATCCAGGGAAAACTCCGCAATCAGAGAAGAGACTACATGGCAAAGGGCAGAAATAAGACCCGATAGAACTATAAGAATAGAAACAGCTCCAGAAAGAAGAGTAGATCATAGTCCCATACGTCAAAATCAAAGGTCAAATCATAGGGACCAACCACAGCAGGAAGATATAGATACCAGAACCCCATATACACCGAGAATCCCTAGACACCGTAATAGATTTTCACCATTGCGGACATTACCAGATGATACCCCATATAGAAGGCCACAAAACAGACAAGGTTTTTTCCCCAGGGCATATCAAGGGCGACCCCCTGCCAACAGAGAGGATTTCAGACCCTTCAGGCACCAGAGCTGGAGACAGCCTTTCAGGTATCCACCGAGAAATCATTATCAAGGAGGATGGAACCCAAGAACCACCAGGAATACAAGACGGGTGAACAATTGGGAACCAGAATACAACGAATGGGAAGACAGGAGAGAGCAGACATACAGACCCAAAAGATGGGCAAGAGGAGGCGAACAAGAGGAAAACAAAGGGGCATCCAGAAAAAGAAGGCGAGAGTATTAGGAAGCGGAATCTTTAATCTCAGTGACACTATATTTAGCACAGAAGAAATAAAAATGTATTAGATTTGGGATTAAAATTCTCCCCTGACAAGGAGCTAGATAAGTTTGAGGCATATATAGATCTACAAAAATTCATTCGAAAATTAAATATAAAGAAGTTTTTCTATCGAAAGAAAAGTCAGCCAACAAATGAAACCAGTGAATATATACACTCTAAACTGAGGAATAACGCAACATTTAATCCCAAAACACAGCAAAATGAGAGTTTAACAGTGTTCAGGAAAATGGTAGAAGATATCAGACAAATACAAGTGAATAAATCAAAACGGAATAAAATATGGAAGACGATTAAAGAAATAGAGAAGAAGAAAAATATCATAATTAGACCCGCAGATAAAGGGGGTGGATTGGTCATACTCAATAAACAGGATTATGAAACAGAAAAGACCAAACTTTTAAATGTACCAGACACCTACAAGAAATTAAAATCCAACCCAAAAAGGGAATATAAGAAAAAATTAAGTACCTTTGTGGAAAAAGGGAAAAGATTAGGTATCCTCACGAAAAAAGAGGTCCTGACTTCTGCTCTCTCCCCTCTGATATATATACACATAGGGCCAGATTCAGGATGGCGAGCGGTTCTTTTGGCTGTATTCACAAAGCCCTTCGCTCTTAAAGTTGCGGCGGCGTAGCGTAAATGGGCCAGCGTAATTCAAATTTGGCGGGTAGGGGGCGTGAAGTATTTAATATAGGCGCGGTCCCGCGCCAAACTTACTGCGCATGCTCCAAATTATGTCGTCAATGTATGCCAGTGCACATGCTCCAAATTTTGACGGTGTTATCGACGTGAACGTCAATGACATAAATCCCCATTCACGGACGAGTTACGCAAACGACGTAAACATTTTCAAATTCGACGCGGTCATGATGTCCATACTTAACATAGGATAAGCCTGCTTTTTGGTGCTTTATCTTTACGCCGGTAAACCTGTTACGGAAACGGTGTAAAGTCACTGCGTCAGGCGGGCGTACGTTCGGGAATTGGCGTATCTCGCTCATTTACATATTCTCAGGTTAAATTAGTGGGAACGCCCCCAGCGGCCATTTTAAAATTGCAGTTAAGATACGACGACATAATACAATTACGCTGCTAGTATTTTAGCTGCAACCCGGCATATCTGGTTTTCTGAATACAGAAAACAACATACGCTGGCGCAGATTCTGAATTATGCCGGCGTATGACTGATACACCGGCGTAACTGTTACTGAATCTGGCCCATAATATGTATTCTCTTTTCTTACACCCATCTTCTACCAGCTGGATATTTTATATCTGATGATCTGATTGGAGCAACTTTTACATGTTGATAATAATGTGATAACTTCCTCAAACTTTGGAACCTTAAATTGTAAGATCCTCAGAGACAAAGCTGCCTGATGTGGGTGGAGTCCTGGTTTAGGGGAACCAATCAGCTGATATCTGGTAATAATCTTTGTATTTCTATTTTAGTAGATGGACGGGAGATGAGGAAAACCTCAGAGGATTGTCTCACTTTGTCTCCAGACTGTAAAGTAGAAGATGAGGACATCACACAGTATAGTCCAGGAAAAAACCCGACTTCCTCAAATATCCATCCGGCACCACACAGTGTAGATGGACCATCGTATTCCTCTTATCCTGAGGAACCTCAGACTGTGCAGGACAGGGCCGGACCATCGTATTCCTCTTATCCTGAGGAACCTCAGACTGTGCGGGATGGTGCCGGACCATCGTATTCCTCTTATCCTGAGGAACTTCATACTGTGCGGGACGGTGCTTTCCATCCAACAAATAAGAGACTTTCCTGTACTGAGTGCGGGAAGTGTTTCCCTTTTAAAGCCCGTCTTAATGTGCATAAAAGATCTCATACAGGGGAGAAGCCGTATTGCTGTCCTGAGTGCGGGAAATGTTTTTCAGATAAGTCACATCTTTCCAAACATCAGAGATCTCACACGGGGGAGAAGCCATATTCCTGTCCTGAGTGTGGTAAATGTTTTTCAGTGAAGTCCAATCTTTCCACACATCAGAGATCTCACACGGGCGAGAAACTGTATTCCTGTCCTGAGTGCGGGAAATGTTTTTCACAGAAGGTCCATCTTTACACACATCAGAGATCTCACACGGGGGAGAAGCCATATTCCTGTGCTGAGTGTGGGAAATGTTTTTCAGAGAAGTCCATTCTGTCCAGACATCAGAGATCTCACACGGGGGAGAAGCCGTATTCCTGTCCTGAGTGTGGGAAATGTTTTTCTCAAAAGCCTCATCTTTCAAGACATCAGAGATCTCACACGGTGGAGAAGCCGTATTCCTGTCCTGAGTGTGGGAAAAGTTTTTCAGAGAATTCCATTCTTTCCACGCATCAGAGATCTCACACGGGGGAGAAGCCGTATTCCTGTCCTGAGTGTGGGAAATGTTTTTCACAGAAGTTCAATCTTTCTAAACATCAGATATCTCACGTGGGGCAGAAGCTGTATTCCTGTGCTGAGTGTGGGAAATGTTTTTCAGATAAGTTCAATCTTTCCGTACATCAGAGATCTCACACAGGGGAGAAGCCGTATTCCTGTCCTGAGTGCGGGAAATGTTTTTCAGCGAAGTCCAGTCTTTCCGTACATCAGAGATCTCACACAGGGGAGAAGCCGTTTTCCTGTCCTGAGTGCGGGAAATGTTTTTCAGAGAAGTCCAGTCTTTCCAAACATAAGAGATCTCATACGGGGGAGAAGCCGTATTCCTGTCCTGAGTGTGGGAAATGTTTTTCAGATAAGTTCTATCTTTCCGTACATCGGAGATCTCACACAGGGGAGAAGCCGTATTCCTGTCCTGAGTGCGGGAAATGTTTTTCAGATAAGTCCAGCCTTTCCAAACATCAGATATTTCACATGGGGGAGAAGCCGTATTCCTGTCCTGAGTGTGGGAAATGTTTTTCACAGAAGTCCAATCTTTACAGACATCAGAGATCTCACACAGGGGAGAAGCCGTATTCCTGTCCTGAGTGAGGGAAATGTTCCTTACTGAAGTTATGTCTTCCTGTACATCAGGGATCACACACAACCCTTGAGGTGTATTAGTGAGTGTGGGAAATGTCCTGTATATGAATGTTGCTGGACATCACAGCTCTCATGTGGGGAAGAAGCACACCCTGATATACACCTCAGATATACTCCATGGCTGATCTTCATCATGTAAGAAACACTTCATAAGGAGATCAGAGATCACCAAAGACATGGATGAAGTTGTACCGTGTTGGCCATTGATAGCAGTAGGAAAATAAAAATGGAGTCATCAATGGCTGAGTACATTTTGAGGTGGAAGATTTCACAAACACTTAGGCCGCGTATACACGATCCGACGGACCGTTTCAGCAGACAAATCCGATCGTGTGTATGGGCGAGCAGACAGATTTGTCTATCGGACAAATTTCAAAGCATGCTTTGAAATTTGTCTGACGAAGACATGTCCGTCAGATATGTCCGCTGGTTAGTACACTAACCAGCGGACATATCTGTCCGCACATGCGTCAAATGGATTTGACGCATGCGTGGAAGTATTTCACTTCCTGGTTCGGTGGGGATTTTGGTTTGATGGTGTGTACAACCATCAGACCAAAACAGCCCAGCAGACATATCCGATGAAAACGGTCCGTTTAATATAAAAATAGTTGAATGAATGTGAGCGGCCATGATGAAGATTGGATGTATTTTATTTCATACACTGATTTCCTTGGCTCCATCTAGTGGCCATAAAGCGTTATTGTGCTATTTTTACTGATTGAGATATTTCATAAAAAATACCGTTTTATGGCCACTAGATGGAGCTGACAATCATAGGAAATCAGTGTGTTACATTCTAGCAATATGTGTAAGGCCTCATACACACGAGCGGATAGATTTGTTCAAATCTGTCCGTCCGACAGATTTGAACAAATCTGTCTGCTGGGATTTTGGTTTGCTCGCGTGTACACACGAGCAAACCAAAATCCCCGCCAGCAGAGAGCGCGCTGACGCGTTGGTGACGTGGCGGTGACGTTGACGCCGCCACGTCACCGCACCAGGAAGTAAAACACTTCCGCGCATGCGCCGAATCCATTCGGCGGCGGTGCGGCGGCGGTGCGGGACAACATGTCTGCTGGTAAGTGTACTAACCAGCAGACATGTCGGGCGGACAGATTCCCACCCGATAGATTTCAAAGCATGCTTTGAAATCTGTCGGGTGGACAAATCTGTCTGCTCGGCCGTACACACAATCGAATCTGTCTGCTGAAATGGTCCAGCGGACCGTTTCCAGCGGACAGATTTGATCGTGTGTACGAGGCCTAAGAGCTGAATGAATTTCCTATAAGTAGAGCCCTCAGTTTGCTCTGTCAGACATGATTTCATACTAATACCTGAGATCATACTCATACACTTATCAGTACAGCAGATATTGGGGGATAGAAGGTAAAGTGTATGGAAGCCTCACCTTCTAATACAACACATTCACTCTAAAATAGAAATGAAAGGCAAAACATTTGTGTATAGATATAAAATATATTAGAAGTGCTTTTCTCCCATTTTTTATAAGTGATCACATTCCCTCTGTTCTCAGCTGCATAAGAGTTGGGATAGGAGAAACAGCAACACACTGGACTTCCCAGTGAATGGCTGTGCAGGGGGGAGGTTATAAGCACAAGTCTGATCATTGGAGGAGAGCAGGTAAACTTCCAAGCTCAGCACAGCCAGAAAACTGACCATGTTGTGCTCTCCTGCATAGTGGGGTCAGTTCTCAACCGGAAAGTAGAGGGATTGGCAGGATCACCAGGGATTTCATACAAAGAGAACAGGAGACTTCTTCATACCAGTACATGGGACAGCAGACACAGATCAGGAAGAGGAAATGTTGGACTTATATATTCTTTACCCAGTTCAGCCTTGGGAAGGTTTTACCCCCCTCCCTTCATGACCAGCCCAGGCCATTGTTTGCTATGTAACACTGCACTCCTCTGCCTGGTAATTGGTCAGTCATGTGACGCTGTACACAAATGACATTTATATTATTGTTTCCCACCAATAGAGATTTCATTTGGTGTTTTTTGATCACCTCTGCGTTCTTTTATTTTTATTATATAAACAAAAACAATATTTTTACTTTCCGCTATAAAACATCCAACAGAAAAATAAAAATAAAATTTCTTCATACAATTTGGCCAAAATCTATTCTGCTCCATGTCTTTGGTAAAAAAAAATCCCAATAAGTGTATATTGACTGGTTTGTGTGAAAGTTATAATGTCTACAAACTCTGGAATATGATGCGATTTTTATTTATTTTATTTGATTATACTACGAATGGTGGTGATCAGCGACTTCTAATGGGACTGCCAAAGTGTGACGGAAATCTGACACTAACTGACGCTGGGGGGAAACTGACACTCACTGACATCACCAGTGACACCAATACAGAGATGAGTGATAATACTATGCACTGTCACTGTACTAATGACACCGGCTGGGAACTGACATCACCAGTGACACCAATACAGAGATCAGTGATAATACTGTGACGGATGAGGTAAAATGCCCATTTTCTATGCATCTTTTCTATACTATAAAGTCTATATTTTTCCTGTATATAAACTGCTTTTATATTCCTTGCTCAAAATGGCCGCTAGTAGCACCCCCTCCCATCGAGTGAAGAATGTAACTAAAAGATGGCCCCTCCTCCCAGGACTACACCCTATCTGATGACGCTCAGATCCTGGAGGAAGTTCACCTTACATGGACACAACCAATCAGAAGCTACGAGTATCTAGATAACGTTATGCTAATGATACATTTGCTTACAGCATTAGTCTCTCACCTATAAAACCCCCCATGTATCCGGAACCAATAAAGAGAGTATCATCAATCTGAGCACAGTCTCAGTGTGGTCCTTTTCTCGTGCATGCACTACATCATATAGGCCTAATCAGGACAGGGGCAGATACTCACCAGACGATTAGTCTGATCCATATTAGCTGGCGTCCTAACGTGGGGCCCCCGGGTTGTGAACCAACGGACAGGGAATCGTGAAAGCGCAGAGGTAGACCTACATGGACGGGCTGGAGACTGATGACCTCCAGAGTACGTAAGACATACCTTTCAGTACCTTACCAGTACGTGACCCATCGCCTTTGTTGGTCTATCTCTGTGTCTGATGGAATGGCCAGATGGCACAAAACCCCCCCAAATGACCCCATTTTGGAAAGTAGACACCCCAAGCTATTTGCTGAGAGGCATGGTGAGTATTTTACAGCTCTCATTTGTTTTTGAAAATGAAGAAAGAAAAGAAAACTTTATTTTTTCAAATTTCAAAACTTTGTGACAAAAAGTGAGATCTGCAAAATACTCACCATACCTCTCAGCAAATAGCTTGGGGTGTCTACTTTCCAAAATGGGGTCATTTGGGGGGTTGTGCCATCTGGGCATTCCATGGCCTCCGAAGCTGTGATAGGCAGCGAGGAGTGAAATCAAATATTTACACCCTTAGAAGTCCTGAAGGCGGTAATTCGTTTTTGGGGTCCTGTATGCGGCTAGGCTCCCAAAAAATCCCACACATGTGGTATCCCCGTACTCAGGAGAAGCAGCAGAATGTATTTCGGGGTGTAATTCCACATATGCCCATGGCATGTATGAGCAATATATCATTTAGTGACAACTTTATGCAAAAAAAAAATGTTCTGCAACTTGTGTCAAAATGTAAAATATTCCATGGACTCGACATGCCTCTCAGGAAATAGCTTGGGGTGTCTACTTTCCAAAATGGGGTCATTTGTGGGGGAGGGGTTTGAACTGTCCTGGCATTTTATGCACAACATTTAGAAGCTTATGTCACACATCACCCACTCTTCTCACCACTTGAAGACAAAGCCCTTTCTGACACTTTTTGTTTACATTAAATCTTTATTTTAATTTTTTTTAAAGAAAATGTATTTGAACCCCCAAACATTATTTAATTTTTTTTAAAGAAAAGGCCCTACAGATTAAAATGGTGGGTGTTGCATTTTTTTCCACACATTATTTGCGCAGCGATTTTTCAAATGCATTTTTTGGGGAAAAAATACACTTTTTAAATTTGAATGCACTAAAACACACTATATTGCCCAAATGTTTGATGAAATACAAAAGATAATATTAGGCCGAGCACATGGATGGATACCAAACACGACATACTTTAAAATTGCGCACAAACGCGCAGTGGCGACAAACTACATACATTTTTAAAAGCCTTTACAGGTCACCACATTAGATTTACAGAGGAGGTCTACTGCTGAAATGACTGCCCTCAGTCTGACCTTCGCGGTGATACCTCACATGTATGGTGCAATTGCTGTTTACACACAACGCCAGACCGATGATTGCGTTCACCTTTGCGCGAGAGCAGGGGGGGACAGGGGTGCTTATTTTTATTATTTATTTTTCTTTATTATTGTATTTTTAAATCGGATCCAGTGTATGCAAAGGAGGGGGTGTCGGAATCCATCTTGCCCACATAGCACCCTTAGGGTACTTCACCCATCCCCCTCTCTGACACTCTCCTCATTTGAGGCGCACTGCATTCATCAATTTCTCTAAGGATATCTGTGATCTGCCGCCCCCCTAGACCGGTATCTACTGGACCCCTAGACCGGTATCTACCGGACCCCTAGACCAGTATTTACCGGACCCCTAGACTGGTATCAACCTTTCTTGATGACTTCTCTGCCTGGCTACCCTACTTCTCTCTTCTGAAATCCCCACAATCATTCCCTATTAATACTAACACTCCTGCTACTTCCAAACCTCTCAGTCTAACCTCCTTTGAAATGAAGTGATGGATAGACGCTTCCACTCACTCTGAAGGCAATACCCTTGACCTTCTTTTCTCCCACCTATGCAATCCGTGAGACCTCTCCAACTATCCTTTCCCTCTCTCTGATCACCACCTTATTAGTTTCACTCTCTCCTCTCCCTCCAACCACCTAACAGCAGCCCATAGAAACCTACTCCATCTAAACCCTTCTCTTCTGTGATACTGACCACCTCTATGACAAAATCGCACCCCTGTCCTGCACTGACCTATGCACTTTGGTCTACAACCATTCACTTATAGCCTCACTGGACACACTGGCCCCCCTCACTACACACAGAATCAGGCCCCATCCCCCCTCAACCCTGGCAAACAGATGACACTAGAAGTCTTAAAAAACAGCCGTGCTCTTGAGCACCTGTGGCGTAAGACGAAGTCCCAGATAGATTTCAACCAATATAAATCTGCCCTCCAAAAATACAATTCCTGCCTCCTCACTGCCAAGCAGACCGATTTTATCACTCTCAATAACAACTTATCACCCTGTCCCCCTCAACTCTTCTCTATGCTCATCCCTCTACTTCATCCAACACCCACCAACTCACTCACTGCCCAGTACTCTTCACTGCTTCTCTTCCTACTTATCCAACTGCACCTTTTGTGTTACCTACAATTCTACTCCCTCTCCTTTCTCTGTTGGGGTCCCCCAAGGTTCTGTTCTTGGATCTCTCCTATTATTGTTCTACACCTCTTCCCTGGGCAGCTGAGGTAGCCTCCCATGGCTTCCAATATCATTTCTATGCTGAGGAAACCCAAATGTATCCCTCTTCCCCTCAGCTCACTCTATCAGTCTCCTCACATCTCACTAATATACTGACAGACAAATCGGCCTTATGCTGCGTACAGACGATCGGACATTCCGGCAACAAAACCGTGGATTTTTTTCTGATGGATGTTGGCTCAAACTTGTCTTGCATACACACTAGGCATGTGCATTTCGTTTCGTTCCGAATCGAAATTCGGACGAATTTTCCATTATTCGGACATTCGGATGCATACGAATTCCCGAATTGCTATATTAGCGAAAAATTTCGACCGTTTTCGGAATTCGTTCGTTTTCGAATTCCGAATCGAATACCCGCGGACTAAATTCGATCGGAATTCGAAAAAAAAAAAAAAAATTCGAATTTAATTCGAAAAAAATTCTATTCGAAAAGAGACTATTTGTTTTCTAATCTGGTTGAAATATTTTCGATTTCGACAGTTTTTTTTCGAAATTCGGTCGAAAACGAACGAATTCGAAAAACGGTCGAAATATTTTAGATTTCGACCGGATTTTTCGAAATTCGGTCGAAAACGAACGAATTCCGAAAACGAATTCAACACATGTAACGAACCTAACTTAACTAAATTTATTAAATGACGAATTGAAACGAAACGAAACAAATTTTTCACTTTTGCACATGCCTAATACACACGGTCACACAAATGTTGTTGCAAATTGCAAACGTCAAGAACGCGGTGACGTATGACGAGCTGAGAAAAATAAAGTTCAATAGCCAGTGCGGCTCTTCTGCTTGTTTCCGAGCATGTGTGGAATTGTGTGCGTCGGAACTGTGTACACACGATTTGGAATTTCCGACAACAAGTTTTGTTGTCATAAAATTTGAGAACCAGCTCTCAAATTATTGTTGTCGGAAATTTTAACAGCAAATGTCCAATGGAGCCTACACATTGTCAGAATTTCTGACAACAAGCTCCACATTTGTTATTGGAAATTCCGAGCGTGTGTACGCACCACTTCCTCAAACTAAATCTATCCAAAACCGAGCTCATAATATTTCCTCCCCTACATGCTCCTTCCCCTGACTTCTCCATCAAAATCAATGGCTCAGCTATCATCCCATCCCCACCTGCCAGGGTGCTAGGTGTAATCCTGGAATTTGAACTCTCCTTTCTGCCCCACATCCAATCACTTTCCAGAGCTTGCCCCCTCATACTCCACAACATCTCCAAAATACTCCCCTTCCTAACCAATGACACCACAAAGCTCCTAATCCACTCCCTGGTCATCTCTCGCCTCCCTTCTTTTCGGCTTACCTTTAAATAGGCCACCCCCCTTCAGTCCATCATGAATGCTGCCGCCAGACTCATCCACCTTACAAACCACTCAGTGTCTGCTACTCCTCTCTGCCAATCCCTCCACTGACTGCCACTCATCCAACTAATTCAAAATACTAGCAAAACTTAAAGCCATCCACAACTCGGCCCCCAGCTACATCACTAACCTAGTCTCAAAATACCAACCTAATTGTTCTCTTCTTTCCTCCCAAGACGTCCTGCTTTCCAGCTTCCCTGTCACCTCCTCCTATGCTCACCTCCAAAACATTTCCAGAGCCTCTCCAATCCTCTGGAACTCTCTACCCCAATCTGTCTGACTATCTCCTACTCTATCCACTTTCAGACGGTCCCTGAAAACTCATCTTATCAGAAGAAGCCTATCCTGCCTTCACAAACAACTGTACATTTTCTTCATCCCCCACAGTTATTACCTTTTGTATCATTTGACCCTCCCTCTTAGATTGTAAGCTCTAATGAGCAGGGTCCTCTGACTCCTCTTGTATTGAATTGTATTGTAACTGTACTGTCTGCCATCTCATTGTAAAGCGCTGTTGGCACTTTATAAATCCTGTATAATAATGATATATGACTGCCTAGTCCATCCTAGCTCAGTCAGGGTTCCTCCAAAGGTTTCTAGGGGCTCCTTGTCACTTCCTTGGGCTGTATATGGAAGTGTCACCTACCAGACATTTCTGGATACTGAAGATTGTCATCATTGCACCGACACACACAATTTATTTATTTTAATATATTTTTATTACAATTTTAACAAGAGTGCAGAAAAAAATGAATAAAATAGTGAGAGAAGAAATCCGATTGGTCAGGAAAATGACGTGTCTGGAATGTGGAGGCGGAGCCATTATTAATTGGTGTACAATACAATACACAACGTGTTACATTATTATAACAAAGTATTGTAGAAAAGATCACACCATAGAAAATGGGGGAAAGGAGAAAATAAACCCGGATATGAAGGTGACATTTGTGTACGAGAAACACCTTAACAATTACCACCATTTTATTCTCCAGGGCCTCTGCTTTCAGAAAATATATGTTTGGGGGTTTTATCTAATCTTCAGGCCCAAAATCTGCATTTTACCATGTGTGCAAAAATAATGGAAAACCAGCTCTGGCAGTGAAAGGGTTAATGTGAGCTAGATGGGATCACTCTGCTGTGGTCACACTCTAATCATTAGAGCTCCCCCTAGCTGCAGCCTGGTAATAACATTGCTAGGAGGTCTATCCATTTATCTGCTCCATACTTCCCATCTTTATATAAACGTCTCCTGACATTTAGGGGTCTCGTCATAAATAATTGTACAGCAATTATCCGGGTGAAAATACATGTACATTCCTTCTGTGTGAATGAGGGGAAAATGGAGTTTAATTGGCTATTTGCTGGTCGAATAATTTCCATTGATTTAAAATAGAAAATACTACATTTGTCACTAGCTGGAGATAATTGCCATTATACTTAGCGCCATCTAAAGTCCAAACATAGTATTTCTCATTTTATATCAATGGTTAGTGTAATAGTGTTGTCTTATGTAAGTTCTATCCTTCAGTGTGTCCTGTACTGATAAGTGTATGAGTATGATCTCAGGTATTAGTATGAAGACATGTCTGATGAAGGGAAATAAGACGTCTGTTTCTCAAAGAATTTATTGGACTAATGTGACAATCATTCATCCAGCTGTTACAATTTCTGGCTGTGATTTAACACAGTGATTTCCTATGATCATCAGCTCCATCTAGTGGCCATAATCGGGTATTTTTCCTCAAATACCTCAATTAGTGCAATACTGCATTATGGTCACTAGATGGAGTCAAGGAAATCAGAGTATGAAATAAAATACATCCAATATTTATCACAGCTGGGTGAATGCCGGTCATAACCGTTCAACAATTTTTTTTTTTAACAGACCTCTAAGTGTCTGTGAAATCTTCCACCACAAAATGTACTCAGCCAATGAGAGGGAATGACTCCATTTTTATTTTTCTACTGCTATCAATGACCAACACGGTACAACACTTCATCCATGTCTTTGGTGATCTCTGATCTCCTTATGAACAGTTTCTTACATGATGATGATCAGCCATGGAGTATATCTGAGGTGTATATCAGGGTGTGCTTCTTCCCCACATGAGAGCTGTGATGTCCAGCAACATTCATATATAAGACATTTCCTGCACGCAAGGTACCAATACACCTTGAAGGTTGTGTGGGATCCTGATGGAAAGGAAGACAGGACTTCAGTGAGAAACAATTCCCTCACTCAGGACAGGAAAGTGGCTACTTCCCCGTGTGAGATCTCTGATGTGTGTTAAGATTGGATTTCTGTGAAAAACATTTCCCGCACTCAGGACAGGAATACGGCTTCTCCCCCGTATGAGATCTCTGATGTTTGTTAAGATTGGACTTCAGTGAAAAACATTTCACACACTTAGGGCAGGAATACGGCTTCTCCCCCGTGTGAGATCTCTGATGTTTGGAAAGATCGGACTTTTGCGAAAAAGATTTCCCGCACTCAGGACAGGAATACGGCTTCTGCCCCATGTGAGAACTCTGATGTTTGGAAAGACTGGACTTCACTGAAAAACATTTCCCGCACTCTGGACAGGAATATGACTTCTCCGCCATGTGAGATCTCTGATGCGTGTAAAGACTGGACTTCTGTGAAAAACATTTCCCACACTCAGGACAGGAAAACGGTTTCTCCCCCGTGTGAGATCTCTGATGTGTGGAAAGATTGGACTTTTGAGAAAAACATTTCCCGCACTCAGGACAGGAATATGGCTTCTCCCCAGTGTGAAATCGCTGATGTTTGGAAAGGAAGGACTTGTCTGAAAAACATTTCCCGCATTCAGGACAGAAATACGGCTTCTCCCCCATGTGAGATCTCTGATGTGTGTAAAGACTGTACTTCTGTGAAAAACATTTCCCGCACTCAGGACAGGAATACGGCTTCTGCCCCGTGTGAGATCTCTGATGTCTGTAAAGATGGGAATTCACTGAAAAACATTTCCCACACTCAGGACAGGAATACGGCTTCTCCCCCATGTGAGATCTCTGATGTGTATAAAGATTGGACTTCTGTGAAAAACATTTCCCACACTCAGGACAGGAATACGGCTTCTCCCCTGTGTGAGATCTCTGATGTGTGTAAAGACTGGACTTCTGTGAAAAACATTTCCTGCACTCAGGACAGGAATACGGCTTCTGCCCCGTGTGAGATCTCTGGTGCCTGGTAAGTTGGGAATTCACTGAAAAACATTTCCCACACTCAGGACAGGAATATGGCTTCTCCCCGGTGTGAGATCTCTGATGTGTGGAAAGATTGGCCTTTTGTGAAAAACATTTCCCGCACTCAGTACAGGAAAACCTTTTCTCTGTTGGAAGGACGGCACCATCCCGCACAGTCTGAGGTTCCTCAGGATAAGAGGAATACGATGGTCCGGCACCGTCCCGCACAGTCTGAGGTTCCTTAGGATAAGAGGAATACGATGGTCCGGCACCGTCCCGCACAGTCTGAGGTTCCTCAGGATAAGAGGAATACGATGGTCCATCTACACTGTGTGGTGCCGGATGGACATTTGAGGTAGTCGGGTTTTCTCCTGGACTATACTGTGTGATGTCCTCATCTTCTACTTTACAGTCTGGAGACAAAGTGAGACAATCCTCTGAGGTTTTCCTCATCTCCCGTTCATCTACTAAAATAGAGATAAAAATATTATTACTAGACATGAGCTGATTGGTTCCCCTAAACCAGGACTCCGCCCACATCAGGCAGCTTTGTCTCTGAGGATCTTACAATTCACCCCTCAAGGTAACTAGTAAATGGCTCCTCTGTAGGGCGGCAACTAATGATTATTTTCACAATTGATGAGTTGGTCGATTATTGTATTATTTTATAATTCAATGTTAAAAGAAAGTGGAATTTTCTATCTACACTCCTCCATTCATCGAATGTACAAATAATTTTCATACAAATATTTGTGTGAATATTCTCCTCCAATAATAGATCCGTGTATGACCAGCATAGGACATTTATAGCAGCAGCAGGATTTTATTTCATCATCTGTTATGATGGGAGAAAAAATATTCCTTTATAGTACAAAAACATCCGATAATCACTACTATAAGGGAGTCATTTATACTGTGAAAGTAATATATCTTATGTCATATACTGTATTTATTGGCGTATTACACTCACTTTATATCCTGAAAATAGAGGGCAAACTGGGCCTGCGTGTTATACACACGGGGCTGTGGAAAGTTTTTTTCCTGAAACTCCCCTGTGCGTGTTATACGCTGATAAATATAATATATAATAATAAATATACCCAGGAGTAGGATATATGGGGATTTTACCTGGGAGTCATGGGGGGAGAAAACACTTATATTAACCCCTTGCAGACCAACCACCATCATTATATGGCGGCATGCCGGCACGTTCCCGCAAATCATCGTAGGTTACAATATGGGGTCATAGCGTGTGCACCTGCTGTACGGCAGGGGACCCAATCCGCGTGGCCGACAGCCGCAATGTCCACTCCTCAGAGAGCCAGAACAGAGATCTGTCAATGTAAACAGACAGATCCCCATTCTGACAGGAGAATTAGAGAGAGATCTGCTGTTCCTAGCGATTAGGCAATCTGTCTCCTCCTCCAGTCAGCCCAGCCCCCATACAGTTAAAAAAAAAACCCAGCCCAGCCCCTGAGGAATTCACCTGACATAACACGTAGAATGTGACCGAAATATACCGCAGACGGGAAGTGACGTGAGAGGTAATGTGAACGCCGTTTGTTTGTCTTTCCTTGGCACATTTTTTATTATATTGATGTAAGCGGACATTTTTAAGTCTAATAAATCCCGTTGTAATGGTAATACACTATTGGAGGCCGATTTACCTTACATGTGAAGGGGATTACCTTGGATGAGGGTCAGAATATTTTTGGGAAGAGGCATATTGGTGACCCTGGAAGGGGTGATGATGGTTGTTTTACTGGATGATGATCTAAGGCCTATGTTATATGTCCATGAGGGGAGAGTCCTGTGAGCACAGTGGTTTGGTGTCAGAGATTTCTCTCATGAGAATACACCAAGGGATTATTTCTTCACCATCTTCACTGTTTGCACCTTTCTGGATATTGGACTTTTCATTCAGAACGACTTTACTGAACTTTGTCAAAATATTTCTTTTCACTTACATTTTTTTATGAACTATTGGATGCACTTTAATAGGAGTTTTTCATCACTATATATATATATATATATATTGGATCAACATGAGATGTATCATATTAGAAGTTTCCTTTCACAATTTATTATTGTTTGACCATTTATTTTTTATATGGGAGACTATAGGACAGTGATGGCGAACCTTTTTAAGCCCGAGTGCTCAAACTGCAATGCAAAGTATTCATTCCAAAGTGCCAACATATACAGAACTTGATAAGCGTGGGATATGATGTCTGGGGGTGAACATGGGACACATCAGAAATCTTTGTGTATTTACTATGTAGTCATAGGGCCAGATTCAGAGACATCTGCCTATCTTTAGGCAGGCGTAGCGTATCTCACATACACTATGCCGCCGTAACTAACAGTGCCAGGTTCCTTATTCAGAAACAACTTGCGCCGTAAGTTACGGCGGCGTAGTATAACTGTGTCAGCGTAAGCCCGCGCAATTCAAATGTGGAAGATGGGGGCGTGATTTATGTAAAATCATCGTGACCCCACGTTAATGATGTTTTTTTTTGAACGGCGCATGCGCCGTTGGTCGACGTATCCCAGTGCGCATGCGCGAAATCACATTGCAAGTATTTAATGAAAACGACTTGAACGTAACTTACGACTAGCCCCATTCCCGAACGATTGACGTAAACGGCGTACAATTAGACGCTGTCCCGACGTCCATACTTAACATTGGCTGCGCCTTATATTGCAGGGGTAACTTTACGCTGGAAAAAGCCTTACGCAAAACGACGTAAAATACGACGACTGGACGCGTTTCTAACTCATTTGCATATTTGACGCGTAAATCGACGGAAGCACCACCTAGCAGGCAGCGTAAATATGCAACTAGGATGCGACGGCATAAATGACTTGCGCCCCTCGTATCTTAGCTAAATTCCGACGTATCTTGTTTTCTGAATACAGAAAAAAGATACGCCGGCGCAGATTAGAAGTTACGCCGGAAATATCTCTAGATACGCCGACGTAAACTCTATCTGAATCCGGCCCATAGTGTTGTGTACAAGAAGATCTAAAACTAGAACACATTTTGACAAAAGTTACATTTTTTGGAAGCTGTCCTAGCATTGTGCAATCAAATTCCTGAATCACTATACATTAATATTCAATACACTCAAGTGGAATGACAGGTGTACTTTAAATTACTAGTTGTTCAGTAGAAGCACTGGCTGGATGATAAACAAATCCTGTTACAGGGGGTGACATGCAACCAGCAACTGTTCACGCTGCAGCAGTCCCCCTATTCCCTGCTGGCACACATAGGGCCAGATTCAGGTAGATGGGCGCATCTGTGTCGGCGTAGCGCAGCGCATATACGTTACCCCGATGCAACCTTGAGAGGCAAGTACAGTATTCACCAAGCACTTGCTCCTAACTTTGCTCCGGCGTAACGTAAATGTGAAGGCGCAAGTCGGCGTAAGTGGAAGTGGGTGTGACCATATGTAAATGATGGCCTGAGCCTGGCGCAGAGACTTAGGCCCGGCGTATAATCCACGGAGCATGCGCAGTGAAGTTGAAGCATGAGCGCTTCCCTGTGCGCATGCTTACAACTATACCGACCCAACTTCCTGTGATACGCCGGCATACCGTCTTACGCCGAGCGCATAAATAGGCCCAGACATGCGCCCGTCTGACGCAAAAGTACTTCCTGCTTTTTTCCCCCCTGAGCAAGGTACTTTTGCGATGGCTACTACCGTTCCCCCGGAAGGAGAGGAAGAAAGAAATATTTTAATCATCAGGAGATGTCAGCCCTCATCTCTGCCATGGAGAGGTATGACACCTTCCTCCATGGTGCCCAAAGTCGCCAGACCAGCCGGGCCAGGAAACAGGCCATCCTGGAGACAATTGCTGGCCAAATAAGCAGCTTTGGCTATGAGACCCAGACAGCCAATGACATAAATAAAAAAAATCAATGATGTCAGGCGCAAGGTCCGGGAGAAGGTGGCCACCATCAGGAGGCACAAGAGGTGGCGGGGGGTGGACCCCCATGTGCGGTGAGTTTGACCCCGGAGGAGGAGGTGGTCGCCCGGTGTCTGGAGAGGGAGCAGTTGGAGGGCGTGGAGGGCTTTAAATCCGTTGCTGAAGCCTCAAGGACAGGTAAGTAAGTTTTATCCCCTATTTGGTGTGTAGCATGTGGGGGGGGGGGGGTGGAAGGGGACATGTGACAAGTGTGTGGGTCCACCAACATGTGTATCCTTTGTGTCATCCACAGATGTGCAGGAGGAGCGGGGCCATCATCTGCTGCTGGTGCCTATACCACATCATCCCTGGAACATCAGCCTGATCCTGACCCCCTAGGAAGCCAGGATCCAGCGGTGGAGGGGAGTGGCCACACGTCTCCTCTGGGGGTGGTTGAGGAGGAGACGGTGATCTCAGATGAGGCTTGGCTTTATATTGAGGATTCCTTCTCTTTGGCTGGGCCCTCTTGCACCTCCTCCCCCATCAGGGGAAGCCCCTCAGGCTCCGCCACCAGTAGGGGAAGCCCTTCAAGGGCGACACCTTATACCCGGGTCCATCCGTCTTCTGGCCCCAGGAAGGCGACACGGAAGACCAGGGGGGTGTCTGATGTCGTCCACGATGAGATGGCAAGGGACCAGGCCCAGCAGACCCAGCATATTGGGGAAATAGCCAGGCACCTGGACCGGGTGGCTGACAGCCTGGCCTCCATGACAGATGCAGTGCAGGATGTCAGCTGCAACTGTGCTGTAGTAGTCACCAGCCTGGGGGAGGTGCAGGCAGATGTTCACACCCTTACTGGGGCACTCCAGGCAAACACGGCTGCCATCCGGGATGAGGAGAGGCAGAGGCAGCGTGACCAGTGACTTCATGTCAACCGACAGCTGAGGATGCAGGCCCAGACAAACCATTTTCTGAGCCGGAGTGTCGTGGCCTTGGAGGGCATGCAGCCATCACCTGCCAGGAGTGGCCCACCCGGGGATGAGCCACCTCCAGATGAGCCCCCGCTAGGCCAAATGAGTGGCTTTTTTTTGGCTCTGGATATGATTTATTATTTTTATTTCTGCTCAGGTCATGAGCCTTCTTTTTTTTTTATACTGCACACGGTCAGTAGTGCAGACTACAGTGTGAATGGTGTGTGAATGTGGGGGTGGCACTCCTGCCAGTAAGGGGTGTTACCCTCGGTCGTTGGGGAGAAGATATCCCCACGGCCGTGTGAATGTGGTATGAATGGACAGCGACACCATTGGGGCCTTGGCGTGGCGTTGCTGCTTTCAAGTCCTACATGTTGGACTTGGGCTAATCCAATGTGATGTGGATGTGGTGTGTGTGATCTAGGGACCACAGTGGTGTGCATGCATGCATTGTACGTGTGCCATGATGAATGTGTGTGTTTAACGACCAAAGATACCTACCGCGAGGACCCTCCTGACTGCTCTTCCCTCAGCAGACGGGGTAGCCTCGGGCAGGTGGGGACTGTGTGGGTCGGGGGTCAGGTCATCAGGTATGTCAATCTCCAGGCCCTTTCTCATGGCATAGTTGTGCAGCACACAACATGCACCAATGATCTGACACACAAAGTTTGGTAAATACAACAGGCCCCCCCCCGGAGTTATCCAGGCATCGGAAACGGGACTTCAGGAGGCCAAATGTTTGCTCCACCACTGCACAGGTTTTTATGTGTGCTTCATTGTATTTTCTCTCTCCTCTGGTTTGGGGATCCCAGGAATGGAGTCATGAGACGGGGCCCAAGTGCATATGCCAAGTCACCTGGAAGGGAAAAGACAAGAAGGATGTTAGCCGTGCTTGTGCCCCTCGTGATGTCTGCATCATGGGGTCGGACAGTCATGCCTGACTCCCATGTCACTCACCAACCAACCAGCTGTCCCTGTACACGTTCTGTTTAAATTCTTCTGGGATGGGGCTTTGACAGTATATGTAGCTTTCGTGGCTGGACCCGGGGTGTTTGGCACGGATGTTGATGGAATGCCAGTGCTTCCGATTGCGGTATATGTGCTCTGTGGCACGAGGGGGCTGTAGGGCCACATGTGTGCAATCAATAGCCCCGATGGTGCGTGGGAATCCTGCAATGCTGTAGAAATCCTGCATTGCCTTCTGCCGCAGATGCTCATTAGTGGGTCTGATGATGTGGAGGTAAAATGCATCTGAGGATTGCGGGGAAAACCTGGTGCACACATCTGCTTATGGTGGATTGTGACATCCCAGCCACAACGCCACTTGTACGCTGGAACGAGCCACTGGCAAGGAAATGGAGTGTTGCCAGTACCTTGACCAGTGGCTGCACTGCTTGTGAGCGGTGTGTCTTGCTGGTGATGTCATCCTGCAGGGTTGTGGTTATTTCCAGAATAGCATCTGGGCTAAATATGAAGAAGCGATACACCTCCTCATCACTAATGCCAAAGAGGCTCATGCGCGTGCGGTATATCCTCTCACGTGCCTTCCTCCTCCATACCGGTGGACCCATTAGTAGTGCTAAGACCACAGCTGCCCCTGGCATGTTGGCAGACAGATGTGTTGTCCTGCAAGTGTGGTTGCTCAGCTTGCTAAGTTCGTCCGTAATGGTGCTGCTGTAGCTGCTCTCCAGCTGACCTGTGCACGTCAGGTGTAAAGATAAACCAGCTATTTGTAGGAATAACTTTACGCCGGACGTACGCCTTACGTGCGGCGCACGTAGCCAGCGTCGGGCGCAAATACATTTGCGAATCGGTGTATATCTCCCTCATTTGCATATTTGAATAGGAAATCAATGGGAGCACCCGATGCGTCCAGCGTAAATATGCACTTACGATACGCCGGCATAGGAAAGTTAGATCGGTCGGAGGAAGCCTATTTTCAGGCGTATCTAGTTTTGTGGGTACGGCACGTAGATACGACGGCGCATATTTACACTTACGCGGCGTATCTCGAGATACGCCGGTGTAAGTCTTTCTGAATCTGGCCCATTATGCTCTTTTTGGTTGTTAAGGCATGTTGAGATCTGTAGTTCTACTCCAGCTGAAGACATACTGGTTGCCCTGCATTGCTGTAGCAGAAGACTACTTAGAAAATCTCCTGACTATCTTCATAGTCCTCATTGTCCAGGAAACATCCTTCTGAAAGTGAACAAAGACAACTGTAACAATGCTTTACCAATGGTTCACCCACAATGCCGGTACAGTTCAATGCACGTCAAATCCAAACTCCATCTCTACACCTCTCTCTATAATGCCAGTGATTCTGGACTGTCTGTCATGTGACTCTGGTATCATGAAATACAGGGGATGGCAGGGACAAAAACTATTTGTATTTACATCTCACACTGTACTGCAGTGATCTCTGCAAAATCTAGCAGGCATTCCCAGCCAGACAGACCTAACACAGAAGAGCCAACACAAAGCATATAACACAGACAGCATATAAACACAGACAGCATATAAACACAGACAGCATATAAACACAGACAGCATATAACACAGACAGCATATAACACAGACAGCATATAACACAGACAGCATATAACACAGACAGCATATAAACACAGACAGCATATAAACACAGACAGCATATAAACACAGCATATAACACAGACAGCATATAACACAGACAGCATATAACACAGCATATAACACAGACGCATATAAACACAGACAGCATATAACACAGCATATAAACACAGACAGCATATAACACAGACCGCATATAACACAACACAGACCGCATATAAACACAGACCGCATATAACACAGCATATAACACAGACAGCATATAAACACAGACCGCATATAACACAGCATATAACACAGACGCATATAACACAGCATATAAACACAGACGCATATAAACACAGCATATAAACACAGACGCATATAACACAGACAGACGCATATAACACAGACCGCATATAACACAGCATATAAACACAGACGCATATAAACACAGACAGACGCATATAAACACAGACCGCATATATAACACAGCATATAACACAGACGCATATAACACAGACAGACGCATATAACACAGACCGCATATATAACACAGACCGCATATAAACACAGACCGCATATATAACACAGACCGCATAACACAGACCGCATAAACACAGACCGCATATAAACACAGACAGAGCATATAAACACAGCATATAACACAGCATATAAACACAGCATATAAACACAGCATATAACACAGACCGCATATAAACACAGACCGCATATAACACAGACCGCATATAACACAGACCGCATATAACACAGACCGCATATAACACAGACCGCATATAACACAGACCGCATATAACACAGACCGCATATAAACACAGACCGCATATAAACACAGACCGCATATAACACAGACCGCATATAAACACAGACAGCATATAAACACAGACCGCATATAAACACAGACCGCATATAAACACAGACCGCATATAAAAACACAGCATATAAACACAGCCATATAAACACAGACAGCATATAACATATAAACACAGAGCATATAAACACAGACCATATAACACAGACCGCATATAACACAGACCGCATAACACAGACGGCATATAACACAGACCGCATATAACACAGACCGCATATAACACAGAGCATATAACACAGACCGCATATAAACACAGCATATAAACACAGCATATAAACACAGACAGCATATAAACACAGACAGCATATAAAACACAGACAGCATATAACACAGACCGCATATAACACAGACGGCATATAAAGCACATTATTCTCACCATACAATTCCATATTTTGTGACAATGTTGGGAACAAGAAGAAAAAAAAAGTCCCCAAGCAATAGATTCTATTTGAAGAGGCACAGAAACAGTGTACACAGCTAAACGCATGTAATCCCCACACAACATGTACACTTACATTAACGATTGCCACAGCACTCCAATGGTCCTATAGGATATGCGCAGGATCAATTTAAAGGGGTTGTGAAGGTAAAAAAAAAATCCCTAAATATCTTCCTTTACCTCAGTGCAATCCTCCTTCACTTACCTCATCCTTCCATTTTGCTTTTAAATGTCCTTATTTCTTCTGAGAAATCCTCACTTCCTGTTCTTCTGTCTGTAACTCCACACAGTAATGCGAGGCTTACTCCCTGGTGTGGAGTGACATGCTCGCCCCATCCCTTGGACTACAGGTGAGTCAGGACACTCTCTACGTTGCAGATAGAGAAAGGAGCTGTAGGTTAGTGGGCGTCCTGACTCTCCTGTAGTCCAGGGGAGGGGGCGAGCATGACACTCCACACCAGGGAAAAAGCCTCGCAATACTGTGTGGAGTTACAGACAGAAGAACAGGAAGTGAGGATTTCTCAGAAGAAATAAGGACATTTAAAATCAAAATCAAAGGATGAGGTAAGTAAAGTAGGACTGCACTAAGGTAAAGGAAGCTATTTAGGGGAAAAAATACCTTTACGATCCTTTTAAATCATTTATTCTGTTTATTAGTGTCTAAAAATATAAAAACAAAAATGTAGCGCTAATAGTAACAAATATGAGAATCACATTAGTGTAAGGTGAGTACAACGGAGGCCACTAGCACTGGATATGAAGTGGCCCAAAAGGAGTGCTCAAAGTTCCAAAGTCTATATGAAGACAGGTGGGTGATCATCCAATGGAGGGTAGGTGAGCGAATTGCAGTATACTCCAGGCTTCCAACCTCTGATTAGTGGCTCAAGGATCCCACCTGGAATTTATAATCTGACGTTCCACACCATTCAAGCTAGATCCGGTTTCCAGTTCAGTTCCAGTCACCTACTACGATCCTGCCTTCCGGTTCCCAAATACCACAGTGCCTGTCTGACTCACTACTGTACAGTATTCTGGTAAGCGCATTTACATTTTCTACCAACCGTGATGAGATTGTGACCTATTGTAATTCACTTGTCTTCCCTCCATTGGATGATCACCCACCTGTCTTCATATAGACTTTGCACACTCCTTTTGGGCCACTTCATATCCAGTGCTAGTGGCCTCCGTTGTACTCACCTTACACTAATGTGATTCTCATATTTGTTACTATTAGCGCTACATTTTTGTTTTCTATATTCTGTTGACTTTGTTTGTTTGTATGTGGCAGCTTTTTCCCATTTATATTAGCACAGTTTTTTCTTTATTTATATTGTTTATTAGTGTCGTTGTGAACACTTTTAGGTTTTGCTGCAATCCCACTTTATTGAATTTGGGTTGGTGTTCTATTTAGTAGTGCAGAGAAGCTACACACATACACACTCCCCGGGAACACACCTAACCCTTTCATCGCCCCCTAGTGTTATCCCTTCCCTGCCAGTGACATTTATACAATAATCAGTGACTTTAATGGCATCCCAATCTAAAGACCTGTACACACGGTCGGACATCCAACAAAACTTCCCTTGGATTTTTGTCCTAATTGATTTGTCCGATCACACCCATAGCATACACACGCTCGGACTTTTCTGCAAACTTTTCTAAAACTTTTCCATCATCACGTGATTTTTCTGCTCTTTTCTGCTCTTTACTGCCACCCTTTGGTTAACTTCTGCTATTGTTGGTTGATTTTAACATTGGTTCTGAGCGTGCGCATTTGTAATTTGTCCAAAAGTCCGATGGTTTGCTGTACACACGATAGGACTTTGCACCATTGGACTTTTGTTGCCTGAAAGTTGGTCCGTTCGCAGACCCAACTTTTTGTCCGATGAAAGCCAAAAAAGTTGGTCCGATGGAACATACACACGGTCGGACAAATGCGACAAATGTCGGATTTTGATGGTGGTTGGGCAAAAGTCCGACCGTGTGTACGGGGCTTTAGTGTGTAGGGTTCAATATTGAGTTGGCCCATCATTTACAGCTATAACAGCTTCACCTCTTCTGGGAAGGCCGTCCACAAGGTTTAGGAGTGTGTCATTCTTATTGACAGGTGTGATTTGTAACTATTTCTATGTGCATCCAACAATAAATGAACTTGATTGAACACAGAAATTGCAATAGTTCTACTTTCACTGGTCCTTTTGAGCGCTGGATGTGTTTGTTTACTAGATCCAGTAACATCTATGGTGAAAATTAAGATTTTGCTGCCAGCTGAACCCCAGAATCTCCATAAATCCAGTCTAGAGACATAAATTGTGTCTGCAGCACAGAGAAGGAAGATTATCCGAGAGAAATACAGGAATACAGGACGGGGAACACAGCTCAGGAAAGTGACCAGGGGATTACAGGCTGATATCACCCAGTCCCCGCCCTACTCTGGACCAATCAGTGAGCAGTATGGGTGGAGGAATGGATTTAGTGTTAATGACCCACCTGTGCTGATCTCTGTAGGAGTGTCCTCCTCTATAAATGTCCCCGTTATTCCATCCTCCTCCATAGACTGCTGATCATCCCTCACATACCTCTCTTCTTCTGATTTCACCTCAAATTCTATATCGATTGGATCTCCACTCTAAACCAAGAGAATGAGAGAGAATATCATCTGTAAGATATAAGCTTTATTATTGTGACATCACATCTAAAAAATCCACACATTGGTGTTGATTTACCAAAGGCAAATACACTACACACTACAAATACACTTGGAAGAGCAGTCACTGTAGATCTGAGGGGAAGATCTGAAAGAAGGGGAAGCTCTGCTGATTTCTATCATCCAATCATGTGCAAGCAAAAATGCTGTTTTTTTTATTTATGTTCCCCTCAGATCTACAACAACCACACTTCCAAGTGCACCTGTAGTGCACAATGGATTTGCCTTAAGTAAATAAATCCCCTTGCTTCAAGTTCATGTTCTAGATGCTCCGTCCCACTGACCTTGTAACAGTGGGGGATGGTGTGACCTTCCTGTGTGGAATCCCGGGAATACAGAGGGCGGGGACATCTCTCTGGTGGGTTCCTGGTATTAGGTGGCTCCATCATATCCTTGTGTCATTCTGATAACTCCTCCATCACTCCATACTCCTCATCCTCCTCTTTATACTCTTCTTTAACATCAATATTATCATCCCCGAGGTTTCCACTCTGAATATATAATAAAACATTCATTATAATAAACATGTTTGTGTATAAATCAGAACTACCAATAATTGTCACTCATCTACCTGATGATGGTGGGGGATGGTGTGACCCTCCTGTGATGTGAGGGGCGGCTGATTGTCCATTATGATGTCCTTCCCGGCACTGCTCACCTCTCCTCGATGATCTCTCTGGCAGAGAATCTTCGTCTAGAATCTTCTTTGTATTTCTCTATTCTATCAGAGAGGGAGGTGGAGGCAATGTGATGGTCATAGGATCTCCAAACTTCACAGGAGGAAAACTCTAGATCTGAACACAAATGGTAAAATCAAATGATATTCCCAGAATCCTCCTCACCTCACCATTCAGGTTTCTGTTTTATTAAAGCCCCACTTCAGACTGAGATATAATTTACCCACACAGGACCCCCCACACTATGCAGGTTAAAAGCTTGTTGCAGGCAGGAATGGGTCACTCGATCAGCGGCTGCAGCCAATAGCTTCATCACTGATCTGTGTATTCTGAGAGCGGAGGAGCGCCCCCCATTGTCAGAATACAATAGTGCAGTGGGGAGGAATCCCCCTCCAAGTGTGGACAAGGGAATCGGTTCAGTTTTTTCACTTGGTCTGCTGACTGAACGATAAAACTGAACCATGTTTGGACAGCTTTGGTGGGAAGATATATTAATCATCAACTGATCCCCCTGAAGGGGCTTATCTACTTCCACACTATATATGTGTGTATCATCATCTGCTGGAGATAAAAGACGTCACAGTGACTATGGAGTAAGAGAACGGACATGACGGGGTTACTGGGTGTAAATAGAAAATAAGATCTTTTTACCTCCTCTGCTGCCTCTTCCAGCAACGTCTCCTCACTACTTCCTCTCGACTCACCTCTCACCCGGAACTTCCTGTCTGTACCTGACATCACTTCCTGTCTCTATGATATAAGTGAGATCACCACCTTGTGGAGGTCAGAGGAACTGCATCCCAGAGAAACATCTCGTAGAGCAGGGGTTCCCAACCTTTTGAAGAGCGAGGGCCACTTAAGCAACTCGGTAATCAGTTGAGGGCCACAATGAGTGGAGCGGGCAGATGACAGGTCACGGCTACTCTATAGGCCCTCCTATCCGCCCAGATGAAAGGGGATGAATTCTCTTCTGTTTTCCGGGTGTGTGCGGGTGTAAACGGACATTTGTCGCTCTATAGAGGTAAATTAAGGGTCTCATTTAGTCGGGCCGATTGCGTGAAAAGGGCCTAAGACTGCTTTCACACAGATGTGCTGCGGTTTACCCACACTGCGGGTGCAGTGTAGTGCACCCGTGTCTATCCTGTGGGTTAGCTAAACTTTGCCATAGATTCCCCCTTTGGCAAAAAGCCAACACTGTAGAGGAAGCATCGGCTTATGGGGCTCTGTTTTGCAGCCGCTTTCTTCCTTTACCACCAGCTTCATTCACAACACTGATTCTGTGGTATGGCGGGCTGGCAACCTGTGATCTGGGCTTGCCAACCCTCCATTCCAGAGATGGAGGTCGCGGGCCACATGAGAGGGCTCCGCGGGCCACATGTGGCCCCCGGGCCACTGGTTGGCCACCCCTGTCGTAGAGTGAACACGGCCTTGTGCTGTGTGTGTATGTACTGTATATCCTTATAGATGGGTCATCTCCACTCCCACCAAGGGGGATAGAAATATATTACTGCTCGGGGGAGGGGGGGGAGGAGACATTTTGGCCCCTTTGATTTTGCAGTAAAATGGATGTGAGATTTAGTCATGTAGAACATCTGTTATATGGATACAAAGAACCCCAGCCGAGAGTAAAGGGTGGAAATGGCTCCTGATCCCCAGATTTGGGCAATTATGTCACCAATATAAATAGAAAAAAACCTGCGCTATGTGTAACAACTCAAATACCTACAGAAATAACTTATAGACTGCTGCTGTAACAAAGGTAAGTATTCCCTTACAGTACAGTACAGTACATACACACACAGCACAAGGCCGTGATCACACTACGAGATGTTCCTCATGGCTGCAGTTCCTCTGAGATCCACAAGGTGGTGATCTCACTTCTACCCAGACAGGAAGTCTCTATGGTAAACAGGAAGTGATGTCACGTATAGACATGAAGTTCCGGGTAAGAGGTGATTCGGGAAGAAGTAGTGAGGAGACGTCGCTGGAAGAGGCAGCAGAGGAGGTAATAAGATCTTATTTTCTATTTACACCCAGTAACCCCGTCATGTCCGTCCTCTTCCTCCATAGTCACTGTGACGTCTTCTATCTCCAGCAGATAATAATACACACATATATAGTGTGGAAATGTAGATTAACCCCTTCAGAGGATCAGTTGAGGAATAATACATCTTTCCTCTAAATCTGGCCATACATGGTTCAGTTTTATCGTTCAGCAAGCGGGGTGAGTTACAAAACTGAACCGATTCCCCCATCCACACATAGGAGGGGGATGGGGGAATCCTCCCCACTGCACTATTTTAGTCTGACAATGGGGGGCGCTCCTCCGCTCTCAGAATACACAGATCAGTGATGAAGCTATTGGCTGCAGCCGCTGATCGGGTGACTTTTATCCGGCAGTGACCACACATGGATGGAAATGTGACCGATCCCTGCTGAACCAGCTGAATTTCCATGTATCTATGGTCACCTGAAGTGACTTCCTCCCCTCCCCCTCATCTCCTTCATTATGTAAGTCATGCTGAGATAATCTCCCATTGGCTGAGCCATATTCTCATTTGTCTCTGAGCTCTTTCTTGCTATTCCTCGTCCTGCCTGTTGTTTCCTTGGATTGATTTTCTGTGTAGTGACCCCGGCTTCATCTCTTGGATGCGCTCGTCTGTTGCTTGTCCTGACCTTTATCCTGATTCCTGGATCTCCTCCTCATCTCACAACCAACATAGAGAATAAAATTTGTGATCCAGAAGGTCAAATTTTACAAGACTTACGATTTGCAAGAATCATAGTCAACACTAAACTGTCCAGATCAAATATTTTCTCACTGGGGACCATAGTGCTTAAATACATACTGACCTTCATATTACCTCCTGATAACTTCATCCTATTATTGTGCAACCAATATAGATAATTCTCTGTTATCAATGTTAACCGTCTACAGGGAAACCTTCATAGATGACGGCACAAATGAGGATGGAGGACCGGAGTCACATGACTCAGAAGATACTAAATCTCACCCTGGAGATCATCTACCTGCTAACCGGAGAGGTGAGGAGGATTCTGGGAGGTCACATGACATCTCTCTTATCTCTATTAATAATACAGACCTGACTGGAGAGGTGAGGAGGATTCTGGGAGGTCACATGACATCACTCTTATCTCTATTAATAATACACAGACCTGACCGGAGAGGTGAGGGGGATTCTGGGAGGTCACATGACATCACTCTTATCTCTATTAATAATACAGACCTGACCGGAGAGGTGAGGAGGATTCTGGGAGGTCACATGACATCACTCTTATCTCTATGGGAGGTCACATATCACTCTTATCTCACAGACCTGACCGGAGAGGTGAGGAGGATTCTGGGAGGTCACATGACATCACTCTTATCTCTATTAATAATACAGACCTGACCGGAGAGGTGAGGAGGATTCTGGGAGGTCACATGACATCACTCTTATCTCTATTAATAATACACAGACCTGACCGGAGAGGTGAGGAGGATTCTGGGAGGTCACATGACATCACTCTTATCTCTATTAATAATACAGACCTGACCGGAGAGGTGAGGAGGATTCTGGGATTCTAACATGATATTTCTATTGGTTCCCCAATACAGAGATTTCCTCTTGTGAAGTCAGGTGATCACATGACCATCACAGTGCCTCCATGTGACTCCCTAAAACCTGAGAGACACAACATGGAGAAGATTCTAGAAGTCACCAAGAAGATGATGGAGCTGCTGACAGGAGAGGTGAGGAGGATTCTGGGAATTCTGGGACATTATCCATTACAGACAAGGGGTGTGTCTGGATGGTGACTGTATCATTGTGTGTGTCAGGTTCCTATAAGGTGTCACAATGTCACTGTCTATTTCTCCATGGAGGAGTGGGAGTATTTAGAAGGACACAAGGATCTCTACAAGGACGTCATGATGGACAATCAGCCGCCCCTCACATCACCGGGTAAGAGGAGACTTTATTGTAAAGGAGAGAGCAGTACGGAGGCTCCACCTAGATCCCCCATCATCTGATAAACACATAGAAACAATGGATTCAGTCAGTGTGTGTGTTTCCTACAGATGGATCCAGTAATGGGAACCCACCAGAGAGATGTCCCCGTCCTCTGTATTCCCGGGATTCCACACAGGAAGGTCACACCATCCCTCCCTATTTAAAGGTTGGTAAGATGGAGCATCTAGAACATGGACTTGAGTAGACAAGGGGTTTTATAGATGTGATGTCACAATAATAAAGCTTATATCTTACAGATGATATTCTCTCTCATTCTCTTGGTTTAGAGTGGAGATCCAATCGATATAGAATTTGAGGTGAAATCAGAAGAAGAAGAGAGGTATGTGAGGGATGATCAGCAGTCTATGGAGGAGGATGGAATAACGGGGACATTTATAGAGGAGGACACTCCTACAGAGATCAGCACAGGTGGGTCATTAACCACTGGGCACTTATACCCCCTTCCTAACCAGACCAATTTTCAGCTTTCGGTGCTCTCACATTTTGAATGACAATTACTCAGTCATACAACACTGTACCCATATGAAATTTCTGTCCTTTTTTTCACACAAATAGAGATTTCTTTTGGTGGTATTTTATTACTGTTGGGTTTTTTATTTTTTGCACTATAAAAGAAAAAAAATGAAAATCCAGTAAACAAATAATAATTTTTTTCATTTCTGTTATAAAATTTAGCATATTAGTAATTTTTCTTCATACATTTTGGCCAAAATTTATACTGCTACATGACTTTGGTAAAAATAAGTACATATTGGTGGATATTATTTGGTCTTTGTGAAAGTTATAGAGTCCACAAGCTATGGTGCCAATATCTGAAAATTGATCACACCTGAAGTACTGACGGCCCATCTCATTTCTTGAGACCCTAACATGCCAGAAAAGTAAACACCCCACACCCCAAATGACCCATTTTTTTGAAAGAAGACATTCCAAGGTATTTATTTTTTTATTTTCCACAAAATTTTCAGCTAAAGATGCCGAAAGTGGGCCGTGCCGCATAAAAAAGGGGTTTATTGATACAAAAATTTAGCAATTACATGAATTCAGACACTTAAACACCAATCACCAACACCCGATATAAAAATTAAAATAATTAGATATTGTTTTCTAAATAGACACTGACTACATACGGGATGCATGCATGCAACTTACTCAGACTGGAAGAATCAGCTGGAAATTGTCCAGCCGACTATCCAGCATATGATTGAATGATCAGCCTCTAAGCTGGTCAAGTCCAAGCAGGACATATATCGGAGTAAAATTAAAGAAATTACTTGGCCAGCTTAGAGGCTGATCATTCAATCATATGCTGGATAGTCGGCTGGACAATTTCCAGCTGATTCTTCCAGTCTGAGTAAGTTGCATGCATGCATCCCGTATGTAGTCAGTGTCTATTTAGATAACGTTATCTAATTATTAAAATTTTTATATTGGGTGTTGGTGATTGGTGATAAAGTGTCTGAATTTATGTAATTGCTAAATTTTTGTATCAATAAACATACCGCAAATTACACCCCAAAACACATTCTGCTATTCCTCCTCCCATGTGTGAGACTTTAACACATGGCCACATACAGAGGCCCAACATGCAGGGAGCACCTTCCATGTGTGAGACTTTTACACGGCGTGGCCACATACAGAGGCCCAACATGCAGGGAGCACCTTCACATGTGTGAGACTTTTACACAGCGTGCCACATACAGAGGCCCAACATGCAGGGACATCACATGTGTGAGACTTTTACACGGCGTGGCCACATACAGAGGCCCAACATGCAGGGAGCACCTTCACATGTGTGAGACTTTTACACAGCGTGGCCACATACAGAGGCCCAACATGCCAGGGAGCACACTTTCACATGTGTGAGACTTTTACACAGCGTGGCCACATACAGAGGCCCAACATGCAGGGAGCACCTTCACATGTGTGAGACTTTTACACAACGTGGCCACATACAGAGGCCCAACACAGCACCTTCACATGTGTGGTGGCCACATACAGAGGCCCAACATGCAGGGAGCACCTTCACATGTGTGAGACTTCACACGTGGCCACATACAGAGGCCCAACATGCAGGGAGCACCTCACATGTTACTTTTACACAGCGTGGCCACATACAGAGGCCCAACATGCAGGGAGCACCTTCACATGTGTGAGACTTTTACACAGCGTGGCCACATACAGAGGCCCAACATGCAGGGAGCACTTTCACATGTGTGAGCCCAGCGTGGCCACATACAGAGCCCAACATGCAGGGAGCACCTTCACATGTGTGAGACTTTGGCCACATACAGAGGCCCAACACAGCACCTTCACATGTGTGGTGGCCACATACAGAGGCCCAACATGCAGGGAGCACCATCACAGTGGACTTTTATACAGCCACATACAGAGGCCTTCACATGTGTGAGACTTTACATACAGAGGCCCAACATGCAGAACACCTTCACATGTGTGAGACTTTTACACAGCGTGGCCACATACAGAGGCCCAACATGCAGGGAGCACCTTCACATGTGTGAGACTTTTACACAGCGTGGCCACATACAGAGGCCCAACATGCAGGGAGCACCTTCACATGTGTGAGACTTTTACACAGCGTGGCCACATACAGAGGCCCAACATGCAGGGAACACCCAGGCCAATTCTGACATTTCTCTCCTACATGGAAAAATCTTTAATTTATTTGCTAGAAAATTACACAAAACCTCAAAACATTATATATGCTTTTTTTTTTAGCAAAGACCCTAGAGAATACAATGGCGGTAATTGCAACTTTTTATCTTGCACAGTATTTTTATTTTTTCAAACGGGTTTTTTTGGAAAAAAAAGTATTGTGCTTTAAAAAAAATTGTAAAGTTAGCCCAATGTTTTTGCATAATATGAAAGATGAAGTTACGCCGAGTAAATAGATACCCAACATGTCACCCTTCAAAATTGCACACGCTCGAGGGATGGCACCAAACTTTGCTACTTAAAACTCCCCATAGGCGACGCTTTATTTTTTTACTGGTTACATGTTTTGAGAGACAGAGGAGGTCTATGGCCAATATTATTGCTCTCGTTCTAACTTCCGCAGCGATACCTCACATGTGTGGTTTGAACACCGTTTTCATATGTGGGCGGGACTTACGCATGCATTCGCTTCTGCATGCGAGCACACAGGGACAGGGGCGCTTAAAAAAAAATGTATTGTTCATTTTATTTTATTTATTTTAGTTTAACACTTTTTTCCCCCCCAAATTTTTTTTTGATCACTTTTATTCCTAATACAAGGACTGTAAATATTCCTTGCTATAGGAATATGGCATGACAGGTCCTCTTTACAGTGAGATATGGGGGGTCAAGAAGACTCCACATCTCACCTCTAGGCTGGGAAGCCTGAACCCCCCCCCCCCCCCAAAAAAAAAATTATCCTGGCTTTGATCGTAGCGTTGAGTGAGTAGAAGCCAAGGAGGGAGGAGGGGGGATGTCCTGTAGCTGCAACAATCATTCAGATATTCCCGCACAAAGTCAAGGACGTCATATGACGGCCGCCGGGCGGGAAGGGGTTAAAACTAGGGTTGTCCCGATACCACTTTTTTAGGACCAAGCACAAGTACTGATACTTTTTTCCATGTACTCGCCGATACCGATTACCAATACTTTCTTTAATGCCAAGTGTCAGTTGGGCACTGACAGGTGGCACAGATAAGCAGCAGTTATGGGCACCGATTGCACTGACAGGTGGCTGGCACTGATAGGTGGCTGGCACTGTTAGATGGCACTGATAGGCGGCACTTTTGTTTGGGAGCCACGTCGCACGACTGTGCAATTGTCAGTTAAAGCGGCGCAGTGCTGAATCACCAAAAATGGCCCGTCATTTCGCAGCCAAATGGTCCAGGGCTGAAATGGTTAAAACGATACTCTAATATGAAATAAACAGTTTCGGCTGCAATTCTCCTTTAGTGATAGGGTCACTTTAAGGTCAGTGCGAGGTCAGAGGTCATTAAGACACAGCCGCACCCCCCCATGTATATAGATTACAGGGGTCTTCTATTATGACTTTCCCAGCTCTACTGAACTCCTGCACACTGACTTTGTCATTACCATCGTGCAGCACTACAAGTCTGAGCAATCCCTAAACTTGTGTAGAGCTCCGCCCAGACCTGCCATACCCCCCTTCCCCATGCTACACACAGTGCCAGTACCTAGCTCGATCCAGGCGGACAGGAGGAACTTGCTGAGCCGGTGTGTGTCCTCTGGCTGCCATCTCAGGCATCTATGGAGGGTCGCCTATGAGCTGTGATGTCATTTGTCTAGGCCAGGAGTCTCCAAACTATGGCCCTCCAGTTGTTCAGGAACTACAATTCCCATCATGCCTAGTCATGTCTGTGAATGTCAGAGCCTCATGGGACATGTAGTTCAGCCACAGCTGGATGGCCGTAGTTTGGAGATCCCTGGTCTAGGCGGATGATGGGAAATGTAGTTCTGAACATGCCTTGCAGCAGGTTTCGCGACATACCCGCCCACAGACACACCCACGTACCCAGTAATCCAATTGGCTGGCCGGGATTTCCCTCTTTCAGACACGCCCCACTCCTCTGACATTCGGGAGTTCTCTCCAGTCTGTGTGGCCCTGCCCCTCCCTGCTCTGTTTTGATGGTATGTCCGGGGAGGATTGGATGATGGAGCTGCTCTCCGCGGTGGGGATCTTGCTGGGGCTTCTGCTCGTTCTGTTTTCCCGCTCACTCTCAGCTAACTTTCCGTCCCATCTAAGACCCCCACTATCAGCCTGCTCGTCACCTTAGAAAAAAAAAAAAAGTATCGGCAGAAGCATCGGGAGCATTTGCGCGAGTACAAGTACTCGCGCAAATGCTCAGTATCGGTCCCGATACTAGTATTGGTATCGGGACAACCCTAGTTAAAACACATTGAGCCAGATTCAGGAACAGTTAGGCTGGCGGATCCAGTGATCCGTCAGCCTAACTGTCACTTTGAGCCGGCGTTTTTGTTTTCTGTAACCAGAAAACAAGAAACGCCGGGTTGAAGCTCCGATGCGATCGGCGTAACTGAGTTTCGCCATCGCATCGTTACTTCAACTTAAAAATGGCGCCGGGGGCGTTCCCGCCGATTTCCGCTCAAAAAATATGTTAATGAGCGGAAATCGACAATTCACGAGCGAATTCCGGCGCGACGCAATGACGGTACGACGTTTCCGGAAGGGATACGCGGCGCGAAGATATACCTACATGGGGTTGGAGTATCCTATGTTAGGTATAGGCGTCGTCATCGCGTCGGGAAAAAAAAAATCACGTCGCTTGCGTAAAAAGATCATGAATGGGAATGTGACGTCATTGACGTTCATTCACAGAATTTCGAGCATGCGCACGGGGATACTTTGACACTCAAAGCATGCGCAGTACGTTCGCGGCGGGATCGCACTTAGTTTAAATACTACACGCCCCGTACCCGCCTAATTTGAATTCCGCCGGCTCATTTTCGTTACGCTGCCGCAACTTTAGGAGCAAGTGCTTCGTGAATGACAGCACTTGCTGCTAAAATTTCGGCAGAGTAACGTAAATGAGAAGCGTTACTCTGGAGTAAAGAAACTCCCATCTACCTGAATCTGGCCCATTGTTTTTAAACACAAAGTTGTCCATTTAAACAATATTTCTAACAGATAGCATGTACATACTAAAAATGACACCCCAGAGATACCACATGTGTGAGACTTTCACAGCCTGGCCACATAGAGAGGCCGGGTACAGCAGAGCATGGCTGAGTACGGCCGAGCATGGCTAAGTGCGGCCGAGCATGGCTGAGTGCGGCCGAGCATGGCTGAGTGCGGCCGAGCATGGCTGAGTGCGGCCGAGCATGGCTGAGTGCGGCCGAGCATGGCTGAGTGCGGCCGAGCATGGCTGAGTGCGGCCGAGCATGGCTGAGTGCGGCCGAGCATGGCTGAGTGCGGCCGTGCATGGCTGAGTGCGGCCGTGCATGGCTGAGTGCGGCCGTGCATGGCTGAGTGCGGCCGTGCATGGCTGAGTGCGGCCGTGCATGGCTGAGTGCGGCCGTGCATGGCTGAGCTCGGCCGTGCATGGTGGGATGTGACTGCAATTGTCACTGAGCAGCACTGTGGGCACTACAGATCCGGCCCTTAGTGCTGCTGCCACTGATCTCTCACCCCATGTGTGAGACTTTCACAGCCTGGCCACATAGAGAGGCCGGGTACAGCAGAGCATGGCTGAGTGCGGCCGAGCATGGCTGAGTGCGGCCGAGCATGGCTGAGTGCGGCCGAGCATGGCTGAGTGCGGCCGAGCATGGCTGAGTGCGGCCGAGCATGGCTGAGTGCGGCCGAGCATGGCTGAGTGCGGCCGAGCATGGCTGAGTGCGGCCGAGCATGGCTGAGTGCGGCCGAGCATGGCTGAGTGCGGCCGTGCATGGCTGAGCGCGGCCGTGCATGGCTGAGCGCGGCCGTGCATGGCTGAGCGCGGCCGTGCATGGCTGAGCGCGCCCGTGCATGGCGGGATGTGACTGCAATTGTCACTGAGCAGCGCTGTGGGCACTACAGATCCGGCCCTTAGTGCTGCTGCCACTGATCTCTCACCCTCTTCTCGCACACTGTACCAATCGGAACACAGAGGGAAGAGAGGAAGCAGCATCATGACCGGTTTGTTTACAAGTGATCGATCCGTCATTTGATGGAGCGATCACGTGTTAAAGGGCCGCTATCAGGGGCCATTTTCCGTTATTGACGTCTGTAACGGTCACCACTGTTTACGATATTCCCATTCCATCGCACACGTCAGCTTATCCCACACTCCACAATCCAACAGACAAAATCCATCCCATTTCCCAGAATAACCGAGACACAAGCTCTAGCTCTCTGGTTTCAGAATGTATGAATGAACACTTTTAATGGTATCTTAGCTTTCTTATATAGTTACAGGCATGTTACAGTAATCAAAAGAACAAAGACACATTCCACCCACACATCACACAATGGAGCTTCAATCACATTCTACAGACTTTTCGGCACCGGTCTGACATAATTTAACATGCCCTAATTACTACACCTGAGAAGTCAGACGTTATGACTCTCACCTGTTATTCCTATCACATAGTATCATCAATAGACTTTTCACACAAACACATTCCTTTACTAAACATATTTGACATGCTAATTCCCTACCCCTGAAAGGAGACATCTGACTTTTCCGACTTAGTTAACATGTCACAATGGACAATGGAATGTCTAGGACAGTGATGGCAAACCTTGGCACCCCAGATGTTTTGGAACTACATTTCCCATGATGCTCCTGCATTCTGCAGTGTAGTGGAGCATCATGGAAAATTGTGGTTCCAAAACATCTGGGGTGCCAAGGTTCGCCATCACTGGTCTAGGAGAAGCCCCAATTAACACCTCAAAAGCATGTGTCCTCACATTGAATGAAAACACTCCCACTGACCTAGTGGGGTCATAATAACCACTTGTAATATCTCAAGATATCCTGCAATATGATTTATCCGTCACATCTCATGTAATTTATAATTAATATTTCTCAGTCACCCTTATGCCCAAATATGCATAGGATGACCCTAGACCCAAGAGTTATTAGTGACACTGGCACAGGAGTACTCCTCATCCTTCAAAAGTCTCTGGGTGTCATGGGTCATTCTGTTACAACGTCCTCCCAGGGGGTGCGATTCTAGGAGGATGTCAATGTACGCCCTCCAAGAATTAACAAACCGCCCTGTAGCCGTCAGTCGGCTATGGGCCGGTCGTTAAGTGGTTAACACTAAATACATTCCTCCACCCATACTGCTCACTGATTGGTCCAGAGTAGGGCGGGGACTGGGTGATAATCTTCCTTCTCTGTGCTGCAGACACAATTTATGTCTCTAGACTGGATTTATGGAGATTCTGGGGTTCAGCAAAAGGTTGATTTTTACCATAGATGTTGCTATCTAGGCATCTGGGGTATGTGCTTTGGGTCTTCTACCCCCATACCCGGGTCTAGCATGATCTCTGACAGAACAATTCTCCCAGGAATACTTGTTCTGTTGTCTGCTGTCTGTGCCGGGTGGAGGGATATGTCTGTATAGTCTCAGACTCAAGTCACTGAGTGCAGTCTCAGGAAATGGGAGGGAGCAGCCTGATGTGGGTGGAGTCCTGGTTTAGGGGAACCAATCAGCTCATGTCTAGTAATAATCTTTGTATTTCTGTTTTAGTAGATGGACGGGAGATGAGGAAAACCTCAGAGGATTGTCTCACTTTGTCTCCAGACTGTAAAGTAGAAGATGAGGACATCACACAGTATAGTCCAGGAGAAAACCCGACTACCTCAAATGTCCATCCGGCACCACACAGTGTAGATGGACCATCGTATTTCTCCTATCCTGAGGAACCTCAGACTGTGCGGGACGGTGCCGGACCATCGTATACCTCTTATCCTGAGGAACCTGAGACTGTGCGGGATGGTGCCGGACCATCGTATTCCTCTTATCCTGAGGAACCTCAGACTGTGCGGGACGGTGCCGGACCATCGTATTCCTCTTATCCTGAGGAACCTCAGACTGTGCGGGACGGTGCCGGACCATCGTATTCCTCTTATCCTGAGGAACCTCAGACTGTGCGGGACGGTGCCGGACCATCGTATTCCTCTTATCCTGAGGAACCTCAGACTGTGCGGGACGGTGCCGGACCATCGTATTCCTCTTATCCTGAGGAACCTCAGACTGTGCGGGACGGTGCCGGACCATCGTATTCCTCTTATCCTGAGGAACCTCAGACTGTGCGGGATGGTGCCGGACCATCGTATTCCTCTTATCCTGAGGAACCTCAGACTGTGCGGGACGGTGCCGGACCATCATATTCCTCTTATCCTGAGGAACCTCAGACTGCGCGGGACGGTGCCGGACCATCGTATTCCTCTTATCCTGAGGAACCTCAGACTGTGCGGGACGGTTCCGGACCATCGTATTCCTCTTATCCTGAGGAACCTCAGACTGTGCGGGACGGTGCCGGACCATCGTATTCCTCTTATCCTGAGGAACCTCAGACTGTGCGGGACGGTGCCGGACCATCGTATTCCTCTTATCCTGAGGAACCTCAGACTGTGCGGGACGGTGCCGAACCATCGTATTCCTCTTATCCTGAGGAACCTCAGACTGTGAGAGATGGTGCCGGACCATCGTATTCCTCTTATCCTGAGGAACCTCAGACTATGAGGGACGGTGCCGGACCATCGTATTCCTCTTATCCTGAGGAACCTCAGACTGTGTGGGACGGTGCCGGACCATCGTATTCCTCTTATCCTGAGGAACCTCAGACTGTGCGTGACGGTGCCGTCCTTCCAACAGAGAAAAGGTTTTCCTGTATGGAGTGCGGAAAGTGTTTTCGTTCTAAATCCAACCTTAATATGCATATAAGATCTCACACAGGGGAGAAGCCGTATTCCTGTTCTGAGTGTGGGAAATGTTTTTCACAGATGTCCAATCTTTACAAACATCAGAGATCTCACACGGGCGAGAAGCCGCATTCCTGTCCTGAGTGTGGGAAATGTTTTTTACAGATGTCCGATCTTTACAAACATCAGAGATCTCACACAGGGGAGAAGCCGTATTCCTGTCCTGAGTGCGGGAAATGTTTTTCACAGATGTCTGATCTTTACAAACATCGGAGATCTCATACAGGCGAGAAGCCGTATTCCTGTCCTGAGTGCGGGAAATGTTTTTCACAGAAGTTCAATCTTTCCACACATGAGAGATCTCACACGGGGGAAAAGCCGTATTCCTGTCCTGAGTGCGGGAAATGTTTTTTATATAAGTCACATCTTTCCAGACATCAGAGATGTCACACGGGGGAGAAGCCGTATTCCTGTCCTGAGTGCGGGAAATGTTTTTCACAGATGTCCGATCTTTACAAACATCAGAGATCTCACACAGGGGAGAAGCCATATTCCTGTCCTGAGTGTGGGAAAGGTTTTTCACAGAAGTTCAACCTTTCCACACATCAGAGATCTCATACAGGGGAGAAGCCGTATTCCTGTCCTGAGTGTGGGAAAGGTTTTTCACAGAAGTTCAACCTTTCCACACATCAGAGATCTCACACGGGGGAAAAGCCGTATTCCTGTCCTGAGTGCGGGAAATGTTTTTCATATAAGTCACATCTTTCCAGACATCAGAGATGTCACACGGGGGAGAAGCCGTATTCCTGTCCTGAATGAGGGAATTGTTCCTCACTGAAGTCCTGTCTTCCTGTACATCAGGGATCCCACACAACCCTCGAGGTGTATTAGTGAGTGCGGGAAATGTCTTGTATATGAATGATGCTGGACATCACAGCTCTCATGTGGGGAAGAAGCACACCCTGATATACACCTCAGATATACTCCATGGCTGATCTTCATCATGTAACAAACACTTCATAAGGAGATCAGAGATCACCAAAGACATGGATGAAGTGTTGCACCGTGTTGGCCATTGATAGCAGTAGAAAAATAAAAATGGAGTCATTACCTCTCATTGGCTGAGTACATTTTGTGGTGGAAGATTTCACAAACACTTAGAGGTCGGTATAATATAAAAATAGTTGAATGAATGTGAGCGGCCATGATGAATATTGGATGTATTTTATTTCATACACTGATTTCCTTGGCTCCATCTAGTGGCCATAAAGTGTTATTGTGCTATTTTTACTGATTGAGGTATTTAATGAAAAATACAGTTTTATGGCCACTAGATGGAGCTGACAATCATAGGAAATCACTGTGTTACATTCTAGCAATATGTGTAAGAGCTGAATGAATTTCCTATAAGTAGAGCCCTCAGTTTGCTCTGTCAGACATGATTTCATACTAATACCTGAGATCATACTCATACACTTATCAGTACAGCAGATATTGGGGGATAGAAGGTAAAGTGTATGGAAGCCTCACCTTTTAATACAACACATTCACTCTAAAATAGAAATGAAAGCCAAAACATTTGTGTATAGATATAAAATATATTAGAAGTATTTTTCTTATAAGTGATCACATTCCCTCTGTTCTCAGCTGCATGCAAGTTGTGATAAGAGAAACAGCAACACACCGGTCTTCCCAGTGAATGGCTGTGCAGGGGGAAGGTTGTAAGCACAAATCTGATGATTGGAGGAGAGCAGGTTCACTTCCAAGCTCAGCACAGCCAGCAAACTGACCATTTGTGCTGTCCTGCCTAGTGCGGTCAGTTCTTAACCGCAAAGTAGAGAGATTGGCAGGATCACCAGGGATTTCACACAAAGGAAGCAATACAAAGAGAACAGGAGACTTCTTCATACCAGTACATGGGACAGCAGACACAGATCAGGAAGAGGAAATGTTGGACTTATATATTCTTTACCCACTTCAGCCTTGGGAAGATTTTACCCCCCTCCCTTCATGACCAGCCCAGGCCATTGTTTGCTATGTAACACTGCGCTCCTTTACCTGGTAATTGCTCAGTCATGTGACGCTGTACACAAATGACATTTATATTATTGTTTCCCACCAATAGAGATTTATTTTGGTGTTTTTTGATCACCTCTGCGTTCTTTTATTTTCTTATTATATAAACAAAAAAACACTAAAATTTAAAAACAAAAACAATATTTTTACTTTCCGCTATAAAACATCCAACAGAAAAATAAAAAAGTCAAATTTCTTCATACATTTTGGCCAAAATCTATTCTGCTCCATGTCTTTGGTAAAAAAAATCCCAATAAGTTTATATTGACTGCCTACAAACTATGGAATATATTGGAATTTTTATTTATTTTATTTGTTTATATTAATAATGGTGGTGATCAACTTCTAATGGGACTGCCAAAGTGTGACGGCAATCTGACACTAACTGACGCTGGGGGGAATCTGACACTCCCTGACATCACCAGTGACACCAATACAGAGATCAGTGATAATACTATGCACTGTCACTGTACTAATGACACCGGCTGGGAACTGACATCACCAGTGACACCAATACAGAGATCAGTGATAATACTATGCACTGTCACTGTACTAATGACACCGGCTGGGAACTGACATCACCAGTGACACCAATACAGAGATCAGTGATAATACTATGCACTGTCACTGTACTAATGACACCGGCTGGGAACTGACATCACCAGTGACACCAATACAGAGATCAGTGATAATACTATGCACTGTCACTGTACTAATGACACCGGCTGGGAACTGACATCACCAGTGACACCAATACAGAGATCAGTGATAATACTATGCACTGTCACTGTACTAATGACACCGGCTGGGAACTGACATCACCAGTGACACCAATACAGAGATCAGTGATAATACTATGCACTGTCACTGTACTAATGACACCGGCTGGGATCTGACATCACCAGTGACACCGATACAGAGATCAGTGATAATACTGTGATGGATTAGGTAAAATGCCCATTTTCTATGCATCTTTTCTATACTATAAAGTCTATATTTTTCCTGTATATAAACTGCTTTTATATTCCTTGCTCAAAATAACCGCTAGTAGCCCCCCCCCCCCATCGAGTGATAAATGTAACTAAAAGATGGCGCCTCCGCCCAGGACTACACCCTATCTGATGACGCTCAGCTCCTGGAGGAAGTTCACCTTACATGGACACAACCAATCAGAAGCTCCGAGTATCTAGATAACATTATGCTAATGATACATTTGCTTACAGCATTAGTCTCTCACCTATAAACCCCCCATGTATCCGGAACCAATAAAGAGAGTATCATCAATCTGAGCACAGTCTCAGTGTGGTCCTTTTCTCGTGCATGCACTACATCATATAGGCCTAATCAGGACGGGCAGATACTCACCAGATGATTAGTCTGATCCATATCAGCTGGCGCCCTAACGTGGGGCCCCCGGTTGTGAACTACGCACAGCCGATCGCGAGGCGCCGAGGTGGACCAACATGGACAGGCTGGAGACTGATGACCTCCAGAGTACGGTAAGACACCTTTCAGTACCTTACCAGTATGTTACCCATCTCTGTTGTTGGTCTATCTCTGTGTCTGATGGAATGCCCAGATGGCACAAACCCCCCAAATGACCCCATTTTGGAAAGTAGACACCCCAAGCTATTTGCTGAGAGGCATGGTGAGTATTTTACAGCTCTCATTTGTTTTTGAAAATGAAGAAAGAAAAGAAAACATTTTTTTTTTCATTTTCAAAACTTTGTGACAAAAAGCAAGATCTGCAAAATACTCACCATACCTCTCAGCAAATAGCTTGGGGTGTCTACTTTCCAAAATGGGGTCATTTGGGGGGGTTTTGTGCCATCTGGGCATTCCATGGCCTCCGAAGCTGTGATAGGCAGCGAGGAGTGAAATCAAATATTTACCTGAAGGCGGTGATTAGTTTTCAGGGCCCCGTACGCGGCTAGGCTCCCAAAAAGTCTCACACATGTGGTATCCCCGTACTCAGGAGAAGCAGCAGAATGTATTTCGGGGTGTAATTCCACATATAACCATGGCATGTGTGAGCAATATATCATTTAGTGACAACTTTGTGCAAAAAATGAAAAATAATTGTTCTGCAACTTGTGTCAAAATATTAAATATTCCTTGGACTCGACATGCCTCTCAGCAAATAGCTTGGGGTGTCTACTTTCCAAAATGGGGTCATTTGGGGGGGGTTTTGAACTGTCCTGGCATTTTATGCACAACATTTAGAATCTTATGTCACACATCACCCACTCTTCTCACCACTTGAAGACAAAGCCCTTTCTGACACTTTTTGTTTACATGAAAACATTTTATTTTTTAAAGAAAATTATTTTGAACCCCCAAACATTACACATTTTTTTAAAGCAAAGGCCCTACAGATTAAAATGGTGGGTGTTGCATTTTTTTTTTTACACAGTATTTGTGCAGAGATATTTCAAACACATTTTTTGGGGGAAAAAATAAACTTTTTAAATTTGAATGCACTAAAACACACTATATTGCCCATATGTTTGATGACATAAAAAAGGTGATCTTAGGCCGAGTACATGGATGGATACCAAACACAACATGCTTTAAAATTGCACACAAACGCGCAGTGGCGACAAACTACATACATTTTTAAAAGCCTTTACAGGTCACCACATTAGATTTACAGAGGAGGTCTACTGCTGAAATGACTGCCCTCAGTCTGACCTTCGCGGTGATACCTCACATGTATGGTGCAATTGCTGTTTACACACGACGCCAGACCGATGCTTGTGTTCACCTTTGCGCGAGAGCAGGGGGGGGGGGGCAGGGGTGCTTTTTTATTATTATTAATTTGGCTTAATTATTGTATTTTTAACTCGGATCCAGCAAAGGAGGGGGTGTCGGAATCCATCTTGCCCCACATAGCACCCTTCAGGTACTTCACCCACCCCCCTCTCCGTCACTCTCCTCATTTGAGGCGCACTGCATTCATCAATTTCTCTAAGGATAGCTGTGATCTACCGGACCCCTAGACCAGTATCTACCGGACCCCTAGACCAGTATTTATTGGACCCCTAGACCAGTATTTACTGGACCCCTAGACCAGTATCTACCGGACCCCTAGACCGGTATCAACCTTTCTTGATGACTTCTCTGCCTGGCTACCCTACTTCTCTCTTCTGAAATCCCCACAATCATTCCCTATTAATACTAACACTCCTGCTACTTCCAAACCTCTCAGTCTGACCTCCTTTCAAATGAAGTAATGGATCGATGCTTCCACTCACTCTGAAGGCAATACGCTTGACCTTCTTTTCTCCCACCTATGCAATCTGTGAAACCTCTCCAACTATCCTTTCCCTCTCTCTGATCACCACCTTATTAGTTTTTCTCTCTCCTCTCCCTCCTACTCCATCTAAACCCTTCTCTTCTGTGCTACTGACCACCTCTATGACAAAATCGCACCCCTGTCCTACACCGACCTATGCACTTTGGTCTACAACCATTCACTTTTAGCCTCACTGGACACACTGGCCCCCCTCACTATACACAGAATTATGCCCCGTCCCCCTCAACCCTGGCAAACAGATGACACTAGAAGTCTTAAAAAACACAGCCGTGTTCTTGAGTGCCTATGGCGTAAGACGAAGTCCCAGATAGATTTCAACCAATATAAATCTTCCCTCCAAAAATACAATTCCTGCCTCCTCACTGCCAAGCAGACTGATTTTATCACTCTCAATAACAACTTATCACTCTGTCCCCCTCAACTCTTCTTTATGGTCATCCCTCTACTTCATCCAACACCCACCAACTCACTCACTGCCCAGTACTCTTCACTGGTTCTCTTCCTACTTATCCAACTGCAGCTTTTGTGTTACCAACAATTCTACTTCCTCCTCTCCTTTCTCTGTTGGGGTCCCCCAAGGTTCTGTTCTTGGATCTCTCATATTCTTGTTCTACACCTCTTCCCTGGGCAGCTGAGGTAGCCTCCCATGGCTTCCAATATAATTTCTACGCTGAGGACACCCAAATGTATCCCTCTTCCCCTCAGCTCACTCTATGAGTCTCCTCACGTATCACTAATTTACTGACAGACAAATCGGCCTTATGCTGCGTACAGACGATCGGACATTCCGGCAACAAAACCGTGGATTTTTTTCTGACGGGTGTTGGCTCAAACTTGTCTTGCATACACACGGTCACACAAATAAAACGTCAAGAACGCGGTGACGTACAACACGTACGACGAGCTGGGAAAAATATAGTTCAATAGGCGGTGCGGCTCTTCTGCTTGTTTCTGAGCATGTGTGGAATTGTGTGCGTCGGAATTGTGTACACACGGTCGGAATTTCCGACAACAAGTTTTGTTGTCAGAAAATTTGAGAACCAGCTCTCAAATTTTTGTTGTCGGAAATTCCAACAGCAAATGTCTGATGGAGCCTACACACGGTCAGAATTTCCGACAACAAGCTCCCGTTGAACATTTGTTGTCAGAAATTCCGAGCATTTGTACGCGGCAGTAATGTCACACCACTTCCTAAAACTAAATCTATCCAAAACCAAGCTCATAATATTTCCTCCCCTACATGCTCCTTCCCCTGACTTCTCCATCAAAATCAATGTCTCAGCTATCAACCCATCCCCACCTGCCAGGGTGCTAGGTGTAATGCTGTACTCTGAACTCTCCTTTCTGCCCCACATCCAATCACTTTCCAAAGCTTGCCCCCTCATACTCCACAACATCTCCAAAATACTCCCCTTCCTAACCAATGACACCACAAAGCTCCTAATCCACTCCCTGGTCATCTCTCGCCTCCCTTCTCATTGGCTTACCTTTACATAAGCCATCCCCCTTCAGTCCATCATGAATGCTGCCGCCAGACTCATCCACCTTACAAACCGCTCAGTGTCTGCTACTCCTCTCTGCCAATCCCTCCACTGACTGCCACTCATCCAACTAATTAAATTCAAAATACTAACAATAACTTACAAAGCCATCCACAACTCGGCCCCCAGCTACATCACTAACCTAGTCTCAAAATACCAACCTAATTGTTCTCTTTGTTCCTCCCAAGGCCTCCTGCTCTCCAGCTCCCCTGTCACCTCCTCCCATGCTCACCTTCAAGACATTTCCAGAGCCTCTCCAATCCTCTGGCACTCTCTACCCCAATCTGCCTGACGATCTCCTACTCTATCCACTTTCAGACGGTCCCTGAAAACTCATCTCTTCAGAGAAGCCTATCCTGCCTTCACAAACAACTGTACATTTTCTCCATCACCCACAGTTATTACCTTTTGTATCACTTGACCCTCCATCTTAGATTGTAAGCTCTAATGAGCAGGGCCAGGAAAATGACGTGTCTGGAATGTGGAGGCAGAGTCATTATTAATTTGTGTACGATACAATATACAACGTGTTACATTATTATAACAAAGTATTGTAGAAAAGATCACACCATAGAAAATGGGGGAAAGGAGAAAATAAACCCAGATATGAAGGTGACATTTGTGTACGAGGAACACCTTAACAATTACCACCATTTTATTCTCCAGGGCCTCTGCTTTCAGAAAATATATGTTTGGGAGTTTTATCTAATCTTCAGGCCCAAAATCTGCATTTTACCATGTGTGCAAAAATAATGGAAAACCAGCTCTGGCAGTGAACGGGTTAATGTGAGCTAGATGGGATCACTCTGCTGTGGTGACACTTTAATCATTAGAGCTCCCCCTAGCTGCAGCCTGGTAATAACATTGCTAGGAGGTCTATTCATTTATCTGCTCCATACTTCCCATCTTTATATAAACGTCTCCTGACATTTAGGGGTCTCGTCATAAATAATTGTACATCAATTTTCCGGGTGAAAATACATGTACATTCCTTCTGTGTGAATGAGGGGAAATGGAGTTTAATTGGCTATTTGCTGGTAGAATAATTTCCATTGATTTAAAATAGAAAATACTGGGGGCATGGCCTGGCAAGCGATGGAGTAAGACGCAGGGTGAGAGAGCTCCTCTTGCTGTGGATCCTGACTAACAGCCTGTGAGAATATTTGGGTCTGATTTTTTGCCTTGCAACCTGCTGGAAGACTCCGGGACCGGAGTAGACCATGTCGCCGCCGAAGACCAAGTCCACAGCGGTGGAAAAGCTGGCCTAAGTTCAGGCTGGAGGGAGACGAGGAGCAGGCCAAAGATGGCGCCGGCGAGAACCTAGGGGAGGATCGCCACTCGGCGGAGACGGCAAAGATACTGGACGCTATAGCAGCACTACGAGGCACCCTGACCACTAAAATAGATGAGGTCAAGCTCGACATTTCCTTGCTGAGACAGGATCTGGCTACAGTACGGGGTAGGGTCACGGAGACTGAGGCCCGGATAAGCGCAGCGGAGGACATACTGCATCCCCTGCAGGCTACTACAGAGGAGTTGCAGCACCAGGTCCACATGCTCCATTCTCATCAGGACGAGATGGAGAATAGACTTCGCCGCTGTAATTTGCGGTTCATTGGATTACCGGAGAGAGCCGAGGGCAGAGACCCGTGGGCTTTTTGGAAAACCTCCTCATTAACACGTATGGCAGGGAGGCATTCTCAGTAATGTTTGTGGTGGAGAGGGCGCACCGAATACCAGCGAGACCCCCGCCCGAGGGGGCCCCTCCCCGCACGTTTATTGCTAAATTCCTAAATTTTAGAGACAGAGACACTATAATGCGGCTCTCCAGGGAAAAAGGAAACATAAAGATGGGGAATGGTCATGTGGCGGTGTTTCCGGATTTTTCCAATGAAGTGCAGAAGAAAAGATCTCAATTTCAAGATGTGAAGTGGCGACTGAGAGTACTGCACCTCAAGTATGCAATGATGTCTCCAGCTAGGCTCCGGGTGGAGGAAGATGGCCGGACCCAGTTTTTTGATTCCAAATATTTTATTGAAATTTTTGAAGAAGAACAATAATGAATATAACAAATTCACATTAACAAACCATAATAGATGCAATAAATACCATTAGATAGCATTGTATAAACAGATTAATAACTTTGCCATATATAGTAAGTTGTACGGCAAAGGGGAAAAAAAAAAAAAAGGGGGGGGGGGGAAGTGAAGAGAAGTGGGTGTCATGTCCCAGGGGTTTATTCGAACCTGGGTCTTCCTGGTCTTAAACCATAGCCTTACCTGATGTGCCACAGAAGAGATCTAGGCCTTGGGAATATCCTTATTGTGTTCAACACACACCTCGGACTCACTAGCTCCACCTGCTGCCAGCTGTGGACAATTCTCATTCTGGACAGCCTTTAAATAGGAAGTGAGGTCATCACTCAGCCCCCGTTTATTTGGATTACTTCCTGGGTGTTTTGTCTTCAGTGATCTTCATTGTATTGAACTCCTGCCTGATATCCCGACTATTCTACAGCCTGCTGATTTTGTACTTTACCGCCAGATCGTGTATGACCTTTGCCTGCCTGACCCTTCTCCGGAATCCGATTGTGAACTATTTGCCTGATCCGTTGCCAACCGTATCTGCCTGACGACGCTTTGCCTGGATCTCCAGCATACCTGTTCCACTTCGGACACTACCTTTTACAGGTACCTTTCATAATAAACGGGGCACAATGGCAGTGGACCCTGCTGAGATTGTTAAGGCGATTACATGTCAGGGACAACTGATCGGAGCGCATGAACAGCATCTTTCTTCCCTGGACGCCAAGTTAGATGAACTTTGCACTATGCTTAAATCTTGTTTGCCTGGTTCCTCTGCAACGGTCCAGATGCCGGATCCTACTTCTGCTACGGTCCAACCCGCCTCTTCTGTACCACCAAAACTTCCCTTGCCTGACAAGTTTGGTGGTGATACTGAGGACTGCAGAGGCTTTTTAAATGTTTGCCGTTTGCATTTCCGCAACAACCCTGTGACTTTTAGCACTTCATCTGCCAAAGTGACTTTTGTAATTTCCTTGTTAAAGGGGAAGGCCCTGGCCTGGGTCTCTCCTTATTTGGAACGAAACGATCCTATACTTCAAGATGCTGAGAAATTTCTGGCTTCTCTCCAGACTGTATTTGACAAGCCAGATAGAGCATCTGCAGCTGAGTACTCCCTCTTGGACATACAACAAGGCACCAGATCTGTGGCACAGTATGCTATTGAGTTCCGTACCCTTGCTGCTGAGACTAATTGGGACTCAAGGGCATTACGTGCAGCCTTCCGAAAAGGTCTCACAGATCGCATCAAGGACGAATTAGTCTATAAGGATCTCCCAGAAGACCTTGAGAAATTCATAGAGCTGTGTGTTCGTCTGGATGTTCGGTACCATGAAAGGTGCCAAGAGAGACTTAGAACCCGCAAGTTTCCTAAGCCAGTTTACCATTTGGCCCCTAACTTCCAAGCACCACCTCAGCCAGAACCTGAAACCTCTGTTGAACCCCAGGCACCTGTGGAACCCATGGATGTGAGCCGTCTCCACCTAACTGAGTCAGAGAAACAAAGGAGGCGTTCATTGGGCCTATGCCTGTACTGTGGACTTAAAGGACATTTAGTATCTGTCTGCCCTTCCCGTCCAGTAAAAGGCAGGGTCTAACCAGTGTTGGAGGAGCTGGCTTAGACCTTACAGGTAGATCCTCCAAGACCAAGATTACTGTTCCGGCTACTATCCATTTACCTTCTAAGCTTGTTTTCTGCGAGGCTTTTGTGGATTCTGGAGCTGCTGGCATATTCTTGGACTACAATTTTGCAAGAAAGAACAACATCCCGTTTGTTCCAAAGTCTAGACCCCTGAATATTACCACCCTGAATGGACAGCCTTTGGGAGATGGCATTGTAAAATTCGAGACTACGACAATCACCCTTCAGGTAGGCCTCCTCCACAAAGAGGAAGTTGTCTTGTCTCTCATTGATTCTCCGCTTCTGCCTATCATCCTTGGTTACCCATGGTTGCAACTTCACAACCATTCTTTTGATTGGGAAAAGGGAGAACTAACCTCCTGGGGATCGTCCTGTCGCCCTAATTGTTTGTCTCAACCCAAAAGACTTTCTGCTTGCATGTTGGCTCCTGTGACTATTCCACCTACCTTGCCTCGTGAATACCATGACTTTGCAGATGTATTTTGCAAGCAAAAGGCAGAGGTGTTACCTCCACATCGTCCTTTTGACTGTACAATTAAATTGATTCCCGGAGCACCTCTTCCCAAAGGAAAGACCTACCCCTTGTCTCTGCCTGAACAAAAGTCTATGGAGGAATACGTAAGAGACAATTTGGAAAGAGGTTTTATCCGACCCTCTTCTTCTCCAGTAGGAGCAGGTTTTTTCTTCGTTGAAAAGAAAGATGGGGGCCTTCGACCATGCATAGACTATCGGGGGTTAAATCAAATCACCGTAAAGGACTCCTACCCTTTGCCTCTCATTCTTGAACTGTTTGATGTACTTAAGGGGGCTGTCATCTTCTCCAAGCTAGACCTACGAGGGGCATATAACCTGATTCGAATTAACGAGGGGGACGAGTGGAAGACAGCATTCAACACTCGTAAAGGACACTTTTTATATTTGGTCATGCCATTTGGGTTGTGTAACGCACCTGCAGTCTTTCAACGTTTCATGAATGAAATTTTCCATGATTTCAGCAACTGCTTTGTGATCATCTACTTGGACGACATTTTTTTTTATCAATAATAGTTTTATTTAGAAATTTCCAACACACGTATACATGTAAGATCATTCACATAAGCAACAACTAGTGGAGTGGTCATTACTCTACATGACAGTGTCCAAGGCTTTATCTGACTCGCTGTGTACCTTCATACAAGGCAGCTAAGAGTCTGAAGTGATTCACAACCACATAGATCAGTTAAGTGCAAGGTACAAGAAAAGAACAGAAAAAAATAAAATAAAACATACGTCAGTGCATCAGTATACTAGTGAACAATCTAGAAACAACCGTGATTGCACGGGAAAAGATAAGAAGAGAGGAAAAGAAATAGCAAGAAGAAGAAGGGGAGGAGGTTGATAGGGGGAGGAGGGGGATAGGGGGAGGCAGGGAAGGAGGGGGGGGAGGGGAATGGGATGGTAAATCACCAGTGTGGTCTAGGTACCTGATCAGGGTGTCTCCTCCCGACGGCGCCAAAGCTCCCAAACCTCGTCGTGGGCCTCCAATCTGTCCATCATTCTGGCCGTCATCCTCTCCATCAGTTCCACATCCTTGATCCTTGCATATAGGGCTTCAGGGGGGGGAGGGGCAGGGCGCTTCCAATGTAGAGCCACCAGACAGCGCGCTGCCGTGAGGATATGTCTGGTCAGTTTCTTGTAGGGTGCCGGAAGGTTTGGTGGGGGCAATCCTAATAAGTAAACTTTCGGGGTCAGGGGAAGCGTCCTATCTAGAAGTCCGTCCAATAATTGCTGGACAGAGTTCCAGAAGGGGACGATCAGTGGGCAACTCCAGTAAACATGGACAAGCGTACCCCTGTCTTGTCGACAGCGCCAACAGCGGTCCGAAGTGGTCGGGTAAATGGCGTGAAGAACATCTGGTGTCATGTACCAAAAGTAGAGGATTTTATATATGTTCTCCTTGTATAGCGTACAGATCGAACTTTTCGCCGCTTGGGACCAGATTGCCTGCCATTGCTCCATGGATATCTCCTCACCCAGGGCCTTTTCCCACTTAAGCATGTATGCATGTTTGCCCTTAGTATCTACAGGCCGAGAATTCAGTATTTTATATATGTTAGAGATCAAACCCTGCTGTGCTGTGCCCGCCAATATCAGCCTCTCAAAAGCCGTTGGGGGGGAAAACTGCAGGTTTGGGGTGAAAGTCAACGCATAGTGGCGAATCTGGAGATATCCATAGAACTCTTGGCGTGGCATATCATATTTTGCCTGAATGTCCGCAAATGTGCGCATTTTGCGAGTCAGGGGATCCACTAGGTTCCCGAAGTGAAAAAGGTTCCTTGCCGTCCATGGAGCAGACATTCTGTGGGTGAGGCTATCTGGGATTTTGGGGTTGCCGGCAAAGAAGGTCAGAAGGGATCCGTCAGAGGATAATTTATGCTGGCGTACCAATTTGCGCCACGTGCGTCTAAGCTGGGTCATTGGACCTAACATGCTAGCGGGATCAACCTCCACATCCGCATTCCACAGTAAGTTGTTTGGATGTACCGGGGCCAGCCAGAGCTTTTCTATTTGAGTCCATTTATTGTACGACCGCAACGTGAACCAGGAGGCTACTGCCTTCAACTGGGTCGCTTGGTAGTACTTTACGAGATCAGGGTATGCTAGACCCCCCTCCGATCTTGCCGCCAGCAGCACCGACCGGGGGACTCTGTGTCGCTTGTAGTTCCATGTATACTGGAGCAGCTCAGTCTGGAGTTTTCTCAAATGGGCGTAGGGCACTGGAATAGGTAGGGTTTGGAACAGGTAGAGTAGTTTTGGGAGGATCGCCATTTTTATTGCCGCTACTCTCCCCAAGAGGGAGATGTGGTGCTTTCTCCATTGTTGTAGAAGGGTCCTAATAGTACGGAAAAGGGGAGGGAAGTTCTGCTGATAAAGGGTAGCGTAGGTGGGAGTGATGTGGATCCCCAGATATTTTAGTGAGGAGGTTTTCCAGTTATAAGGGAAGGTTGTGTGTAGGTGGGCCACCTCCCCGTCGGGGATGTTAAGCGGGAGCGCTTCTGATTTGGACGCATTTATTTTGTAGCCTGACAGCGCTCTAAAGTGATCAAGCTCCGCGTGCAGGTTCGGGAGGGAGATCCTGGGTTGGGTGAGTGTGAGGATGACATCGTCTGCAAATAGTGATATTTTGAACTCTTGATCTCTAACTAAGATCCCTCTGATATCTGGGTTCTGACGGATGGTGGCGGCTAAGGGTTCTACACATAGCGCGAACAGCAGGGGAGACAGGGGGCACCCCTGCCTGGTGCCGTTAGTTACTGGAAATGTGGAGGAGAGGGCGAAGGGGGTCTTGACCTGGGAGTATGGGTCGGAGTACAGGTGCTGGATAGCCCGCAGGAATGGCCCCTTAAAACCTACATGTCGCAGCGTGGTAAACAGAAAGGGCCACCCCAAGCGGTCAAAGGCCTTCTCGGCGTCTAGGTCCAATAATATGGACCTCTGACCCATTCTGTTCGCCACCTCCACTAGGTCAATAATTTTCCTAGTGTTGTCCCCAGCTTGACGGAGTGGGACAAATCCCACCTGGTCCTTGTGTATGAGGGAGGGGAGTACTGAATTCAGTCGGATGGACAGTAATTTAGTGAAGATTTTCAAATCGGAGTTCAGAAGGGCGATGGGCCTGTAGTTGGCACACAGGGAGGGGTCCTTATCCGGCTTTGGAATCACTGTGATGAAGGAACGTTGCATGTCCCCAGGAATAGGAGTATCCCTGAGGAATGCATTAAATAGTTTACACATGCGAGGCAGGAGTAGGGGGAGGAATGTTTTGTAGTATTCATAGGGGAATCCATCGGGTCCCGGGGCTTTGTGTGAGGGCAGGGATTTAATGGTCTGTTCTAGCTCCTCCTCCGAGATAGAAGCATTCAGAGGGGCCAGATCCGAGGGTTTGAGCCTGGAGACACCACTCTGCTCCAGGTAACTGGTCATGCGTTGAATGAGGTCAGGAGATGGAGGATCATGGGGGATGTCAGGGTTATTGTATAGAGTTGTGTAAAAGTCTGCGAAGGTTTGGACTACGTCTTTAGGGTGAGAGACTAGGTCTCCCGTGTTATTCTGGACCTGGTGCGGGGTCATGGCCTGGGTGCTGTCGCATAGTTTTCTGGCCAGGAGGGAGTGGGCTTTGTTACCCCTATCGTAGAACCTTTGTCTGAGTCTAAGTAGTGCCTTTTCCACTTTGCCCAGCGCTATGTCTCCCAGGGTGGCCCTCAGTGTAGAGATCTTTTTCAGGAGCGATAGAGTAGGGGATTCCTGCAGCCGTCGTTCCAAAGCCTTGAGTTCTACCTCTGTACGCTGTTTTAACGCCTGAGCATTTTTTTTCATGGCTGAAGACAAGCCTATGCACTTCCCCCTCAGCACCGCCTTGTGAGCCTCCCACAAAGTGGAGAGGGTTATATCTGGAGTATCATTGTCCTCAAAGTAATTCTTCAAGGTAGATTCCAACTCTATTTTTGAGGGGAGGTGCTGGAGGAGAAATGTGTTCAGGCGCCAAGTGCAGGGTTTGGCCACCGGGGAGCCTATTCCTAAGGTCATCAGGACTGGAGCGTGGTCTGACCAGGAGATCAGACGGATCTGCACTGCCTTGACCAGCTGTAGGGTAGTATTGTTCACAAAAAAATAATCGATTCGGGAGTGTGTGCGGTGAGGGGCTGAGTAATATGTAAATTGGCGATCGCCAGGGTGGAGAACCCGCCAGGCATCAAAAAGTGCATAACGTCTGGATATCTGTCGGAACAGCCTCGAGTCCCTAAGTACTCGGTCTGAAGGCACCCTGGGGTTCACCACATGGCGGTCTAAAGTGGCCGATTGGACCAGGTTAAAGTCCCCTCCGATTACTAAGATCCCATTGTCGGTGCGGAAGAGGCGTGCATACACCTTGGAGAGGAACCCAAGTTGCCGGATGTTTGGGGCGTATACAGTGCAGAAAGTCACTTGTTGGTTCTGCCACAGTCCCTGTAGGATTATGTAGTGACCCTGTGGGTCGCTATAGTGGTGTGAGCTGATAAAGGGAGACCCTTTCTTAATGAGTATGGCCACTCCGGCCTTTTTGCGGGGCCCTGATGAGAGGTATATCTGAGAGTAGTACCGTGATGCAAATGCAAAAAAACCTCCTTTATCTAAATGTGTTTCCTGGACCATAATTACATCCGCCCCCGACTGCTTAAACTCTGACAGGGCCAGGTGTCTCTTTCTATTGGAGTTTAAACCGTGAACGTTTAGGGAAAGTATCTTAGCCATGAGGGTGTGTGGTGGTGAAGGGAGCCGTACTTATCTGATGCTGATGGAGGGGACACGGGCGCCAGAGGCCGGGAGCCAGACACCGCAGGAGGAGAACCAAGACCATTCCGGAAGTACTGTGTAGAGCCACACGATGACGGGGGTGGAGGGGTGGAGAGAAGAATCTAGAATAAAAAGAAGAGAGAAGTGAAAACATTAGAATGAGGCAACTGTAACAAAACAATAACTCTAAGTGTCGACCTGTCAGGGCCAACAGGCCCAGGTCTGAGCGGCTTCCCGTGGGCCCTGCCAGCCCGGCCCCTGGGGGTCGTGCCAGGGGAGCCCAGGGGAACCCTAAAGCGATCATGCTAAACAACAAAACCGCCTGTGTCAAAGTCCAAAACATCTGGGAACTAGGTAGGGGAGTGGGAGAAGGGGGGTGAAAGGTCTCTCTCTAAAGTCTCAGCCGAGACTTGCCCTTGATGCTAAACTTGACTAAAGTCTCGGGCATGGGGAATGGGTAATGCTACTAGAGGGGTGTCCAGGGCCGGGTCCCTAATTGGCGGAAGAAAAAAAAAAAGAAAGGAAAAAGAGGGGGGCATCTTGTGGGTCGGGACCCGTGCCAGTAGGATTGGATCAGTTCTTCCTGTGGTGCCCGTGTGGGCTTCTCTTGGATCCCTCCGAGCCTCTGGGCCGTTTGGGTGGTGGGACTTTCTGCCACACCGAGGGTGGCGGAGGTGGTGTGGCCACGAGATCCCAATCTGGCAACTGGGGAATCTGAATGTCCAAAGTTTCACAGAATGCTTGGAGGTCCTCCGGGTATCTCAGGACAGCTGACTTGCCTTGGGAGTTCGCTGTGAGGCTAAATGGTAAACCCCATCTGTACGGGATATTCTCATCCTGCAGGGTGCGCAGTAATGGCTGTAGAAGCCTGCGCTTTTGTAAGGTGATCCACGATAGATCTGGGAAGAGCTGAACGGGGACTTCATCCAAGGTCACTCTGCGGGCGAGGCGGGCTTGACGCATTATTTCCTCCTTCAGGGGGTAGGAGCTTAGCCTGCATATTATGTCCCTGGGTTTGGAGGTGGCCCCTTTGGGGCGCAGCGCCCGGTGAGCTCTGTCCATTTCTATGGGTTTAGTCGGGGGGGCCCCAATCAGGTTGTTGAACAGGGTATGTAAAGTGGAGCGTACATCTTCGGGACCCTCCGATTCCGGTAACCCCTGGACGCGAATGTTGTTCCTGCGCCCCCTGTTGTCCAGATCTTCTAAATGACGCTGCATGTCTCTAAGCAATGTGCGGTGTTCCGTACCTTGTGTTTGTGTCCGATGAACTGCCAGTTTAGTTTCCTGGATTTCCTCCTCTGCCATTTCCACGCGATCAGCCAGGTGTTTGAGGCCCGATTGGAGGTTTTGGATCTCAGACCTGCAAGTGGATTTCACGTCCAATATAAGCTGTTTAAAATCCTCCTTGGTAGGCATTGCTTGCAGGTATACAAGCCATTGTGGGGGGATGGGCTGGAATGCAGCTACGTCTGGTGTTTGTGAAGGAGAAGCAGGATGTGAGGGAGGCTGTGTGAGAGCCTGCTGTGGGGGCCCCCAGATGGGGCTCTCATGTCCCCAGCCCTCTTGAGTTCCACAGGACTGTGGCAGCGCTGGAAAGTCCTCCGCACTCTCTGTGGGGTCTGGTGAGCTGGCCTCCTCCCTCCTCAAGGCCGGATCAGATGCTGAGCGGAGAAGCTGCGGGTAGGCCTCGGAGCACTGCGTGTAGTGCTCTGGGTATCCCAAGATGGCGGCGGCCCGCAAGTTCGGCTGTGAAGCCACAGCGGTGGAAGGGGACCAGACAGGGGGTGTATGCTCACCCGACCAGCGGCGCCCGCTCCCGATCGTCTGCGGGACGGACATCTGGTCAATCGGGGTCCGAAGCGGCACTGGGACAGAGTGAGAGAGCCGCGGGGGGGGCCGCATGTCAGGCGCGTTCGTGTCCGGCGCCATCTTGGACTCCCTGTCCTGCGGCAGACCGGGCTGAGTGAAGAAGGCCCTGAGGTCCGTGGATGTCCCCGGAGGGGGCTGGGATGATCCCCTGGTCGTAGTGGACCTGGTCGTCCTGGAGCGACCCATGGATGGCGGGTGGAAGGTCCCCAAAATAGCCGGTATGCTGTGGGCAGAGAGAGAGCTCTTAGGCTAGGCTTGCATCCGAGTCGGCTTCCGGTCACGCCCCCTTGGACGACATTTTAATCTTTTCCAAGACTCATCTAGAGCACATCTCGCATGTGAAACAGGTATTACAACGACTTAGAGAAAACCATCTTTATGCAAAAATCGAAAAATGCAGTTTCCATCAAAGCTGTATTCCTTTCCTTGGGTACATCATAAGTGCTGACGGTTTCCAAATGGACCCTCAAAAACTTTCCGCTGTCTTGCAATGGCCCCAACCGACCACTTTAAGAGGACTCCAAAGCTTTTTAGGGTTTGCAAATTACTACAGACGCTTCATTAAGAGTTTTGCCTCCATTGCGGCACCCCTTACTGCCATGACTAAGAAGGGTACAAATTGCAAGGTGTGGTCTTCAGAAGCAAGATCGGCTTTCCAGCGATTAAAGGACACGTTCAGTAAAGCTCCAATTCTTCAGCATCCAAATCCTGATCTCCAGTACATTGTTGAGGTTGATGCCTCTGAGGTTGGAGCAGGTGCCGTACTCTCCCAGAGACAGCCAAAGTCTGGTAGAATCCATCCAGTAGCTTTTTTCTCTAGAAAGTTTTCTCCTGCAGAGATGAATTATGATGTTGGGAATCGAGAACTACTGGCCATCAAATTGGCATTGTCTGAATGGCGACACCTTCTGGAAGGGGCTCCCAAGCCTTTTACTATCCTCACTGACCATAAAAACCTACTGTATCTTCAGACTGCTAGACGTCTGAACTCACGTCAGGCTCGATGGGCTCTGTTTTTCTCCCGTTTTAATTTTGTCCTTTCTTATGTTCCAGGGCATAGAAACAAAAAAGCCGATGCTCTTTCCAGACAGTTCGCTACCTCTGAAGAAGATCAACCAGGCGAGCAGTATATAATCCCACCTCACAAAATTGTTGCGCAGATCTCCACGGCTCTTTCCCAACAGCTACAAGAATCCCAGAATCGTGTTCCCCAGGGCTTGAAGATACCACCAGGTCGCCTGTACGTAGCCCCTAGTCTCAGAAAACCTGTACTCCTCTGGGCACATGATGGCGTGTTATCCGGTCACCCTGGTGTCACCATCACTCTTAAGACCTTGCAACGTCATGTATGGTGGCCTCGTATGAAAAAGGATGTTACTGACTATGTGGCTGCCTGCCCAACTTGTGCTGCTAATAAAGTACCCCGCACATTGCCTGCTGGACTGTTACATCCACTTCCGGCACCTTGCCAGCCTTGGACCCATTTGACCATGGACTTCATTGTAGACTTACCCAAGTCCGAGGGCATGACTGCTATATGGGTCACAGTGGATCGCTTTTCCAAAATGTCTCATTTTGTGCCGCTCCCGGGATTACCTACAGCGAAAGCACTGTCCACTCTTTTCCTTTCCCATATTGTAAAACATCATGGCATACCTACCAATGTCGTCTCAGACCGCGGATCCCAGTTCGTTTCCCGATTCTGGAGAGCGTTCTGCAAGAAACTTGGAGTAACGCTCTCGCTCTCTACCTCACATCACCCTCAAACTGATGGTCAAACCGAACGCATGAACCAGACCCTAGAAACCTTCGACATTATGTCAATGCCTTACACTCCAACTGGTCTGGACTTGCTTTTAGCTGAGTTCGCCCTAAATTCCCGTTGGCACAGTTGGCACAGTGCTCTTCATACCACACCATTCTACGCAGCCCTAGGCTATCACCCTCAGACTTTTCCTCTACTTCAGCCTTCTTCTGGTGTACCAGCAGCAGATCAGCGGGTAAAGAATATTCTACTACATTGGAAGAAGATTTGTTCATTACTACAAAAGTCAGCAGGCAAGTACAGACTTTTTTCCAACAGACGAAGACGCCATATACCTCCATATGTGGTGGGGGACAGAGTTTGACTATCAACCAAGTATGTGAGACTGAAACAACCTTCAACCAAATTGGGCCCTCGATTCATTGGTCCTTACAGGATCATTGCTCGAGTTGGGCCAGTTTCCTATCGCTTAAAATTACCTTCCTCTCTCCGGATACATCATGTGTTTCACGTTTCCCTCCTCAAAAAATCTATTTTCAACCGCTACTCCAGATCACAACAGCTACCTCCTCCTGTTCTTGTTGATGGACAAAGTGAGTTTGAAGTCTCCAAGATTCTTGATTCCAGAAGACATGGCCGTGGCCTTCGGTATCTGGTTCATTGGAAGGGATATCCTGTCACAGACCGCTCCTGGGTTCCAGCCAAAGATCTGCATGCCCCTTCTCTTATACGAGACTTCCATGCCTCGTTCCCCACTAAACCCCGCTAGGCCCCCGGAGGGGTCCATTGGGGAGGGGGCCCTGTCATGTCCCGGGGTGTATTCGAACCTGGGTCTTCCTGGTCTTAAACCATAGCCTTACCTGATGTGCCACAGAAGAGATCTAGGCCTTGGGAATATCCTTATTGTGTTCAACACACACCTCGGACTCACTAGCTCCACCTGCTGCCAGCTGTGGACAATTCTCATTCTGGACAGCCTTTAAATAGGAAGTGAGGTCATCACTCAGCGCCCGTTTATTTGGATTACTTCCTGGGTGTTTTGTCTTCAGTGATCTTCATTGTATTGAACTCCTGCCTGATATCCCGACTATTCTACAGCCTGCTGATTTTGTACTTTACCGCCAGATCGTGTATGACCTTTGCCTGCCTGACCCTTCTCCGGAATCCGATTGTGAACTATTTGCCTGATCCGTTGCCAACCGTATCTGCCTGACGACGCTTTGCCTGGATCTTCAGCATACCTGTTCCACTTCGGACACTACCTTTTACAGGTACCTTACAGTGGGATAGAAATCATGCATTACAGTGTGAAATAAAAGTATAACATACAAGATAGCAAACAATCTGAGAATGTTATGAAGAAGCATTAGATAAGCAACGAAATTCTGCAGTAACCTTAAAATTCAGCCAACATGCCCATTTATCATAAAATTTAGTGGGAGTGTCCTTCGTCTGACAGATTAGATTTTCCATGTCAGCAATATGTTCAATTTTTCTCAGCCATTCAGATATGGAAGGGGGAGTTCGATTTTTCCAATGAATAGGAATGCAGAGCTTAGCTGCATTAATAAGATGTGGTAGGATTGATTTTTTATAAGCAGATTGCGATAGAGAACTATGATGTAATAAATATTGATCTGCTGTAAAATTAGGGACAAAAGTTGTGATGTGAGAGATTAAATCATGAACGGCTTTCCAGAACGGTTGTATGTAGATACAGTCCCACCAAATGTGCAATAGTGTACCACGTTCAGATTCACAACGCCAACATAGAGGTGTGGAATTGGGGATAAACTTGTGAGTAACTACCGGAGTCCTGTACCATCTAGAATACACTTTGAAACTGTTCTCTTGTATCAGGACATTCAAGGAACTCTTGTGTATGTGAATGAATATACACTTCCATATTAAGATCCCTTTCCCATATTTGAGTAGTGTTATCGCTTTTAGGGTCATATGTAGAAAAAAAAAGGGTGTAGATAGAAGAAATTAGGTGTCTTTGAGGGGAAGATTTAATACATAGATTCTCAAAAGGTGTCTTAGTCTTGTACCAATCTGAATGTGAGGGGGATGTGAGGAAAAATTGGTTAATTTGATCAAAATCAGAGGAGAAAATAGAACAGTCAGGGTATTTAAGTAAATATGCGTCAAATGAGAGAAGGCGACCTTTCTCAAAAAAGGATTCTGCCCTAACAGATTTATTCAAGTGTGAACAAGAGCTGCGAAGTCTAAAACTTTTTATAGGGATGTCGGGATTATGGTTGAGTGGAGTTAAAGGGCCAGGAATCGAGGCAATATTAAAATTTTTACATAAGGTCCTAAAAATTTGTAAGGTTGGGTTGGTCAATGGATGAGTGGTAATGGTGCGGGGTATCCTTCGGGAGCTAATCCAAGGCAAGTGACGCAAAGGTAGCAGAGAAAATGATCCTTCTAGTTTAACCCATGCCTTAGTCTTAATATGTAAGTGCCAGTCAATAATACGTGTTAAGAGGCAGGCCCAATAATACTTTCGGATATCTGGTAAACCGATTCCACCCAAATGTTTAGGGATAATCAATCTCTCCCAACTGATCCGGGGTTGTTTGGAAATCCAAATAAATTTTGGAGGCCGGTAATTTAATAGGGATAGACTGCAAAAGATAAAGAATTCTGGGTAGTATATTCATTTTTATTATAGCGGCTCTACCGAACCAAGAGTAAAACCCTTTATCCCAATTTTGTATGTCAGTCTGAATAGATTTAAGTGCTGGAAGAAAGTTTAGAGCATATAGATCCCGTAAATTTGAAGGCAATTGGATTCCAAGGTAAGTGATGGATACGTCTTCCCAGCCAAAAGGGAAATTCCTCTTACAAAGGGAAATCGCATCATTAGGTAAGGATATGTTTAATGCTTTAGAGTTGTCAAAATTGATTTTTAAGTTAGATAGTAAATTAAAAAATGAAAAATCTTTCAACAAATTTGGTATCGTTATAATAGGGTTTGAAAGAAATAATAAAATATCATCTGCATACGCAGCCAGCTTATATTGTGTTGCATTGATCTCAATACCTTTAATGTCAGGATTATTCCGAATCTTACAGAGAAAGGGTTCTAAAATAAGAATAAAGATAATAGGCGATAAAGGACATCCCTGACGTGTCCCGTTTGACACAGAGAAGGCGTCCGACAGACACCCGTTGATTTTAATTCGAGCAGTAGGAGAAGAATACAGAGCAAGTATATACTGGAGCATTCTATCTTGGAATCCCAAAGCTCCTAAGGCTTCAGTCATGTACGGACCCAGTTTTTTGATACTCCCATGGCAGCGGCGGCGTGGCTGGATCGTAAGGGCAGATAGCAGCATGGACAACTCCGATTGTGAGTGAGTACTGTTCCATGGGGGGGCGGGGAATGTTCTCCCTGAATCTGCACTGAACCGTCTCTGAACTACCAATGTTCCGGGACTATGCCTGCAGAGATCCCGGTCCCTATGTAAAGAATCCCCCATTTTTCTTTCTTTCCCCCTTTGCTTTATTGACCGGGAAGCTCCCCAGCCACTCCCAAAGCCCCCCCCCCCCGGTTCAGATGCTGCACGCCACGGAGATGGAGGAGGTTCCCCCCCTGGGTTGGAAGAGGTTGGCCTGTCCCCCATTGTTCTCGTTTTAGCATTCAGTTGCACTGGTCATGGCAGAGATCCTGAGGACCCATGACGGACTTTGTGAACTGACAATACAGCTGTGACCACAGGCAGATCTCCTTGGTTGCAAGAGGAGTCTAACTTTAACTTACCAGGGCAAATGTTTTTTTTATTTTCCCACCTTCCCTGTTTGTCTTGCTGGGTGAATAGCTCACCCACTGCGTCGGATCCACTCGCTAATCAGTGGACAATCGCTCCCATGAGGACAACAGTATACATTGATGGTTGCAATTTACTGTGTTTAAGCTTTGCGCCTCCAGCCAGAATATATGGCTGGATGTATTATCTTTTGGTTGTTCTGTTTGGGTATATGATGCCTGCACCAGGTTCGGGGGGTGCTGGGCTGGGAGGGGGGTATGTTGCCTATGGGCAAGGTCACCGTTGTGGTCCCAAAAGGTTAAGACTGGTTTTGATGTGTACTAGAGATGGGCAGGGGTATGCACTGATGACAGGTATACAGATTGTTGTTATTAGATGGCAGACCATGATGCAAGTGAAGAGGGTGATAGTGTACATGCTGGTCTGGTTCACCGGGATTTACACACCAATAAAATTACATCTATTAAATTCCTGACGTGGAATGTACGGGGAGTGAGGGATAAGGTAAAGCGCACAGCGGCACTTGCGTATTTGAAGTCGGAAAAGGCTAATGTAATTGTATTAAACGAGACGCATGTCACGGGGCATCTGCAGACTGCTCTGAAGCGCCCTTGGATTGGCTGGGCGTATCATAGCATGCACATCAGCTATTCTAGAGGAGTGTCACTGTTGGTGACTAAGGCCACTCCGTTTGAATTAATTGCTATAGAATCAGACCAGCAGGGGAGGTACTTGTTCACTCACGCACTGATAGGGGGGTCACCTATGGTGCTGATTGCTTGCTATATCCCTCCCCCATACAGCTCGGAGGTCGTTACAGCCGGACTGGCATACATGGCTAAACACCCGACAGTTCCTGCTGTGTGGATGGGGGATTTCAATATGACAATGAACCCTTTCATGGATCGCTCGGCGCGCGAGCCTGGGGGCACAGAGGTTCCCAGACAAACTAGACTGAGCCGCCTCTTGCAGGAGTTTGCTCTGGTGGATGTGTGGAGGCATAGGAACCCTGAGACTAGGGCCTATACATGTCACTCAACGAGTTTTGCTACTATGTCGCGTATAGACTACATTATAGTATCAGCTACACTCCTGCCACGGGTGGTAGGCACTGGGTTTGCACCTAGAGCTTTATCAGACCATTCTCCTTGCTGGGCGCAGCTGTCTATATTAGGGGAGGCCCCTAGGAAGTTGTGTAGACTTAATCCCTTTTGGCTAGATGCATTGACGGACCATGACGGTATAGTGAGGGAACTGAGATTTCTCCTCCCGGACGGCGGGGACCCCCCTTTACTTAATTCCCACTGGGACGCGTTTAAACTTCATGCACGTAGGGTGCTAGACACTAGGATAAATAGACTTAAAGCATCCTCCAGGGTTGAGGTGGCCATCTGTGAGGACACCCTACAGCAGGGTATTGAAAAAATTGAGGTGAGATAGCTGTGACGCTATATAATAATCTTCAACATCCGGAAGGGAACATCCCCCCTCCGTTGTAGGGTTTTTAAGAATGTACCATGCCAATTTATGCCTACCTGGGCCCCAGACAAAGGAATTGAGCAGAGCCTCCATCTGCTTGAATACTTTCAAGGGAATGTATAAGGGAGCATGCCATACCATATATAGGATTTTAGGCAATAGTAATTCTGCCCATAACTCCCAGCGGTAACCTCGCCCAAGCCTGGGTCCTGGCTTTAATAATTGCAATATATTCATCACAGCTGGGTGAATGTCGGTCATAAACGTTCAACTATTTTTTTTTAACAGACCTCTAAGTGTTTGTGAAATCTTCCACCACAAAATGTACTCAGCCAATGAGAGGGAATGACTCCATTTTTATTTTTCTCCTGCTATAAATGGCCAACACAGTACAACACTTCATCCATGTCTTTGGTGATCTCTGATCTCCTTATGAACTGTTTCTTACATGATGAAGATCAGCCATGGAGTATATCTGAGGGGTATATCAGGGTGTGCTTCTTCCCCACATGAGAGCTGTGATGTCCAGCAACATTCATATACAAGACATTTCCCGCACTAACTTATACACCTCGAGGGTTGTGTGGGATCCCTGATGTACAGGAAGACAGGACTTCAGTGAGGAGCAATTCCCTCACTCAGGACAGGAAAGTGGCTTCTCCCCATGTGAGATCTCTGATGTTTGTAAAGATGGGACTTCTGTGAAAAACATTTCCCGCACTCAGCACAGGAATGCGGCTTCTCCCCTGTGTGTGATCTCTGATGTTTGTAAAGACCGGACTTATCTGAAAAACATTTCTGGCACTCAGGACAGAAAAAAGGCTTCTCCCCCGTGTGAGATCTCTGATGTGTGGAAAGATGGGACTTCTGTGAAAAACATTTCCCACACGCAGGACAGAAAAAAGGTTTCTCCCCCGTGTGATATCTCTGATGTGTGGAAAGATAGGACTTCCGTGAAAAACATTTCCTGCACTCAGGACAGGAATACGGCTTCTCCCCCGTGTGAGATCTCTGATGTGTGGAAAGATAGGACTTCCGTGAAAAACATTTCCTGCACTCAGTACAGGAAAACCTCTTCTCTGTTGGAAGGACGGCACCGTCCCGCACAGTCTGAGGTTCCTCAGGATAAGAGGAATACGATGGTCCGGCACCATCCCGCACAGTCTGAGGTTCCTCAGGATAAGAGGAATACGATGGTCCGGCACCGTCCCGCACAGTCTGAGGTTCCTCAGGATAAGAGGAATACGATGGTCCGGCACCGTCCCGCACAGTCTGAGGTTCCTCAGGATAAGGGGAATACGATGGTCCGGCACCGTCCCTCACAGTCTGAGGTTCCTCAGGATAAGAGGAATACGATGGTCTGGCAACGTCCCTCACAGTCTGAGGTTCCTCAGGATAAAAAGAATATGATGGTCTGGCACTGTCCCGCACAGTCTGAGGTTCCTCAGGATAAGAGGAATACGATGGTCCGGCACCGTCCCGCACAGTCTGAGGTTCCTCAGGATAAAAGGAATACGATGGTCCGGCACCATCCCGCACAGTCTGAGGTTCCTCAGGATAAGAGGAATACGATGGTCCGGCACCGTCCCGCACAGTCTGAGGTTCCTCAGGATAAGAGGAATACGATGGTCCGGCACCGTCCCGCACAGTCTGAGGTTCCTCAGGATAAGAGGAATATGATGGTCCATCTACACTGTGTGGTGCCGGATGGACATTTGAGGTAGTCGGGTTTTCTCCTGGACTATACTGTGTGATGTCCTCATCTTCTACTTTACAGTCTGGAGACAAAGTGAGACAATCCTCTGAGGTTTTCCTCATCTCCCGTCCATCTACTAAAATAGAAATACAAAGATTATTACTAGACATGAGCTGATTGGTTCCCCTAAACCAGAACTCCGCCCACATCAGGCAGCTTTGTCTCTGAGGATCTTACAATTCCCCCCTCAAGGTAACTAGTAAATGGGTCCTCTGATCTCCTACCAGATCATTTCTTTATTCATGGACCTTAGTCAGAGAGTGAGGAAACAATGAGAACTGTCTTTTATAGGAGTGACAGTGATGAGGGAATTATAGGACGAGTGTCAGGAGTATATAGTGTACAACATAGAGTATATAATGCAGGGGTCAGGAGTATGTAATGTAGAACATAGAGTATATAGTGCAGGGGTCAGGACTCATGATATTGGTATTCAGTAATCAGTGGTGGATGAAATGATTACTGGAGACAAGTTGCAGAGATCCCACACCGCTGCCTCCCATCTCCTGAGACTGCACTCAGTGACTTGGGTCTGAGACTATACAGACATATCCCTCCACCCAGCAAATAACAGAGCAAGTAACCCGGGAGAATTGTTCTGTCAGAGATCTCACTAGACCCGGGCATGGGGCAGAAGACCCAAGGTACATACCCCAGGTGTCTAGGTCAAGCAAACCCTATGGTGAAAAATCAACATTTTGCTGCCAGCTGAACCCCAGAATCTCCATAAATCCAGTCTAGAGACATAAATTGTGTCTGCAGCACAGAGAAGGAAGATTATCCAAGAGAAATACAGGAATACAGGACGGGGAACACAGCTCAGGAAAGTGACCAGGGGATTACAGGCTGATATCACCCAGTCCCCGCCCTACTCTGGACCAATCAGTGAGCAGTATGGGTGGAGGAATGGATTTAGTGTTAATGACCCACCTGTGCTGATCTCTGTAGGAGTGTCCTCCTCTATAAATGTCCCCGTTATTCCATCCTCCTCCATAGACTGCTGATCATCCCTCACATACGTCTCTTCTTCTTCTGATTTCACCTCAAATTCTATATCGATTGGATCTCCACTCTAAACCAAGAGAATGAGAGAGAATATCATCTGTAAGATATAAACTTACATACAAAATCCACACATCGTCTCCACCAGTCCATGTTCTAGATGCTCCGTCCCACCAACCTTGTAACAGTGGGGGATGGTGTGACCTTCCTGTGTGGAATCCCGGGAATACAGAGGACGGGGACATCTCTCTGGTGGGTTCCTGGTATTAGGTGGCTCCATCATATCCTTGTGTCCTTCCGATAACTCCTCCATCCCTCCATACTCCTCATCCTCCTCTTTATACTCTTCTTTAACATCAATATCATCATCCCCGAGGTTTCCACTCTGAATATATAATAAAACATTTATTGTAACAAACATGTTTGTGTATAAATCATAACCACCAATAATTGTCACTCATCTACCCGATGATGGTGGGGGATGGTGTGTTCTTCCTTCATCACCCCATACTCCTCTTTTATCTCTTCTTTAACCTCAACTTTAGGATCTCTCAGGTCTCCACTCTGAATATAGAATAAAAATGACATCAATGGTAACAATGCAGATAATGTACAGATCCTAATGATACTATCAGTGATTGTTCCTCATCTACCCGATGATGGTGGGGGATGGTGTGACCTTCCTGTGTGGAATTATACCGGGAATACTGAGGATGGGGACATCTCTCTGGTGGGTTCCCATTACTGGATCCATCTGTAGGAAACACACACACTGACTGAATCCATTGTTTCTATGTGTTTATCAGATGATGGGGGATCTAGGTGGAGCCTCCGTACTGCTCTCTCCTTTACAATAAAGTCTCCTCTTACCCGGTGATGTGAGGGGCGGCTGATTGTCCATCATGACGTCCTTGTGTCCTTCTAAATCCTCCTACATAGGGAAATAGACAGTGACATCACCTGATACTTACAAAGATAAAGTCATCATCCAGACACATCCCTTGTGTTGAACCTTCACAGACATCAGGAATAGTTATTTCCTCCTCCATAAAGATTATAAAATCAAACACAAGTATCAAAAGTCCACCTCTAACTAAAACCCCCAACCCGTATTATCGTATAATCTGTTAGTATAAACTGAAATTAAGAGAATGTTCCGGCCCTGTAAGTGGGGAGATGTTCTGCCCCTCAAGGGGTTAATCTAGGTCTCCACACTATATATGTGTGTATCATCATCTGCTGGAGATAAAAGACGTCACACTGTGACTATGGAGGAAGAGGACGGACATGACGGGGTTACTGGGTGTAAATAGAAGATAAGGGGGTAGATTCATGTAGATCAGCGGATCTTTTGATCCGCGTGATCTATCTTGTTTACGATCCACCTGCGCCAGTTTTTGAGGCAAGTGCTGTATTCAGAAAGCACTTGCCTCGTAATTAGCCCTGGCGGATCGTAAATCCCCCGGCGGAATGCAAATTCCGCGGCTAGGGGGAGTTTACTATTTAAATCACGCGCGTCCCCGCGCCGATCGTACGCGCATGCGCCGCCGGCAAAATTTCCCGACGTGCATTGCTTTAAATGACGTCGCAAGGACGTCATTGTTTTCGTCGTTAACGCTATTAACGTACGGCCATACTTAACATAGGATCCGCCGCACTTACCCCGCATATAGCAGGGGTAACCATCCGCCGGAAAAAGACGAACGCAAATGACGTAGAAAAAAAAGCGACGGCCGGGCGTTCGGTTCTGAATCGGCGGTTCTCCTCATTTGCATATTCGTCGCGTAGAAAAAAAGAAGTGCCACCTAGCGGACGGCGGGAGAATGCAGCCTAAGAACCGACAGTGTAACTCACTTACACCAGTCGGCTCTAAGGGAGATCTATGCGGAACCTGATTCGAGGAATCAGCTGCATAGATCCAAGCGTCGGATCTCACAGATCCGACGGTGTATCAGTAGATACACCGTCGGATCTGTACATGAATCTACCCCAAGATCTTATTACCTCCTCTGCTGCGTCTTCCAGCAACATCTTCCTTCTTTGTTCTCCCGACTCACCTCTCACCCAGAACTTCCTGTCTGTCCCTGACATCACTTTGTGTCTTCCATAGAGACTTCTCTCTATGGTAGAGGTGAGATCACCATCTTGTGGAGATCAGAGGAACTGCAGCCCAGAGAAACGTCTCATGGGTGTCCTTTTATGAAAGTGCGGTAAAATACCGCTATTCAGTTCTCAGGGGAGATCGCTCTCCTCTGAGTGCCTGTTTATGAAGCTTTGTAGATCGATTCATGTTGAGATGAAGAGCTGTAACGATCACCACCGTTTACGATATTCCATTACATTTGAAAGTGAGGTAAAAGCATTACATGCAAGACTTCTACTGAGATGTTTTTTATTTTATTTTTTTTAACAAGAAAGCTGCTTTATTTGCCAAAAGATTTGTATTTTTGTCTGCCATTCCTGAGATTCACACAAACCCCCTCACACAGTCAGGTGGATGACTCCACTTACAGTTAAGGAATACAAGGGTCTTCTTTCCAATCCCAGCTTGCTGACAGGACCGTGAAAGAGCAGCAGCAAACTGATGAGGCAGTCCCTCTGCTCACTCCGCTCTCATCTCCCATGTTAATTTTCCTTGTCTATATATTTGCTTGTAGCATATCTAATTGGCTCCCAATTTTGCCCCTTTTCCCTTCCATTCTTTTTTTTTTTTGCAAAATGTATATATTAAACATCGTTTTCCAACTGTACAACACATTGTTACACATTACACATAAAATAACTACACAGCAGTTAAATATACATTATACACATACACACACATATATACATTGTCTCAAAATGATAATTCCTAGCCAACTACTGACTATACTACCTATCAGCTGTATTACATTACCCCCTATCTGGGGGTTTTGCTTCTCTAAATGTAAGTCTCCCTTTTACCCCTCCTCCTTCCCTAAGATATTAATCGGGGTGGGTAGGATTCTTTGAAAGAAGTAAAGTTGCTTATCATGGGGTAGTCCTGGGGTTTTTAGGGGGAGCCCTGGGGAGGGGATAGAGATAGAGGCAGGGAAGAGAGAGAGAGAGAAAGAGAGAAAAAAAGGGGGGTTCTGTGAAAGGGGAGTGTTAAATAAATGGAGAAAAAAGCGATATGTGTTTCGAGGTGCAGAGAAAAAGAGAGATAAAAAAAAAAGAAAACTTTTGAACAGTGAACAGAGGGGTTTAATGATGGGTCCCTTAAAGTTCAGGGGGACTACACAGTGAGAAAAAAAAAATTCCGTGAACAGTGAACAGAGGGGTTTAATAATTGGTCCCTTAAAGTTCAAAGGGACTACACTGTGAGAAAAAAAAAGGAAAAGAAGAAAGAAGAGAAACGGGATATGTGGTGTAGATAAGTTTAATAAATATAGGGGATAGATAATATCCTTATTAATTGATCCTAAGAGATATAAAGCAAAACCAAGTGAGACAAAATCCTATGTGATGTGAAGAAAAAAAAAAAGGGGAAGTACTAAATATAAAGCTAAATGTATGGTGACTGTAGATTATTCAATGTGTAAAAAGGATAAGGCCACTCAATGGTTCTAAAAAAAAAAAAAAAAGGGGAGTATTTTGTGGGGGGGGGGGGGGGGGGGGCATGTTGAATAAGTGAATAAGATGTATAAAGTGTACAGTGTGCAAAACCCAGGGGGATAAAGAGAGATAATAATTCCTCAGGAAAAAAAAGAAAAAAACAAATACTGATTTGTGGACAGTGAACGGGGGGATTTAATAATGGGTCCCCTAAGGTTCAAACAGGGACACTGGGTAGTGAAAGGGGATAATAAAAAAAAAAAAAAAAAAGGGGGGCGATGATTATATAGGGGAGGGGGGGGTAGCCGTACCTACGCACGATAGGCCCCTCTCTCCTTCTCCCTTTTAAATACTTTCTCTCTCCCTGCCTCTCCATCCTCCCCAGCAGAGCTCCATTACTTCATGTTCCCCATTTCTAGGCTTCATGTTCCTTAAATTCTCTCCACTTCTTCCAAATCCGCTCATATTCTGGCCTGCTCTCATTCTGGTTCGATATTAATTCCTCCATCTTACAGGTCTTATCCAATTCTCGTATCCAGTCTCTTATTGATGGGACCTTCTTTTCCCTCCATCTCCTAGGTATTAAGGCTTTGGCCCCGTTTAGAAAAAATGGGATCAGTGATCTTTTATATTTTTTCCTAACTACTCCCGTTCCATGAAAGAGGCAGTGCCAGGGGTCTAATTTCACCTCCTGCCCGCTTATCTTTTTAATCATTTCTAAGATCTTGATCCAGTACACCTGTATTAGAGGGCATTGCCACCAAATATGGGCATGTGTGCCCTCTATTCCACAACCCCTCCAGCAGAGGGGTGATGTATCCATATTGATTTTATTAAGCTTAGTTGGGACATAGTACCATTTCATAAGGAGTTTATAATTCATTTCTTTCATTTTTGAGTCAGTTGATGTAGTATGGACGAAGTCTAATACCTGTCTTTTCTTATCGTCTGAAATGTTTTGATTCAGTTCCTGTTCCCATCCTCCTAATGCTTTTAGTATACCAGGTTCTCCAATGGATATCAATATTTTGTAAATATTTGATATCCCCTGTCGCCCCACGACAGCTTATCTGACAGTCCGACAGACACGACCCATTTCATTTCCCAGAATAACGAGACTCACACACAGCTCTGTTACTGGTTCAAAAATGAATGAATGAATTCTTTAATGGTACACTCAGCTTGTTATTTACAGTTGAAACTAAGAGTGGACAATGACTCAACTCCACCCCCCACTTTACACATTCTTTTAGATAATGACATTTAGGTGAGTTAATTACTACTCATTACCCAGACGGTCTGGCTCTGCGACAAGTTGTTCTCACCTGATTACAATAGACATTACTTTAGTAAACATAATTAACATGCTAATCCACTACACCTGAAAGTCAGACATCTGAACTTTCAGACTGCCAACACAGAACTTTCACACAATACAGTGTCATTAGCATCACACAATGGAAGGTCTTAGGAGCCAGGCTTAATTAACACAATAGACCATAGAATGCAATCACAGCTTTCATCACTACAGCCAGGGGGGCTTAATTAGCATCTCAACAGTCTATGAGACATTCTTATTGACCTGTTGGGGGGTCAGAATAAGCAACCTGTAATATCTCAAGATATCCTGCAATATATGAATTATCATTACTGTCCCATCTCATGTAATCCGAGATATCAGTTCTCAGTCATCCTATGCCCAAAAGGGGCATAGGATGACCCTAGAGCAAAGAGTCATTAGTGAAGCTGGCACAGGAGTACCCCACATCCTTCAAAGGTTTCTGGGTGTCACAGGCCATTCCGTTACATCTCTCCCCTTTGGGCGGGAGACTAACACAGGAGGGAGCCCCAAAAGTGGGTTGACTCTGAAAGTTAGTCAGTAGTTCCAGTCCCCCAATGCTTGTATCCATACTGTACCCCAAATAAATTGCTCCAGAGAGAGCATTACTCACCCAGCCAACCTCTGCCTCTCTCAGAGAACATGCCTGCTGCTGGGGAGAGGCCTGGACTGGCCCTTCTCCCTGGAGACCTTTCAGCTGCTGGAGAGAAGACAGGGTGACTGGGCTTAGTCCATCATGCTGTTGGGGATCTGGGCCAACTGCCCCCCATCCCTGGGGTATACCAGTGGAGACTGAAGTCCCATCCACTGGTGGTAGGTGAAAATCCCACGGTGCTTGCAATTTGAAATTTACAATTCAATCACACACGTCTAGTATCCCCTTTTTGGATTTAAGACTTTTCCTTGACATAAGCGGCTCATTACATAGTAGCCTTTATAGAAAGGAAACAGCAGGGAACACTATTTTACATTACTCTAGTGCCCATCCCCGCCCATTAGTCCGAAGTATTCCATTCAGGCAATATCTGAGAATACGCCGTAATTGCGCTAAAGAGGAAGATTTTGAAAGTGAGGTAAAAGCATTATATGCAAGACTTCTACTGAGATGTTATAGTAAAAAAGTCCTAAAACAGGGCGAAATCCAAGACAAGGGAAACATTATCAACCCAAAATCAAGGAGAAAAGATCCACTACCAAATATATTACAACGTACAGTTCAAATCAAGATATCTTCCGTAACCTTATAGCAAACAACTGGCACTTCCTGGCTGAAGATCCAGTTGTCTCTAAATACGTTGCAGCAAAGCCTGAGATAGTTTGCAGAAGGCCACGCTCAATCAGAGACAGAGTAGTACACAGTCATCTTATCCCTGACTCCCCCAGTGCAGATGCAATAGGAGGGAAGGGGACCTTTAAATGTGGGAAATGCGACCAATGCCCCTGGGTGAAGGAAGGGACAGGATGCCCCCTACCCAGGGGAGGTTATCATAAATCAAAATCATACTCTGATTGCACCACAATTGGAGTGGTATACCTAGCTACATGTCTCTGTGGCGCATTCTATATTGGAAAAACAAAAAGATTGTTTGCTAGACGTATAAAGGATCATTTATATTACCTTGATGCAGGGTTACTGTATACCCCTATATGCAAACACATCGGATTACAACATAGTTATGACCCCACTTTCATTTCCTTCTTTGTATTAGAAGTCATTACACCACAGGAAAGAGGGGGTAACTTTGACAAAAAAGTCCTCCAACAAGATGCAAGATGGATATTTAATCAAAGGGCCACCTATGCACCAGGGCTCAACACCGCCCTCTCTTTTAAACCATTTCTGTGATTACTATTAGTTAAACTACAGCCTTGAAAATCTCAAAGAAACTGTATACCTTGTTATCTCCTATAACAGTGATGGCGAACCTTGGCACACCAGGTGTTTTGGAACTACATTTCCCATGATGCTCATGCACTCTGCAGTGTAGATGAGCATCATGGAAAATGTAGTTCCAAAACATCTGGGGTGCCAAGGTTCGCCATCACTGTCCTATAATGTGACCTCTTATGCCATCTAGTGGTGAACTATATGTTGAAGTGTAACGAACATCTGACTCTATTTTTATTGACACCGCATATATATTTATGTGACATTTTAACCCAGTTATTCATTTCTAAAAGCTGTAAAGACATATTTATTAATTTTGTAAATATTTTAATAAAAAAAAAAAAAGTATTTCATATGACTGATGTTCTGTTTGAAAGTTACATTGGAAAGCAGACGAATCCCTTCCCCCATTTCCTGTGTCTGTAAGTAATTAGGAGATAGACCACTTCCTATGGTAAGCCTCATATTCCTCCTCGCCATCCTCTCCATTCTGGGGAGTGATGTACGGTAGGAGGAGCGCTTTACTTTTTGGCGGGAAAGTCAAAGAAAGGATCTTGAAGTTTATAAAAAGCTTGGGTGGAAAGCTTCTCCCTCTCTTCTACCCTTCACCCATCTTCAGAAGCACACAGACAATTTTCTCCGCCATACACAGGGCTAATCAACCATCTTTAAAGCACATGTTCTCGAAGAACTTCCTTTTATGTATTGAACTTTTATTTGAAGCTACGAATGTACTGTAACTGTACTTATTATCTGTAACGGTCAGGGGTTAACGCCGTTTACAATATTCCATTCCACCAACCCACGACAGCTTATCCGACACTCCACAATCCGGCACATAGGACCCATTGGATTTCCCCCGGAATCGAGACACACACAGCTCTGTTCTCTGGTTCCAAACGGATAGATACTTTAATGGGAAAATCAGGATCTTTATATACAGTCAGTAACAATGACTCAACTCCACCCACATCATCATACAATTGGTACCAACGAGTCCCCCTCAATATACATCTTTTAAGATGGACACCTGCTTATACAACACACATTCCTTAAGTCAGACATTCTGACTCCAATTCTAATTACCTACAGCTGGCAAGTCAGACATCTGACCTTTTAGCCTGTGCTAATTCACAACACACATTATCAATAGAAATTCACACAATACAGTGTTAATTTAATTAGCATCACACAATGAAAAGGTCTTTATAAGCCAGACTGTCTAACTAGCTCCAATCCACATCACCACAGTAGCAGACTTAATTAGCACAATAGAGAATAGAATACAATCACAGCAAGCTTTTATTGTACACTACAGCCAGGTAGCTGGAGGTGATGACATCTTTCAATTAACATGTTGAGTTCAGAATCAACAACCAGTAATAGTTCAAGATATTCTGAATATATTGTGGATTATCATTACTGTCCCATCTCATGTAATCCGAGATATCAGTTGTCAGTCATCCTATGCCCCTAGTGGACATAGGATGACCCTAGACACAAGAGTCATTGGTGAGGCTGAAACAGGAGTACCCCACACCCTTCAAGAGCCTCTGGGTCCCACGGGCCACAGCGTTACATTATCCTTAATAGTGTGTATATTAAAACACACGGTTTTTATTCACGTTAATTCACAAATTTGTCTCACGATTCTTCATTCGTCCAGAACGCAAAGTAAAGCCTTTAAACAGCAGAAGCTGCGCTATTTTAACATTAGAAACCCTCAGGTTTTATCACATAGGAACATCTTTTCATTTTATTTTAGACTTGTTTTTTTATCGTATGTATATGGCGATACATCGCACACTCATGTGGAGATTAGATTGTAACGGGACATCACCACGGAGCTCAGCGGTGTGATGGAGTGAGAGCGCCCTGCTGGTTTGCAGATTCGGGTGACACGCTCTCCAGCTCTATGAAATGTGAGCTCTGTAGTCACAGGAAGAGGGCGTGTCCTCACAGACTGTGGTGATGCCAGAAGGGTTGCCTAGGCAACAGGCAGGTATATAAGATTTCACCTCATTTGACCCACCCATCTACTGACGAAGGCCAATGAGAGGCCGTCACGTGTTTAGAAGGGAGGAGCCCTATCTGTGACGTCAGGGAAGCGCCGTGGGTCGAGATCGGCGGTGAATGAGCTGGTGATTTGATACTTGCCGTTTTTATTGTTATTTCTTGTTAGTGTAACTTTTCAGGGGACTCTCGCTAAGCACTAGTTTCAGTGTGAAACGCGTCAGCAGTCGGGTTTTGCTTTGCTGCGACTTGTAGTGCTGTCCTTCTTTTAATAAAGGCGACAATTTGTTCAGAGTGCGGCTGTCCAGAGACAATTTTTGTTCCTGCTTAACTTTTTAGGGGGGGCTTTTATAATAAATTCAGAAGCAGAGAGCACTAGGGTACTTGTGTTTTTTCTTTCATGTCCTTCCCCCCGGGATATAAAAGTGATTGTTAATATGAATGGAGGAAGGTGGTGTTTGGAGACAAATTATACGTTGATTCCCCACACAGAGGTGCAGTCTGGAGACTGTAGGAATTACTACCATTGGTAAAGTGGACGGATCGTGATCGGACACAAGGAGTGATCTGTCTATGAGTTTTCGAGGTGAGCATGCATTTTAGCAGGTGGGGGTGCGCACTGAATATTGGATCCATTTAAATAGGATTTCTCACAGCGGTGACAGCTTTGGAAACCTCCATATGAACTGTTTTTTTATCATTTATTTATTTTCTTTTTTCATAAATAGTTTTATGGAATGTATAATTATTTGTTTATATAAGATTTATAGATACGCAGCGCTGCACTATTTTCACACAATTAATACGCAGCTTCTACTTTTCAGAGGTGCCATATCCTTCTCTGTACAATCCGTGTTTTATTGATTGCATGGAATATTGGAATTTTCTGAGATTGTGGATTTGGGGTTTTCATGAGCTGGAAGCCACAATCATCACAATGATGACAAATCATGGCTTGAACCCTCTTGCTTTGCATGTAACGAGTCTCTCTCATATATTAGTCTCGTCTTTTAAGTTGCATTAGTGAAATAAATGAACTTTTGCACCATATTCAAATTTTTCGAGTTTCACCCGTATATCAGGGTGTGCTTCTTCCCCACATGTCCAGCAACATTCACATACAAGACATTTCCCGCACTCACTAATACACCTCGAGGGGTTGTGTGGGACTCCTGATGTACAGGAAGACAGGACTTCAGTGAGGAACAATTCCCTCAGGACAAGAATACGGCTTCTCCCCCATGTGAGATCTCTGATGTTTGGAAAGATTGGACTTCAGTGAAAAACATTTCCCACACTCAGAACAGGAAAAAGGCTTCTCCCCCATGTGAGATCTCTGATGTCTGGAAAGACTGGACTTCACTGAAAAACATTTCCCGCACTCAGAACAGGAAAAAGGTTTCTCCCCCGTGTGTGATCTCTGATGTCTGAAAAAACTGGACTTATCTGAAAAACATTTCCCGCACTCAGAACAGGAAAAAGGCTTCTGCCCCGTGTGAGATCTCTGATGTGTGGAAAGATGGGCCTTCAGTGAAAAACATTTCCCACACTCAGGACAGGAAAAAGGCTTCTGCCCCGTGTGAGATCTCTGATGTGTGGAAAGATTGGCCTTCACTGAAAAACATTTTCCGCAATCAGAACAGGAAAAAGGCTTCTCCCCCGTGTGAGATCTCTGATGTCTGGAAAGTTTGGACTTTACTGAAAAACATTTCCCACACTCAGGACAGGAATATGGCTTCTCACCTGTGTGAGATTTTTTATGCACATTAAGATTGCTTTTGGAACTGAAACACTTCCCACACTCGGGACAGGACAACCTCTCATCTGTTGCAAGAACAGCATCAACCCGCACAGTCTGAGGTTCCTCAGGATAAGAGGAATAAGATGGTGCAGCACCGTCCCGCACCATCTGAGGTTCCTCAGGATAAGAGGAATACGATGGTCCGGCACCGTCCCACACAGTCTGAGGTTCCTCAGGATAAGAGGAATACGATGGTCCATCTACACTGTGTGGTGCCGGATGGACATTTGAGGTAGTTGGGTTTTCTCCTGGACTATACTGTGTGATGTCCTCATCTTCTACTTTACAGTCTGAAGACAAAGTGAGACAATCCTCTAAAGTTTTCCTCATCTCCCATCCATCTACTAAAATAGAAATACAAAGATTATTACTAGACATGAGCTGATTGGTTCCCCTAAACCAAGACTCCACCCACATCAGGCAGTTTTGTCTCTGAGGATCCTACAATTCCCCCCTCAAGGTAACTAGTAAATGGGTCCTCTGATCTCCTACCAGATAATTTCTTTATGCATGGACCTTAGTCAGAGAGTGAGGAAACAACAAGAACTGTCTTTTATAGGAGTAACAGTGATGAGGGGATTATAGGACAAGTGTCAGGAGTATGTAATGTACAACATAAAGTATATAGTGCAGGGGTCAGGAGTATGTAATGTACAACATACAGTATATAGTGCAGGGGTCAGGAGTATGTAATGTACAACATACAGTATATAGTGCAGGGGTCAGGAGTATGTAATGAACATGTAGCACCCTGGTGTTTAGGAAGGGTGGCTAATAAATAGAGTTTACCAGGTGGTAGTTATCCTTGCTTATTGTTAGGAGATCTACTGATTCCTCTCTAACTTTGGATGTCTGCACCTTTTCTCTTCTGTCACTAGGTGGCACTAAATAGACAAGTGTGTAGCAAGTTCGGATTATGAATGGATGGGTGCATCATCCAATTGGCAGGGGTTTCTTTGGTCTCTTGGCCTGCTGGAAGAGCCTATTTATTTGGGTGGAGTCAGGTGATCGAGGTTCTGTCACCTGGACAGCTGTCTGGGTGGACATGTGTTATGTCTCCCAGGTTGCTAGGTCGGAAGTCTGAGGCCTATCCAGGAGCAAGAGAAGCAGCGCAGGGTTGGGACTGCAGGATTGGATTCCAACCGAGAGTAAAGGTTCAGCCGAACGGGGAACCAGTTGTGGTCGGAGGTGGAGGGGAAGCTGTCGCCACTAAGGGACCATCCACCTTGTTTCCGGAGACTACAGTTTGTAAGCTGGAGCCAGTACCAGAGCAATCTTCTCACCATACTAGGACAGTGAAGAAGTGGGAAAGCTTCAGCAGGTGTCAAGCCAGGGGCCCAGCAGGGGTGACACTTGAGGAGCATCAGTAAGTGCCAAGCCAGGGGCCCAGCAGGATAGTGGGGGTGACGCTTCAGCATCAGTAAGTGCCAAGCCAGGGGCCCAGCAGAATAGTGGGGGTGAGGCTTGAGGAATATACAGCGGTTAGCTGCAGAAGAGCTCAAGAGATTCAGTGGCCACTGAATCTAGAAGTCCAGTGAGTAGGGAGGAGCCTAACACCTTCCGCTTCGGTTCCCGGCAGAACAAGGGAATGGACCGAAAGTTTGTGCGAACATTCGAACACTGTTAAAGATTATGGGGCCCAAACGTGAAAAATGAAAAGTACCCGCAGGCTCTATATACTCTGAACAGCAGTATACAGGCGGTCCCCGGGTTACAAACAAGACAGGGACTGGAGGTTTGTTCTTAAGTTGAATCTGTTTGTAAGTGTAGCTCCAGCCAAAAAAATTGAATTTTAAGCTTTTTGGAAAACATAGAGAAGGGTTATCACCCCTGAAGATGTCACCTCACTTTCTGTCCCAATGACAATTGGATTTAGAAAATTTGGGGTTATTAGGGAAACAAGGATTGGTGATAAAGCATCAGTGGAGAGGAGACACCTTTTTCCCATATCAACTCTTACAGGAGAGAATTTCCCTTCCTAGAGGTAGATTTCCTCTCACTTCCTGGTGTCTTCCTCTGTTTGTAAGTAGGAGTCGTTTGTAAGTCGAATGTTTGAAAGTAGGAAAATTGAGCCTGAGGTGTTGGTGGTACCAGAACACTGTAAGCCCTCACCATTACTCTTGGTGGGTGCAGGAACGGGCCACGCTGTGAAATATTAAATTAAAAATTGTAATTAACAGGGGCAGAAAAATTGGGCATTAGGCAGTAGTAGTGGTGCCCTGAAACAAAAATATTCTTAGAAGCCATCAACATGAACATTGATGAGGAATAGGATAGTCACTCAGCATAATAGGATAGTCACTCAGCATAGGCAGTCTTCAAGGGATTCCACATCCATAGAAAAATCTACTGGTTACATCAGCATCAGGTGCTTGGTAGCTGGTGATCCAAGACTGATTCATTTTTATGAAGGTGAGCCGATCAACAGAGTCTGTGGACAGGCGCACTCTGTGATCGGTTACAAAGCCTCCAGCAGCACTGAATGTGCATTCAGAAAGAACGCTGCATGCAGGACAGGCCAGAAGCTCAATTGCATATTGGGCCAACTTCTCCACCGCTCTTTCTGTGACTGAATGAAGCCTCAGCAACACGTTGTCCAGCACCAGAAAATTGTAACCTCCCAGGCTCTGGAAACAAATTGCACAAACCTTTCTGCAAGGCCTCCCAAAGATGTCTCATCCTCTGCTCCCTCTGCGACTACCGTAAGCACTGCATGGCATCTTTTTGCCCGAGTGCTTGCGTAGCCCCTTGAACATCTATGGAGCTTCGCTGGTTTAGGAGGACAAATCTGCAGAGGAAGAGGCCATAGAGGAAGAAGAGTAGGGGGTGGAGGAGAGAGCCACTACTAGCATTTTGGATGCGTGGTGGCAGAACAAGCTCCAACAATACTGCACTTTGTCCTGCATCCTTCCCAGCTGCCAGCAGAGTTACCCAGTGCATCGTGAAAAAAAGGCAACATCGCTGTCCATGCCTGCTGGACCATGAGTCAGCGGTAATATGCACCTTACTGCTGACCGCCCTGTCCAATGAGGCCAAGGCATTGCCTTCCACATGCTGGTAGAGAACCGCAATTGTCTTCTGTAAAAAAAAATGGCATTTGGGAACCTGCCACTGAGGTACCGCACATTCCACAAATTCACAAAAGGGGGCAGAGTCTACCAGCTGAAAAGGCAGCAGTTGCAGTGCTAGCAATTTAGCCAAGCTAGCATTCAGATGCTAAGCATGTGGATGGCTGGGACCAAATTTCTTTCTACATTTTAGCAACAGGGGTATGGAAATTTGCCTGCTACAATCGGATGTTGGTGTACTGCTAGCAGATTTCCCGCAAGTACTTTGGACACCTAATTCTACACCTTCATTCCTCTCAGTGCAGGTTTCTGAGAGGACTGAAGGTATAGTGGGGTTGGAGATCCCAGCTGATGAGGAGCAAGGAGAGGTCCGCCTTTTTCTTTCATGTGGGTCTTTTAAGTGCTGTTGCCAATGAACTGCATGGGAGGTCGTCATATGTCTGGTCAAGCATGTGTTGCCCAAGTGGCTGCCGTTTTGGCCACGCTTGATATGCTTCAGACATATGTTGCAAACAGCAATGGTGCGATCTGCTGCACACATGTCAAAAAAGGCCCACACCAAAGAACTTTTCAAAATATGCGGGGAGTCAGCAGCGCCCTGCACATGCTTAGCTCTGCAGTGTGATGCAATAGGGTGGCTGCCCTTAAGCTGCCACCTGGAGGGCATCCTGCCTTATTGGAGATGTGCCTCATCCTCCTCTCTTCTGTCAGGCACCCAAGTAGAGTCAGTGACCTCATCATTCCCTCCCTCCTCCTCCTCACTGAAGCAAACTTGGCAGCATGGTGCAGCTGGAGGAACATGACTGCCAGTTTCATGTCCTTCTTGGGCACCCCCTCCCTCTAGGCTCACGTTACTACCTTCCTCAACCTGGGTCCCATCATTGGAGCCTTCAAAACTCTGCGCATTCTACTGCAGTATGTACCCAACACTGTGGTCGAACAGTTCAGGGGATTCCACTGTGCACGATGGTGGGGCTAGGGAAGGAGTGACTGATGACATGGAGCCGATGGAATAGGCCGCTGTGGCAGCTGCATTGGCAGGCAAACTACTCTGAGCCTGGGTGACAGAGGATGAGGACGGCTTTGTTATCCACTCCATCAACTCTTCTGCATGTTATGGATCAACACAGCCAGTTGCCGAAAAAAAGGAGATAGGCTTAGCTAGACTGGATGCAGTGGATATATATATATATATATATATATATATATATATATATATATATATATATATATATATATATATATATATATATATATATAGGAGACTGTGTGTGTATATATTTAATGGACTGCAGCTCACTACATCACCTGCCTGCCTGAAAGGATATTAGGAAAAGTACAACAGGAACGGCCTGCAGTCAGATCTAGGTACACTGGATATATATATATATATATATATATATATATATATATATATATGTATATATATATATATATATATATATATATATATATATATATATCTCTATCTATCTATCTATATATATATATATATATATATATATATGTGTGTGTGTGTGTGTGTGTGTGTGTGTGTGTGTGTGTGTGTGTGTGTGTGTATATATATATATATATATATATATATATATATATATTAAATGCACTGCAGCCAACTGAATCGCCTGGCCAAAGTATGCGGGTCATAGTGCATGCTTTGGCCAATCATCATACAGCAATGCACTGCGCTCTCGCAGTGCATTATGGGGCGTGACGCGGTGCTCGAATTTGGTGCGAACGCCCCCATAATGTTTGTTTTTCGATGAACGGGTGAACAGCCAATGTTCGAGTGGAACTCATTGAAGGAATATGAGCCATTGGGACTCCATTTTAGAATAAGTATCCATTTTGTGTATAATTGCTTAAATCATATATCTTCTACATACTGTCTGTCTCTCACACAGATCTCAGTAAACACTTTGTTTGGGAACAAGCTATGTTCCTTGATTTCTATGTTATTGACCTTTTAGCTTATCTTATTGTTTTGTAGTTAGACAAGATTCTGTATTAGTGACGCATTTCGGTGTATTGTTATGAGAAACATGTCTAAATATGACCTTGTTGATGTACTCTGACATATTGGGCCGGATTCAGAGCCGTCGGCGCATCTTTATGCCGGCTTAGCGTATCTAATATACGGTACGCTGACGCAGTGCGGGGAGGCAAGCACAGTATTCACAAAGCACTTGCCTCCCAAACTGCGCTGGGTTTCCTCAGCGTAAGCCCGCGTATGTGGGAGTGAGCATGTAACATGCAAATGATGCCCGAACTGCCAGCCAGATGTTTCTAACGAATGGCGCATGCGCCGCCCCGTGGATGCATCCCAGTGCGCATTCTCAGAATCATGTTGGAACTGCTCCCTAGGATACGTTGAATCCCTTGCCTATGACGTTAATGTAACCTACGCCCAGCCCTATTCCCGTACAACGTAAACAAAGTAAGCCATATGCAAAGAGCATATATGAAGCGACCAGGCGCATCTACGTTCGTGAATCAACGTATCTTACTCATTTGCATATTTAACCTGGGTACGCCAATGCGTACAGCGTAACTATGCGCCTACGATACGTCAGCGTAGGCAAGTTACGTCGGGCAGAGGAAGCCAATTTTTCCGGCGTATCTAGCGTCGGGAATCGGCGTAAAGATACGACGGCGCACATTTGGACTTACGTCGGCATATCTGGAGATACATCGGCGTAAGTCTTTCGTGAATCCGGCCCATTATCTTTTGCACCTGGTGTGTGACCAGTTTTATGCATTATGATGCTTATAATGCATAATGAAATCTTATATAAACCATGAATAAATACATGATATCAGATCATTCTCTGAATATGTCTCTTTGGTCAGAGGGCGGTCTCCAGCGCCGTACCGAGTTAGGACGAACAACGGGGGTCACATCTTGGTCGTACTGAGCCCCACTTTCTTTCGACCCGAACATAAAACTCATCCCTACTATTGATAGACTGGGAGCTCAGGGAGAGAAGATCTGCAGTGAGAGACGGTGTGAGAAGAAGAGAACTATTCTGTGTTACCAAGAGTTATGTAGAACTACCGTTAGTGACTGTAACAAGATTTGTTACCATAGAAGACAGCGGTCCTACCTATACAGAAGTGGTGTCCGGCTGGAGGCCTTCCACTGTATAGCAGTCTACCTATAGAAGTCTCGGAGTCTGCCAATTGTCATTGCATCTACTCAAATGTGTCCTGGCCCTAAACCGGCTCTCCAACCGTTCTTATTCACAGACAATAAAGAGTATGTAATGTATAACATAGAGTATATAGTGCAGGGGTCAGGAGTATGTAATGTACAACATAGAGTATATAGTGCAGGGGTCAGGACCCATGATATTGGTGTTCAGAAATCAGTGGTGGATGAAATGTTTACTGGAGACAGGTTGCAGAGATCCCACACCGCTGCCTCCCATCTCCTGAGACTGCACTCAGTGACTTGGGTCTGAGACTATACAGACATATCCCTCCACCCGGCACAGACAGCAGACAACAGAGCAAGTAATCCCGGGAGATTTGTTCCATCAGAGATCTCACTAGACCCGGGTATGGGGCAGAAAACCCAAAGCTCATACCCCAGGTGTCTAGGTCAAGCAAACCCTATGGTGAAAATCAACATTTTGCTGCGAGCTGAACCCCAGAATCTCCATAAATCCAGTCTAGAGACATAAATTGTGTCTGCAGCACAGAGAAGGAAGATTATCCGAGAGAAATACAGGAATACAGGACGGGGAACACAGCTCAGGAAAGTGACCAGGGGATTACAGGCTGATATCACCCAGTCCCCGCCCTACTCTGGACCAATCAGTGAGCAGTATGGGTGGAGGAATGGATTTAGTGTTAATGACCCACCTGTGCTGATCTCTGTAGGAGTGTCCTCCTCTATAAATGTCCCCGTTATTCCATCCTCCTCCATAGACTGCTGATCATCCCTCACATACCTCTCTTCTTCTTCTGATTTCACCTCAAATTCTATATCGATTGGATCTCCACTCTAAACCAAGAGAATGAGAGAGAATATCATCTGTAAGATATAAGCTTTATTATTGAGACATCACATAAAAAATCCACACATTGTCTCCATGAGCTTCGTTCCACCAACCTTGCAATATGGAGGGATGGTGTGACCTTCCTGTGTGGAATCCCGGGAATACAGAGGACGGGGACATCTCTCTGGTGGGTTCCTGGTATTAGGTGGCTCCATCATATCCTTGTGTCTTTCTGATAACTCCTCCATCACTCCATACTCCTCATCCTCCTCTTTATACTCTTCTTTAACATCAATATTATCATCCCTGAGGTTTCCACTCTGATTATATAATAAAACATTCATTGTAACAAACATGCTGTGTATAAATCAGAACTACCAATAATTGTCACTCATCTACCTGATGATGGTGGGGGATGGTGTGTTCTTCCTCCATCACCCCATCCTCATCATCCTCCTCTTTTATCTCTTCTTTCACCTCAACTTTAGGATCTCTCAGGTCTCCACTCTGAATATAGAATAAAAATGACATCAATGGTAACAATGCAGATAATGTACAGATCCTAATGATACCATCAGTGATTGTTCCTCATCTACCTGATGATGGTGGGGGATGGTGTGACCTTCCTGTGTGGAATAATCCCGGGAATACAGAGGATGGGGACATCTCTCTGGTGGGTTCCCATTACTGGATCCATCTGTAGGAAACACACACACTGACTGAATACATTGGGCCAGATTCACATACACTTAATATTGCGCTGCGTAATCGAAATAATCTACGCTGCCGTATTTCACCAGGCTCTACACCGAATCCTGGTAGATTTTTGCCCGCACGCTACGGCGGCGTAGTCTATTTCTCGCTGCGTAATCGAAATACGCGATTAGGGGGCGTGAAGCATTTAAATTAAGCGCGTCCCCGCGGCGATCGAACTGCGCATGCTCCGTTCAGAAATTTCCCGCCGTGCATTGCGCGAAATCACATCGTTACGTCATTCGTTGTTTGAGTAGTGTCGTTTACGAACATTCCTATTCCCGGACGACTTACGTAAAAAAAAAAAAAAAAAGACGTCGGAAAACGTAGAAATTCGACGCGGGAACGACGGCCATACTTAACATGGGCTGTCTAATATTAGAGCAGCAGAAAGCTGGTATAGTGTTACGCAAATAAAAGATGACTAAAGGTGCCGTAAGAGATTGCGATTGAAGATCGTAATTTCGGGGATCGCCGGCAAAAGCTCATTTGCATACCCCGACGCTGAAAACGACGGGAAGTCCACCCAGTGGCCGCAATTTTATTGCAACGTAGATCCGAAGGCGTATGAACACGTAATCCAGTTGAATTGAAGCCCGCAGCCGTCTATTCATGGTTTGAGGTTTTCGACTAGCTAGAAAACGTGCGTAATTTGAAATTACTCCAGTCTAACACCAGTTACACAGGAGTAAGGGCTCTCTGAATCTGGGCCATTGTTTCTATGTGTGTATCAGATGATGGGGGATCTAGGTGGAGCCTCCGTACTGCTCTCTCCTTTACAATAAAGTCTCCTCTTACCCGGTGATGTGAGGGGCAGCTGATTGTCCATCATGACGTCCTTGTAGAGATCCTTGTGTCTTTCTAAATCCTCCTACATAGGGAAATAGACAGTGACATCACCTGATACTTACAAAGATAAAGTCATCATCCAGACACATCCCTTGTCATGGTGCTTTCATCTCATCGGCGCTAGGCCTCCCAAACATAATCCACCCCAAGAACTGCCTATTAGGAATATATAGGAATTACACCTATCATCACATGCCAAGAGACAGCTCTGCATACTCTACTTCTATGTTAAAAAAGCAATTTTACTGTCCAGGAAGGGCGCTCTCTGAGGTCCCTCTGGTTAAAACTTATTAATGATTCTATCCCACTGTATAAACTTACTTTTGAACTCCGGGAACTGAGCAAAACCTTCCACAATATTTTGGCTAGTCCGCTAACCCTCTCCCAGCACTGACTGTACTACTCTTGATAGACCCATTGATGGGCCGTGCCCCAGGGATCTATGCCCTGGTAATACACCTGAACCTTTTACCATTGTGCCTACTTTATATCTTTGCACTGATATCTGTTTATATTTCTATGTTTGAGCATATTGCCGACTGTTTATGACCAGATTGTCTGGTGGTATTGATGTTTTTTTTGTGTGTTTGTCTTAAATCCAATAAAAATATCTTTAAAAAAAAACAATGCCCCACCTCCTGTTATCAGGTCACACTGATTCAATGTCCCGGCATTGGATAAGTGTACCGTCTATCACAGGAGGCGGGATATTGTTACTGCGGCCCGGACAATTTAGCTCCCTGATAAGGATGAGCTCTGGTGTGCTCGCATGGTACACGTGCAGAACCCGCCAGGAAGTCTCCATGGCGCTGCGCTATTCACAGCCAGTGAGACATTTCCCGATCTCTGCAACACGAGCATCGGGAAATGTCTCCCTGGCTGTGATTAGCGCAGCGCCGTATAGACTTCATGGCGAGCTCTGCACATGTACCATGCGAACACGCCGGAGATCATCCTTACTCCATGACACAGGGAGATCGCAACTCTGCAAGGAGAGGAGGAGGGAGGGGAGGTCAGGACCTTGAGCCATCAGGATGACACCACACAATGGGCGGACCCCCGGAGGCACGGCCACCATGTATGTGCAGATAATTATAATTATCTGCACTTTTTTTCCTTTCGGCAATATGCTAAAAACACTATTTTGGGACGATATGTTTTCGGCTGATTACATTTACGAGCATTCCCTTATTGTAAATGAGCCTCTTAACCCCCCTGCCGGTATCCCCGAGAGCGGTTGGATTTTTCATGTAAATATTGATATCCCCGAGTCGCGCTCGGGGTGAATATGCAGAGCATGCAGAGCGTGCTGGCTTACCTTATATCCAGGCGGGGTACTGTACTTACCTTGTCCCTGGATCCAGCGATGCATCCCCGCTGTGTGAGCGAGTGGCGTCCTCCATTCGACTCACACAGTGCCCGCGCGCTGCCGATCTCCGTTTCCTGCGACGTAACGGCGCACAGGGGCGGAGACCGGCGGCAAATTCAAAAAAGTAAACAAACACATTACATACAGAATACTGTAATCTTATAGATTACAGTACTGTATGTAAAAAGTACACACCCCCCTGTCCCTAGTGGTCTGCCCAGTGCCCTGCATGTTCTTTTACATAATAAAAACATTTTTTTTCGGTGCCTGCAAACTGTAGATTGTCCATAGCAACCAAAAGTGTCCCTTTATGTCAAAAGTGATTTTAGAGCAGCTAGAAAACAGCGATAATAAATTATAATCACTTGCAGAATTGAGCGATAGCGATTTGTGGGGAAATTCGTCATAAAAAAATAAAAGTAATGACAGCGACAATTCTGCAACTGAGCAAATTTCGGTGATTTTGATTTGATTACATTAGTGAATCATTTTTATTATAATTACATTATTATTTGTTATAATTATTTATAGTTATTTATTATATTATAATTTTATGATTTTGTGTTTCAAACTTTATCATACCCGGGATGTCTACTAGACTCTGGTTTGGACAAATTTAAGCGAGTTATTCCTAAAAATTGCAGGCCTCCAGTATAAAACGCAGAATTTCCATGCAAAATAATTGTACCGCTTTTGGTACGTAATTCCAGACAGAATCATACCGCCAGGGAGGTTAATAAAACCCCCATCCCGTATTATTGTATAATCTGTTATTATAAACAGAAAAGCTGAATTAGATTGGAAAAAAAAAAACACATTTTGGAAATGAAGAGAATGTTCCGGCCCCGTAAGTGGTGGAATGTTTTGGCCCTGAAGGGGTTAATGTACGACTCCACACTATATATGTGTACATACCTCCCAACTTTCTGAGATGGGAATGAGGGACTTCTATTAGCAAAAGTATGTAGGCATAGGACACACACCCTGACACACCCCTTAATGGAGAAACATTAAAAAAATAATTGGTCAAACCACAAGTGCATTTTCACCACTAATATTCCTTTATATTGGCTTTTGGAATTTACAAATGCAGCAGAAAAATGTAGAAATTGGATGGAAGGTTTAGCACCGGGAAAGACTTTTTGATAGATAAATAGTGCATTTTATATACATGTATATAGATCAGACCAACATGAGGGACACATGAGGAGGAAAGAGGGACTTTGTTGTGAATGAGAGACAGTCCCTCCAAATCAGGGACAGTTGGGAGGTATATGTGTGTATTATCATCTGCTGGAGATAAAAGACGTCACAGTGACTATGGAGGAAGAGGACGGACATGACGGGGTTACTGGGTGTAAATAGAAAATAAGATCTTATTACCTCCTCTGCTACCGATTCCAAAGATGTCTCCTCACTACTTCCTCTCGACTCACCTCTCACCCGGAACTTCCAGTCTGTCCCTGACATCACTTCCTGTCTTTCATAGAGACTTCCTGTCTCTATGGTAAAGAGAGAAAATCACCATCTTGTGGAGCTCAGAGGACCTGCAGCCCCAAGAAACATCTGGTAGTGTGAACACGGCCTTGTGCTGTGTGTGTATGTACTGTATATCCTTATAGATGGGTCATCTCCACTCCCACCGAGGGGGAGAGAAATATATTACTGCCTAGTCCAGCCTTTCTCAGCCAGGGTTCCTCCAAAGGGTTCTAGGGGTTCCTTGAGCAATGGACAATTTCTGTCTCTCATTAACAACTGAAATCAATGATCTGTAAGGAGTAGTGATGTCCAGTTCATGAACGAATCGTTCTTTTGAATCAGTTTGTTTCAGTTAACTGAGTGAATCGATTCTTGTGAGTGAGTGAACCGTCTGTAATGGTTCTCTGTGCACTCAATATAAAGCATAGGAGAGCAGGCTGGTAATATGATCCTAGAGTGAGAGAGCTCGGCCCCTCCCTACAACCAATCAGCGTGCTCAAGGCACAGAGACACTCTGGAACTGCATACACGAGTCATCATCAGTACACACAGTATAAGGAGAATCAAACGAGTTATTGAGTTAAAGAGGAGTTCCACCCAAAAATGGAACTTCCTCTTAATCCACTCCTCACCCCCATACATGCCACATTTGGCATGTAATTTTTTTTGGGGGGGGAGTGGAAGCTTCAGTAGCAGTGGGACTTCCTGTCCCACTTCCTGCTTCCGCCGAGGGGCTGATAAGGCGAGAGGCGTAATCGCCTTATTTCAGCCCCTCCCTGTAGGCGATGGCCTAGGACACTGACAGGTCCTAGGCAATCGCCTGTCCAATCAGCGATGAGCCGAAGGCTGTCACGGCTGGGTGCCCACAGTCGGGATGGAGATGCCGACTGGGGAGGGGGGGCAGAGGAGCGGAGCCCCGGTCGGCGCATCGCTGGAACGCAGGAGCAGGTAAGTGAGTGTTTATTAAAAGCCAGCAGCTACACTTTTTGTAGCTGCTGACTTTTAATAAACACATTTTTTGGCTGAAACACCCCTTTAAAGAACTATAGGAGCTACTGAGTTGAAGAATTGTATGAGCTGTTAGAATCCAGTACACTGTAATAACCCCAAGTCACCACCAGGAGAACAATACACTGAATCAATGATCAGTGAGCAGAAATACACTGTACAGACTGACTGCTTTAAAGACAGAGAGGACAAAGAGTCAGAATAAGAAAATATACTCATTCAGATTAATTCTTTAACCCTTTAGTATTTAGTTAGCTTATCCTAAGAGAGATATGTATGTTAAATAGGACAGACATCCCTTCTGGGACATGTGTCTAATTTAGTAGCTGTTTAACTGAATGATAGAGCTGTCTCATTTTTAGAACATAAAAATACATTTTATCCTGTGTTACAGTATAGTAATATTGTTCTGCGTTCTGGTCATGTGATTTCTATGCCTTTCTGTAGTCTTTACAGTGCATAATGAGGCACCTTTCATACTTGTGCGACTTGTCCTGCGACTTGGGACTACAAAGTCGCATGACAAGTGGTACGCCATGATTTCCAATGAGTACCCTCCATATCTGTGTGTCTTCAAGTCGCAGCGACTTTAAAGTAGTCACTGCACTACTTTGGTCGGATTTTGATGCGACTTGAGGCAGAAACCTCAAGATTACATAGGTATTGCTTCAAGTCGCATCAAAGTCACGGTAAAAATCATGGCAAAAGTTGCACGACTTTAAAGTCACACAAGTGTGAAAGGAGCCTAACGATTGGATTTTACTACCGTGGGTACTTTGCCCGCCCGCGCTAGTAAAATCAGATAATTTTTCCCTGTGCATGCGCTGTAAAGACTACAGAAAAATATGATGGCTAGCAATGTTAACTGAAGTTGGCCCATCAGAATGAGATTCACACGCAGAAAAACCTTCTTTTTATTTACACAACTTTTTGTGCATCACCAAAATTAATGGCCCTGGCTAATCTGACAAATTGTGGTCTGAGAAAGGAACTATATACATGTAAATGTCCCCAGGACCTGCAAACCTTCTGTGAAGAATCGTTCTTCTGATTCTAATCACTTAAGAAGGTTGAGTGAGAGCTTTGGTTCACTTGCTTGTCGATAGACTCAGCAAGTGAACTGAAGAACTAAAGAATCGATTCATTGAATCGGTTCATTTCAGTGAGTGACTCGAAATGAACCGATTCAGTTAAAAGAGTCGAACTTCCCATCACTAGTAAGGAGGGCAGTCTTCCCACTGATGACATATAAGAGGGTCCTTCTCCCATTGGTCACCAATGTAAGGGACCACTACACTGACCACTGATATAAGGAGAAAGTCCATCCAAACGGTGAGATTGGTCGGAGACTAATTGGTATCATTCTGGGCATTGCCAGACTAGGTCTTGGTGACAGAGTGAAGGGTGATGCTGCTCATACTATATGTGACCCTCATCTACACCATGGACATCTTCTTCATCTTCTTAGTAAATAGGATGGAAATTTTCACAATCCAATATGTAGCTAGGGTTGCCACCTTTTCGTCAAGCCAAACCCGAACACTTTAGCGGCGCACGGCAATTTTTTTGTAGTACACGCTATAGGATTTTAAGAGACTTGGGACAACTTTGAATCACCCTAGGAGAGTAGTAAGGAGGTGCGCATAGCATGCTGCAGTGAACAGTGGCTGTGGCCAAATTGTGTTAACAGTGGAGAGGGTGGTGGACTTAAAGGGGCATGGTGTGCCCATAAAATATGATTAGATTAATAAAATAAATGTCACAGTTAAAATACCTAGCTTATCTTAAAAGTGGACACTGTCAGTCAGTGGGGCAGTTAATGGTGTCAGTGGGGCAGTGGACGGTGTCAGTGGGGCAGTGGACGGTGTCAGTGGGGCAGTGGACGGTGTCAGTGGGGCAGTGGACGGTGTCAGTGGGGCAGTGGACGGTGTCAGTAGGGCAGTGGATGGTGTCAGTAGGGCAGTGGACGGTGTCGATAGAGCAGAGGACAGTGTCGGTAGGGCAGTGGACGATGTCGGTAGGGCAGTGGAGGGTGTCGGTGGGGCAGAGGACGGTGTCAGTAGGGCAGTGGATGGTGTCAGTAGGGCAGTGGACGGTGTCGATAGAGCAGAGGACAGTGTCGGTAGGGCAGTGGACGGTGTCGGTAGGGCAGTGGACGGTGTCGGTAGGGCAGTGGACGGTGTCAGTAGGGCAGTGGACGGTGTCAGTAGGGAAGTGGACGGTGTCAATAGGGCAGTGGACGGTGTCAGTAGAGCAGTGGACGGTGTCAGTAGAGCAGTGGATGGTGTCAGTAGGGCAGTGGACTGTGTCAGTAGGGCAGTGGAGGGTGTCAGTAGGGCAGTGAGCGGTGTCAGTAGGGCAGTGGACGGTGTCAGTAGAGCAGTGGACGGTGTCAGTAGAGCAGTGGAGGGTGTCAGTGGGGCAGTGGAGGGTGTCAGTGGGGCAGTAGACGGTGCCAGTGGGGCAGTGGACGGTGTCAGTGGGGCAGTGGACGGTGTCAGTGGACGGTGTCAGTGGGGCAGTGGACGGTGTCAGTAGGGCAGTGGACGGTGTCAGTGGGGCAGTGGACGGTGTCAGTAGGGCAGTGGATGGTGTCAGTAGGGCAGTGGATGGTGTCGATAGAGCAGAGGACAGTGTCGGTAGGGCAGTGGACGGTGTCGGTAGGGCAGTGGAGGGTGTCAGTGGGGCAGAGGACGGTGTCAGTAGGGCAGTGGACAGTGTCAGTAGAGCAGTGGACGGTGTCAGTAGAGCAGTGGACGGTGTCAGTAGAGCAGTGGACGGTGTCAGTAGGGCAGTGGAGGGTGTCAGTAGGGCAGTGAGCGGTGTCAGTAGGGCAGTGAGCGGTGTCAGTAGGGCAGTGGACGGTGTCAGTAGAGCAGTGGACGGTGTCAGTAGAGCAGTGGAGGGTGTCAGTGGGGCAGTGGAGGGTGTCAGTGGGGCAGTAGACGGTGCCAGTGGGGCAGTGGACGGTGTCAGTGGGGCAGTGGACGGTGTCAGTGGACGGTGTCAGTGGGGCAGTGGACGGTGTCAGTAGGGCAGTGGACGGTGCCAGTGGGGCAGTGGACGGTGTCAGTGGGGCAGTGGACGGTGTCAGTGGGGCAGTGGACGGTGTCAGTGGAGGGTGTCAGTGGGGCAGTGGAGGGTGTCAGTGGGGCAGTAGACGGTGCCAGTGGGGCAGTGGACGGTGTCAGTGGGGCAGTGGACGGTGTCAGTGGACGGTGTCAGTGGGGCAGTGGACGGTGTCAGTAGGGCAGTGGACGGTGTCAGTGGGGCAGTGGACGGTGTCAGTAGGGCAGTGGATGGTGTCAGTAGGGCAGTGGATGGTGTCGATAGAGCAGAGGACAGTGTCGGTAGGGCAGTGGAGGGTGTCAGTGGGGCAGAGGACAGTGTCAGTAGGGCAGTGGACAGTGTCAGTAGAGCAGTGGACGGTGTCAGTAGAGCAGTGGACGGTGTCAGTAGAGCAGTGGACGGTGTCAGTAGAGCAGTGGACAGTGTCAGTACGGCAGTGGAGGGTGTCAGTGGGGCAGTGATTGGTGTCAGTAGAGCAGTGGAGGGTGTCAGTGGGGCAGTGATTGGTGTCAGTAGAGCAGTGGACAGTGTCAGTAGGGCAGTGGAGGGTGTCAGTGGGGCAGTGGACGGTGTCAGTAGAGCAGTGGACGGTGTCAGTAGAGCAATGGACAGTGTCAGTAGGGCAGTGGAGGGTGTCAGTGGGGCAGTGGACAGTGTCAGTAGAGCAGTGGACGGTGTCAGTAGAGCAGTGGACGGTGTCAGTAGAGCAGTGGACAGTGTCAGTAGGGCAGTGGAGGGTGTCAGTGGGGCAGTGGACGGTGTCAGTAGAGCAGTGGACGGTGTCAGTAGAGCAATGGACAGTGTCAGTAGGGCAGTGGAGGGTGTCAGTAGGGCAGTGGACAGTGTCAGTAGAGCAGAGGACGGTGTCAGTAGAGCAGTGGACGGTGTCAGTAGAGCAGTGGACGGTGTCAGTAGAGCAGTGGACGGTGTCAGTAGAGCAGTGGACAGTGTCAGTAGGGCAGTGGAGGGTGTCAGTGGGGCAGTGATTGGTGTCAGTAGAGCAGTGGAGGGTGTCAGTGGGGCAGTGATTGGTGTCAGTAGAGCAGTGGACAGTGTCAGTAGGGCAGTGGAGGGTGTCAGTGGGGCAGTGGACGGTGTCAGTAGAGCAATGGACAGTGTCAGTAGGGCAGTGGAGGGTGTCAGTAGGGCAGTGGACAGTGTCAGTAGAGCAGTGGACGGTGTCAGTAGGGCAGTGGAGGGTGTTAGTAGGGCAGTGAGCGATGTCAGTAGGGCAGTGAGCGGTGTCAGTAGGGCAGTGAGCGGTGTCAGTAGGGCAGTGAGTGGTGTCAGTAGGGCAGTGGACTGTGTCAGTAGGGCAGTGGACGGTGTCAGTAGAGCAGTGGACAGTGTCAGTAGGGCAGTGGAGGGTGTCAGTGGACAGTGTCAGTAGAGCAGTGGACAGTGTCAGTAGGGCAGTGGAGGGTGTCAGTGGGGCAGTGGACGGTGTCAGTAGGGCAGTGGAGGGTGTTAGTAGGGCAGTGAGCGATGTCAGTAGGGCAGTGAGCGGTGTCAGTAGGGCAGTGAGCGGTGTCAGTAGGGCAGTGAGTGGTGTCAGTAGGGCAGTGGACGGTGTCAGTAGAGCAGTGGACAGTGTCAGTAGGGCAGTGGAGGGTGTCAGTGGGGCAGTGATTGGTGTCAGTAGAGCAGTGGAGGGTGTCAGTGGGGCAGTGGAGGGTGTCAGTGGGGCAGTGATTGGTGTCAGTAGAGCAGTGGACGGTGTCAGTAGAGCAGTGGACGGTGTCAGTAGAGCAGTGGACAGTGTCAGTAGGGCAGTGGAGGGTGTCAGTGGAGCAGTGGAGGGTGTCAGTGGGGCAGTGATTGGTGTCAGTAGAGCAGTGGAGGGTGTCAGTGGGGCAGTGATTGGTGTCAGTAGAGCAGTGGAGGGTGTTAGTGGGGCAGTGATTGGTGTCAGTAGAGCAGTGGAGGGTGTCAGTGGGGCAGTGATTGGTGTCAGTAGAGCAGTGGAGGGTGTCAGTGGGGCAGTGATTGGTGTCAGTAGAGCAGTGGAGGGTGTCAGTGGGGCAGTGATTGGTGTCAGTAGAGCAGTGGAGGGTGTCAGTGGGGCAGTGAACGGTGTCAGTAGACCAGAGGACTTTTAATTGCCAAAAAAATTAAAATAAAAGCAATCCACAGAAGAAAGAAGATATTAGATAAAGACTACGGAGTGAGCACAGGATAATATAGTAAATATGCCAGGATGGGACTGCAGGGAGAAGTAGACTGATCTTCAATTAGCAGCCATGTCCCTGGAAAGAGCAGCATGACAAGTCCCACACCGGAGAGAGACTGTGGACTGATCTGCAGGAATGTAAAGACCCCTCAGCTCTGCACTCACCCATCTGTCGGTGTCCCCTTATCTCGCACGGCAGGCTTTGTGTTTGTTCTTCCCGCTGTCCAGACAGGTCACATGCTCGTCTTGCAGAGGGGAGAGGGGGAAGAGTCCGAGGCTGTGTCTCTGCATGGAGAAGGCACTGGTGTGTCTCCCTCACAGCACACAGTCACTCCTGCAATATGTCACCGCACACATTTACACAGAACCAGAAACTCGGCCAGCGCGTCGGGCAGACAGTGCAGGCAGGGAGAGAGACACCGGCTGCACGGAACCCTACACAGTACTACCTCAGCACTGTCCGGGGCTAGTGCGGACTGATTCCCGGACACAGGCTTCAAAACCCGTACTGTCCGGAGGAATCCCGTACGGGTGGCAACCCTATATGTAGCTCCTGTTGAGTAGGCGCTATTTTGTAAATTTAGTTATCTGAGCTGTAGTTGGCTCAGAATATTATGCCAAATTGTGGGTTTCTATTTTAGTTCTAGCGTGTTGCACATCTTCCACTTGACTGTGGGTGTCGCTGTCACCAGGAGTCAAGGTCCAGTCTTGGGGCCTGCTGGCCCGAGGCTCCACAACTGAGAGTATGCCCAGGAGTTGTATACGATATACTCCTGACCCCTGTATACGATATACTCCTGACCCCTGTATACGATATACTCCTGATCACTGTATATGATATACTCCTGATCACTGTATATGATATACTCCTGACCCCTGTATATGATATACTCCTGACCCCTGTATATGATATACTCCTGACCTCTGTATATGACATACTCCTGATCACTGTATACGATATACTCCTGATCACTGTATATGATATACTCCTGACCCTTGTATATGATATACTCCTGACCCCTGTATATGATATACTCCTGACCCCTGTATATGATATACTCCTGACCCCTGTATATGATATACTCCTGACCCCTGTATATGACATACTCCTGACCTCTGTATATGACATACTCCTGATCACTGTATATGATATACTCCTGATCACTGTATATGATATACTCCTGACCACTGTATACGATATACTCCTGATCACTGTAAATGATATACTCCTGACCCCTGTATATGATATACTCCTGACCCCTGTATATGATATACTCCTGACCCCTGTATACGATATACTCCTGATCACTGTATATGATATACTCCTGACCCCTGTATACGATATACTCCTGACCCCTGTATACGATATGCTCCTGATCACTGTATATGATATGCTCCTGACCCCTGTATATGATATGCTCCTGATCACTGTATATGATATGCTCCTGATCACTGTATATGATATACTCCTGATCACTGTATATGATATACTCCTGACCTCTGTATATGATATACTCCTGACACCTGTATATGATATACTCCTGACCCCTGTATATGATATACTCCTGGCCTCTGTATATGATATACTCCTGATCACTGTATATAATTACTCCTGACCTCTGTATATGATATACTCCCGACCTATGTATACGATATACTCCTGACCTCTGCATACAATATACTCCTGACCTCTGTATACAATATACTCCTGACCTCTGCATACAATATACTCCTGACCTCTGTATACAATATACTCCTGACCCCTGTATACGATATACTCCTGATCACTGTATACGATATACTCCTGATCACTGTATACGATATACTCCTGATCACTGTATACAATATACTCCTGACCTCTGTATATGATATACTCCTGATCACTGTATATGATATACTCCTGACCTCTGTATATGATATACTCCTGACCCCTGTATATGATATACTCCTGACCACTGTATATGATATACTCCTGACACCTGTATATGATATACTCCTGACCCCTGTATATGATATACTCCTGACCCCTGTATATGATATACTACTGACCCCTGTATATGATATACTCCTGACCTCTGTATATGATATACTTCTGACCCCTGTATATGATATACTCCTGATCACTGTATATGATATACTCCTGACCTCTGTATATGATATACTCCTGACCCCTATGATATACTCCTGACCCCTGTATATGATATACTCCTGACCTATGTATACGATATACTCCTGACCTCTGCATACAATATACTCCTGACCTCTGTATACAATATACTCCTGACCCCTGTATACGATATACTCCTGATCACTGTATACGATATACTCCTGATCACTGTATACGATATACTCCTGATCACTGTATACGATATACTCCTGACCTCTGTATATGATATACTCCTGATCACTGTATATGATATACTCCTGACCTCTGTATATGATATACTCCTGACCCCTGTATATGATATACTCCTGACCCCTGTATATGATATACTCCTGACACCTGTATATGATATACTCCTGACCCCTGTATATGATATACTCCTGATCACTGTATATGATATACTCCCGACCCCTGCACTCTAGGCCCATTATTCAGAGTTACCTTTAACCTGATGACCTGTGAAGGCTTTTAACCACTTCCTTCCCAGCCTATAGCAAAATGACGGCCAGGAAGTGATTCAGTTATCCTGACTGCCCATTATATGATTTCCAGCAGGATAAGATGTGATCATATGCCCTAGGGGGCGCACAGCGTGGTGATCTCTGTTGTGGTGTGTCAGTCTGACACACCGCAACACCGATCTTGATAACGATCTTTACCACATGATCAGCTGTGTCCAATCGCGGCTGATCACAGAGTAAACAGAAAGAGCCCTTTATTGACTTTTCCTCACTCGCATCTGACAGACGAGAGGAGAGGAGTGGCGATCAGCTGCTCTCCTGACAGGGGGGTCTGTGCTGATTGTTCATCAGCGCAGCCCCCCACGGTTGCCCACCCAGGACCACCAGGGATGATGCCAGTACCACCAGAAATGCCCACAAAGGACTTCCACCAGGGATATGCCAATCAGTGCCCTTCAGCAATGCCTGCCAGTGCCATCAGTGATGCATATCAGTGCCACTCATATATACCCAGCAGTGCAGCCTTTCAGTGCCCATCAGTGTTGCCTATAAGTGCCACCTGTCACTGCCATCTATGAGTGTCCACAAGTGCTGCCTTTCAGTGCCACCTCATCCGTGCCGCTGTATCAGTGAAGGAGAAAACGTACTCATTTACAAAATTTTATAACAGAAACAAAGATAAATGTTTTGTTATTAATTCGTTACGTTCCATTCGTTTAGATGCAGAATTCGTTATTTCGGGTAACTCGTAACTTCGGATAAATTCATATTCATTACGATCACTAACAGCTAAATTTGAAAAGAAAATTCCGATAATTTGTTAGTTATTATTTCGGATTTTCGAATTTTGAATTTCCGGATTTTCAAATTTATTCAAATGAATGATATTAAACGGAGACAGATAACGGAGAAGCCGCAGATGTCACTCGCTAACAAGCTTTTAGATGTTTTACCAAGTTCCAAGGAATGTCTATACAAGAGGAAATATATATGTTGTAAACGCCTAGAAGAGGCCACTTGGCACCCTGGCGTGAGTCGCTCCTTTCCCTGGTGAAATAAAAGCTTTGTTTTCCTGGAGTCCGTGTCCGGAGTCCATTCCTGGTTTCCCAGAACTCAAAGAGCCGTTTTGCTGCAACATTTATCTGGTGCATTGGCCGGGAAACCAGGTGTGACTGCTGTGACAGGTGACAACACCACCCGCAATTCTTCTCATTCCACCCACACACACAACCTGTCATTTCTCTTCAATACATTTTTTTATTATAATTTTTACTTTTAAACAGATTACAGTCATAGAATCAGGAAATAGTAAAAAGGTAGAAATGCGATTGGTCAGGAAAATGACTTGTCTGGAATGTGGAGGCGGAGTCATACAATACACAACGTGTTACATTATTATAACAAAGTATTGTAGAAAAGATCACACCATAGAAAATGGGGAAAAAGGAGAAAATAAACCCGGATATTAAGGAGATATTTGTGTACGAGGAACACCTTAACAATCACCACCATTTTATTCTCCAGGGCCTCTGCTATCACATAATATATGTTTGGGGGTTTTATCTAATCTTCAGGCCCAAAAATAAGGCAAAAACATCTGACAGTGAAAGGGTTAATGTGAGCTAGATGGGATCACTCTGCTGTGCTCACACATTAGAGCTCCCCCTAGCTGCAGCCTGGTAATAACATTGCTAGGAGGTCTATTCATTTATCTGCTCCATACTTCCCATCTTTATATAAACGTCTCCTGACATTTAGGGGTCTATTCATAAAATATGTGCATAGCAATTCCCCCGGGGAAAGTCCATGTACATTCCTTCTGTGTGAATGGGGGGAAAGATGAATGTTATTAGGATATTTGCTGTGCTGGTCGAACGGTTTCCATTCATTTAAAATAGAAATTATTGCATTTGGCCACTAGATGGAGATAATTTCTATGGTACTTAGCGCCATCTAATGGCCAAATGTGGTATTTTCTGTTTTACGTCAATGGTCGGTATTAAAACCACAGGGGCAGATTTTTGCCACTAGATGGAGCCGATGATCCAATATTTGTCATGATTGGAGGAACGCGTGTCACATTCATTATACAATTTGTTTTATAATAGATCCCTAAATGTCTGTGAAATCTTCCACCAAAAAATGTGCTCAGCCAATGAGAGGTAATGACTCAATTTTTTATTTTTATCCTGCTATCAATGGCCAACACGGTACAACACTTCATCCATGTCTTTGGTGATGTCTGATCTCCTTATGAACTGTTTCTTACATGATGAAGATCAGCCATGGAGTATATCTGAGGTGTATATCAGGGTGTGCTTCTTCCCCACATTTCCAGCAACATTCATATGCAAGACATTTCCCGCACTCACTAATACACCTCGGGGGTTGTGTGGGATCCCTGATGTACAGGAAGACAGGACTTCAGTGAGGAGCAATTCCCTCACTCAGGACAGGAATACGGCTTCTCCTGCGTGTGAGATCTCTGATGTCTGTAAAGATGGGACTTCTTTGAAAAACATTTCCCGCACTCAGGACAGGAATACGGCTTCTCCCCTGTGTGAGATCTCTGGTGTGTGGAAAGACTGGACTTCTGTGAAAAACTTTTCCCGCACTCAGGACAGGAATACGGCTTCTCCCCCGTGTGAGATCTCTGATGCGTGTAAATACTGTACTTATCTGAAAAACATTTCCCACACTCAGGACAGGAATACGGCTTCTCCCCTGTGTGAGATCTCTGATGTTTGGAAAGATCAGACTTCTGTGAAAAACATTTCCCGCACTCAAGACAGGAATATGGCTTCTCCCCAGTGTGAGATCTCTGATGTTTGTAAAGATTGGACTTCTGTGAAAAACATTTCCCACACTCAGGACAGGAATACGGCTTCTCCCCCGTGTGAGATCTCTGATGCGTGTAAAGACTGGACTTATCTGAAAAACATTTCCCGCACTCAGGACAGGAATTTTGCTTCTCCCCCGTGTGAGATCTCTGATGTTTGGAAAGATGTGACTTCTGTGAAAAACATTTCCCGCACTCAGGACAGGAATACGGCTTCTCCCCCGTGTGATATCTCTGATGTGCAGAAAGACTGGACTTTACTGAAAAACATTTTCCGCACTCAGTACAGGAATACGGCTTCTCCCCCGTGTGAGATCTCTGATGTCTGGAAAGATCGGACTTCTCTGAAAAACATTTCCCGCACTCAGGACAGGAATACGGCTTCTCCCCTGTGTGACATCTCTGATGTGTGTAAAGACTGGACTTCTCTGAAAAACATTTCCCGCACTCAGGACAGGAATACGGCTTTTCCCCCGTGTGAAATCTCTGATGTTTGAAAAGATTGGACTTATATGAAAAACATTTCCCACACTCAGGACAGGAATACGGCTTCTCCCCCGTGTGAGATCTCTGATGTGTGTAAAGACTGGACTTCTCTGAAAAACATTTCCCACACTCAGTACAGGAAAAAGGCTTCTCCACTGTGTGAGATCTCTGATGTTTGGAAAGTTTGGACTTATGTGAAAAACATTTCCCACACTCAGGACAAGAATACGGCTTCTCCCCCGTGTGAGAGCTCTGATGTGTGTAAAGATAGGACTTATCTGAAAAACATTTCCCACACTTAGGACAGGAATACGGCTTCTCCCCTGAGTGAGATCTCTGATGTCTGTAAAGCTTGTACTTATCTGAAAAACATTTCCCACACTCAGGACAGGAATACGGCTTCTCCCCCGTGTGAGATCTCTGATGTTTGGAAAGTCTGGACTTATGTGAAAAACATTTCCCACACTCAGGACAGGAATACGGCTTCTCACCTGTGTGAGATATTTTATGTACGTTAAGATTAGATTTAAAACAGAAACACTTCCCGCACTTAGTACAGGAAAACCTCTTCTCTGTTGGAAGGACGGCAGCATCCCACACAGTCTGAGGTTCCTCAGGATAAGAGGAATACGATGGTCCGGCACCGTCCCTCACAGTCTGAGGTTCCTCAGGATAAGAGGAATACGATGGTCCATCTACACTGTGTGGTGCCGGATGGACATTTGAGGTAGTCGGGTTTTCTCCTGGACTATACTGTGTGATGTCCTCATCTTCTACTTTACAGTCTGGAGACAAAGTGAGACAATCCTCTGAGGTTTTCCTCATCTCCCGTCCATCTACTAAAATAGAAATACAAAGATTATTACTAGACATGAGCTGATTGGTTCCCCTAAACCAGGACTCCGCCCACATCAGGCAGCTTTGTCTCTGAGGATCGTACAATTCCCCCCTCAAGGTAACTAGTAAATGGGTCCTCTGATCTCCTACCAGATCATTTCTTTATTCCTGGACCTTAGTCAGGGAGTGAGGAAAGAATGAGAACTGTCTTTTATAGGAGTGACAGTGATGAGGGGATTATAGGACGAGGGTCAGGAGTATGTAATGTACAATATAAATTATACAGTGTAAGGGTCAGGACTCATAATATTGGTATTCAGTGAAAGATTAATAGCTGGATTCAGGTAGACTTACGACAGCGTATCAGTAAATACGCCGTTGTAAGTCCTAATCGGCACTGTCGTATCTTTAAGGCCTCGTACACACGATCAAATCTGTCTGCTGGAAACGGTCTGCTAGACCGTTTCAGCAGACAGATTTGATCGTGTGTACAGGCAAACAGACGGATTTGGCCACCCGACAGATTGGAAAGCATGCTTACCAATCTGTCAGCTGGGAACCCGTCCGCCCGACATGTCTGCTGGTTAGTACGCTAATCAGCAGACATGTCTTCTCGCACACGCGCCGAATGGTTTCGACGCATGCGCGGAAGTGTTTTACTTCCTGGGGCGGTGACGTGGCGGCGTCAACATCACCGCCACGTCACCAACACGTCAGCGCGCCATCTGCCACTCGACGCATGCGCAGTACGTTCGCGGCGGGAACGCGCTTCGTTTTAATACTACACGCCCCGTACCCGCCCAATTTGAATTCCGCCGGCTCATTTGCGATGCGCTGCCGCAACTTTAGGAGCAAGTGCTTCGTGAATGACAGCACTTGCTCCTAAAATTTCTGCAGCGTAACGCAAATGAGAAGCGTTACTCTGGAGCAAAGATGCTCCCATCTACCTGAATCTGGCCCCTTGTCTGGGTAAATGGTTAGTAATTAGCTCATGTAGATTATCCTGGTGCCAGAATGGCTGACTAAAAGATGTGTATTGAGCTCCTTGTGTCATGTTGTGGGTGGAGTTGGGTCACTGTGGTTTCTAACTGTTTAAGAGCCTGAGTTTTACCATTAAAATGTCTATTCGTTTTGAACCAGAGAACAGAGCTGTGTGTGTCTTGTTTCTGGGGAATCCTATGGGTCGTGTTCGTCTGCTGGATTGTGGAGTGTCGATAAGTTGTCGTGGGTTGGTGGAATGGAATATCGTAAACGTCGTTAACCCCTGACCGTTACAAGTGCCATTCCACGAGCGTGTGCAATTTTGAAGGGTGACATGTTGGGTATCTATTTATTCGGTGTAACTTCATCTTTCACATTATGTAAAAACTTTGGTTAATGTCTTCAGGGGGCGTGAGTTAGCCCAAACGATACGTACATCGGCAGCCTAGCCTGGTAACGTGTACTCCCTATGTCCCATCCGGTGATCTGGCTTGAGCCCTAAGCAGGAGGAACGCACGCCACCACGGAGGTGGAGGAGCCTGTGCTATCCTTACGAGTCTGCAGCCCCAGTGCTGTGATGGGCACCTTTTAATGTAAGCGGCCATTTCGCCTTATGTTATCTTTTTATCCTTTTAAAATAAACGGTTTGCACTTTGGAAGCTTTGGTTTTGTGTTTCATATCCCACCTCTGAAACGGAGGACAAGAGGTACTACATTCATTTCCTGTCTATGGCAAGTTGTGCAGGCACCATCCTGTCTAAGCGCATGTGATCTTTTTTTTAGTTCCAAAAAGATCCATAGAGTCTGGTAAGCACAATGCCCTTCTGGGCACTTTTGGGTGTCGTATCTCCAGTGTTTTGGTGAAAGAATAAGATTGCACTTTCTGGATAACAAGTCTACTGCAGTAAGAATCCTGTGGGCGGCGGCTGGTTTTTGGAATTTAAACACCTGTTTTTTTGTTTCTACAATTATTGGGATTTAGTTGATCATTGACTGTATCAATTCATGATAATTTGACTTTCTCATTGTTACACATTTGTTTCACAGGGGTGGATCATTTGTCGTTTCTTTATACTTATTTTCAGATTTTATTGTGCGTTTTCAGTTTTCACAATAATATTATAGCGCCCCCTTACCACTTATCATTGGGCTAACTTTACTGTTTTGTTTTTTTACAGCATAAAACTGTCCCCCCCCAAAAAAAAACATGTAAATACTGTGCAAGATACAAAGTTGCAATCACCGCCATTGTATTCTCTAGGGTCTTTGCTAAAAAAATGCATATAATGTTTTGTGGTTCTATGCCATTTTCTAGCAAATAAATGATGATTTTTACATGTAGGAGAGAAATATCAGAATTGGTCTGGGTGCTCCAGAACTCCTGAAGGTGCTTCCTGCATGTTGGGCCTCTGTATGTGGCCATGCTGTGTAAAAGTCTCACACATGTGGTATACGTAATAGCAGAATGTGTTTTGGGGTGTAATTTGTGGTATGCATATGCTGTGTGTGAGATAATATGACAATTTTGTGAAGAAAAAAACCTTGAATTTTTATAACAGCTTACCTGTAAAATCCTTTTCTTGGAGTACACCAAGGGACACAGAGCCTCTATTCATCACATAGTGGGTTGTATAGCTCACCAGAGGTGATTGGACACTGGCACAACCAATGAAGACAAGTTCCCCTCTTTATAACCCCTCTCCTAAGGGAAGTACCTCAGTTTTGTGGCAAAGCAGTAAGGATCCCATGAGAAGGGGGGGACCTCTGTGTCCCGTGGTGTACTCCAAGAAAAGGATTTTACAGGTAAAGGTAAAATCCTATTTTCTTTATCATACATCATGGGACACAGAGCCTCTATTCATGACAAAGTGGGACGTCCCAGAGCAATGCTCAATGATGGGTGGGAGACACAGATCAAGCAGGCCGCTAATGGGCAAGAAGCCCTATACTGCTGCCTGCAGCACACTTCGCCCAAAGGCGGTATCCTCATGTCCTTTCACATCTATTTGATAGAATTTGGTAAGTGCATGGACTGAAGATCAAGTTGCAGCTTTACAGATCTGAGCCATCGAAGCCTGGTGATGCACTGCCCATGAAGCACTTATTGCCCTGGTCGAGTGCACCTTAACAGAAAAAGGAGGACTCTTGTTCCTTAAACCATAAGCTTGAACAATTACTTGTCAAATCCACCTAGCAATGTTGGATTTTGATGCCGCCTGGCCCTTCTTGGGACCATCTGGCACAATAAACAAAACATCTATTTTACGTATCTAAGCTGTTGCCTGCAGATGAACTTTTACTGCTCTCACTACATCTAGGGAGTGCAATAACTTTCCCCTCCGCTGTCTGCAGCTCAGGAAAAAAGGAAGGCAAAACAATGTCTTGACTTAACTGAAACGTCGACACCACCTTTGGTAAAAAGGTAGGATGAGGGCGTAGTACAATTTTATTTTTTGTGACAAATTAAATAAGGCTCTTTACAAGAAAGAGCTGCTAATTCTGATACTCTCCTAGCAGAAGAGATAGCAATCAGAAAGGCCAATTTCCTGCTCAAAAGAATAAACGGAATATGGCAGATAGGTTCAAAAGGTTGCTTTCGCAAGACTGACAATACTAAATTCAAATCCCAGGGACATAAGGGAGACTTGACTGGCGGATTTATCCATAGTACAGAACCCCCTGAATGAAAGCCTGAACTACGGAATGAGATGACAGCGGTCCCTGAAAAAAATGGATAGAGCCGATATTTGACCCTTGATGGTACTCGGGTCTAATTTCATATCCACTCCTATTTGGCAAAAGGTGAGAATCCTACTTATGACATACTTCTAAGGATTCCACCCTCTGGATTCACACCAGGAAACATACACCTTCCAGACTCTGTAGTAGATAAGCCTGAAGGCTGGCTTTCTAGCATTAATGAGCATGGAAAGAACTGGACCCGAGAGCCCTCGCTTCTTCAAAATGCAGGTCTCAGTAGCCAGACCATAAAATGTAGCTTTTGTAAGGAAGGATGAAACACTGGACCCTGTGACAGTAAGTTGTGACGAAGCGGAAGCACCCAAGCTCTTCCTACCATCTGCCATCTTTATGATCTCGGCATACAAAGGCCTCTTGGGACAATTTGGGGCCACTGGGAGTACTGGTATTCCCTCCTTCTTGATCCTGCCCAGTAATCTCTGTAAGAGAGGGATCGGTGGGAATGCATAGATCAGTGAAAACTGATTCCAAGGAATTCTAGAGCCTCCGTTCAGTAGGCCAGAGGCTCTCTCATCCTGGACACAAAGTTGTCCAACTTCCTGTTGAGCCTGGAAGCAAGCAAATCTACATCCAAGGTCCCCCATCTCTGGCAGATGGTCTGAAAGACATCGGGGCGGAAAGACCATTCTCCTGGCGACAGCTGCTGGCGACTCAGGTAGTCTGCTTGCCAGTTCTCTACCCCTGGAATGAAGATTGCAGAAAGACAAGGTACATGATATTCTGCCCATGCCAAAATCCGATTCACCTCCTTCTGAGCATCCCGACTTTGGGTGCCTCATTGGTGATTAAAATAAGCTACTGCAGTAGCATTGTCGAATCCGAACAGGGTGGCCCTGTAACCTGTGTGTCCAGGTTCTGAGGGCTAAGTATACTAACCGAATCTCCAGTATGTTGATGGGCAGGCTCTCTTCAGTCTTGGCCCAGGTTCCCTGGGCTGAAGCTTCTTCTAACACTGCTCCCCAGCCCAACAGGCTGGCATCCGTAGACACCACCTTCCAGATGACTGGGAGAAAGGATTTTCCTTTCTGCAAGTTCTCGGTCTTTAACCACCAACTGAAGCTTTGGCACCCCTGTGGAGACAGGCGCATGGGTAAATCCAGAGCTTGGCTTTTCATGTTCCAGGTACATAGAATACTGCTTTGAAGTAGTCTCGAATGAAACTGGGCATAAGGAACAGCCTCGAAAGAGGCCACCATCTTCCCCAATAGCCTCATGCAAAGGCAAATAGATGGTCCCTTCTTCGCCCTGACCTTGTGGATCAATTCTCTTAAGCCGTGTACACACAATAAGTCCAAACGGATGAAAACAGACTGAAGTCCAGTTTCATCAGTCCAAACCGACTGTGTGTATGGCCCATCAGTCTGTTGTCCTTCAGTCCAAAGTTTTAAAACTTGCTTTAAAATTGGACTGATTGACGCCTGACAATCGGTCCAAACTGATCGTTGGTAGGCAAAAGCATTGGTTCAAAAACCTGCGCATGCTCAATCAAGTCGACGCATGCTTGGAAGCATTTAACTTTGTTTTTTTCAGCATGTCGTTGTGTTTTACGTCACCACGTTCTGACACGATCGGTTTTTGAACTGATGGTGTGTACACACATAAGACCATCAGTCTGTAAACCGATGAAAATGAACTGCAGTCAGTTTTCATCAGTTTGGACTGATTGTGTGTACAGGGCGTTAGAGACTTGATCTTTGGCTTTGGCAGGAATACTCTGCTTTGGGCTGTATGATCATGCCCAAATACTCTATCCTTGTTAGGGCTTGTAGAGAGGATTTCTGTAGGTTTATGATCCATCCTAAATGCTCCAGGTATTCTACCGTCCTTATCACAGCTTGGATTTAATCCTGCCACTGAATGATCTATCACAAGTAGATCATCTAGATAGGTCATCACCGCTATGCCTCGTGCCCTCAGCTCTTCTCACAGAGGGGCCAGAACCTTTGTAAATACCTGGGGCACAGTTGCCAAACCAAAGGGCAGAGCCACAAACTGGAAGTGGCGATGTTCTACCGCGAACCTTAGGAACTTTTGGTGAGTGGGATGGATAGGCACATGTAAATATGCATCCTTGACAAGTCAGGTTCTTATTTACACAAGAAATAGCTGCATCTACAGAGGGCAGACTCCACTTCTTGGTAAACTTCTCCTCCATGGGATAAAAAACTTCAAATCTTCTAGGAAGTGAAAAACGCTTATCTGGATGTAGCCAGTCTGTGTAAATCAGATTCTCCAGTAAAGGATGAACCGGAAAAGAGCATGCAGCCTGCGGGGATTTTAATGAACCCATGGAGGAGACAGGGGATTCAGTTAATTCTGATGAGGGTAACTTTAATGTAGAGCATACTGCTTCAGCATAACATCGCACCTGTGATTTCAGAACCTGGGAAGCAGACAAAGGTTCTTCTGATATCCCTGATCCCTCCGACTCCTCATCCTTATCCGCTGAAGGTGTTACATCATTCTCCTCCTCAGATCTTTCTGCAAGGAGATCTAAAACAACAGAAGGAGATCTGCTTCGCTTTTTGTCCCTTTCTGAGGACTTTGCAATTAACATAGCAATTCTCCCCTTTAAGTTGTTCAGAACTGCTGCCAAAGTGTCCTCAGTGACATATGCAGGCACAGGCACCACAGGAGAGGCTGCTACTCCTGATAGAGGCAATGGCTCATCCTGTATAGGTGCTTCAGATATTACAGGAGAGGAAGGTACCAAGCATGGAAAGGTTAGAGCATCTTGTCTCAGGTAGCACTGCTTTTTTGTCTTTTTTAGTCCCTGAATTTCTCCCTTGGGAAGACATATTAGTAAGCAAAGGCCGAGGTATCAAAACGCATCTACTACTGAGCTAGTTTAGCAATCTACATAAAGTATGCAGCTAATAGCACACATTTTAATGCTTTGAGTAGGTGCCTTATTTCCCTTCTGGTCACTGAGGAAAAGCGTGCCCACGCAAGCACGTGCATGCTCACGACCCCTCCCCCTTCCCCATGCACATAAAGTGCGCTCTCCTGCAACAGAGGAGTGTGCTCTCCTGAAGAAGCTGACACTGTAATGGAGCCTGGTGAGTGAACACTCAACTCTTTACTATCTCTAGTGGCGGTAAAAGAGAAGACGCCTACCCAATATAGGAAAGGTCCTTAAGATTAATGCTTAGGACCTTTTTCTGGTTTACCTTATCCCGGCCGCAGGTCTGCTGAAGACCAGACAGAACCAATCTTCACCCATCACAGCGAATATGTGTGCCAACCTTCAGGAATATGGGTTCCTACTTAAAGGAGACCTCTTCCCTGGGCCTTGTAAAAGACTTTGCCAGGACTTTTAGCATATAGTTCAGCGAAAGTGCTGGACCCTAGAGCCCAGTCCTCCTAAGAGAGACATTACAGGCGACACCTCATCCATGAGGCCCGGATAGCATCCAGTTTTGGCGTAATAATTTAGGCGTCTTGGATGGACCCGAAAGTGTAGCTCTTTTACCCCAGAGGGCTTCTTTGGCAGAGCTTTCTTAAGCACATCCTAATCGCCTCCAACACCTTAGACGCTGGGGAGGGGTTATAAAGGGGAACTTGTCTTCATTTGTTGTGCCAGTCTCCAATCACCTTTGGTGAGCTATACAACCTACTATGTAATGAATAGAGGCTCTGTGTCCCGTGGTGTACGATTAAAAAAAAAAATGATTTTGCAAAGAATTGTGGGAAAAAATTACAAATTCAAAAAACTCACCATGCCTCTTTCTAAATACCTTGGAATGTCTTCTTTTCAAAAAGGGATCATTTAAGGGGTATTTGTTCTTTTCTGGCATGTTAGGTTCTTTAAGAAATTAGATAGGCAGTCAGTACTTCAGGTGTGATGAATTTTCAGAGATTGGCACCATAGCTTGTGGACTCTAGAAAAAAAGTAGCATTTGGGAACCTGCCACTGAGGTACCGCACATTCCACAAAATCACGGAAGGGGGCAGAGCCTACCAACTGAAAAGGCAGCCGTTGAAGTTCTAGCAATTTAGCCAAGTTAGCATTCAACCGCTGGGCATGTGGATGGCTGGGAGCGAACTTCTTTCGCTGGTGCAGCAGCTGGGGCAGGGAAATTTTTATTTTATTTTTTCATTTTAATTATTTTTTATTTTATTCAAGGTTACAGAGATTAACATTTAACTCAATAGTTCAATTAACAGTAACTGTATCTCAATCTATATCATAACAGAAGAAAGAAACATATAATAATAATAATCACCAAAAGGGAGCTCTCTATGTCCCTCCTTCCTCTTCGTGTACTGTTACTGAGCTGAGCCTCTCAGAGCCTCCAACCCAACTCTACAAATTACCTAACCCAGTTTCCTTCACCAGATACCTCTCTGTAGCCTTATCCCTGTATATACCCTTCCCACCCCTCCTCCTCCCAAAAAAAAACGAAAAAAAAAACCCTATAACCTTCCCCTCCCCCAAAAACCCTTAGGAGACGGGGGGAACTTCCAACTCTTCCTTTTTACTTCCTTCTCTATACTCTCTCTCCCTCTTAGGATGCCTCACTCTCCTCCTCCCACAGTCTCTTCCCCTCTTCAGAATTCATAAATGTATTCCAGCCTGCCCAAGTTTCCACGTACTGTTCTCTCTTGTTCCGTGCCGAGAGAACTAGGTCCTCCATTGTTTCAATGTCCTGCACTCTTTTAAGCCATCTTGTAATTGATGGTGTTCTAGTATCTCTCCACTGCAGTGTTACTCCACCCCTAGCAGCGTTTATCAGATGACACAAAATTGATTTTTTATATGCCTGCAGCGGGATCTGTGAGTTATGGAGCAAGAAAAAAGCCGGATCGCCTGGCACCTGGAATTCTGTAAATTTTTGACACATTTTCTGCACTTTTAACCAATATTGTCTTATTTTAACACAGGACCAAAATAGGTGCAACATAGTTCCCTGCTCCAGTCCACATCTCCAACAGAGCTCTGAATTTCCTGTAAAGAACGTATGTAACTTTACCAGGGTGTAATACCACTGGGTTAAAAGTTTATAATTAGATTCCTGTATTCGTGTACAGACTGAGGACTTTAATGCCAAATGTATAATATGCTTACTCTGTGTTAGCGAAAAGGTCCTCCCCAAGTCTCTTCCCCATCTGCTAACTGTTCTCTCTTGTTCCGTGCCGAGAGAACTAGGTCCTCCATTGTTTCAATGTCCTGCACTCTTTTAAGCCATCTTGTAATTGATGGTGTTCTAGTATCTCTCCACTGCAGTGTTACTCCACCCCTAGCAGCGTTTATCAGATGACACAAAATTGATTTTTTATATGCCTGCAGCGGGATCTGTGAGTTATGGAGCAAGAAAAAAGCCGGATCGCCTGGCACCTGGAATTCTGTAAATTTTTGACACATTTTCTGCACTTTTAACCAATATTGTCTTATTTTAACACAGGACCAAAATAGGTGCAACATAGTTCCCTGCTCCAGTCCACATCTCCAACAGAGCTCTGAATTTCCTGTAAAGAACGTATGTAACTTTACCAGGGTGTAATACCACTGGGTTAAAAGTTTATAATTAGATTCCTGTATTCGTGTACAGACTGAGGACTTTAATGCCAAATGTATAATATGCTTACTCTGTGTTAGCGAAAAGGTCCTCCCCAAGTCTCTTCCCCATCTGCTAATTCCTGGCATCACGTAGTCACTCTCAGGAGATATTAACAGTCTATACATTTTAGAAAGCACTCGCGATATTGGCTCCTCCTCCTCACAGTATGTCTCGAATTTTGTTAACTGTCGCCTAAAGTTTAACGGCTGTCCCAACGATCTCAGGTAATGAGTTACTTGTAGCGCCTGCCAGAAACTCAGTTCATAGGCTCCCCCTGGTCTCATTAAATCTTCAGTAGATGGCCAGTTTTCTGTTTGTAAGAAATGTGAGACCTGTATCGTGCCCTTTTCTTTTAATTTATTGAATACATCTCCTTCTGTTCCTGGTATAAAACCTGGGTTCCCCAGTACCGGGAACAGGGGTGATTGGCCTGTAGAGAATTTTGAGTTTTGACAAACCCTAGCCGCTATTCGCAGTGTTGGGCCGATTATGGGATGTTTTTTCAGCCTGCTTGGTAGTGCTTTATAGCACCAGGGGGCTCTCCGTAAAGGTATTTTACTGATCTGTTGTTCTATCTCCACCCATCTTTTATAGTGCCCGTGTCTACACCAATCAATCAATCTTGTCAGGTGGGCTGCTTGATAATATTTGGCGATGTCTGGCACCGCCATCCCGCCAAAGCACTTGGGTATCCTCATCAACTCTCTTTTTATTCTTGGTTTCTTCCCTAACCAGATAAATTTCATCATAAGGGTATTCATTTGTCGGAAAAAGGCCCCTGGGATGGTTATTGGTAAGGCCTGGAACAGATACATCATTTTTGGCAAGATACTCATTTTAACTATACTGATTCGACCGAACCATGAATGTAATCCAGTTTGCCATTTCTCAAGCAGCACTCTAATGGAGTTAAGTAGTGGGGGGAAATTTATTTTAAAGGTTTCCTTTACGTTTACTGGAATCAGGGTACCCAGGTACTTTAGCTCCTTCTTCCATTTGAACCCAAAATTTTGTTGAATAGTCTTACATGTCTGAGATGACATTGCCACACTCATTGCTTCTGATTTGCCCTGATTTATTTTCAGGTTCGATAGTTCGCTGTAGCTGTCTATCTCCTTTATCAGATTGGGCAGTGAGACATGTGGGTTGGATATAGAGAACAACAAATCATCTGCATATGCGGAGATCTTATGTATCCGCTCTCCTATCTGTACTCCCTGTATATTCGGGTTTTGACGGACCCTATTTAATAGAGGTTCGAGGGATAATGCAAACAGTAAGGGTGAGAGAGGACATCCCTGTCGTGTTCCATTAGTTATCTTAAAAGACTTTGAGAATATTCCATTCACTCTTACTGCGGCATGCGGGGCTGTATATGCACTCCTAATCCATCTAATCATGCGCTCGCCCAGCCCCACATGGCGCAGCACCGAGAAAAGGAATTTCCAATTAACTCTATCAAATGCCTTTTCGGCGTCTGTGTTTAGGAACACGCAGGGGATGTCTCTCTCTTTCGCATAATGGACCAGATTAAGGGCTTTTATTGTATTGTCCCTTGCTTCTCGTGTGGGAACAAACCCCACCTGGTCCCCATCTACCAGTTCCGGGATCCATGTCTCGAGCCGTGCTGCAAGTATCTTCATAAATAGTTTTAGGTCCGTGTTTAACAAAGAAATCGGTCTGTGGCTGCTGCACTCCGCCGGATCTTTCCCTTCTTTTGGAATGACCGTAATGCATGCTAACAACGTATCCGGCGGAAATGCAGCACCCACGCCGACTGCGTTGAAAACCTTTACTATGTGATCACCTAGCAGGTTGGCAAATTCTTTATAGTATCTTATTGTATACCCGTCCGGTCCCGGGGCTTTCCCTGTCTTCACATTTCTTAATGTTATGTTCAATTCCTCTACTGTAATAGGAGATTCCAAACTGGCCCGAGCTGGTGATGGGAACCTAGATAGATCTACCGAGGCAAGATACTCCTCCATTTTGGATGTGGTAACTGGTATTTGTACCAAATTATACAGGGTAGAATAATAATTACCAAATTCCTCCACTATATCCTTTGGCTTCTGCTTCAGTTGTCCCTCCCTCCCCTTAATTTGTGGTATGTACGTTGAAAGACTTTTTTCCTTCAATTTCCCAGCCAATAGTTTACTGCATTTGTCTCCAAGTTCATAATTTGTTTTCTTTCCCCTTTGTATTATCGCTTTTGTCTTATACCGTAAAATTTCTGTATTTTGTCTTCTCAACTGGCCTACCTCTCTTCCTATTTGGGGGTCTTGTGTCCTTTTATGTTGTGATTTCAATTCCTGTATCTCTTCTAATAACTTTTTGACCTGTTGTTCTCTCTTCTTTTTCAGGATTGATCCATTTTTAATTAGAACTCCCCTAATCACTGTCTTATGTGCCTCACAAACCATTCCTGGGTCGCTCCCAGGTGTATTATTTATTTGGAAGTAAGCCATAATTTCTTTGGCCACTTCTTCTCTAATATCAGGGTTCTGTAATAGGCTCTCATTTAAACGCCACCTTCTTCCTTGGGCTAATGCCACCCCAGTCAATGACAAACGTAGACTGACCGGGGCATGGTCTGACCACGTTATACTCCCAATTGAGACTTCGGTCACCGCAGAAATTAGGTAGTGGGGTATCAAGAACAAATCTATGCGGAATAAGCTTGGTGTGGGTTAGAGAAGAAGGTATAGTCCCTCTCTTCTCCATGAAATGTTCTCCATACATCTGCTAAATTGGCTTTGTGTAATTTCCGCAATATGCCCCTCCTGACCCTCTCTGATGTTGAAGAGACTCCCCTAGAGGTATCTATTCTCGGGTCTAAGGGGATATTAAAATCTCCCCCCAGAATCAATTTCCCTTCTGAGAATTCCAGCAATTTCGTAAGAGCCTTCTTAAATACATCTTGGTGTACATTTGGGACATACATCGTGGCCAGAGTCACTTTAATTCCTCCAATACTCCCTTTCAGGAAAATCAGTCTACCTTTGGGATCTAAATAGCTATTCTCTAATGTCCAAGGGATTCTATTAGAAATTAAGATTGATACTCCCTTAGATTTTGCCTCCTGATTAGCTGCGTGGTATACATAAGGGAAGAACCTGTTCTGGAGGAATGGAAGCCCCCCTGTCCTAAAGTGTGTCTCTTGTATATAGGCTAAGTCTGTCCCTGACTTTCGCAGGTCATTCAACAACATCCTACGCTTCTCTGGGACATTTAGTCCTTTCACATTCAAGGAAGTTATTTTTATTCCCTCCATCTCTATTTCGGAAAGAAGAAAAAAAAAACCCCAGCTCCCTCCCTCCCCTATATGTTAACCACCCTCCCTTCCCGCCTTCCTACCCCTCTCTAAACCCCAAAGGGGATTGCCCACCTTCGACCTTCTCCCCAATGGTCCCGTGGGCGTTACCTATTATAGGGGGGCTGGTCGAATAATTCACAGTAATTCACAATAATCCCTTCCATCAAAAATGACCGTTACCTCTTATTTCAAATCAATCTCCTGCCTTCCTTATTCTACTTCCCTCTTTCACCCCATCCTCCCTCTCCTCCCCCCTCCCATCCACAGGGCCATTACATTACCTCTTCCTCTTTCTGTCCTCCCTCTGACTCCCTGGGTCATCGTCCTCCTTATTCTATATTACCCTATATATCTACCCTATATATCTAGACCATATCTTAAAAATATTGATTCCTTGCCTTCTTTCTTCACATGGCCTGCTCCTGGGTTCCAATTTCCCCCTTAATATTGACCCCTCCTCCTCACTCCTCCTTATCTATAATCCATATCCCCCTCCCCCACCTCCTCCCAAGCCCCGCCCCCCTCCCCTCCCCCAGCTCCATATGACAAACCCCATACTGTGTGTGGCAAACCTAGCCACTTCTGGAACGCTGGACGTTACATGTCAAAAGGTTGTCTGTATTATATGCTATGTATTCTGCTGGGTCTTATGTGGGCATAGTAATTCATATGCTGGCAGCCGTAAGCCACTAGCATTCAGTACTTAGTTTTATGTTGCCCAATCAGTGTTCGGCAGTTTTAAACCGAACTCCCACAACACATAACCCCAGACCCCAGCTATCAACCGACTTTTCCCTTGTGCAGCAATGCCTGATGGGAGAATTATCCAAACTGTTAAGTTCCCCATCTGGTCCTCCCTGTATTACCCCTGTTAAATCTATTTGGCTGTTTGGAAACCCCTTGCATGGGGAATTCTATAAATATGGAAGCCTGTGAATAAAAAGTCAGTTGACTCTCAGAGCTGTGTGTCTGGTTACTGAGGGAGATTTGGGACATTGCCTTACTTGTCAATGCTGACTGTGGATTTACCCTGGTTACCAGCGGAGATCGTGGAGTTTAATATTGCTCTCCGCTACATTTGGTGGCAAGCGACGGGATCCAACCTTACAGCCGATAAGCGCAATTCGTGCAATGTGAACTACCGATGTAAATGGAGACGGATTATTCTAGGCTAAAGCGGCAGACATTAAAGGAACTGCTAGAAGCCAGGGGTAAGGTAGCCAGCAACAAATCCAAAGCTGTACTAACTGCCGAGCTGATGGAGGGAGACAGAGCCCGCAGCGCTACACCACCAGCAGCCATGGAAGAAACCCTCTACCAGAGAGAAATGAGGACCAGGCTGGAATTTTTGCCACAGCCTATATCAGATGCCATGCTGCATATGGTAATGGCGAATGTGCAGGAGTACGTGATGGCACACAGTCCGCAGTATACACAATCTCGAGCAGAATCCACTACTGGGTCACTCTACAACCAGGTAAAACCCAAAATTCCCTATCATGCCTTTAAAATGTTTTGCGAGGAGAAGGATGAGATTGATGGGTATTTACAGGATTTTGAGAGACTGTGTGATTTACATGACTTGGAACGGACAGTATGGGTCCCATTGCTAGCAGGCAAGCTGGCAGGTCGGGCAGCAGAAGCATATCGCGCTGTACCCAGTGAGGACAGCAAGGATTATGATAAAGTGAAGCAAGCGATATTAGAGAGATACGCCATTACTCCAGAGGCATACCGGCGCAAGTTTAGAAACCTGCGCAAACCAGAGAAGGATTCACATGCTGAATGGGCACACAAGCTGGACCAAGCTTCCCAAGGGTGGATACAAGCCAGCCAAGCCACTACTATGGAGGAATTGAGACAGTTAATGCTGTTGGAGCAATTCTTCAACGGTTTGTCCCCAGAGGCACAAGAATGGGTGCGAGACAGGAAACCTCTCACCCTAACCGAAGCGGCTCGATTAGCGGATCAGCATTTTGATGCGAGGAGACATCATGGGCCTCTAACCAAGAGTTATCCTCGACCCACGGGACCAACTAGTACTCTACCAACCCCCGCTCTCACAGCCTCCCCTTTTCGTCCATCCCAAAGGACTTTACCACCACCCTCTAGATATAACAGACGTGCCAACATCCAATGCCACACCTGCAAACAGTGGGGACATATGGCACGCGAGTGCACCCAAAACCGGGGCAGACCTGCCTGGAACCAAGGCCGACCGAACCCGGCACCAAGGGCTGCTGCCCAGCATTTTGATGCGAGGAGACATCATGGGCCCCTAACCAAGAGTTATCCTCGACCCACGGGACCACCCAGTACTCTACCAACCCCCGCTCTCACAGCCTCCCCTTTTCGTCAATTCCAAGGGACTTTACCACCACCCTCCAGATATAACGGACGTGCCAACACCCAATGCCACACCTGCAAACAGTGGGGACATATGGCACGCGAGTGCACCCAAAACCGGGGCAGACCTGCCTGGAACCAAGGCCGACCGAACCCGGCACCAAGGGCTGCTGCCCATCATTATCAACGGGAGCTGGCCACTCAAGAGATGTTGAGCATTCCAGCGGAAGAACCCCTGGGAATCTTGCATGAGGTGATGACAGTCCGAGCCACGGATAACCGGCAGCATCATCGACAGCTGGTGACCTTGGAGGGAAAAGAAGTCCAGGGGCTTCGGGATTCAGGAGCTACTTTAACCTTGATAGCACCCCATTTGGTCCCTGACTCGGCACACACTGGTGGATCCGTGGCAGTACGAGTGGCAGGGGGAGCAGTGTACCGACTACCCACTGCCAAAGTACATTTGGATTGGGGTGTGGGAGGGGGGACGGTAGAAGTGGGCCTCATGCAAAATTTACCAGCAGATGTTATGCTGGGAAATGACTTGGGTCAGATGACCTCTGCTTTTGTACCCCAGGCCCCATCCAGTGACCACACGGCAACAGGCTCGCACCACGGTTCCACCGACACACTCTAAGGCTCCGACGCTTCAATGTTTGGATTGGGAGCAGTGCTGAGCCAAGTGGGAGCCGATGGCGGAGAACACCCCGTAGCTTACCCGAGTCGAAAGTTATTGCCACGAGAAGTAAGCTACGCCACTATTGAGAAGGAATGCCTGGCCGTGGTGTGGGCCCTCAAAAAGTTGCAGCTGTATTTGTATGGACAACCTTTTTCGCTACTCACAGATCACAACTCGTTGGTGTGGCTAAACCGTGTGGCGGGAGACAATGCCCGGCTGCTCCGCTGGAGTTTGGCGCTGCAGCCGTTTGACTTTACAATCCACTACCAAAACGGTAACGCCGACTGGTTATCTAGACAAACTGAACTTGAAAAGTGATCTGTGAGTACTTCCCCGGACATCCCCAAGCCGATCCGTTGGGATCAGACTGTGTATGCCGGCTTGGTTCTGGGGGAGCATTGTGGCAAACCTAGCCACTTCTGGAACGCTGGACGTTACATGTCAAAAGGTTGTCTGTATTATATGCTATGTATTCTGCTGGGTCTTATGTGGGCATAGTAATTCATATGCTGGCAGCCGTAAGCCACTAGCATTCAGTACTTAGTTTTATGTTGCCCAATCAGTGTTCGGCAGTTTTAAACCGAACTCCCACAACACATAACCCCAGACCCCAGCTATCAACCGACTTTTCCCTTGTGCAGCAATGCCTGATGGGAGAATTATCCAAACTGTTAAGTTCCCCATCTGGTCCTCCCTGTATTACCCCTGTTAAATCTATTTGGCTGTTTGGAAACCCCTTGCATGGGGAATTCTATAAATATGGAAGCCTGTGAATAAAAAGTCAGTTGACTCTCAGAGCTGTGTGTCGTCTGGTTACTGAGGGAGATTTGGGACATTGCCTTACTTGTCAATGCTGACTGTGGATTTACCCTGGTTACCAGCGGAGATCGTGGAGTTTAATATTGCTCTCCGCTACACTGTGTTTCTTAAATGTGAAAAAAAAGTCCTCATTTTGTGTATAGGAGCTCTATATAGCGGATACCATTGTGCTTCTTAAATGTGAAAAAAAAGGTGCGAGAAAAAAAAAAAAAAGAATCCTCGTTTGTGTATAGGGGGGAGGGTGTACAAATCCACCTACCCCTACTGTGCCCCTTTCCCTACTTTCCTACTTCCACTTCCCCACCTTATACGTTTTATACTTCTTGGCTTCTGGGTAGTTTGTGGGTTATGGCTTGTGCTTGTGCTATTATCTTACCTAGTGTCTTTCCTACCCGTTGTGTTTATTAAGTGTCATACTGTACCACTCTAAAAACATGTAATCTTACCAATACATAAAAAATAAAGACGTAGAAAATTTACATAAAAGAAAAAAAATAAATATAAAGATACATAAAAAATCCTAATACAAATATTCCTTTACAGTGCCCGTATGGGTTGTGTATTCCCTTGTGAAAATTTGGCATTAGCCTGTGAGAAAAAAAAAAAAAAAAAAGTTTTAAGAGCCCCCTGCTTCACTTTGCAGGGTGTTCTTTATCGGGTGGCTGGTCTCTAGAGCCGAAGGCAGGTGGCAGAGGCAAGAGAGGTGCCCCCGAGAAGGGGCACGAAAAAGGGGTGGGAAGGGGAGAAACAAAAAAAAAAAACAAGATTTCCAAGTACTTAGCAACATATTGTTCCTTGTTGGGGGGGTTTGGGGGAGGGGTTTGAGGGGGGTCCGAGTCCTCACTCCTTCCTAAGGGGGCTCAAGCTTATCTAACCTAAAAGTGCTCCCGGGTAGTATACCATTCGGGGAGTACCATAGGGCGGAAGGGGGTTGAGAAACAGTCATCCAGTCTTGTGGGAAAGGGAGTTTTACCTCTTTTCTAAGCCTCCATATGCCTCCCCCTCCCTCTGTCCTTATTGGGGATTTGCCCCCTTAACCCTACAAGGCTCCCTGTTCTTGCTGAGCCTGGGAGGTGCTGTAACCAATTTGGCACCTCCATCGCTTCCATCTCCATAAATTCAAACAGTTCAGGGAGTTCCAGGGGTTGTTGTAGATGAAATTACTGTGTGTTTTTCTTTATTACTGCTATCGGGTATCCCCAGCGATAGGTCCCTCATGCTTTCTTAATTTTGTCCAAAACTGGGCGCAGCATTGCTCTCCGCTGTAGGGTGGCCCGGGAAAGATCTGGTAAGATTTGTATCCGGGACCCTTCATACATGATTTCACCTGCATCCCAGGCCCTCCTGCTTATGAGGTCTTTCTGTGAAAAATAGTGAAAGCAGCAAATCACATCTTTTGGCCTGTTCAGGTTTACCGAAATAGGACCTAATGCTCTATGGAGCCTTTCAAATTCAAGGGGCTGGGAGGGTAGGGAGTCCACTACTTGGCGGCAAATCGCCTCTATAGCCTGCTGAAGTGTCTCTTTCTCAATTGCTTCCGGTACCCCTCTAAATCTCAAGTTCTTACGTCTACTGCGATCTTCTATTTCTTCTATTTTAAGCTGTAAAAGATCTACCTGAGAGGATTGTACCCGTTGTATATGCTCTAAGCAATTAACACGTTCCTCTAGCTTTGTCCCAGCCACCTCAGCACGGGTAAACTTATCTGCTAGTTGCTGCACTTCTTCCCGTACAGTCTCCAGGTCTCTCCGATGTGCCTCCTCCATTCGCGCAACTAGAACCTCCATATCTGCTCGTGTAGGCAGCGCTTGAATGTCAGCGTGGGTGGGCAACGATTGCAATAGCAGTCTCAACATGCCAATCTCCGTCGGCTCTTGCCCCCCTTCTCTTGAACCCGGGTTCGCCATCCTCTGCTCTCCCTGTGCAGCCGGCGTCCCCTTCTCTCTCTCGCCTCCTGCTTCAGGGGCGGACATTCCTCGTACTTCCGTGTAGCTACCTCTTACTGCCCGTTCACTGGGCTCCCCGTACAGCTCCTCTCCACGTGACTCGGTCTCTCTAATCCGATTCGTGGTCGCTCTGGTCTGCGGGAAATACTGCTGAATCTCGGGTTGACTTCTGGTTTTAGGGGGTTTTCCCTCTCTCTTCATCCCAGGAGCGCCAGACAGGATTCCGCCGTTTTCAGTCCCGCAATCGGGTGTTTAAGGTAGGCAACTCTTACTCCCGGTTCATATGTGCTTATTCGGTTTCTCTTTCTAGTCAGTCAGCGGGGCGGGTGGAGGAGCTCCGGAGCTAGTGTGTCTCTACTCCGCCATCTTCAGACAACACCCCCTCATGAAAGGAGGGGGGGGCAGGGAAATTTGCCTGGTACAAGTACTTGCGGGCAATCTACTATCGGTACACCAATGTGTGATTGTACCGGGGCAGGGAAATTTGCCTGGTACAATCACACATTGGTGTACTGATAGTAGATTGCCCACAAGTACTTGGCTGTGATGTGGTGCCCAAGCGGGTAATGTTTTGGCCATGTGAGATATGCTTAAGACATATGTTGCAAATAGCAGCGGTGCGATCTGATGCAATCATCTCAAAAAAGGCCCACACCAAAGACTTTTGGAATAATGCTGAGAGACAGCAGCGCCCTGCACATGAGGAGCTCTGCGGTGTGATGCAGTTGGTGTGCTGCCCTTAAGCTGGCCCCTGGAGGGCATCCTGCCTCGTTAGAGATGTGCCCGTGCCTCCTCCTCTCAGGCACCCACGTGGAGTCAGTGACCTCATCATCCTCTCCCTCCTCATCGCTGGAGCAAACCTGGCAGTATGCTGCAGCTGGGGGAACATGACTGCCAGATTGCTGTCTAGGACACCCCCTTTCTCTGGGCTCATGTTACTGCCTTCCTCTAGCTGGGTACAATCATCAGAGAACTCAAAACGCTGGGCATCCTCCTGCAGCATGTACCCAACACTGTGGTCAAACGGTTCAGAGGACTCCTCAGGAGGACTAGGAAAGGAGTGACTGATGCCATTGAGCCGAGGGAAGAGGCCACTTTGGCAGCTGTTTTGGCAGACAAAGTACCCTGAGCCTGGGTGAGAGAGGATGAGGAGGATTAGGATGGCTTGGTCATCCACTCTACCAACTCTTATGCATGTTACGGCTCAACATGGCCAGCTGCTGAAAAAAAGGACAAGCATGTCCCATGGCCACGTGCTGATGAGGATGCACCATGTCTACGACTGTTGCCTCTAGACACAGAGCCTGGTTGCCCCTTTTTTTTTTTCAAATAACAATTTTTATTTTCATAAAAGGTCATTACAAAACATAGCAGCAGTTCAAGTGCATTAGATAAGAAGGTGTACGAAATTCTAGCTAGTTAGGCTTACACAGTGGTTTCGTATCTATTTATGCTATCAGTAACTTGTAACACAATTGGGGATTCCTGCTTGCCCTTTTTTATTGGCCTGTGAGTGTCTGCAGCTCCTTGTTGGCCTTCCATACATATATTTGATGTATTGGAATAGGTACAAAAGGAATTGTCTACAGTCAGATTTAGCTGCAGCAAGAATAACAGGAACACTCTGAAGTGAGATCTAGCTAAACTGAATACAGGGTATGTATACATATATACATACACAACTCCTAGGATGCATATATATACTAAATACACTGACTGCAGCTACCTGAATCGCCTGCCTGCTCTAACTGAAATTAAATGACACTCTGACTCTCTCTTTCTATCTCTCTCAGACTCTTACGAGTCACAATGCCGCACTACACAAGGCCAACATGCAGGCGGCCTTATATAGTGTGAGGCGTGTCCCTACTCCCCTGAGCCCTGATTGGCCAAAGGCACCCTTCCTTTGGCCAATTATAGCTCTCTGTGCTGACGGCGCTATGATTGGCCAAAGCATGCGGGTCATAGTGCATGCTTGGCCAATCATCAGCCAGCAATGCACTGCGATGACGCAGTGAATTATGGGCCGTGACGTGGCACTCGAATTTGGCGCGAATGGCCCATTATGTTCAAAATTTGGCGAATGAGTGAACAGCCGATGTTCGAGTGGAACATGAGTTTGACTCGAACACAAAGCTCCTCCCTATTCGCTACACATCATGGCTTTCATACGCAGGCTCATTTGGCTATCCTTACAGTTTAGGTTCCACATCCACTGCAGGTTTATTAGTGGGGTGCAGAATTCGGCAGCAGACGCTCTGTCTCGTTTTGCTTTCTCGTCCATTTTCCAGCAGGTTCTGGATGCAGACCTCTGTGCCACCCCGTCCCTGCATGTCTTGAGGATAGATTGAACATGCACTGGGCAGGGGCATTAGGGTTGATTGACAGGTCACATTTTATTTCTCTACTTCATCCCAGTAGACAGTCATTGTTTGCAGCTCATTCTGTTAAAGCTATCCTCAGGGGTATTCAGAAGAGCAACCCCCCCGAGCCCTACTAACAGGCTGCCTATCGCAGGGCACATCTTCCGGGCCATGTCAGATATTTTTTCTAGGTCTCCTTTTGGGCAGCTATCTAGCCTGGTGCTGAAGGCGGCTATTTAGCCTTTTTATGGTTTCCTTAAAGCGGGGGAGTTTGCTTGTATGGGAGATAATTCCTGTACACTGATTAGTCAGTCGATCAGGTACCCTGACCATTTCATGTTACACATAGAGGCATGTAAAACGCAGCAAACTGGGGCTGGTACTGATATCAGGGATTACAAGATTGAGGCTGGTTGGTGCCCGGTTTCGGTTTTACTCATGTACCAGTTATCAGGGGAACCCAGGGCTAGTCCTCCTTTGACGGTTAACGGGGCCCCTCTCACCTCTGCACTTTTCATAAAGTATTGTTGCACCCTCTTAGAGAATCTGGGGTTGAATCCCATGTCCTGCTCAGGTCATTCATTTAGGGTTGGGGCCGCTTCTGCAGCATCGTGCCAGGGTGTCCCGGTTCACATTATTAAAAGGTTAGGCAGGTGGAGGTCATCATGTTACTCCAGGTACACCCCGGAGCCACTCATTGAGATGTCTCATTTTGCCAATTAATTTGTATTGTTTTAATAAACCTCCTTTATATACTCATCCTAATTTGTCTTTTGTTTTTACCCCCTTTTAGGCATACCGACCACGGCACACCCCAGGTCACCTTTCAGCTTTCTTCTGTTTCCTTCCCCTAGTTCCACAAGAGGTTCTGAGTACAAATAAATTGTGTCTGCAGCACAGAGAAGGAAGATTATCACCCAGTCCCCGCCCTACTCTGGACCAATCAGTGAGCAGTATGGGTGGAGGAATGGATTTAGTGTTAATGACCCACCTGTGCTGATCTCTGTAGGAGTGTCCTCCTCTATAAATGTCCCCGTTATTCCATCCTCCTCCATAGACTGCTGATCATCCCTCACATACGTCTCTTCTTCTTCTGATTTCACCTCAAATTCTATATCGATTGGATCTCCACTCTAAACCAAGAGAATGAGAGAGAATATCATCTGTAAGATATAAGCTTTATTATTGTGACATCACATCTATAAAATCCACACATCCCCCACAAGTCCATGTCTACATGTTCCGTCCCACCAACCTTTAAATAGGGAGGGATGGTGTGACCTTCCTGTGTGGAATCCCGGGAATACAGAGGACGGGGACATCTCTCTGGTGGGTTTCTGTAGCTGGATGACTCCACCATGGTGTCCCGGTACAGATCTTTGTGTTCTTTTAGAGAATCTGACTCCTCCATCACCCCATACTCATCATCCTCCTCTTTTATCTCTTCTTTAACCTCAACTTTAGGATCTCTCAGGTCTGCACTCTGAATATAGAATAAAAATGACATCAATGGTAACAATGCAGATAATGTACAGATCCTAATGATACGATCAGTGATTGTTCCTCATCTACCTGATGATGGTGGGGGATGGTGTGACCTTCCTGTGTGGAATCCCGGGAATACAGAGGACGGGGACATCTCTCTGGTGGGTTCCCATTACTGGATCCATCTGTAGGAAACACACACACTGACTGAATCCATTGTTTCTATGTGTTTATCAGATGATGGGGGATCTAGGTGGAGCCTCCGTACTGCTCTCTCCTTTACAATAAAGTCTCCTCTTACCCGGTGATGTGAGGGGCGGCTGATTCTCCATCATGACGTCCTTCCCGGCACCGCTCACCTCTCCTGTCAGCAGCTCGATGATCTCTCTGGTGACTTCTAGAATCTTCTTTGTATTTCTCTATTCTATCAGGGAGGGAGGTGGAGGCAATGTGATTATCATAGGATCTCCGGACTTTACAGGAGGAAAACTCTAGATTTGAACACATATAGTAAAATCAAATGACATTCCCAGAATCCTCCTCACCTCACCAATCAGGTCTCTTTTTTAATCAAAACCCCACTGTGATATAATTTACCCAGACAGGATCCCCCACTCTGTAGGTTAAAAGCTTATTGCAAGGAATTCTGGGACCAACAATCTTGCTTTTGCTTGTGAGAGGGACATTGAGGGGAGGAGCTGTGATGTCAGTGTGATGTCATAGGATTCTCTGACTCTGGTTGGAGGGACATTGGGAGGAGGAGCTGTAAGGGCAGTGTGATGTCATAGGATTCTGTGACTCTGGTTGAAAGGACATTGAGAGGAGGAGCTGTGAGGTCATAGGGTTTGCTGACTCTGGTTGGAGGGATATTGAGAGGAGGAGCTATGAGGTCAGTGTGATATCATAGAAATTTCTGATTGGAGGGATATAGGTAGAAGAAGCTGTGAGGGGCTCTCTGTGAGGTATCTGTACACACAGGGTAGGGTGACCACATTTCCAAACTACCATTCGGGGACACCCTCCCTTCCCAAAAATCAGCTTGTGCTGTAACGAATCACAGCACAGTGATTGGACATAAGAGGCGGGATTTATGATTTTCCAATCACAAGCAGGGGGTGGGATTGTGCTCCTCCATGCATTCCCGGCCAGGACAAGTACTGTCAGTGAGTAAAGCCGTGATCACAAGAAAAACAGAAAACTGCGCTAAACCAAAAAAATTAAAATAAAATGTACAAACTAAAAAGCAGCGGCGATCGTGTGAAAACACAAAGTAATACAATATAGCAAGGCCGCGCTCATAAAAACAAAAAATTATTGAATGAGGACTGCTAGGCAGTAACCTGGAACATTAACCATTAGCATAGGGTGATGTCCAAAAGCTCTCCTGAAAATAAAATTACATAGAGGTATACATAAATTATCGTGTGTCCCAATAATGAAATAACACAAACGTTCATATAGTCCTTGTAATTGCTGTATTAAATTAAATTAATTGCAAAACACAATGTCAGGAAGCAAGACAGCGGTAAATCCTAACGGTTCACACCACCACAGTGACGAGATGATAACATCAAAGTGATCCCTTCACCAGAATAAGGGGGGGCCGCTTACCAGAGGGCAAGCTCACGTGAGTATCATTTTTGTTTTAAATAAATCCTTTTTGTTAAACGGAATCACACTATTGGTCCATCCTTCTCTCTCCACTTATATTCGCCATCCGTGAGTACCGCTAACCTTGGTATCTGCTGGAAGCCATATCCAGGAACCATCTAAGATTTCAAAGGCCGCGGCTGGGTTATAGCCAATTGCTTCATTGAGCTTGCCCTCTGGTAAGCAGCCCCCCCTTATTCTGGTGAAGGGATCACTTTGATGTTATCATCTCGTCACTGTGGTGGTGTGAACCGTTAGGATTTACCGCTGTCTTGCTTCCTGACATTGTGTTTTGCAATTAATTTAATTTAATACAGCAATTACAAGGACTATATGAACGTTTGTGTTATTTCATTATTGGGACACACGATAATTTATGTATACCTCTATGTAATTTTATTTTCAGGAGAGCTTTTGGACATCACCCTATGCTAATGGTTAATGTTCCAGGTTACTGCCTAGCAGTCCTCATTCAATAATTTTTTGTTTTTATGAGCGCGGCCTTGCTATATAGTAAAGCCGTGATGTGGCGGCCTTTTTTGGGGGAATCAGATTGGACAGGGGGGGGGGGGGGTGTGTCTGTGTCCGTTTAATTTCAGGACACTGTATTGTCCTGGAATGAATGTGCTCGGGACAGATCTGCAAAATGCGAGACTGTTCCAGGCAATCTGGGACACGTGGTCACCCTAACACACAGAGTCATTTCTCCCGGGTGCGTCCCTCCTCTCCTAAATAATAGATGAACGTTGTCTTTAGGCTTTGCCAGGACACATCATATTCCTGTGATCTCCGTGTACTCCGGAGACTTTACTCATCACATTTTAGGATGAAGATCTGAGACTGGGATCATTATGGAGACATTCGTTTTCAGGACATTCACTACAAATTATATTTTTCCCTCTTTCTTCCTATGTGAATCTTATAAAATAAAGACAAACACATTCCCATCCCCCCTACATACCCCCACCCCCATCTCTAATAAACGTCATATAACTGTTAGTATAGAGTGATGAGTTGAGAAGGTGATTGGTGGGAAAGGTGACACATCTCCAAAGTGAGGAGAATGTTCCGGCCCTGTAAGTGGGAATATTTTCTGACCCTGAAGGGGTTAATCTAGGTCTCCACACTATATATGTGTGCAGGCCCGGACTGGCCATAGGGGCATACCGGGCAAATGCCCTCGCGGGCCGGGGGCAGATTGTGGCCCGCGAACGGCCCATGAACGGCCCCCGGCGGCTATTAAGCCTCACTGTGCCCATCAAATGCAGCCACTGGGCCCATCAAATGCTGCTACTGGGCCATCAATTGTCATCACTGTGCCATGCCATTAAATGCAGCCACTGTGCCATGCCATCAAATGCAGCCACTGTGACATCAATTGTCACCACTGTGCCATGCCATCAAACGCAGCCACTATGCCATGCCATCAAACACAGCCACTGTGCCACCAATTGTCACCACTGTGCCATGCCATCAAACACAGCCACAGTGCCATCAATTGTCACCACTGTGCCATGCCAACAAACGCAGCCACTGTGCCATCAATTGTCACCACTGTGCCATGCCATCAAACACAGCCACTGTGCCATCAATTGTCACCACTGTGCCATGCCATCAAACGCAGCCACTGTGCCCTTTAATTGTCGCCACTGTGCCCTTTAATTGTTGCCACTGAGCTCATTGTCGCCACTGTGCCCATTGATGCCAGTGTGCCCATTGATGCCAGTGTGCCCATTAATGCCACTGTGCCCATTGTCACCACTGTGCCCATTGTCGCGGCTGAGCCAGAGGGGGCGGCTGAGCCAGAGGGAGCGGCGCTCCGGCGCCCTCTATAGATGCACTGCCACTGTCTATCTATCCATCTTCTTTCTTTCTATCTTTATCTATCTTCCTCCCTTTCTATCTATCTATCTATTTTTATCTATCTATCTATCTAGATATATCTACCTATCTTCCTTCCTTCTCTTTTTTTTTTCTATCTTTATCTATCTTCCTTCCTTACTATCTTCTATCTTTATCTATCTATCTATCTATCTATCTTCCTTCATTTCTTTATCTACCTTTATTTCTGTATCTATCTCCCTTCCTTACCTTCTTTCTATCTATCTTTCTTTATCTATCTATCTTCCTTTCTTTCCTTATTTCTTTCTATCTTTATATTTCTTTCTTTATCTATCTATCTATCCATCTCCCTTTCTTGCTTTCTATATCTATCTATCTATCTATCTATCTATCTTCCTTCCCTTCTTTCTATAGTATTCATTCTTTCTTTATCCATCATCCTTCATTTCTATCTATCTATCTTCCTTCCTTCCTTCCCTTCTTTCTTTCTATCTATCTGTATCTATGTTTCTTTATCTATCTTCCTTCCTTCCCTTCTTTCTTTATCTATCTTTCTTTCTTTCTATATCTTCCTATCTATCTATCTTCCCTCCTTTCTATATTTATCTATCTTTATCGATCTTCCTTCCCTTCTTTCTTTCTATCTATCTGTATCTATGTTTCTTTATCTATCTTCCTTCCTTCCCTTCTTTCTTTATCTATCTTTCTTTCTTTCTATATCTTCCTATCTATCTATCTTCCTTCCTTTCTATATTTATCTATCTTTATTTCTTTATCGATCTTCCTTCCCTTCTTTCTTTCTATCTATATCTTCCCTTCTTTCTTTCTATCTCTCTATCTATCTATCTTCCTTCCCTTCTTTCTTTCTATATTATTCATTCTTTCTTTATCCATCTTCCTTCCTTTCTATCTATCTATATCTTTTTTATCTATCTTCCTTCCTTCCCTTCTTTCTTTCTATTTTTATCTATCTTTCTTTCTTTATCTTCCTTCCTTCCTTCCTTTTTATCTATCTATCTTCCTTCCTCCCCTTATTTCTTTCTATCTTTTATCTTTCTTTATCTGCCTTCCCTTCTTTCAATATGTATCTATCTTTTTTCTTTATCTATCTATCTATCTTCCTTTCTATCTTAATCTTTCAATCTATCTTTCTTTATCTCACCTCACATCCCGTCATTAACCCCCGCTGTGCCCCCCCCGGGCTGCTCAGTCTAAAATGCCTGGGCCTATTTTTTGTCCCAGTCCGGGCCTGTATGTGTGTATTATCATCTGCTGGAGATAAAAGACGTCACAGTGACTATGGAGGAAAAGGACGGACATGACGGAGTTACTGGGTGTAAATAGAAAATAAGATCTTATTACCTCCTCTGCTGCCTCTTCCAGCAACGTCTTCTCTCTACTTCCTCCCGACTCACCTCTCACCCGGAACTTCCTGTCTGTACCTGACAGCACTTCCTGTCTTCCATAGAGTCTTCCTGTCTGCCATCTTGTGGAGCTCAGAGGAACTGCAGAAATGTCTCGTAGTGTGAACACGGCCTTGTGCTGTGTGTGCACCGTGTTTCTCCGAAAATAAGACACCGTCTTATATTTATTTTTCCTCAAGAAATCACACTATGGCTTATTTTCAAGGGATGTCTTATTTTTATTACCGGCAAGTATGGAACAACAATCTACATTTATTCAAATACAGTTAAGTCGTCTTCTTCTGGAACATCGTCATAACTCTCCAAACTCGTAATTCCATCCTGAATTTCTTGCGACTCCATTTTCTTTAGAACCATTGGCTCCAATCTTTCACGTCAAGCAATAGAGCTCTCATTAAATGAGCAGCTCTTATCCATGTAACCTGCTCGGAGTGCATTGGCAACAACACTGTCAGTGATTTTATCCCATGAATTCTTCACCCAAATCACAACCTCTTGCAGGCCAGGTTTCACAAAGTTTCCACGCTGATTTCCTGTCATTCTATTTTCAATGTAGTCATTAATTTCCATACGCAAATGGTCTTTGAATGGCTTGTTTATTGCAATATCCAGAGTCTGCAGATAGGCAGTCATTCCTGCAGGAATCATTATTTGATCTATTCTTCTCTCTGCAAGGAAGTCTTCATGAATTTAGCACGGTGAGTGCTGGCTGAATCCCAGACAAGCAGACCTCTTTGGCCACCTCGCAAAACAAGTGGCAGCATTAAATCAAGCCACTTCCTTATAACTGCTTGTGGGCCCCGGGCTTTTTCGGTTTCATGAACATAAATGCCAGAAACACGTTCCAACTTATCTTTCTTGCCCTTAGTGATGATAACAGGTGTGGCTTTCGTTCCATCAAGACGAATTGCCAAAATACAGGTAACACGTGCACTTTCATAACCAGTGGAGGAAAAGAGGAGGCAACCCTCTGTTCAATTGTTGTTTGGGCTCCTTGACCCATAAATACTGCAGTTTCATCCATAGCAATCATGTTGCAAAGTTGGTATTTAGAAAAGTCGATGCCATCAACAAAGGACTTGAATGCAAGTGCTCGCCTAATAACTTCAGAATCTTCCAACTTAAAGGGGTAGTTCCCCCAAAAACCTTTTTTTTAACATTGATTGAGGCTCGTTATGTCAAGGGGAATCGGGTGTTTTTTTTTTTAGAAATTAAGCCGTACTTACCGTTTTACAGATGCATCGTCTCCGACGCTTCCGGGTATGGTCTCCGGGTCTAGGCGTTTCTATTTGATTGACAGGCTTCCGAGGTCGGATACATCGCGTCACGATTTTCCAAAAGTAGCCGAACGACGGTGCGCAGGCGCAGTATAGAGCCGCACCGTCGCTCGGCTTCTTTCGGCTACTCGTGATGCGATGTATGCGACTGTCGGAAGCCTGTCAATCAAATAGGCACGCCCAGACCAGACGATCATACCCGGAAGCGACGGAGACGATGCATCTGTAAAACGGTAAGTACTGCTTTGTTTCTAATAAAAAACCACCCGATTCCCCTTGACATAACGAGCCTCAATCAATGTTAAAAAAAGGTTTTTGGGGGAATTACCCCTTTAAACAGTGTTGTTGATTTTCTGAGAGACAGTTCATATCGCTGAAGGAAGCGATCCAGCCAGTGTTGTGATGCTTTGAATTCTGGGGATATGTCAAATTGTGGTGCCATAGCAAGGGCAAATGCTTGAATATCAGCCCTGCGCACAACCAAAGCCTTTGCTCTCCTGTAGACAACACATTCACTGATCATGTCTTCCAGCTCAGAAGATAAAGGTTGCCGACCTGAACCACACTTGCACTTCTTAGCAATTCCTCTGTCCACCATTTTTGGACCATTCGGATATCCAACTTCTTCTCTTTGCAAAAAGCTGTAAGATTCTTGCCTCTGGTGTCCTCCAGAATTCCTTTCTTGTACTCAACAGAATAACGCTTTCTTTTTGCACTCATGGTTGTACAGAAAGTTAGGCCAGCAAAGCTGATGTGGAGCACAGTGGAGCTGGGGTGATCTCTTAGGGCTCAGACTGCTTGCTGAAGCTTTTCCTCCTATCCCCTGGTGTTTGTGTGGGGTGAGAGACTGGGAAGCAGCTTTACTTCTTCCCCTGAGTGTCCTGCTCCTCACTTCACTTTTTACTTTCACTTTCACAGACAGGGGGAGCCGACCTTATTGATGGGGCTGCCGACACCTCTCCGGTCACCGAGATACAGTGGAGCAGATAAGAAGGGCTGCACGACTTCTTTACAGCTCCCGAGCGCCTCACCAGTACACTACGCCTATCACGTCGTTTACCACTACGCATAGTCACGCTGTAATGGCAATCTGGGGGTGTGCAAAGCACACCGCCATCTTGCCTTGTGCTCTAAAGCACATTCCCGATCTTAAATGAAATAATGCCATGTTTAAACTAAAAGATTTACTCAGCATATATTCCCTGCCATTCATCCAGTAAGCAGACATTACAACAGCTGTTCTCAAGTTACTATTCTTGCCATCATCTCCCAGCCACAGGGCTGAGCATGGCTCTTTTATTTACACAAAACAGGAAGTCATCACCAGTAAGTCGCCTCCCCCCTTGGGAGGCGACATCACCAGATGTCTTCTATACACAGAACAAAACATTCCCTCTGACAGGAAGTCACATTGAATACATGAATAGAATTAGAATACAATGAATAGAAATACAAACAATGCTGGCTAAAGTCTTATGGGCGTGTCCGGTCAGGGTGTGCATGTGCCCCCCCCCCTGACCCCAGAAGCGTTCACAAGCCCTCAGACTATACGTTGATAGAACCTTTAATCTGCGCCATTCCATAGAATAATGCATATAAAGATTATACCCTTATTGAGGCTATTTACAGATGCACGCTACGAATCCCAAATCCTGCTGATCAGACATGACCCAGATAAGAGCGTACATCTGTCTACAGCCACTAGTGTGCTTGCGAAATGAACGCATCCCCCTCAACGATCGTCTGTGCTAAATGCACAGAGGGGCCCCTCGCTGGTGGGCATACGCCCATGCTGCAACCATCACACTCCAACCTCAAGACATTTTCTACTACCAGACGAGAGTCAACCAGCCTCAGGACTGCCACAGTCAGCTCTATTTAGAGCGGGTTGGGGAAGTGTCAAGACTGGGTGCCAATTATGACAATACATAATAAATACATCTTCAAATTTCCACCACAGTCCTCCCTTTTTGTCATATTGCTCCCACTTGTCCTTCAAATCTTGATAGTCTTCTTACACCTAGAAACTAATCAGTCCTTACAGTCCATAAAAAGGAAAACACGGCTTGACATGTAGACTTTGTACTTCAGGAGACATGACATAAGGAGGACACAACTTGGTGAGCTGTAGTAATCGCAGATTGGGTAGGGGTCCTCTGTGTCTTGTCCGTGGGTCCGACATCGGGGCGTCTCATCTGGTACGAGGGTCATCTGCTCCGGGGCGTCTCATCTGGTACGTGGTCATCTGCTCCGGGGCGTCTCATCTGGTACGTGGTCATCTGCTCCGGCTCTGGTCACGGGTCCAATCAGGCAACAGGAGCGCTCATCACGACATAGAAAGAATAGAAATAAAAACGACATGAGTATATATATTCCCATTTCAATCAACCACGATCCACTGAAAAATAAGAATTAAATCCCCTCAGATTCCCAGACCCTTCAAAGGACTCCCAACCTTCACTCAGTTACAGCTCTGGCTTTGCCTTGTAGGGACCCAAACCTTATCCATATGGGCCTGAACTCCAATTCCCAGTATCCCCCGAACCAGATATAACAATATTTACTTGTAAATTCCCAGAAACCCCCCTTGGGCTGTGAGAACTTCCTTGTAGCTTCAACAGTTACATGAAACATTCCATCCTCAATAGGTGTGAATTGTTCAAACGTATCATAAGCTCAAACCCCCCCACCTTGTATATGCAGGGAACCATGCCCAGACCTAGTCCGGGTTGGTGAACAATTCCCTTATAGCTGTCCCCGCCATTCCCAATTTCTCTTGCGCCATCAGATCCTTGCAATCGGCCGTGGCATAGGACCGGGACAGCTTCACCATCACACATGAACCTCTTGAATTGGGGGAATTACCTTATAAGCTGTAGATCTGCATAAACACCAAACTAAAGTTACACACTTGTGGACTACCCAGTCCTGATACCCAACCGACAAGAGGCGGAGCCATAAAAACAATAATCAATTTTACCCTCTAAAAACATATTAATAAATTCCATTGACAGGTGTCTGTTTGGAGTCTCCACTAGTTTGTCAATAATCCTCATAATTTAGCATGTACCACTGTCATCGCTTGGGACTAAAGCTCAACGGAGACTCAGAACAGACCCAGCAATCGGTCCCATTCGTCTTCTTAATTAGTCATAGAATACACTTTAAATAATAACTTGGGATGCTTTCCATCGTTACCCTTGCTAAAATTTACTAAACAAACAAATACAAAATAAACAAAGATACTCCTCATTTCTTTGATGTGGTTGAGCCGCTTCTTGCAGTGGCTGGCGTCGTCTCATCCATCAAGCTTCTTTACAAACGACCCAGTCACCTGGTTGGGGAAAAATGAAAAACAATTACCGTGTCGGGGTCCAGGAGAGACTCCTGAACCCTGTGAAGTCCATATTACAGGGATCGTACCCACCCCATCACCCAAGAATGAGAGTGACAGTTAAGGGAGTACGACCCTGGTTTTGGTTGACCTTCAATGACAACAACCCAGACCTCGTAACTGTGGTCGCTGCTTAACCTGTGCGTGGCTCACCATCTCCTGTAATCGCTTACCATTGCCTGTAATCGCTTACCACCGCCTGTAATACCTGGAACCATTGACAGGTTCTTAGCAACTAAAATGGGAACCTACTTCACCAGACTGCTGCTTGCCGATTCAAATTCTATCAAAGAAAGACAATCTTGGCACAAACTTGATTAAAATTAGAAAGATTAGTGTTATTAGTTCGGAGAACTGTCACATTTACATTTTATTTACCACCCCCTCCCCCCTTTTCTTCCTCATTAAAGACTGGAGGAAGAAATGTGTGGTGAAGATAAAAAGAAACAATGAAATAGCCTATGATACTTTCACCTACTTAGACCCGTAATTATCCATGTGTACAGCTGTCTACATACACCTGCTCTCTATGTACAAACACTTCCGGAAACTCTTTGGACCTGAAAAATACTTATAAGCAGAAATCATTACTCCATCCTTCATATTTATCCTGCAGAGAATGGCAAACAAAAATGACATTCCTGTAAATTGTCAGTGACATTCTTCCCAAAACCGATTCAAACAAAAACCCTTTGTAACCCTCAACCCTTACTTTTCCCGTTCCTACAAAAATACAAAAGCCACGACACATCAGAAGATCGCCGCGGTAAGTTCGAAAAAAACATTTACGTTACTACATACAAACATTCAAATACAAATGTGGGGGAGATATTCATAGCTTTCAAAACAAAAATGAAAAAACAAAAACCAGCCGGAATTCTGCCTTCACTCTTTCCACAATACAAGAAAATACAATGGAAAAATACGAGAACAGCGCGAGAAACTTGCATAGACCAGCTATACAAAGTTCTCCTGAGGCGCGTACCACACCTCCATCCACTCATCATTACAGATTTCTGAAACCACATCAGATCTACATCCAAGGTATCTTTATTCTGAGGTCTCATACCTCCATCCAGAGTACCTTCCAAAGGAGTACACCTTACTGTACCCTCTGACCACCTATGACATTCTTTAAGGGGTCTCATGTCCGGAGCCCCTAACCCAGACCTCATGTGCGGTGCAGCTGTCTGACTGGTGCACTGCATGGGCGGCACATCCCATGACGATTCGAATCGCTTTTTTTTAGTGAGCTCTGCATCCAGAACACACCGTGCTTTGTTTTCGGAGCGTTTCTGACTTGCGCCTTTATCATCAAAACCGATGCCTGCATTCCGAATATTCTACACGGCCTTAGCAGGACACTAGCGTACTACTGCTACACATTTATGCTAATATAATCGCTAATAAGATTTCCGAATATTATACACGGCCTGATCTGTATCATGATATAAAGCCTCCTAAAATGTGTTCGTCAGACAACCTACAAAGCACCATGAAATCCTCCACTTTTCAAAACAATATTATGGCTTCTTTCTACCTGCGTCTACATGATACAACAATAATGGTGACGCCCCTCTGTTTGTTCTCACATGCCCAAACTGTATTTACGGTATAAAACTTCACAAAAACAACTGAAATTAAACTTTAAAACACTCTTTCAAATGCCAAAATATTTCTGTTGTCCTTTAGGACACAAATCTCATTGCTCATCTTTCAGAAGACTTCAAAACTCCTCCCACTGACTTCCTGCTTATATATATTTGCTGAAAAAGGACATCCTGTTGTATGCTCAGCTCTTAAAACCCAAATCTGATTTATTTACATTATGACAGGAAGAGGGAGGGGAGGGGAAGTCTGTCTTCACTGCCTCGTCTCAGCACATCAAAAAACTCCATGGACCACATATATCCCCTGGAAGTATTATAAAGTAGTAAACAAAGCCAAAACTCAAATCTCCTGCGTTTTTTTCTCTTAAAAACAAAACACCTTTGGTTCAGGGAACGTAAAACCATCTCCTCCCATCTGCAGAATGGGAGTTGATCCTCCCTGACCCAACCATTATTCAAAAACAATGAACAACTCCCAAACATTTAAACATAAACAAACACACATTGCTGTGCCGAAAATGCAGTCAGCGCCAGTAACATTCAAAAACGAAACGTTACACAAAAAGTCTCCACTTTTACACTGCAAAGTCAGCCAACAGGTTAGTCAGATCCTGTATATATTGGCCCTAGCGTCCGCAAACGCTACTCAAAAGATAGCGCTTTACACTGAGTCACAAAATGGCCGACAACAAACCAAGCAACAATGGCGCCATTTACGCTTGCAGAAAAACAATTTAACTGCTTCCAAATCACCTGTTTACCACAGGACATACCGTACTACACACACACACACACACATATAAAGGAAAACAAAAATGTTCTCCACCCGATCCTAACACAGAAAATACTGCGCTAATCAAACATCAAAATCTGCCCCAAAGGCTGCTAAAATCCACCAGCAAAATAGCCAGAGAAATACCACACCGAAATGGAAGGTGGCTGCACCTCCCCCTAGGGTGACCCACAGTGCAAACAGACTACGCCCCCAAAATGGCCACTGATGACCAAAATGGCCGCCATATGCATTTTTTCTAAACCTGTCTAGGATCTTTCTCCACAAAGAGAAAAATAAACAATTAAAAACATTTTCTAAAAACAACCAACCTAAAAGGCACACACTTTAGGTTCCTTCAAATCTGACCTTTTTATGGTGTGAACCCCTCATAATGAGCGCAGCACAGGGATGGTGGGAACCCCTCATGAGCCGCATTTTAGGCTGCTTCAAAGCTGACCTTTTGCCAAAAACAGCACATTCAAAAAAATGTTGGTTATATGTAACATAAAACAAAAAAACTCTTTTCTCAAAGCTCATGTAAACAAGCCATTAAAAAATATATACATACAGTGAGCTTACATTTAAAACCTTCCGAAATAAAAACTTTTTTTTTTCATGCTAACAGCAGCTGCTATTGTCTGGCCACTTAAAAATGCATAATTTATCAATTTCTATTCCTCATAAAGATCATGAACATATTACACATGACTTTGCTCTAAAAATTGTACACTCAAGAAACACACAGATCCAACACTAGTTGCCCTTCCCCCACCAAAGCCGCATGGCCAGAGGAGCCATCTTGCACAATAGAAAATGTCTGCTCCATCAGTTTCAATCTGGTCAAACAATCAAGTCAATCACTTACTTACAAACTGTTACAAACAAACAAATCGCCCTTCCCCCCAAGCCGCATGGCCAGAGGAGCCATCTTACCCAATAGCTCTTTTAAACAGCTTCACTGTTACTCTCAAACAGCATTCAAGCATACACACGATCAAAATCACACCTACATATATACGATCAAAATCCACTCGATTTCACAAACTCACGCAATCACACACATGCATCCAATCGCTTTCACAAACTCACGCAAACACACACACACAACTCTATCACACAACAGTCATACAATCAGAATCACCCACACAATCATACATCTATCAAATTCAGACATACAATCAGGATTTCACATGTGCACACACACAATCTTGCTCAATCAAACTCAAGCATTATTTCAAAAAGATGTCAACTTTGTTTCTTTTAAAGCATGTTTTTCCCGATGCATCAGAATGCACCCCAACTCCCCCATCTGATGCCATAGGAAAAAACATGAATAGTCCCATCCGTTGGTCACCATCTGTAATGGCAATCTGGGGGTGTGCAAAGCACACCGCCATCTTGCCTTGTGCGCTAAAGCACATTCCCGATCTTAAATGAAATAATGCCATGTTTAAGCTAAACGATTTACTCACCATATACTGTATTCCCTGCCATTCATCCAGTAAGCAGACATTACAACAGCTGTTCTCAAGTTACCATTCTTGCCATCATCTCCCAGCCACAGGGCTGAGCATGGCTCTTTTATTTACACAAAACAGGAAGTCATCACCAGTAAGTCGCCTCCCCCCATGGGAGGCGACATCACCAGATGTCTTCTATACACAGAACAAAACATTCCCTCTGACAGGAAGTCACATTGAATACATGAATAGAATTAGAATACAATGAATACAATACAATGAATAGAAATACAAACAATGCTGGCTAAAGTCTTATGGGCGTGTCCGGTCAGGGTGTGCATGTGCCCCCCCCCTGACCCCAGAAACGTTCACAAGCCCTCAAACTATACGCTGATAGAACCTTTAATCTGCACTATTCCATAGAATAATGCATATAAAGATTATACCCTTATTGAGGCTATTTACAGATGCACGCTACGAATCCCAAATCCTGCTGATCAGACATGACCCAGATAAGAGCGTACATCTGTCTACAGCCACTAGTGTGCTTGCGAAATGAACGCATCCCCCTCAATGATCGTCTGTGCTAAATGCACAGAGGGGCCCCTCGCTGGTGGGCATACGCCCATGCCGCAACCATCACACTCCGACCTCAAGACATTTTCTACTACCAGACGAGAGTCAACCAGCCTCAGGACTGCCACAGTCAGCTCTATTCCGGAAATGCTTGGAAATCCTGCTACGGATTATTTAAGGAGTACGTCTTACTTTCGGTATGTACTGTATATCCTTATAGATGGGTCATCTCCACTCCCACCAAGGGGATAGAAATATATTACTGCTCGGGGGAGGGGAGGGGGAGACATTTTGGCCCCTTTGATTTTGCAGTAAAATTGATGTGAGATTTAGTCATGTAGAACATCTGTTATATGGATACAAAGAACCCCAGCCGAGAGTAAAGGGTGGAAATGGCTCCTGATCCCCAGATTTGGGCAATTATGTCACCAATATAAATAGAAAAAAACCTGCGCTATGTGTAACAACTCAAATACCTCCAGAAATAACTTATACCGGACTGCTGCTGTAACAAAGGTAAGTATTCCCTTTATCACCTAGAAGAGCATTATGTGTCACAGCGCTGTCCTATTGTGTGTGCACATCAATTATCACACATACACTAAAATATGTGGAGACATTCATATATAAAGTGCTAGGGGCTCCAATAATATTCTCTGCACATCTACTGCTTCCTCTTTACACTAGGGTGACCAGACATCCCCGATTCCGGGGACAGTCCCCGGATTGAGGACACTATCCCCAGAGCCAGTCTGTCCCTGGATTTGTCCCCGGATTGCAGTGGCATGGAAAGGGGGCATCTGGTACTCTCGCCCAGGGTGAAACATTTGGGGGAGCACAAACTCATTATGATGCCCCCCAAGTGTGCTGTCTTGCCCCTCCGCCCAGGGACTCCTGTAGTCCAACCTGTCCCCCATGATCCCTCTGGTGTGGGCGGCCTGTGTGTGTGTGTGAGAACAGCGGAGAGGAGGGGTGGTGCAGAGCGTATGGTGGCTATTGGAGAAGCTCTTTGAAGGGGATACTGAGGAGTGGCTGGGGAACAGGAACATTACCTGGTGCTGGGGAGAGCCCTGCTCCGATAGATTATCATGGATGCCATGGAAAGGTGAGCAAAGTCAACCTATCTACACCTTTCATGTGGGGGGTGTGAGTAGTGCAGGAATCAGGTAGGTCAGTGTAGTGGTCAGTAAAGAAATCAGGTAGGTCATTGTAGTAGTCAGTATAGGAATCAGGTAGGTCACTTTAGTGGTCAGTGTAGGAATCAGGTAGGTCAGTGTAGTGGTCAGGTAAATCAGTGTAGTAGTCAGTGTAGAAATCAGTTATGTCAGTGTAATGGTCAGGTAGGTCAGTGTAGGAATCAGATAGGTTAGCACAGTGGTCAAGTAGGTCAGTATAGGAACCAAGTTGGTCAGTACTACTGTACTAGTGAACGGGACCAGAGGCGTCTCTAGGGGGGGGGGCCTGACCCCCCCCCCAACATTATGCTGTGCCCCACCATGTGCCCCCCCAAAAAAAAAATTTCCTCGGGCCGCCCCTGGAGTAACAGTCTCTCCTGAGAGGAAGAGCGTCCCCAGTCAGCTCTGCGGGGCATTCCTCCCCCCTCCCTCTGCTCGCTGAACACTGCATAATGCAAGCTTTCACACAACCACAGCCGCCCGATCTGCTCCTTCCCCTGCATCCTCATTGGCACGGAGAAGAGTGAGTTGCAGAAAGAACTCCATGAGCACTGTGGGGGAGGGGGGGCCCAAGCCTTCATCTCAGTTACTGAAAAAACAGACTGATTTCTCCCGTCCTTAGGACAGGAGAACCAGCCTGTAAATTCCTAGAGTGGTGACTGCAAGCTGAGCCGAGTGTCAGTCTATGACACTCTTTTACAGCCCAGCGAGTCCAGCCACCTCCCCCCACTCTCCTCACATACGAGCAGGGAGGAATACAGCTCCTCCTCCTCCTCCTTTCAGTCCCGCCCACACTATCTCGGTGTGCTGTATCTAAAGAGAGGGGATGTGTGTTCAGGAAATATGAAAATGAGCAGCATGTGTGTGAATGATGCCTGAGATTCTAGCCTGGACCGTGGGTAAGTGTGTGCACTACAGACTGCAGTACACTGTAATCACTGAACTGCATTATCTCCATCCCTTCTCTTCCCCCATCTGTCTCCCTCCCCTCTCCTGTTCTTTCAAGACATTCACAATTTTCTTCCTGTAATGGTCACCACCGTTTACGATATTCCATTCCATCGCCCCACGACAGCTTATCCGATAGCCTGACAGACATCAGACACGACCCATTTCATTTCCCAGAATAACTGAGACAACACAAGCTCTGGTACTGGTTCCAAAATGAATGAATGAATCCTTTAATGGTAAATTAGCTTTCTTATATACAGTACAAGCATGTTACAGTTAATCACAGGGACAAAAACACACTCCACCCACACATCACACAATGGGGGGCTTCATACACATTCTTTTATATAATGACATTCCGATGAGTTAATTCCCTCTCATTACCCAGACGGCCTGGCTCCGCATTTAGAGGGGTTAATTACTACAGCTTGACAAGTCACATTCCACATCTTAACAGTGTCATTAGCATACACAATAAACAGGTCTTAGGAGCAGACCTAATTAGCACAATGGACACAAAACAGTATTAGCATCACACAATGGAATGTCTAGGAGCAGACTCAATTAACACCTCAAAAGCATGTGTCCCCACATTGAATGAAAACACTATTGACCTGTCGGAGTCAGACTTTAACAACTTGTAATATTTAAAGATATCCTGCAAAACATGAATTATCAGTAATGTCCCATCCCATGTAATTTATCATTATCATTTCTCAATCACCCTATGCCCAAAAGGGGCACAGGATGACCCTAGACCCAAGAGTCATTAGTGATGCTGGCACTCGAGTACCCCCATCCTTCAAAAGTCTCTGGGTGTCATGGGCCATTCTGTTACACTTTCACTTTCAGTTAGGCAGGTAATATACAGTGCAAATTTATTTCCTACATCCACAGATTGCAGGAAAGAAACGTGCATGATTCCCCCATCAACACAGACAGTGCTAACGGGATTATCCCTCCTGCCCAGCAATTGTATTCTCCCGACAAACAGTGATTCTCACTAGTGGCTATACAGCCACTACCACTAGTGATAATCATAAGAGAATCTGCTCATTAATGGTTAAAATCTCAGCCAGTTCCTGCTGAACCAGCTGAGATGTAAACTGTCTATGGCTGGTCTTAGCTCTTAGGCAGCTCATACATTCATCACTTTTTTTTATTCAACTATTAGGTTGAATGAAAAAAAAATGATCCAATTCCCCCATCTACACATTATAGGTGGATGGGGGAATCCTCCCAGTGTGGACCAGTGTTGGAATAACCAGAGTTGCTGTCCTGTCCCGGCTATTCACAGCGCTGGTCTCTGTCTCCTTGGCAGCGGCGGAAGCACATTGGAACCCAGTGCTGGTTACTTTATGGGGCTGATGTACAGGAGGGCCAGCACAATTGGTTGCTACAGATGGGCTGGGCATGTTTAAAAATCCACATCCCAGAGCCTGCCAGGAAGCCCACACTGCACAGCGCTAATCACAGGCAGTGAGAGATTTCCCGGTCCGCAGCTTTGCACAGATCAGGAAATGTCTCACTGCTTGTGATTAGCACTGTGGAGTGTTGGCTTCCTGGCGGGATTGTGGGATTTCAAACACACCCAAGCCCATCTCTATTGGTTGTAGACAGTTGAGCTCCCCGCAGGTTGCTTAGCAGCAGTGGAGCCTTCTCTGACATGCTGATCGGGATGCAATCCAGGTGATGCTCCCAGTCAAATCCTAATGTTAAATATCAGAGATTTTATTGATCAAAGCCCACACTGTACAGGCATAGAGCCCACACTTTACAGGCATAGAGCCCACACGGCTGCGGAACATACGTTTGATTATATATATATATATATATATATATATATGTGTGTGGTTGTACTCTTGATGCTAATAAATACTGTATTTATTAGATCTGACTGGGAGCATTACCTGGATCACATCCCGATCAGCATGTCAACAGAGAAGGTTATACAGCATTACTGCTGCTAGGTGACCAGCTGGGGGCTCAGCTCTCTATAACTAATAGTGCCAGCCTTCCCTTGCATGCATCCGTAATGTCACCAGCACTAGGTCCTAATGGACTGCCGCCGCTGCCAAGGAGACAGATGCCAGACAAGCGCTGTCAATAGCAGGGACAGGACAGCTGGGGAACCCCACAGTGGCAGAACACCAGGGCTCGGTGGCAAGACAACCTTTGCAACCCTGAAAGTTCTCCCACTGCTTTGGATCCTTATATTTTCTTGGTGTGCTGGTGACACATAGCTCTTGTTTTCTGCCACCCTGGGAGGCCCCAGTATAGTAGGAAGGGAGCTCACTGCAGAACATGTAAAAGGGCCTGTTGTGGGATCGTAGTAAAGGCCCCCAGGAGATATATATATATATATATATATATATATATATATATGTATATAAAATTGCATTTTATAGTTGGGCCCCCCTACTTTTGTCCCTGTCCCCCTATGTGCCCCCCCTAAATATGAAAGCTGGAGTAGCCACTAAGCACAAGGCCGTGTTCACACTACGAGAGGTTTCTGCAGTTCCTCTGAGCTCCACAAGACGGTGATCTCACCTCTACCAATACAGACAGGAAGTCTCTATGGAAGACAGGAAGTGATGTCAGGTACAGACAGGAAGTTCCGGGTGAGAGGTGAGTCGGGAGGAAGTAGTGAGGAGACATCTTTGGAATCGGTAGCAGAGGAGGTAATAAGATCTTATTTTCTATTTACACCCAGTAACCCCGTCATGTCCGTCCTCTTCCTCTGCAGTAAGGATGAGCTCCAGCGTGTTCACATAGAACATGTACAGAGCCCACCAGGAAGTCTGCACGGCGCTGCGCTAATCACAGCCAGGGAGACAATGTCCCAATCAGGAAATGTCTCCCTGGCTGTGATTAGCGCAGCGCCGTGCAGACTTCCTGGCGGGCTCTGTACATGTACTATGTGAACACGCTGGAGCTCATCCTTACTCCACAGTCACTGTGACATCTTTTATCTACAAAATTTGTGAAAGAATGGGAATCCCACCTCCTTAAAACATTTTGTACTCACCGAATAGATATCATAAAATATATACCAGAGCAACAAAAATAAAGAAAAAAAGGAAGGACACACCCTGAAGAGATAAATACAGAAATATTTTATTAGGAGAAAATTATACAATACATTTTCAGCACTTTACATAGACCCCCCCCCCCCTCTATATACCAATACAGAACTCCCTATAACACAGGGGGTTCTATATACAATATTTCCCTCCCCAACACAATTAATCTAAAAGAACCAAGCACACTGTGTGGGGCAAAGGTCTACTCCTGGTGTACCTTAGGGGCAAGAAACACAATCCCCACGATATAGACACCCCCACAGTCAGAAAACCCGCCCTCCCCGATATAGACACCCCCACAGTCAGCAAACCCGCCCTCCCCAATATATAGACACCCCTACAATCCCCACAGTCAGCAAACCCGCCCTCCCCAATATATAGACACCCCTACAATCCCCACAGTCAGCAAACCCACCCTCTCCAATATAGACACCCCTACAATATATAGACACCCCAGATGTCCAATGCATTCCCTCCCCTTACATTAGATGTCAAGAGCCACCCCACCATCAGAAGTTGAGTCCCCCATGCGCTCTGTCACCTCCATCCAAGACACCCCCTCTGTCACCTTCATCCAAGACACGCCCTATGTCACCTCCATCCAGCTCCATCATGCAGACACAAACATCTCCATTCCATATTCTCCATCTGTCAATGTCACGCATGCAATTGTGTCCATTTGGCAAATAAAAGTTTATCTGCAACCTTGGCTAAAATTTTGAATAAATGTGTCTATCCTCTAAACAATTTTTTTTAATTTTCTTTATATATTTAAATTTTAGTCTACATTTTAATAATTGTTCTTTTTATATAATAGGTGTAATCAAAATTTGAGTGACCTTACTATAGACTGGGTATCGCCTGACTGGAGTATTGAGATTCCGATTGTCTGCTGGTGACCATTGAAGTATCAGGGTAAACTTTTTTTTCTATTTTTTTCCTATAATCCGGTCCATCCATTATGCAAACTCATCTCCATCCAACACTTACATATTGTAAAACACGTTAATGTCCAGCTCACACGGACACGCTCATCGCCACCCGGCTCACAGGGACACGCTCATCGTCACCCGGCTCACACGGACACGCTCATCGCCACCCGCCTCACACGGACACGCTCATCGCCACCCGGCTCACACGGACACGCTCATCGCCACCCGGCTCACACGGACACGCTCATCGCCACCCGGCTCACAGGGACACGCTCATCGTCACCCGGCTCACACGGACACGCTCATCGCCACCCGCCTCACACGGACACGCTCATCGCCACCCGCCTCACACGGACACGCTCATTGCCACCCGGCTCACACGGACACGCTCATCGTCACCCGGCTCACAGGGACACGCTTATCGCCACTTGGCTCACACGGACACGCTCATCGCCGCCCGGCTCACACGGACACGCTCATCGCCGCCCGGCTCACACGGACACGCTCATCGCCACCCGGCTCACACGGACACGTTCATCGCCGCCCGGCTCACACGGACACGTTCATCGCCGCCCGGCTCACACGGACACGCTCACCGCCTCACGGCTCACACGGACACGCTCATCGCCACCCAGATAGTTCATAAACATGATGAATTTACACGACATATAAATACCCCCATTACAAAAAACAAGCGCGTTTCCTACTGAGACACGCTGATCTCTGTACAACACACACCGTCGTCTGCATGTGTCGCAAACAATGTCATCTCCATCGGACTATACATGTACAATTACTAATTATTTATATATGTATAATTTCTTGAATAATTGATAATATTATCAGGATTAGATTGCACATGATTGAATTATAATACATGATTTATATAGCGCCATCAATTTTCACAGAGCTTTACCACAGGAGGGCACACAGTAAAATTAGGATACACTTTAAGACCCCTTTCTCCCGCTAGCGGCCAAGAAAGGGTTAAAACCACCCGCAATGCGGTATAGCCGCACTGTCCCATTGATTTCAATGGGCAGGAGTGGTGGAGTAGCGTTAAACACACCGCTCCAAATATGCGGCTAGTAGGACTTTTTTTTACCGTCCTTGTAGCGCAAAGCACTACAAGAGTGAATGTAACAGCTTTTTAAGGGTGGATTGCAGGTGCTATTTTTAACGCTATTGTGCCTGCAATACGCTTCAGTGTGAAAGGGGTCTAATACAGGAGGAATCGGAGGGCCCTGCTCATTAAATCTTACAATCTAAAGCCGCGTACACACGATCGGTTCAAAACGATGAAAACCGGTCGTGTGTAGGCCCCATTGGTCCGTTATCTTTCGGTCCAAAAACAGAGGGCTTGCTTTAAAATTGAACCGATGGACGGCTAACCGATAGATCAAAACCGATCGTTAGTACGCACGAGCATCGGTTAAAAATCCACGCATGCTCAGAATCAAGTCGACGCATGCTTGGAAGCATTCAACTTTGTTTATTTCATCACGTCGTTGTGTTTTACGTCACCGCGTTCTGACACGATCGGTTCATGAACCGATGGTGTGTAGGCACATCAGTCCATCAGTCAGCTTCATCAGTAAACCAATGAAAACGGTCCATCGGACCATTCTCATCAGATGGACCAATCGTGTGTACAGGGTTTAAGAGGGTGGTTTATTTGTCACTAAAGGTAATAACTATGGGGATGGTCTGATAGAGAAAAAATAGTATAGTTGTTTTTGTAGGGGTGGCTAGTCTTCTCTGAAGAAAACGTTTTTCAGAGATTGTTGATGATGGCTGTTGTCAATCAGAGAGCCCTTGTCACCATCTGTGAAGTGTATTATTTGTGTCTCACATCTTCTTTTTATAGAGCTCACAATGCTTCTTTCTTTGAGAAAGTGCTGTATCTCGGTTAGAAAAAATGACTTCAGTCTTGTAGCCTTTTTGTTTTATTGTTTTTACTTATATACATATAAACTTTTTAATATATTTTTTAATTATAATTACAAAACCAAAAATTTCTTGACAGGTTCCCATCACTGACAAATTTCAGAAGAATTAAGAAAACGTTACTGCACGTGACTTATCCCTCGGAATATTCCTTTGGAAAATGTAAACTTTGGATCCAGCTATACTGCATTGATAATCGTCGTTTTCTATCTAAACGTGTTTCATTATTTTGTTTATTGGAAACCTAAAAATCCTATTCATATTGCATGGAAACAAGTTGTTTATCAGACAAAAATCTCTCATTATGCCTTCTTGTATTGTTAAAAAATGTAATTCTTATCTTAAGATAAAAGAGGGAAAAATAATTCTACATTCCTTTAAAAAAGACAAAGTACGTATAAAGCAATGGCTCATGAGTACCGGTCAGTATGATGAAAGCAATGTAGAGGCGACAGTTGGGAAAATATGGCTAGGTAAACATAATAGTTCACATAGAATATGCTCTATGCATTTTTCTTCAGAAATGTACCACAATGTTGATGGAAAAATGAAATTGAAAAAAGACGCGTACCCCAATATATTTCCTACAGCTACCTTGGGCAGTGATTTTGATGATGACCAGGGAAGAAAAAAGAAACTTTGCACTGAACAGAACAGAGAAAGTTCTTTAAATTTGAGTAATCAGAACCTATGCAATGACCGTGACACAAGCGGAACTATTTCATCTCATTCAAGCATGCAAACTGAAAATCCATCTGTATCTAGTGCAGGTGAAGCCATGTCACAATTCTCCTGTATTACAGAAAATTCACATTTTTCAGAACCTACTACCTCTCAAAGTTTTTTCCGGTCACATAAAAAACGTACATGGTCTCGGGGTGTTATGACCGATTTATATACCAATACTAAACATAAAAAAGTTGGAACATTACCGTTCTTTGGTTTCCATAATGAAAACATACAGTATTGTCCACAGACACAAGATGTTGGCATACAGTGCGATTTGTTCAGCTCGTTAAAAAAGGAAAATATTGATTTACCAAAAGAAAACCAGGAAAAAAGCACACCAGACAAAAACCATGACCTACTGATTACAGATGGATTGCCAAGTGGGATTCCAATGTCAATGATTTGCAGCCAGGGGTCATCAGTAAATATCGATGTGGATGAGAATGATATATCTTCCAATCCTTCCAATGATTCCAGCAGAGAGAATAAGGAAAACGTTTTAGGAACTCCGCATGCAGATACATTTTACAAACTAGAGGCTTCGAAATCAACATCTGCATTTTCTGGTTCAGATTTTGCAAAGGAAAGAAAATTTTTAGTTTTTGAAAGTTGTCTGGATAATCTATTGGCCATGGTGCCCTGCAAGTTTAAGAATTGCAATGCTTCCATTACAAAAGTTAAAAAACACCCGTGTGGTTCTTGCCTGTCTGTTTATGCGATTTGTAAACAAGGTCATCGCTTTCTACTTTGGCAAAGTCAGCCTAAGATCGGAAACCGTCCCGTAGGCGATGTTTTAATTGCTAGTTCATCTCTATGCAGCGGATCTAATTTTCTGAAAATAGAAAGTTTTCTTAAACTCCTAGGGATGATTTCCATTACCAAAACCACATATTACGACTATCAGAAAAACTACTTATTCCCTGCGATCGATTACCATTGGCAATTGGATCAAAAGAATACAATATCCCAACTATCCGGACAGGCAGTCTGTTTATTGGGTGACCGGCAATGTGATAGCCCTGGTTCCAACGCCAAATATTGCACCTATTCTTTCATGGAAGCAAAAACCCAAAAAATAGTTGGCTTTGCTGTGGAACAACGAACACCGGGTTCTATTTCCATTGGTTTGGAGGGCAAAGCCTTTGTGAAAGCACTAGATGAGCTGCAAGACAGAGGGCTAAATGTCCGTATTATTTGCACAGACAGGCATGTTGCCATTAGAGAACTACTACGAGAAAAATATTCCAACATTCTACATCAGTTTGATGTCGGGCGTATGGCAAAATCGGTAGAGGCAAAGCTTAGTGCTGCTAGTAAAAAAGAAGGCTGTTCTGATTTGGCACCATGGATTCCATCCATAAAACATCATTTATGGTGGGCATCGGCGAATTGTGTGCTCAACGCTTTAAAATTAAAAGAACAGTGGTGTTCGGTATTATGTCACGTGATCAATGTTCATCAATGGCATGGATGTGAACACTACAAAGAATGCAAGCATCCTCCCATTACTGAAACATCCAATATAACACGGAAATGGTTGAGCGATGGATCATGTGCCTACAAAGAGCTGAAAGACATTGTTCTAAGAAAATCTTGGCTTAGAGATATCAAAAGACTTACTTTATTTTGCCACACAGAAAATCTAGAAATGTTTCATAGCACGGCATTAAAATACAAACCGAAAATAAATCATTTTTTTATTGACGCTATGGTAGCAAGGACACAGCTGTCTATCCTTGAGCACAATTCAAATTTGCATGATACTTGTTCAGACCGAAGCGATAGCGACCAAACAAAAACTGTAGGTTACCGCAGTCAGTACAGTAAGGCAGGAGGTCAATGGATTTTAAGGGTTGTATATGAAGCACGTCGTCAAGACTTTGTGTACAACATATACAACCAGATATTTTCTGCTCTCAAAGGTGAACCTCAGTTTCAGTGGGCTTCACCAAGCCATCTTTATCCCAAAAATGATTGCCCCTGTTGACAAACTATAGTCGTAAGCACAAAAGTGACAACATCGTTCCAGAATGTTGAGAATGGATTTGTTTTTTTATGGGCAATGCTCTTTCTTACCAAAATATTTTGTGGATAATACTTTATATTCCTTTATAGATAATAACCAATATGGAGATTGTTGGATAGTCTATGGAGACCATAAAAATGTTACTGATTAAACCACTTGTGTAACTCCCTTTTTTATGGTTAAAAATCTAAATATCAAGGGTGAATAGGTGTAATTATGCTTGATATAATATATACATGTTACAGTGTTTGAAAATAATTATTTGAGCCCCTGTTCATTTTGTAAAGTTTGCCCACTTAGAAAGTAATGTAGGCTCTATATTATTTTATCATAGCTGTATTTTACAAGATATAGTACATAATACAAATGTTATACATTGAGTTTGCAGTTCAGTGATTCAAATAAGAATTTGATGCACAAGCAAAAAAAAAGACTTGGTAGTTGGTGGGTGTTGGGGGCAATCTTATATATTGCTAATATTTGTATTTACAACCAAGGTTGACCATACTGACACGTGCAGTGCAGCTACAGAGGAATTTGGCCCCAGGCAGTTTGCATAGCTGTGCTATAAGCTTCAAAGAGTTTTTTGACAATGGACTGCAATACCTCCCCCATAGAGAAGAGAATGTCTTGGTGCAACTATTGGACAGAAGGCACAGGGGGTTGGCAATGAGGGAGTTTGAATGAGTAATGAGTGAGTTTTTGTAAAAAGAGTTTGGATGTAACACAGAGTTCTCTATTCTCATTGATGCAAGGTTGAGTGAGGAGTTTGGCTGGGGAAGGCCTACTGCTTATGTCTGGGCCTAAGACATGTGGTCAAAGCTGAGGTCTTCTCTATGAACATCTTGAGCTCAGTCAGTGAGGACCCTAGCCGAAAGGAAGTGTTAAGTATCTTTCAAAATTATCACCAGTATTGTTATTTAGGCGGTATAGATATTTGTTGTTAGAATGTGATATTCCTACTTTGAAGGAAATAAATAGATTGTGTTTAACTAGCAAATGCGTCTGTCTTTATAACTAGCATTTTAGCCTTATGACTAGTGCACTCTGGTCATTATATATATTAGCAAACAAGGGACTCATACACATTAATACAGATTCAATAGTTATATAGTATAAGTTACAATATAGAAATATAATATATATATTATTGCATGTTGTTACATCAGTGGGGAAACCCTTGTTGTCAAGCACAGAGGTCAGACGTTTCTTGTAGTTGGTGATCAGACCAGGTTTGCACACATCTCAAGGGAGATTTTGATCCACTCTTCTTTACTGATCTTCCTAAAATCTCGAATCTTTTACTTGACAACTTAAAGTTTCATCTCCCTCTATACATTTTATATATGATTACAGAATGGAGACTGGCTAGGCCACTCCGTAACCTTAATCTGATTCTTCTGCCAATTGCTTGTTACCTGTGATATATGTTTTGGGCCATTGTCATGCTAAAAGACAAATCCATGACCCATCTTCAAAGTTGTGTCTGAGGGAAGAAGGTTCTCATCTAAAATTTTACAATACATGGCCCTGTCCCAACTGCCTTGAGATTATTCTCAAGCTCATCACATGTTGCTCTCACTTTTCTCGTGATCATCCTTTCCCAATCTTCAGAACAAGGATCATTTTTATTTTGTATTTCTTCCATGTGCTGATAATCTCTACAATTGTCTCCTTCTCACCAAGCTTCTTCATGATGGTTTGGGAGCCATGTGCAGGTCAACAATCTTGTCCCTGATGTCCTTTTAAAGCTCTTTGGTCTTGCCTATGATGGTAAGGTTTAGTGTCCTTTCACACAGGCTTTACTCCCGACACACTCCACTTTTCTCAGGGGTGGATCGATTTACTGATCCACGGTGAGCAGGCGTATAAAAGGTCCATCTCCACTCACTGTGCTGAAATGGACCTGTCAGACACACACACTTCTCTATGAGGAGATGCGATAAAAATGGTCCACCTGTCCGTTTTCATCTGATCAGACCTGCCAGACGGGTGCAAAATAGGGATCCATCATCTGGATTTTGTTTACATTATCAGATCGGAGAACAGCAGGTCTCGGGGGACATGTCACCGCTGACATCCACTGCCACATACAGCTGAATGGAAGATCGGATCCGGTCCGCCTGAAAAAATCTCAGGTGGACCTGATCGGAAAGCCCATGTGAAAGGGGCCTTAGAATGGTATAAAGAGATTCTGTGGACAGATGTCTTTTATACACATAATGAGTTGTCGTTGGTAACAACTTCTTGGATTGACAGGACTAATCTGTGTACCATATGAGCACCTACTGGAGCCAGTCTGTGGGAGACAGAATTATTGTTGGTTGGTAGGAGATCAAATACTTACTGATTTTATTAACTGAACTGCAACAGTTTTAAAAAAAATTGAGATTCAGTCTCAATGATTAGGGTCGGGGGTCCGATCGGGACCCCTGGTACATGCGGCGGTTCCTGTGGCTTTAGCATCGCTCCCAGCCAATCCGCGCGCTCCCCTGCGTGTCACTTCCTCCTCCTGTGTAAACACAGGAAGAGGGAAGTGATGTGATCTCTGCACTCGGTGGTATTTTCAACCACCGCTGAGGAGAGATCACATCACACAGTGAGTCTGCACAACACTACACTGACACCAGGACTTGTAGGCACATTAACCCCTTGCGATCCCCCCCCCACCCCCCTGTCACAGTGTCACTGAATGCAGTGATCATATATGTACTGATCACTGCATTTAGTGTCAGTGTGACAGTTAGGGTGACAGGAAGTTAGTGTTAGGTCCAGGGTAGCCCCCGTCCCCCCCAATAAAGTTTTAACCCCTTGATCACCGCCCTAAGCGATAATTTTTCTGATCGCTGTATTAGTGTCGCTGTTCCCGCTAGGTAGCTATTTTTTTATTGAGATTTTTTTTTTACTAAAGACATGTGGCTGAATAAATTTTGGTCTAAATGTTTAACTAAAATTTAGTTTATTTGATTTTTCTTATAACAAAAAGTAAAAAACATAGATTTTTTTTTCAAAAATGTCGCTCTATTTTTGTATATAGCGCAAAAAATAAAAACCGCAGAGGCGATCAAATACCATCAAAAGAAAGCTCTATTTGTGGGAAGAAAAGGACACAAATTTTGTTTGGGAGCCACGTCGCACAACCGCGCCTTGGGTCATTTAGCAGCATATTGGTCCGGTCCTTAAGTGGTTAACTGTACAGTACGGTCTCCTGACACAAATATATCCGGTGCATAACTATTCCAAATGTAATGTTTGATATTTCTGGTTGTTAGGCAAAAAATGTTTGTATTATTCCCCAATTTTTATTAAAAAAATCTATATACAGTATGTGTGTGTGTGTTTATATGTATAGGTTTATGTGTGTGTATGTATGTGTGTGTATATATATATATATATATTGTGGTATTGGGGGTTATTTAGCTTCTGTGTAGAGAATACCAGTGAGCCGAGTCCACGCCAATTGTGCCTTTTAGGGGATTGTTGGTCCACTTTTATTAGTAAAAGAACGAAGCATTCCCACGCAGGGGGTTTCAAATTGCTACAACAGTAATGTAATAATCAATGGAAAATACCAAGCCACCTGGCTCTCTTCAGCAATACTGAGTAGGCTTAGCTTTATCCGTCATTGCCATATACCAAAGTTCCCGTACAACCACTGTACCTCTTCTCAGCTTTGATGCTGCTCAGCCCACAGACAAGCTTTTCCCTTGCAAACCTGCACTCTGGCTTCTCCTTGGGAGGGTGGGGGTCCAGAACCCTAGTCCCGACTCTGCTCTAAGCCCAGGACCCACCTGCTCAATCAATCAATCAACCAGACTTGTGGCTGTTTCCAAAACCTGGTCCCATATCTGTATGGAATCTCCGGGCTCAAAGTCCCCAACTGGATTTTACAAACTTTGGAGGAAACTGATAAAACAGATTCCTCCACACTAAATAACTCTGGAGCCCCTCAATCTGCCTATTTGAGAACCCTGGGCGACGATTACCAGGACAGGGAACTGTATTGTCACAAAAAATATATATATATACAGTCATGGCCTAAATTGTTGGCACCCCAGAAGTTTTTCCAGAAAATTGCGTATTTCTCACAGAAAAGTATTGCAGTGATACACGTTTTGCTATACACATGTTTATTCCCTTTGTGTGTATTGGAACAAAACAAAAAAAGGGAGGGAAAAAAAGCAAATTGGACATAATGTCACACAAAACGCCAAAAATGGACTGGTCAAAATTCTTGGCACCCTTTCAAAATTGTGGATAAATAAGATTGTTTCAAGCATGTGATGCTCCTTTAACCACTAGGGTACCGCACACCGTCAGATGACGGCAGGCAGAATACCATATTGTTCTGTCAGGACGTCATATGATGTCCTGTCATTTAAAGTTGCTAGGGTGCGCACGCGCCGCTGGCGGCGTGAGGGCACCCGCCGCGTTACTGAAAACCGCCAGGCACCCGCGATTGACCAGTAACTGAGCAGGGACATGGAGCTCTGTGTGCAAAACACAGAGCTCCACATCCTGTCAGGGAGAGAGGAGACCGATCTGTGTCCCTTGTACATAGGGACACAATCGGTCACCTCCCCTCCCCCTACAGTTGGACACACATTTAACCCCTTCCTCGCCCCCTAGTGGTTAACCCCTAAGACTGCTTCCCCCCCCCTATTAAATTCACCTAAGGGGAACCTGTGATAGAAGGAAAAAACTGATGTGGGGGTAGTGGCGCTGCCTAACCGGGACACAATAGCTACGGGGACTGAAGGGGAACCTGTGATAGAAGGAAAAAACTGATGTGGGGGTAGTGGCGCTGCCTAACCGGGACACAAAAGCTACGGGACCTGCAAAGAGTTAACCGTACTGTGTCCTAAGCTTAATTAAGTGATAATCCCTCACCATCCATGTGAATGGATACCAGGGACCAAATGTGCACCTGTATTACTAATACTGGGGTGCCTGAATATCTATTCAGTATTATTCATAAAGAGCGAGATCTCTAATCATACCTCCTTAGGAAAATATGGCGAGTAAAGCAGTGAAAGTGGAAGTAGGCAGTGATGTATATCCAGTGTCCTCAGAAAAAGAATAGCCGCTGCCTGTTTCTAGGAAGTAACCAAATATAAAAACAATGGGCACAGTATAACAGCCAAGTTAGAAACCACAGCGAGCACTTTAACTGCAGGGACATGGAGCTCTGTGTGCAAAACACAGAGCTCCACGTCCTGTCAGGGAGAGAGGAGACTGATCTGTGTCCCTTGTACATAGGGACACAATCGGTCACCTCCCCTCCCCCTACAGTTGGACACACATTTAACCCCTTCCTCGCCCCCTAGTGGTTAACCCCCTCCCTGCCAGTCACATTTATACAGTAATCAATGCATATTGATAGCACTGTTCACTGTATTAATGTGAATGGTCCCAAAAATGTGTCTGCTATAATGTCACAGTCCCGAAAAAAAAATCACAGCTTGCCGCTATTCCTAGTAACAAAAGAAAAAAAATTATAATTATGTCCCCTATTTTGTAGGCAATATAACTTTTGCACAAACCAGTCACTATACAGTTATTGCATTTTTTTTATACCAAAAATATGTAGAAGAATACGTATCGGCCTAAACTGAGATAATTTTTTAAAAAATTGGATATTTATTATAACACAAAGCAAAAAATATTGTGTGTTTTTTTTTTTTTCAAAATGTACACTCTTTTTTTGTTTATAGCCCAAAAAATAAAAACCGTACGGACGATCAAATACCACCAAAAGAAAGCTCTATTTGTGATGAAAAAAGGACGTCAATTTTGTTTGGAAGCCACGCCGCACGACCGCGCAATTGTCAATTAAAGCGACGCAGTGTCGGAAGCTAAAATTTTGTCTGGGCGGGAAGGGGGTGTAGGTGCACAGTAGGCAAGTGGTTCAACTCACCTGGGGCAAGTAACAGGTGTGGGCAATATAAAAATCACACCTGAAAGCAGATAAAAAGGAGAGAAGTTCACTTAGTCTTTGCACTGTGTATCTGTGTGTGCCACACTAAGCATGGACAACAGAAAGAGGAGAAGAGAACTGTCTGAGGACTTGAGAACCAAAATTGTGAAGAAATATCAACAATCTCAAGGTTACAACTCCATCTCCAGAGATCTAGATTTGCTTTTGTCCACAGCAACATTATCAAGAAGTTTGCAACCCATGGCACTGTAGCTAATCTCTCTGGGCGTGGACGGAAGAGAAAGATTGATGAAAGGTTGCAACGCAGGATAGTCCGAATGATGGATAAGCCGCCCCAAACAAGTTCCAAAGAAATTCAAGCTGGCTCAGGGAGCATCAGTGTCTGTTTGAACTATCCATCAACATTTAAATGAAACGCTATGGCAGAAGACCCTGGAGGACCCCACTGCTGACAGAGAAAAACAGCAAGACTACAGTTTGCTAAAATGTACTTGAGTAACCCAAAATCCTTCTGGCAAAACGTCTTGTGGACAAATGAGAACAAGATAGGGCTGTTTAGTAAAGCATATCATTCTACTGTTTACCGAAAATGGAATGAGGCCTACAAAGAAAAGAACACAGTACCTAAAGTGAAATATGGAGGAGGTTCAATGATGTTTTGGAGTTTCTTTGCTGCCTCTGGCACTGGGTGCCTTGATTGTGTGCAAGGCATCATGAAATCTGAGGATTACCAAAGGATTTGGGTCGCACTGTAGAGCCCAGTGTCAGAAAGCTGGGTTTGCATCTGAGATTTCGGGTCTTCCAGCAGTAAAATAAGGATCATAAGCTCAATAATGGCATGCAGAGCAAAGTCCTTCCTTGTATTAAGAGAGGTATGGACTCCAGAGAGATATCATTTTGCCCCTGTTCAAATCATTAGTAAGAACTCATCTGGAATATGAAGTCCAGTTTTGGGCACCAGTTCTCAAAAAGGATATCGGGGAACTGGAGAAAGTGCAGAGAAGGGCAACCAAACTGATAAGAGGCATGGAGGAGCTCAGCTATGAGGAAAGATTAGAGGAACGGAATGTATTCTCTCTTGAGAAGAGGAGAATAAGGGGGGATATGATCAACATGTATAAATATATAAGAGGTCCATATAGTGAACTTGGTGTTGTTATTCACTTTACGGTCAGGAAAAGGTTTCTTCACAGTAAGAGCTGTGAAAATGTGGAACAGACTCCCTCCAGACGTGGTTCTGGCCAGCTCAGTAGATTGCTTTAACCACTTCAATACAGGGCTTTTATACACACCTCCATACCGGGCCTATTCTGGCACTTCTCTCCTACATGTACAAATCATTTTTTTGCTAGAAAATTACGCAGGACCCCCAAACATTATATATGTTTTTAGCAGACACCCTAGGGAATAAAACAACGGTCATTGCAACATTTTATCTTGTACGGTATTTGCGCAATAATTTTTCAAACGCCTTTTTTGGGGAAAAAAATTGTTTCATGAATTAAAAAAATAACAAAACAGTAAAGTTAGCCCAATTTTTTTTTTAAATATGAAAGATTAGGTTACACCGAGTAAATAGATACCTAACATGTCACTCTTTAAAATTGCGCACACTCATTGAATGGCGCCAAACTTCGGTACTTCAAAATCTCCATAGGCAACGCTTTTTTTTTTTTTACAGGTTACTAGTTTAGATTTACAGAGGAGATCTAGTGCTAGAATTGTTGCTGCCACTCTAACGCACGCGGCGATACCTAACATGTGTGGTTTAAACGGCGTTTACATATGTCGGCGGGACTTGCGTGTGCGTTCGCTTCTGCGCGCAAGCTACTGGGGACAGGGGTGTTTATTTTTTTTATTATTATTATTATTTATTTATTTTACATATTATTTTTTTACACTTTTTTTATTTTATTTTGATTTTTTTATTACTTTTATTCCTATTACAAGGAATGTAAACATCCCTTGTAATAGGAATGTGTGTGACAGGTCTTCTTTATGGAGAGATGCGGGGTCAATAAGACCTCACATCTCTCCTCCAGGCTGGAAACCATGAGTTCGGTGAAAAAAAATTCACTGATCTCATGAATACTGTGGCTTACAGCTGCAATCGCGGCTTTGTTTACTTACGGCACCCGGGCGTGACGTCATCACATCGCGCCCGGCTCCTCCGACGGTCATAGAGATGACTGGTGACCATCTGGTCACCAGTCATCTCTATACTTCCTGCCTGCGCCAACGATTTATTCTCCAGGCCCCCGATGGCACGGGAGATCCCGGAGAAGCACCGGATGGCGGCGGGAGGGGGGGGTGTCCCCTCCCGCCACCTGTAAGAATAATCAAGCGGCGGAACCGCCGCTATGATCGTTCTTATGTTGTGCAGAATCGCCGGCACAAGAGATAGATATCTGGATGATGCCTCTCGCTGCAGGCATCATTTAGATATCCCCCTTCAAAGTCCAGGATGTCATATGACGTCCACTCTGGATTGGAGAGACACTTTGTGGACGTCATATGACGGTGGCTGGTATTGAAGGGGTTAAGAAAGGCCTGGATTATTTCCTAAATGTACATTTTTTTATGGTTGAACTGGATGGACGCGTGTCTTTTTTCAACCTGACTAACTATGTAACTATGATAATGACCCCAAACATACGTCAAAAAGCACCCAGAAATGGATGGCAACAAAGCACTGGAGAGTTCAAAAGTGGCCAGCAATGAGTCCAGATCTAAATGCCATTGAACAGCTGTGGAGAGATCCTAAAATTGCTGTTGGGAAAAGACCACCTTCCAATAAGAGAGACCTGGAGCAGTTTGCAAAGGAAGAGTGGTCCAAAATTCCGGAAGAGAGGTGCAAGAAGCTTTTTGATGGTTATACTAAGTTAAGGGAATATAAAAAATGTGTATGTGTCCTGCGCTTAAGATGTTTGTATGATAAGACTGCTGCCCCCCTATTAATTCCCCCAAAGGGGAACCTGTGATAGAAGGAAAAAACTGATGTGGGGGTAGTGGTGCTGCCTAACCGGGACACAATAGCTACGGGGACCTGCAAAGAGTTAACCGTACTGTGTCCTAAATAGGGATGAGCTTCGAGTTCGAGTCAAACTCATGTTCGACTCGCACATTGCCTGTTCGCCGAACAGCGAACTATTTGGGGTGTTCGCAGCAAGTTCGTGTGAACTTTAGAACCCTGTTAAAGTCTATGGGACTCGAACGTTTGAAATCTAAAGTGCCAATTTTAAAGACTAATAGGCAAGTTATTGTAATAAAAAGTGTTTGGGGACCCGGATCCTGCCCCAGGGGAGTGTTTGGGGACCCGGGTCCTGCCCCAGGGGACATGTATCAATGCAAAAAAAGTTTTAAAAACTGCAGTTTTTTGGCAGCAGTGTTTTTAATAATTCCTTTAAGTGAAACAATAAAAGTGAAATTTTTCCTTTAAATTTCGTACCTGGGGGGGGGGGGGGGTTGTATAGTATGCCTGTAAAGTAGCGCTTGTTTCCCATGCTTAGAACTGTCCCTGCACAAAGTGTAATTTCTGAACGAAAAAAGTCATTTAAAATCACTCGTGGCTATAATGAATTGTCGGCTCCCGGCTATACAGAGAAGTCATTCATAAAAATAAAATAAAAAAGTGTGGGGGTCCACGGCATTTTTTTTAAAATTTGGAGTGGAGTTCCCCTTAAAATCCATACCAGACCTGAAGGGTCTGGAATGGATATTTGGGGGGAACCCCACATAATTTTTTTTTTTATTTGACGCAGGGTTCCCCTTAATATCCATACCAGACCCTAAGGTGAGTGATTTTAAACGACTTTTTGCCTTCAGAAATTACATTTTGTGCAGGGACAGTTCTAAGCACAGGAAACAAGCGCTACTTTACAGGCAAACTATACACACCCCCTAGGTACGAAATTCAAAGGAATATTTCAATTTTTTTTGTTTCACTTTAAGCATTATTAAAATCACTGCTCCTGAAAAAACTGCAGTTTAAAAAAAAAAAAAATTTGCATTGATACATGTCCCCTGGGGCAGGACCCAGGTCCCCAACCACTCCCCTGGGGCAGGACCCAGGTCCCCAACCACTCCCCTGGGGCAGGACCCAGGTCCCCAAACACTTTAGATTTCAAATGTTTGAGTCCCATAGACTTAGGGTTCTAAAGTTCACACAAACTTTTGGTCTGTTCGCAGGTTCTGGTGCGAACCGAACCCAGGGGTGTTCGGCTCATCCCTAGTCCTAAACTTAATTAAGTGATAATCCCTCACCATCCATGTGAATGTATACCAGGGACCAAATGTGCACCTGTATTACTATAATACTGGGGTGCCTGAATATCTATTCAGTATTATTCATAAAGAGTGAGATCTCTAATCATACCTCCTTAGGAAAATATGGCGAGTAAAGCAGTGAAAGTGGAAGTAGGCAGTGATGTATATCCAGTGTCCTCAGAAAAAGAATAGCCGCTGCCTGTTTCTAGGAAGTAACCAAATATAAAAACAATGGGCACAGTATAACAGCCAAGTTAGAAACCACAGCGAGAGCTTAACTGCACTCCAGCTGGCAGTACCCTGATAAGACGTAAGTGCGGAACCCTTACGCGTTTCGTAATTAAAATCTTCTGAGGTGGCCCAGACCGTATATATATATATATATGTCTATAGAAGGTATTTAGAAGGGGGTATACTGTGTATTTAGAAGGGGGTATACAGTGTATATAGGAGGAGGTATACTGTGTATATAGGAGAGGGCATACAGTGTATATAGAAGGGGGTATACAGTGTATATAGAAGGGAGTATACTGTGTATATAGAAGGGGGTATACTGTGTATATAAGAGGAGGTATACTGTGTATATAGGAGGAGGTATACTGTGTATATAGGAGAGGGCATACAGTGTATATAGAAGGGGGTATACAGTGTATATAGAAGGGAGTATACTATGTATATAGAAGGGGGTATACTGTGTATATAAGAGGAGGTATACTGTGTATATAGGAGGAGGTATACTGTGTGTATATAGGAGAGGGCATACAGTGTATATAGAAGGGGGTATACTGTGTATATAGGAGGAGGTATACTGTGTATATAGGAGAGGGCATACAGTGTATATAAGAGGAGGTATACTGTGTATATAGGAGAGGGCATACAGTGTATATAGAAGGGGGTATACTGTGTATATAGGAGGAGGTATACTGTGTATATAGGAGAGGGCATACAGTGTATATAGGAGGAGGTATACTGTGTGTATATAGAAGGGGGTATACTGTGTATATAAGAGGAGGTATACTGTGTATATAGGAGAGGGCATACAGTATATATAGAAGGGGGTATACAGTGTATATAGAAGGGAATATACAGTGTATATAGAAGGGAGTATACTATGTATATAGAAGGGGGTATACTGTGTATATAAGAGGAGGTATACTGTGTATATAGGAGGAGGTATACTGTGTGTATATAGGAGAGGGCATACAGTGTATATATAAGGGGGTATACTGTGTATATAGGAGGAGGTATACTGTGTATATAAGAGGAGGTATACTGTGTATATAGGAGAGGACATACAGTGTATATAGGAGGAGGTATACTGTGTATATAGAAGGGGGTATACTGTGTATATAGGAGGAGGTATACTGTGTATATAGGAGAGGGCATACAGTGTATATAGAAGGGGGTATACTGTGTATATAGAAGGGGGTATACTGTGTATATAGAAGGGGGTATACTGTGTATATAGGAGAGGGCATACAGTGTATATAGAAGGGAATATAGTGTATATAGAAGGGGGTATACTGTGTATATAGAAGGAAATATACTGTGTATTTAGAAGGGGGTATACTGTGTATATAGGAGGAGGTATACTGTGTATATAGGAGAGGGCATACAGTGTATATATAAGGGAGTATACTGTGTATATAGAAGGGAATATACAGTGTATATAGAAGGGAGTATACTATGTATAAGAAGGGAGTATACTATGTATATAGAAGGGAGTATACTGTGTATATAGGAGGAGGTATACTGTGTATATAGGAGATGGCATACAGTGTATATAGAAGGGGGTATACTGTGTATATAGAAGGGAATATACTATGCATATAGAAGGGGGTATACTGTGTATATAGGAGGAGGTATACAGTGTATATAGAAGGGGGTATACTGTGTATATAGAAGGGAATATACAGTATATATAGAAGGGAGTATACTATGCATATAGAAGGGGGTATACTGTGTATATAGAAGGAAATATACTGTGTATATAGAAGGGGGTATACTGTGTATATAAGAGGAGGTATACTGTGTATATAGGAGAGGGCATACAGTGTATATAGGAGGAGGTATACAGTGTATATAGAAGGGGGTATGCTGTGTATATAGAAGGGGGTATACTGTGTATATAAGAGGAGGTATACTGTGTATATAGGAGAGGACATACAGTGTATATAGGAGGAGGTATACAGTGTATATGGAAGGGGGTATGCTGTGTATATAGAAGGGGGTATACTGTGTATATAGAAGGGGGTATACTGTGTATATAAGAGGAGGTTTACTGTGTATATAGGAGAGGACATACAGTGTATATAGGAGGAGGTATACTGTGTATATAGATGGGGGTATACTGTGTATATAGAAGGGGGTATACTGTGTATATAAGAGGAGGTATACTGTGTATATAGGAGAGGACATACAGTGTATATAGGAGGAGGTATACAGTGTATATAGAAGGGGGTATGCTGTGTATATAGAAGGGGGTATACTGTGTATATAGAAGGGGGTATACTGTGTATATAAGAGGAGGTATACTGTGTATATAGGAGAGGACATATAGTGTATATAGATGGGGGTATACTGTGTATATAGAAGGGGGTATACTGCGTGTATATAGGAGGTTAGGTCGATGTAAAACCTTATTATTTTTGCAAACTTGCAGATGTGGTTTCTCAAATCTCTTACATTATTCTAAGGGAAAGGTTTTATAATTATAATCTATACAATACTATTATATATATATACCGTATATACTGAAGTATAAGCCGAGTTTTTCAGCACATTTTTTCGTGCTGAAAATGCCACCCTCGGCTTATATTAGAATCGCCTTTTTGCACCGGATCTCCCAGATTTTGGGGACCCTTTACTGTTGTCCGGGGGACCTACGGCCGGGGAGCACCAATTTTTCAAAGCCGGGCACCCCTTCCATAGACTACCATGTTAAACTGTAATTTCTCCAGTCAATTTGGGGACCCGGTACTGGCCGGTCTTAGGTCCCCTGGACCCAGAACTTGGCACATATGTAGCCCCATTTATCTTCTACAAGTGTGTAAATTTTTTTGCCTGGAGGACCTACAGCTAGGGAGCATCAGTTTTTCAAAGCCTGGCACCCGTTCCATAGACTCCCATGTTAAACGTCAGTCTAGTCATGGGCACAGTGAGGCATGCAGATGGACACCCTAGGCTTATACTCGAGTCAATACGTTTTCCCATTTTTTTTGTGGTAAATATAGGTGCCTCGGCTTAAATTTGGGTCGGCTTATACTCGAGTATATACGATAGTAACTTTATGTTAACACATTAGATCATTTTTTTTAAACTGACTTCTAATGCTCCATTCACGATCATTTTTCAGCATTAAAAACGTGTTGTTTTAAAAAAAAATAATTTAAAATGATCGTGTGTGGGCTTTACATAATTTTTCGGGTTCTGAACAATTCCATTTTTTTTTCCCCAAACAGCTGCATTTTTTAACGACGGTTTAAACAATCTAGTTTTTCGGGTTGTAAAAAATGATTGTGTGTGGGCTAAAACGACATGAAAAACCTGTGCATGTTCAGAAGCAAGTTATCAGATGGGAGCGCCTGTTCTGGTAAAAGTAGCATTCGTAATGGAGTAAACACATTCATCACGCTGTAACAGACAGAAAAGCGCAAATCGTCTTTTACTAACAGGAAATCAGCTAAAGCTGCCCAAAGGGTGGCGCCATCCACGAGGAACTTCCCTATTATAGTGCCGTCGTACGTGTTGAACGTCACCGCGCTTTGCTAGAGCATTTTTTTAAAACGACCTTGTGTGTGCAACATCGTTTTAATGATGACGTTTCTGAAAAACATAGTTTTTCTAATGCTGAAAAAAACGATTGTGTGTACGTGGCATTAGTGTTTGTGAAATCTTCCACCACAAAATGTACTCAGCCAATGAGAGGTAATGACTCCATTTTTATTTTTCTCCTGCTATCAATGGCCAACACGGTACAACACTTCATCCATGTCTTTGTCGATCTCTGATCTCCTTATGAAGTGTTTCTTACATGATGAAGATCAGCCATGGAGTATATCTGAGGTGTATATCAGGGTGTGCTTCTTCCCCACATGAGAGCTGTGATGTCCAGCAACATTCATATACAAGACATTTCCCACACTCACTAATACACCTCGAGGGTTGTGTGGGATCCCTGATGTACAGGACTTTAGTGAGGAACAATTCAGAACAGGACACTCAGGACAGTAATATGGCCTCTACCACATGTGAGATCTCTGATGTTTGTTAAGATTGGATTTGACTGAAAAACGTCTCCCGCACTCAGGACAGGAATATGGTTACTCCCCCGTGTGACATCTTTGATGTGTGTAAAGATGGGACGTCTGTGAGAAACATTTCCCGCACACAGGACAGGAATATGGCTTCTCCCCTGTGTGAGATCTCAGATGTGTGCGAAGATGGGACTTATCAGAAAAAAAATTCCCGCACTCAGGACAGGAAAGTGGTTTCTCCTGCGTGTGAGATCTCTGATGTGTTTTAAGATTGGATTCATGTGAAAAACATTTCCCACACTCAGGACATGAATATGGCTTCTTCAGCATGTGAAATCTTCTATGATGTACGTTAAGATTGGACTTGACTGAATAACATTTCCCGCACTCAGGACAAAAATACGGCTTCTCACCTGTGTGAGATCTCTGATGTGTGTAAAGATGGGATGTCTGTGAGAAACATTTCCCGCACTCAGGACAGGAATATGGCTTCTCCCCTGTGTGAGATCTTATATGCACATTAAGATGGGATTTAGAACCAAAACACTTTCCGCACTCAGGACAAGAAAACCTCTTCTCTGTTGGAAGGATGGCACCGTCCCTCACAGTCTGAGGTTCCTCAGGATAAGAGGAATACGATGGTCCGGCACCGTCCCGCACAGTCTGAGGTTCCTCAGGATAAGAGGAATACGATGGTCCGGCACCGTCCCTCACAGTCTGAGGTTCCTCAGGATAAGAGGAATACGATGGTCCGGCACCGTCCCGCACAGTCTGAGGTTCCTCAGGATAAGAGGAATACGATGGTCCGGCACCGTCCCGCACAGTCTGAGGTTCCTCAGGATAAGAGGAATACGATGGTCCGGCACCGTCCCTCACAGTCGGAGGTACCTCAGGATAAGAGGAATACGATGGTCCATCTACACTGTGTGGTGCCGGATATACATTTGAGGTAGTCGGGTTTTCTCCTGGACTATACTGTGTGATGTCCTCATCTTCTACTTTACAGTCTGGAGACAAAGTGAGACAATCCTCTGAGGTTTTCCTCATCTCCCGTCCATCTACTAAAATAGAGATACAAAGATTATTACTAGACATGAGCTGATTGGTTCCCCTAAACCAGGACTCCGCCCACATCAGGCAGCTTTGTCTGTGAGAATCTTACAATTCCCCCCTCAAGGTAACTAGTAAATGGGTCCCCTGATCTCCTACCAGATCATTTCTTTATTCATGGACCTTAGTCAGAGAGTGAGGAAACAACGAGAACCGCGTTTTATAGGAGTGACAGTGATGAGGGGATTATAGGACGAGTGTCCCCACCCCCTCTATCACTCATTGCCATCTTCCCAACACAAGAAGTCCTACACTTCCTTATTTAGTCCATGATTTAGTCATGAATAACAGTGGGGCTGAGCCCCACCAGAGGTCAGAGAGTGAGGATGGGGTAGAACAACCAAGATGAAGACTGGGCTGATCCTGAAGACCTCCATCATTGGGTTATTGACACCTCCCTCATTATCACATTCTGTTTAAGGTTCCAAAGTCTGAGGATGTTAACACATTATTATCACCATGTAAAAGTCTGTCCTTCAATCAAATCATCAGATATAAAATGTCCAACTGGTAGAAAATGGGTGTAACAAAAGAGAGTACATATTATGTGTATATATAGCAGTGGGTAGAGGGGAGAGAGCAGAAGTCAGGACTATGTAATGTACAACTTATTGTATAAGATACAACAGATAGGACTATATAGTATCAGAATGATGTAATGTACAGTGCCTTGAAAAAGTATTTATACCCCTTGAAATTTTCCACATTTTTGTTATGTTACAACCAAAAATGTAAATGTATTTTACTAGGATTTTATTTGATAGACCAAAAGAAAGTGGCACACATTGTGAAGTGGAAGGAAAATGATAAATGGTTTTCAAAATGTTTTACAAATATGCAAAAAAAAGTATTTTTGGGGGTGTCTCTACCAGCTTTGCACATCTAGAGAAGGAAATTGTTTCCCATTCTTCTTTGCAAAATAGCTCAAGTTCTGTCAGATTGGATGCAGAGTGTCTTTGAACAGCATCCAGCGTGCTTTCTGAACAGACACTCAGTGCTGCTGGAGGGTTTGTAATGGATAAGAGTGTGCCTGTCCACAGACTCCGTTGACAGGCTGACATTTATCAAAATGAATCAGTCCTGGATCAACAGCAACTTTTAATGCCCCTGATGCTGATGTAACTTATTGAATTTGCTAGGGATCGGGGACCCCTTGAAGACTGCCTATCCTGATCACAGTTTGATCACATTTTTAACAGCAGGGACCGTTCCAGCACCCAACAAGAGTAATTGTTAGGAATTAGAGTGTTCAGGCACCCCCAAGACCCAATTTTTCTGCACCTGTTTGACAGGGTTATTGTAATTTTAACAGCAGGGCTGGTGCCTGCGCCCAACAAAAGTAACTGTAAAGCCTTGTACACATGATTGGACTTTTTGTGGACAAAGTGTAACTTTATAGTTTTTCAGCTCTTTAGCTCCAACCTTTGGGCAACTTCTGCTAATGTTGTGTTATGGTGAGCATTGCTTCCGAGCATGCGTGTTTGTACTTTGGAGTTTTGTCCGAAGGACTTGTGTACACATGCTCGGATAATCAGACGACACACACATTTGCTGGCGGAAAATTTTAAAGCGTGCTATCCCACATTTGTCGGTGGAAAATCTGACAACAATTGTCCGATAAAGCATACAGTCGGATTTTCCATCAACAGCCTGTCATAACACAATTTCCGTTGCATAATCCGATTGTGTGTACGAGGCTTAAGGGGTTACAGTATTTAGGCACCACCAACACCCAAGGCCCAATTTTTATGCACCTGTTTAACGGGCAACATCTAATTTAAATTTTTCTTCAAATTTTTTAACAGCAGGGCCCATTCTTGCACCCAACAAGAGTAACTGTGAGGGTTTACAGTGTTCAGGCACCGCTAGGGATGGGCGAATGATTTGGACCAAGCATAAGTTTGGCCTGAACATCATCCATTCAGGTATTTGCCTAACACCCAAACTTTCTGGGCACTTAGTGGGTTTCTCGCACAGTCAATAGGTTGTTAATGCTTCCCCGTTGAGAGCTAAATTTAAAGAAAGGATTGTAAAAAAAAAAAAAAAAGAATGTACATTTTTTTAAATTGGGCAAAAAAATCGTGTGGTGGGACCCTTTCGGTCTGGTATGGATTTTAACCACTTCCCTACCGGCGCATTGTAAAATGACGCCAGCAGGAACACTCGCTCCCTCCTGAAGCCCATCAGAGTACCCAAGTCCCTATCTGTAGCCCATGCCTCCAACAGTATACGTTGGGGTGGACTCTTTCCAAAATGTGGTCATTTTGTGGGTAATTCCACTGTCCTAGTGCTTCCGGACCTTCAAAGGTGTGATAGGTAGGAATTAAATTAGATGCGTCATTTATGCTCCTAGAAAGCCTGATGGGTCTCACATGTGCTATCACCATACACAGGAGAAGAAGCAAAATGTATTTTGTGGTGTAATTGGAAGTATGTACAGTAATTGCTGTGTGTGAGAAATAACTTGCTATTCGGACAATTGTTGTTTAATTTTTTTTTTGATAATTTCTTAATTTTCCTAAGGCCTCGTACACACGAGTAAATAGATTTGTTCAAAACGGTCTGTCCGACCGATTTGAACAAATCTGTCTGCTGGCATTTTGGTTTGCTTGCGTGTACACACGAGCAAACCAAAATCCCCGCCAGCAGACAGCGCGCTGACGTGTCGGTGACATGGCGGTGACGTTGACGCCGCCACGTCACCGCACCAGGAAGTAAAACACTTCCGCGCATGCGTCGAAACCATTCGGCGCGTGTGCGAGAAGACATGTCTGCTGGTTAGCGTACAAACCAGCAGACATGTCGGGCGGACGGGGTTCCCAGACGACAGATTTCAAAGCATGCTTTGAAATCTGTCGGGTGGCCAAATCCGTCTGTTTGCCCGTACACACGATCGAATCTGTCTGCTGAAACGGTCTAGGAGACCGTTTCCAGCAGACAGATTTGATCGTGTGTACGAGGCCTAAGAGGTGTTGGAAAAAAATTACAACTTCAAAATACTCACCATGCTTCTTAGTAAATACCTTGGACTGTCTACTTTGAAAAAATGGGTAATTTGGGGGTTATTTGTACTGTCCTGACATTTCAGGGCCTCAAGAAATAGCACAGTTAGGCTGTCAGGACATCGTGGGTGTGATCAATTTTTTACAATTTGCACCATGGCTTGTAGACTCCATGATTTTCACACAGACTAAATCATATCCACTGATTTGGGTTATTTTTACCAAACATACTCTATGTAGCAGTATACATTTTGGCCCAAAATTATGAATAAAATGTTTTCGTTTACAAAATTGTATAATAGAAACAATTTATTTTTTTAATTCAAATGTATCGCTTTCTTTTACGTATATCACTAAAAAGAAAAAACCCAGTGGTGATTATATACCACTAAAAGAACGCTCTATTTGTGTGAAAAAAAAATGATACAAATTTTGTGTTGCATGACTGAGTAATTGTCATTCAAAGTGTCAGAGCACTGAAAGTTGAAAATTGGTCTGGGCAGGAAGAGGGTGAAAGTGCCCAGTATTGAAGTGGTTAAGGGAAACCTATGACAGAATTAAGAAAAAATGGCGTAGGGTTCCCACCAAAATCCACACCAGGCCCTTTGGTACAGATTTTAAGGGGAACTCCATGCCAAAATAAAAAAAAAAACGGCGTGGGGTCCCCCCAAAGTTTGCATGTGAACCAAACAGGGGGGTGTTTGGCCCATCCCCAGTCTAGAGACATAAATTGTGTCTGCAGCACAGAGAAGGAAGATTATCCGAGAGAAATACAGGAATACAGGACAGGGAACACAGCTCAGGAAAGTGACCAGGGGATTACAGGCTGATATCACCCAGTCCCCGCCCTACTCTGGACCAATCAGTGAGCAGTATGGGTGGAGGAATGGATTTAGTGTTAATGACCCACCTGTGCTGATCTCTGTAGGAGTGTCCTCCTCTATAAATGTCCCCGTTATTCCATCCTCCTCCATAGACTGCTGATCATCCCTCACATACCTCTCTTCTTCTTCTGATTTGACCTCAAATTCTATATCGATTGGATCTCCACTCTAAACCAAGAGAATGAGAGAGAATATCATCTGTAAGATATAAGCTTTATTATTGTGACATCACATCTATAAAATCCACACATCCCCCCACAAGTCCATGTCTAGATGTTCCGTCCCACCAACCTTTAAATAAGAAGTGATGGTGTGACCTTCCTGTGTGGAATCCCGGGAATACAGAGGGCGGGGACATCTCTCTGGGGGGTCTCTGTAGCTGGATGACTCCACCATGATGTCCTGGTACAGATCTTTGTGTCCTTTTGGAAACTCTGACTCCTCCATCACCCCATCCTCATCATCCTCCTCTTTTATCTCCTCTTTAATATTGACCAGTGTGGAATCCTGAGGACAGAGACATCTCTCTGGTGGGTTCCCATTACTGGATCCATCTGTAGGAAACACACACACTGACTGAATCCATTGTTTCTATGTGTTTATCAGATGATGGGGATCTAGGTGGAGCCTCCGTACTGCTCTCTCCTTTACAATAAAGTCTCCTCTTACCCGGTGATGTGAGGGGCGGCTGATTGTCCATCATGACGTCCTTGTAGAGATCCTTGTGTCCTTCTAAATACTCCCACTCCTCCATGGAGAAATAGACAGTGACATCCTGACACCTTATAGGAACCTGACACACACAATGATACAGTCACCATCCAGACACACCCCTTGTCTGTTACTGGATAATGTCCCAGAATCCTCCTCACCTCTCCTGTCAGCAGCTCCATCATCTTCTTGGTGACTTCTAGAATCTTCTCCATGTTGTGTCTCTCGGGTTTTAGGGAGTCACATGGAGGCACTGTGATGGTCATGTGATCACCTGACTTCACAAGAGGAAATCTCTGTATTGGGGAACCAATAGGAATATCATGTTAGATTCCCAGGATCCTCCTCACCTCTCCGGTCAGGTCTGTGTTTTATTAATGGAGATAAGAGTGATGTCATGTGACCTCCCAGAATCCTCCTCACCTCTCCGGTCAGGTCTGTGTATTATTAATAGAGATAAGAGTGATGTCATGTGACCTCCCAGAATCCTCCTCACCTCTCCGGTCAGGTCTGTATTATTAATAGAGATAAGAGTGATGTTATGTGACCTCCCAGAATCCTCCTCACCTCTCCGGTCAGGTCTGTGTATTATTAAAGTGGAGTTCCACCCAGGAAAACAACAATTGGTCATCTTGCTTAAAAAAATGTAATAAAAAAAACATGAAAAAAAAAGATATACTCTCCCAAAATACCTGTTGGTATGCGGAAATCCGTAATCTGCCTCTTCCACACCGCGGTGTCTTTTCTTCTTCTTCTGCTTGTAAATGGGGCACGCTGCTTTCTGGGAACTGTGTGTATTCTCAGAGATCAGCCGCCCATTCACAAGCCAGCGTGAGACTCACGCAGGCGCAGTAGGAAATGGGCAGTGAAGCCATACGGCTTCACTGCCTGTTTCCCATAGTGTGGATGGTGGCGCGGGACCTGGATCGATCATGGGACCAGCATCGGGGGGGCCATCAACGTGGGCAAGTAGGACAAGGTAAGTGTCCCTATTTAAAGTCAGCAGCTACACTGTTAGTAGCTGCTGACTTTAAAAAAAAAAATTGCGGCTGGAACACCCGTTTAATAGAGATAAGAGTGATGTCATGTGACCTCCCAGAATCCTCCTCACCTCTCCGGTCAGTGTATTATAAATATTGATTAGAGTGATGTCATGTGACCTCCCAGAATCCTCCTCACCTCTCCGGTCAGGTCTGTGTATTATTAATAGAGATAAGAGTGATGTCATGTGACCTCCCAGAATCCTCCTCACCTCTCCGGTCAGGTCTGTGTATTATTAATAGAGATACGAGTGATGTCATGTGACCTCCCAGAATCCCCCTCACCTCTCCGGTCAGCAGGTAGATGATCTCCAGGGTGAGGTTTAGAATCCTCTCAGTCATGTGACTCCGGTCCTCCTCCATGCTGATTGGTCATGTGATGTATACAGATTTACCTGTGGACCAATAATTGATAAGAGAGAATGATCTGGACTGTACTGGTTGTATAATATTAGGATGGGGATAATATGAGGGGTTCTATCATGTAAGAACGCCCCCCAGTGGTCTCACACACAGAGGAACATTCAGTTTATTGTTTGATATGTTTCTGGGGTCTGGGATCCTCCTTCCCTTTGGCCTTTAACATTTCCCCACCTATGGGGCCGGAACATTCTCTTCATATTGGAGATGTGGGGGGATAGGGGTGTGTTGTGTAGACATAAAGTTTATGTCTATATAAACCTTCCCCATCTCCAATATGAGGAGAATGTTCCGGCCCCATAGGTGGGGAAATGTTCTGACCCTGAAGGGTTAATCTAGGTCTCCACACTATATATGTATGTATCATCATCTGCTGGAGATAAAAGACGTCACAGTGACTATGGAGGAAGAGGACGGACATGACGGGGTTACTGGGTGTAAATAGAAGATAAGATCTTATTACCTCCTCTGCTGCCTCTTCCAGCAAAGTCTCCTCACTACTTCCTCCCGAATCACCTCTCACCCGGAACTTCCTGTCTATCCCTGACATCACTTCCTGTCTTCCATAGAGACTTCCTGTCTGCCACCTTGTGGAGATCAGAGGAACTGCAGAAACATCTGGTAGTGTGAACACGGCCTTGTGCTGTGTGTGTATGTACTGTATATCCTTATAGATTAGGGTGACCAGACATCCCCGGTTTCAGGGGACAGTCCCTGGATTGAGGACACTGTCCCCGGATCAAGTCTGTCCCTGGTTTTGTCCCCGGATTGGATTTGAACAGGGGCTGGGGCAATTTCGAAGACAGTCCAGTAAGTGCAGAATAAAAAATAAATCTGAATTACACACACCGACCCCTCTGCTCCTACTAGCTTAGGGGGTGTATATTTTTTCCATTATCTGTGCCCCTTTTTGATGATCAGTTTCGGGTGCCCATTCAGCTCCGCTCGTATGTTCTTCTGCCTTGGCTCAAGTCCCGGACAGTCACCTGCCTGCTTATCTCCTTGCCTTCCCTGGTGGAGTGATCTTTCTCCCCGCTCCCCACCCAGTAGTAGCCGGGGCACGGAGAATGAGACTTGAGACGATGTGGGGCGGGCGGTGGTGGCGACGGTTATTGAGTTGCTGATTCCCGCCAAAAAAAAATGTCCCCGGTTTTCATTTAAAAAATCTGGTCACCTTATTATAGATGGGTCATCTCCACTCCCACCAAGGGGGATAGAAATATATTACTGCTCGGGGGAGGGGGAGGGGAGACATTTTGGCCCCTTTGATTTTGCAGTAAAATTGATGTGAGATTTAGTCATGTAGAACATCTGTTATATGGATACAAAGAACCCCAGCCGAGAGTAAAGGGTGGAAATGGCTCCTGATCCCCAGATTTGGGCAATTATGTCACCAATATAAATAGAAAAAAACCTGCGCTATGTGTAACAACTCAAATACCTCCAGAAATAACTTATACCGGACTGCTGCTGTAACATGTGATGGTGAGGGCGCCCCCTTAGTAGTGCTTCTCCACTCACCAAATCAATATGACTCCCAGCTTTTCATCTACCAGAGTCACCAACATCCTTCACACTCTCCTCACCTCCGATGGATCCTCCTCGCTCACTCCTGCAAGTCTGCTGCAGTTTCTGTCAGTCTCCCTCCTAGACTCGGCTTCCTTCCCCGATCGCTGTTGCAGAAGGAGCACTTCCTCTTCATACACACTCAGGAGCTCCGCCTCTTCATACACACATTTAGGGCTCTGCCTCTTTTTACACACTCAGGAGCTCCACCTCTTCATACACACTCAGGAGCTCCGCCTCTTCATACACACTCAGGAGCTCCACCTCTTCATACACACTCAGGAGCTCCACCTCTTCATACACACTCAGAGCTCCAGGTCTTCATATACACTCAGAGCTCCGCCTCTTCATACACACTCAGGGCTCCACCTCCTCATACACACTCAGGGGCTCCACCTCTTCATACACACAGTTAAATCACAGTCCTATAGACACAGCTATGGGTTTGCACAGATCATCATAGCCATAAGCAGTATTTTGGTACTTGCGGTTCTGTAGTGTACAGACGGGGGTCCTTCCTGGGGTTAGTGAGATCCCAAATGGTTGGCAGGGTCCAGAATGATGCTGTCAGCAGATGGGGGTCACTGTCCGGAGGATGCTGGAGGCACTGTGATCTGGGCAGAATGCTGGGGTGATGCTGTCCTGAGGTCTGGGTCTGGTTAGTGGGGGGTCCGGGTCCCTGGTGGCAGCAGGCGTCCAACAAGAACAATTGAACACCTTGCCACCACAGCAGGGAGTTTAAATAGGGCGCCTGAAACGCAGAGCGCGCCAGGTTGCACTTCCGCGTTCCAGCGTGGAACGCAGACGTCCGTGCACCGGAAGTGATGCGGACATCTTGCAGAACGGAGCATAGCTGTCAGAACAAGGCACAGCTGCGCTCGTTCTGTCGTGAGTAACGCGGATGGCGTTATACATACACACTCAGGAGCTCCACCTCTTCATACACACTCAGGAGCTCCACCTCTTCATACACACTCAGGAGCTCCGCCTCTTCATATACACTCAGGAGCTCCGCCTCTTCATACACACTCAGGAGCTATGCCTCTTCATACACACTCAGGAGCTATGCCTCTTCATACACACTCAGGAGCTCCACCTCTTCATACACACTCAGGAGCTCCGCCTCTTCATACACACTCAGGAGCTATGCCTCTTCATACACACTCAGGGCTCCGCCTCTTCATACACACTCAGGAGCTCCGCCTCTTCATACACACTCAGGGCTCCGCCTCTTCATACACACTCAGGGCTCCGCCTCTTCATACACACTCAGGAGCTCCGCCTCTTCATACACACTCAGGAGCTCCACCTCTTCATACACACTCAGAGCTCCGCATCTTCATACACACTCAGAGCTCCGCCTCTTCATACACACTCAGAGCTCCGCATCTTCATACACACTCAGAAGCTATGCCTCTTCATACACAATCAGGGGCTCCTCCTCTTCATACACACTCAGGGAGAAGAGAAAGGAGGATCCCACATCATGTAACGCCTTTTATTAAAAGGAAATACTAAAATCTGCACTCACTGAGGTGGGAAGCTGCCACATTTAGCATTGCTAGTCATACTGCAACTGAAGGGTCATCTTGGCTGAATACCCAATCAGTGCCGCCGTTATCTCACCCCAAACAGGGCAAATACACTCCAAACCCAAACAAGTGATGTGTTTATTGGTCCCTTATTGGTGAGCGATGGGAGAAGGATCCCCTCATATCAGTGATCAGTGATAGGAGGACATTTTTACATTATCATTAAATTGTTACTGAAAGACAGAAATTGATCAATTCACAGGGAACCCCTAAAATCCCTTGGAGGAACCCTGGCTGAGAAAGGCCGGACTAGTCAGTTATATATTTCTATCCCCCTTGGTGGGAGTGGAGATGACCCATCTATAAGGATATACAGTACATACACACACAGCACAAGGCCGTGTTCACACTACCAGATGTTTCTCTGAGCTTATACACTTATACACAGGAAGTCTCTATGGAAGACAGGAAGTGATGTCAGGTACAGACAGGAAGTTCCGGGTGAGAGGTGAGTCGGGAGAACAAAGAAAGAAGATGTTGCTGGAAGAGGCAGCAGAGGAGGTAATAAGATCTTATCTTCTATTTACACCCAGTAACCCCGTCATGTCCGTCCTCTTCCTCCATAGTCACTGTGACGTCTTTTATCTCCAGCAGATGATGATACGCACATATATAGTGTGGAGACCTAGATTAACCCCTTCAGGGGCAGAACATTCCCCCACTTACAAGGCCGGATAACACTCCATTTTGGAGATGTGTCACCTTTCCCACCAATCACCTTCTCACCTCATCAGTCTATATCAGGGGTCTCCAAACTTCCTAAACAAAGGGCCAGTTTAGACTTTAGAGGGGCCAGTGGGAATAGAAAATGTCCAGTGGAAGTAAACAATGCCCCATCGTTGGTATCTGTGAGAGGAACTGTGCTCCATCGTTCGTATCAATTAACTGAATAGTGCCCTAATGTTTATATCAATAGAAGGAATGGTGCCCTATTGTTGGTGTCAGTGGGATAAATAATACCCCATAGTTATTGTCAGTGGTTGGAATAGTGCCACAAGGGCCAAATAAAGGCAAGCAAAGGAACCGCAGTTTGGAGACCGCTGGGGTATACTAAATGGATCATACCACTTTTATTAGTGGGGGGAGGGGCAGTGTTTGGCATTGGAAGAAATCACATCCAGGTAGATGTGAATGGACAAGTTGGTGACAAGATACACAGCGGGGCCAACCAAAATGCACAGTGAGCCCTATCTAGTAATAGAAGGTCCATCCATTGTGGTGAGTGTCATCCATGTGGGGTCCCCTGGAAGTGGTCACGTGTTTATCTGTCACTAATGGCACAGCACCTGATCACCTACCTCTTGTTTTTCAAGCAACTAATATTTGAAGGGGACTTTTTCATTCTTAGACATTCGTTGTGTTTTCTGGTGTCATTCATTTCTTTATTTCTTACATGTGGCAAACTGTTTAATAATCTTTATTTATATTTTTGGCAGCGCAGTCTATATACACATTTACTGGAGATCATATGACCATCACATTGCCTCCACCTCCCTCCCTGATAGAATAGAGAAATACAAAGAAGATTCTAGAAGTCACCAGAGAGATGATGGAGGAGAGGTGAGCGGTGCCGGGAATTCTGGGACATTATCCAGTAACAGACAAGGGGTGTGTCTGGATGGTGACTGTATCATTGTGTGTGTCAGGTTCCTATAAGGTGTCAGGATGTCACTGTCTATTTCTCCATGGAGGAGTGGGAGGATTTAGAAGGACACAAGGATCTCTACAAGGACGTCATGATGGACAATCAGCCGCCCCTCACATCACCGGGTCAGAGGAGACTTTATTGTAAAGGAGAGAGCAGTACGGAGGGTCCACCTAGATCCCCCATCATCCGATAAACACATAGAAACAGTGGGTTAGATTCAGGTACGGGCGCGTAAAAATGTGCGGGGTAGCGTATGCCATTTACGCTACGCCTCCGCAACATTTACGGGCAAGTGCTGTTTTCACAAAGCACTTGCATGTAAAGTTGCGGCGGCGTAAATGGCCCGGCCTAATTCAAATTCGCCGGGTGGGGGGGTGTATCATTTAAATGAGGCGCGTCCCCACGCTCGAATGAACTGCGCATGTGCCAGGCCAGAACGTAGCCCAATGTGCTTGCTCCAAATCACGTCGGAAATAGTCAATGAAAATTACGTGAATGTCACTTACGCAAAGCCCTATTCGTGAACGTTTTACGTAAACGACGGGGAAAATTACGCCGGAACGCCGTCCATACATAACATTGGCATGCGCCTCATACAGCAGGGGTAACATTACGCCGGATCTACGCTAATGCAAACAATGTAAAACAAATGGGCAGGCGTACGTTCAGGAATCGGCGTATTACGCTCATTTGCATATTTTACATGGAAAACCCACCTTACGCCACTTGTATCTTGTATCTCAGCAACATCTCAATATGAGCATACTCTTAAATGTGCGATAGCTCAGAGTAGGACTTATGACGGCATATCTACTGATACGCCCGTCGTAAGCCTCCCAATGTATTCAGTCAGTGTGTGCGTTTCCTACAGGTGGATCCAGTAATGGGAACCCACCAGAGAGATGTCCCCGTCCTCTGTATTCCCGGGATTCTACACAGGAAGGTCACACCATCCCCCACCATCATCAGGTAGATGAGGAACAATCACTGATCGTATCATTAGGATCTGTACATTATCTGCATTGTTACCATTGATGTCATTTTTATTCTATATTCAGAGTGGAGACCTGAGAGATCCTAAAGTTGAGGTTAAACAAGAGATAAAAGAGGAGAATGATGAGGATGGGGTGATGGAGGAAGAACACACCATCCCCCACCATCATCAGGTAGATGAGGAACAATTATTGGTGGTTATGATTTATACACAGCATGTTTATTACAATGAATGTTTTATTATATATTCAGAGTGGAAACCTCGGGGATGATAATATTGATGTTAAAGAAGAGTATAAAGAGGAGGATGAGGAGTATGGAGTGATGGAGGAGATATCAGAAGGACACAAGGATATGATGGAGCCACCTAATACCAGGAACCCCCCAGAGAGATGTCCCCGTCCTCTGTATTCCCGGGATTATTCCACACAGGAAGGTCACACCATCCCCCACCATCATCAGGTAGATGAGGAACAATCACTGATCGTATCATTAGGATCTGTACATTATCTGCATTGTTACCATTGATGTCATTTTTATTCTATATTCAGAGTGGAGACCTGAGAGATCCTAAAGTTGAGGTGAAAAAAGAAGAGAGGTATGTGAGGGATGATCAGCAGTCTATGGAGGAGGATGGAATAACGGGGACATTTATAGAGGAGGACACTCTTACAGAGATCAGCACAGGTGGGTCATTAACACTAAATCCATTCCTCCACCCATACTGCTCACTGATTGGTCCAGAGTAGGACGGGGACTGGGTGATATCAGCCTGGTCACTTTCCTGAGCTGTGTTCTCCATCCTGTATTCCTGTACAGTGGAACCTCGGATTACGAGTAACGCGGTTAACACTGTATTTAAAAAAATCCTAGCAAGTGTTGTCTCGCATATTGAGCAGGATTCAAACCAAAGCGGTGTGCAGTACCGCCTTTGACCTGAGGTGGGGGCACCAGACCCCAAGTGGTCGATCGGAGCTGCTTGGAAATGCTCGGAAAGACTCCATTCCCAAGCCTTTCCAAGGTTTGCCGAGCTGTCCTCTGGCCTTTCTGTGCGTTTTCGAGGCTCTCCCCCCCCTCCCACCTATGGCCACATGCGGTATTGCATGCCATTGAAGTCAATGTGGAACAAATTGTTTTCATTTCCATTGACTTCAATGAGAAAACTCACCTTGATATGCAAGTACTTTGGATTACGAGCATTCTCCTGGAACGAATTATGCTCGTAATCTGAGGTTCTGCTGTATTTCTCTTGGATAATCTTCCTTCTCTGTGCTCCATATGACGTCCTTGACTTTGTGCGGTGATATCTGAATGACGGGGGCAGCTACAGGCATCATTAAGATATCACTGTCTTCTTCCGGCGATTCTCTGCATGATAAGAATGATCATAGCGGTAGTTCCACCGCTTGATCGTTCTTATAGGCAGCAGCAAGTGCTTCTCCGGGCTCTCCCGTGCCATCGGGGGCCCGGAGAACGAATCTGCTGGCGTCGGCTCAAGACGATGGAGATTTCTGGTGACCAGATGGTCGCCAGTCATCTCAATGACCGTTGGAGGCCCGGACGCGGCGTTGTGATGTCACGCCCCGGGAACTTGGAAGTAAACAAAGCCGTTGTCGGCATGAGATCGATGATTTTTTTCCCCCCGATCTCATGCTTTCCAGCCAGGAGGAGAGATGTGGGGGGAGGGGGAGGTCTTATTGACCCCACATCTCTCCATAAAGAGGACCTGTCACAGTGATTCCTATTACAAGGGATGTTTACACAAGTAAAATAAAATACATTTTTTTTTTTTTAAACGCCCCTGTCCCCGGTAGCTTGCGCTCAGAAGCGAACACGCATGTACGTCCCGCCCACATATGTAAATGCCGTTAAAACCCGACATGTGAGGTATCGTCACGTGCGTTAGAGCGTGTGCAAAAATTATAGCACTGACCTCCTCTGTAACTCGAAAATAGTAATCTGTAAAAAAAACGTAAAGTGTCGCCTATGGAGATTTTTAAGTACCAAAGTTTGGCGCCATTTCATGAGTGTGCGCAATTTTAAAGCGTGACATGCTGGGTATCTATTCACTCGGTGTAACATCATCTTTCTCATTATCGCTAAAAATTAGGGTAACTTTACTGTTTTGTTATTTTTTAATTCATGAAACTGTTTTTTTCATGTATGTGAAATTTCTTTACGCTAATACCATGCGAGAAAAAAAGCTGCAATGACCGCTATTTTATTCCCTAGGGTGTCTGATGAAAAAAAAAATATAATGTTTGGGGGGTTCTGATTAATATTCTAGCAAAATGTATTTGATTTTGAATAGGCCCGTTGGACAAGTGGTTAAACAGAAAGTGATAATGAGGGAGGAGTCAATAACCCAATGATGGGGGTCTTCAGGATCAGTCCAGTCTCCATCTTGGTTGTTCTACCCCATCCTCACTCTCTGACCTCTGGTGAGGCTCAGCCCCGCTGTTATTCATGACTAAATTCAGGAAGTGCAGGACTTCTTGTCTTGGGAAAATGGCAATGAGTGATAGAGGGGGAGGGGACACTCGTCATAAAATCTCCTCATCACTGTGTCACTCCTATAAAAGTCAGTTCTCGTTGTTTCCTCACTCTCTGACTAAGGTCCATGAATAAAGAAATGATCTGGTAGGAGATCAGAGGACCCATTTACTAGTTACCTTGAGGGGGGAATTGTAAGATCCTCAGAGACAAAGCTGCCTGATGTGGGCGGAGTCCTGGTTTAGGGGAACCAATCAGCTCATGTCTAGTAATAATCTTTGTATTTCTATTTTAGTAGATGGACGGGAGATGAGGAAAACCTCAGAGGATTGTCTCACTTTGTCTCCAGACTGTAAAGTAGAAGATGAGGACATCACACAGTATAGTCCAGGAGAAAACCCGACTACCTCAAATGTCCATCCGTCACCACACAGTGTAGTTGGACCATCGTATTCCTCTTATCCTGAGGAACCTCAGACTGTGCGGGACGGTGCCGGACCATCGTATTCCTCTTATCCTGAGGAACCTCAGACTGTGCGGGACGGTGCCGGACCATCGTATTCCTCTTATCCTGAGGAACCTCAGACTGTGAGGGACGGTGCCGGACCATCGTATTCCTCTTATCCTGAGGAACCTGAGACTGTGAGGGACGGTGCCGTCCTTCCAACAGATAAGAAGAGGTTTTCTTGTATTGAGTGTGGAAAGTGTTTCCCTTCTGGATCCAAACTTAAAGTGCATCAAAGATCTCACACGGGGGAGAAGCCGTATTTCTGTACGGAGTGCGGGAAGTGTTTCCGTTTAAAATCCAATCTTAATGTCCATAAAAGATCTCACATGGGGGAGAAGCCATATTCCTGTCCTGAGTGTGGGAAACGTTTTTCACGGAAGTCCAATCTTTCCACACATCAGAGATCTCACACGGGGGAGAAGCCGTATTCCTGTCCTGAGTGCGGGAAATGTTTTTCAGAGAAGTCCAATCTTTCCACACATCAGAGATCTCACACGGGGGAGAAGCCGTATTCCTGTTCTAAATGCAGGAAATGTTTTACACAGAAATCCAGCCTTTCCAAACATCAGAGATCTCACACGGGGAGAAGCCACTTTCCTGTCCTAAGTGAGGGAATTGTTCTTCACTGAAGTCCTGACTTCCTGTACATCAGGGATCCCAAACAACACTTGAGGTGTATTAGTGAGTGCGGGAAATGTCTTGTATATGAATGTTGCTGGACATCACAGGTCTCATGTGGGGAAGAAGCACACCCTGATATACACCTCAGATATACTCCATGGCTGATCTTCATTATGTAAAAAACACTTCATAAGGAGATCAGAGATCACCAAAGACATGGATGAAGTGTTGTAGCATTTTGGCCATTGATAGCAGTAGAAAAATGGAGTCATTCCCTCTCATTGGCTGAGTACATTTTGGGCTGGAAGATTAAACAAACACTTAGGCCTCGTACACACGATTAAATGTATCTGTTCAAATCGGTCGGACCGACCGATTTGAACAGATCTGTCTGCTGGGATTTTGGTTTGCTCGCGTGTACACACGAGCAAACCAAAATCCCCGCCAGCAGACAGCGTGCTGACGTGTCGGTGACATTAACGCCGCCACGTCACTGCACCAGGAAGTAAAACACTTCCGCGCATGCGTCGAAACCATTCGGCGTGTGTGCGAGAAGACATGTTTGCTGGTTAGCGTACTAACCAGCAGACATGTCGTTCGGACGGGTTCCCAGCCGACAGATTTTAAAGCATGCTTTGAAATCTGTCGGGTGGCCAAATCCGTCTGTTTGCCCGTACACACGATCGAATCTGTCTGCTGAAACGGTCTAGCAGACCGTTTCCAGCAGACAGATTTGATCGCGTGTACGAGGCCTTAGAGGTCGGTATAAAATAAAAATAGTTGAATGAATGTGAGCGGCCATGATGAATATTGGATGTATTTTATTTCATACACTGATTTCCTTGGCTCCATCTAGTGGCCATAAAGCGTTATTGTGCTATTTTTACTGATTGAGGTATTTAATGAAAAATTCAGTTTTATGGCCACTAGATGGAGCTGACAATCATAGGAAATCACTGTGTTACATTCTAGCAATATGTGTAAGAGCTGAATGAATTTCCTATAAGTAGAGCCCTCAGTTTGCTCTGTCAGACATGATTTCATACTAATACCTGAGATCATACTCATACACTTATCAGTACAGCAGATATTGGGGGATAGAAGGTAAAGTGTATGGAAGCCTCACCTTCTAATACAACCCATTCACTCTAAAATAGAAATGAAAGGCAAAACATTTGTGTATAGATATAAAATATAATAGAAGTACTTTTCTCCCCTTTTTTATAAGTGATCACATTCCCGTTCTCAGCTGCATAAGAGTTGGGATATTTTTACTTTCCGCTATAAAATGTCCAACAGAAAAACAAAAACATCAAACTTCTTCATAAATTTTGGCCAAAATATATTCTGCTCCGTGTCTTTGGTAAAAAAAAAAATCCCAGTAAGTGTATATTGACTGGTTTGTGTGAAAGTTATAGGGCCAGATTCAGGTAGGTGGGAGCATCTTTGCTCTGGAGTAACGCTTCTCATTTACGTTCCGCTGCCGAAATTTTAGGAGCAAGTGCTGTTATTCATGAAGCACTTGCTCCTAAAGTTGCGGCAGCGCATCGCAAATGAGACAGCGGAATTCAAATTGGGCGGGTACGGGGCGTGTAGTATTCTAACTACGCGTGATCCCGCGGCGAATGTACTGCGCATGCGTCGAGTGTCAAAGCATCCTCGTGCGCATGCTCCAAATTCTGTGAATGAACGTCAATGACGTCACATTCCCATTCATGAACTTTTTACGCAAGCGACGCCATTTTTTTTTTCCGACGCGATGACGACGCCTATACCTAACATAGGATACTCCACTAGGGGGCTGCTTTATCTATACGCCGCGTATCGCTTCCGGAAACGTCGTAAAGTCACTGCGTCGCACCCGAAAAAGATCGTGAATTGCCGATTCCCGCTCATTAACATATTTTTTGAGCGTAAATCGGCGGGAACGCCCCCGGCGCCATTTTTAAGTTGAAGTAACGATGCGATGGCGAAATTCAATTACGCCGATCGCATCGGAACTTCAACCCGGCGTTTCTTGTTTTCTGGTTATAGAAAACAGAAACGCCGGCTTAAAGTGACAGTTAGGCTGGCGGATCACTGGATACTCCAGCCTAACTCTTCATAAATCTGGCCCATAATGTCTACAAACTATGGGATATATTAGAATTTTTATTTGTTTATACTACTAATGGCGGTGAACAGCGACTTCTAATGAGACTAATATAGTGTGACGGGAAATCTGACACTCGCTGACATCACCAGTGACACCAATACAGAGATCAGTGATAATACTATGCACTGTCACTGTACTAATGACACCGGCTGGGAACTGACATCACCAGTGACACCAATACAGAGATCAGTGATAATACTATGGACTGTCACTATACTAATGACACCGGCTGGGAACTGACATCACCAGTGACACCAATACAGAGATCAGTGATAATACTGTGCACTGCCACTGTACTAATGACACCGGCTGGGAACTGACATCACCAGTGACACCAATACAGAGATCAGTGATAATACTATGCACTGTCACTGTACTAATGACACCGGCTGGGAACTGACATCACCAGTGACACCAATACAGAGATCAGTGATAATACTGTGCACTGTCACTGTACTAATGACACCGGCTGGGAACTGACATCACCAGTGACACCAATACAGAGAATAGTGATAATACTATGCACTGTCACTGTACTAATGACACCGGCTGGGGGAACTGACATCACCAGTAAAAACCAATACAGAGATCAGTGATAAATACAGAGATCACCGGCTGGGTGACATCACCATGACACCAATACAGAGACAGTGATAATATTATGCACTGTCACTGTACTAATACTAATGACACCGGCTACAGAGGGATAATACTATGCAACTGACATCACCTGGGAACTGACATCACCAGTGACACCAATACAGAGATCAGTGATAATACTGTGCACTGTCACTGTACTAATGACACCGGCTGGGAACTGACATCACCAGTGTCACCAATACAGAGATCAGTGATAATGCTATACACTGTCACTGTACTAATGACAACGGCTGGGAACTGACATCACCAGTGACACCAATACAGAGATCAGTGATAACACTATGCACTGTCACTGTACTAATGACACCGGCTGGGAACTGACATCACCAGTGACACCAATACAGAGATCAGTGATAATACTATGCACTGTCACTGTACTAATGACACCGGCTGGGAACTGACATCACCAGTGACACCAATACAGAGATCAGTGATAATACTATGCACTGTCACTGTACTAATGATACCGGCTGGGAACTGACATCACCAGTGACACCAATACAGAGATGTTATATTCTAAAATTTAAAAATTCTATCCGGATAGAATTTTTAAATCATATAGATATTCTCTTATTTAACATGAGAGTATGAGACCTTTTGAGCTAATAATCTCCTGATGTGATCCCTTGAACTGGAGTTTTGAAACCCCAGAACCTGACAGGTTTGATGGATTTTGTAAATATTATATGTTATGTTGAAAAGAGAATTGTACTTGTCTGAAATGTTTAAAGCAAGCATGGATCTCTTATTCCAGATGTCTTGTTGTAATGTTATCTACTGAACGTTGAGCCTAGCTCAACATTCATTTCCTGTTTAATTAAGAGCCAAGCCACTTCCTTTGAAGAATATCAGTGATTGATTAGTCTACTGTTCAGAATGAATTTCCTATGTAAAAGTTGATAGATATTGAAACCAGATGTTGTATTCATGATTCATTCTAGATCACTCCCTGTGGGAGTGGTTAGTTTTCAGCGCAAAAGTCAAACAAAAGAGTTGTAGGATATTTAAGGAAAGTGAGCCTTCTTCACTTCAGCCTTCTTCAGCCATCTACCATCAAGAAGGACACACACAACATCTCTCAAGCACACATTGGCAAGCGGCCATCTTAACAAGCATTCTAAGGACTGTTCAATTATTTTTGAACTCTTATTTGAAGATATTATTACTGTACTGTAAATGTACCTGTAATTCTTTTAGTGTGTATATTAAAACACACGGTTTTTATTCACGATAATTCACAAATCTGTCTCACGATCCATCATTCGTCCAGAACGCTAAGTATAGCCTTTTAACAGCAGAAGCTGTGCTTTTTAAATATAAACCAGTTGAATTACGCGGTTTATTTCAAGAGATCAGTGAAAAATCTGAAAACTGCACTTGGGAACACTGTGACAGGAAGTAAAAGGGTTAACTGGGGGGGTTGATCGGGGGTGAAAAGTGTGCCTACGTGTTCTGGTGTTAGTGTAGTGATGGTGCAACTCACTTTTAGATGTCCTATCTCCTCTCTCTATAACCGAAAAGGATTCTACGAGGGGAGATGATATCACTTCCTCTGCCTGTGTTGACACTACACAGGCAGAGGAAGCATTTCATTCCTCAGAACCAATCCGTAGGTCCAGGCCAGAAATCATTGGCCTGGACCTGTAGACTGATCGGTTCTGTAATGAATCCAATCGCTGCGGGAATGAGCGCCGCATGAGTATGGCGGTTCACCCAGGAGAGCCAGTTTGCCAACGTATATCGCTGTGAGCCAGTCAGCAAGTGGTTAATATTCAATATATGACCAACACTTTGAGGACCACCGCACCTACATGACACCCTAATCCATAACCATGGCTAAGTATCTGGAGTACCAAGGTAAGGACCGAGCAGGGAAGCGGGGGGTGACGCTTGAGGAAGATACTAAAGTGAAGATTGGAGGAGATCTGGGGATTAAGAGTCAATAAATCAGAGGGTCTAGTGAGAGCCCAGGACCTCAGTGGGCTGAAGAACTACAAGGAGAAGTTGTAGTGAAGGTGAGATAACTGTTACACTTTGTGTTAGGAACTGTTAAAGACTGTTGCCATAGGAGATATCATTCCTGCACTTGAAGATGTGGCACCTTTATGGGAATTTTCCCTGCAATGCTGTCTGTCATGATCCGTGTTATGGCTTCGGTCACCTGCTGGTGGCACTATTGCTTGCAGCAACAAAGGGTGTAATTCTGGTGGCCACCAGGGGGTGTCTCCCAGTAGATGGATTTTTCATTAATCAAGCTGCACTTGATGTAAGCTGCTGGGAGTACATAGGCCCATCCGTCACTGAGGTTCAGGGCTTCAGTATCCTCTCTGCAAGCCTTGTCATGGTCTGACCTGATCTGTTACCCGAATCTGTTCCTGACCTGCTTTCCGCCCCTGTTCCTGATCCACTTTCCGCCCCTGTTCCTGATCCGCTTCCTGCGCCTGATCCACTTCCTGCCCCTGTTCCTGATCCACTTCCAGCTCATGTTCCTGATCCGCTCTCGCCCCTGTTCCTGATCCGCTTCCCGCCCCTGTTCCTGATCCACTTCCCGTCCCTGTTCCTGATCTGCTTCCCGCCCCTGTTCCTGATCCACTTCCCGCCCCTGTTCCTGACCCGCTTCCTGCCCCTGATCCGCTTGCCGCCCTGTCCTGGACCCCACTTCCTGTATCCTGTCCCTGAGTCTTGTCCCCTGATTCCTGCTTCCAGCCTCCCCTTGCTATTGCTCCCTCCATCTGGCCGCCTGTTCCCCCTTGTATCTAGTCTTGGCCTTGCTGATATATATGTGTTCCTGTTCTTGTATATATTAGATTCAGTGTTTTGGGGTTTGCTGTGTTTTCTTATATTTATTTCTTGTATGCATTGCTTGTTTTTGGTTTGCACGTGTGTCTTTATCTTTAATAAATATATATTTCTCACTTACTTTTGTGCCCGATTCCTTAAGTGCAGCCCACTGATCTGTTCCCTGCATTGGATGCCTGTGTTGGGCACCCTGACAGAATACTGAAGCCATACAAACAGGTCGGCTGCACTTGGGAATTGCTGGGCACTTGCTATTGCTGGAAAAAATGCATCTGGAAGATATTGGGGCTGATTTACAAAGCCTTTGCGCCATGATTCATAGTGCAAAGTCAGGAGTAACAGCCGTTTTTACATTTACTAAAGAAATACGCCGGCAGTGCCATGCGCCTCTATAGATCTGGCGCACGGCATTTAGAAATGTAAATAGATGGGGTTTGGGCGGGAGTTTATTAGGGGGGATGTGGGGTGATGTGGGGAAGTGTAGTGACATGTGTTTGTTTGAGTGTTGCGGACTGAAAGTGAAAGTGATTTTTGGGAAACGATCCCCATACGCTTGCACAATGCGCCTAAACCTCGGGAGGTTCATTTGCATATTGGGCATGCGTACACAGCAATTTCGGAGATTCACGCACGCCTTGTCAGTACGCCAGGAAAATCTTGGTAAATCCCAAGCGGCGTAGCTGTATTTGCGCTGCTTGAGGTGGCGCACAGGAATCCCCGAACTGTTTTCAGCCTTTGCTGGCCATGAAGGGGAACTCCGCGCCAAATTTCAAACAAAAAACCGGCACGGTTTCCCCTCTGGGGGTACATTAAGCCCTCAGGCTTGGTCTGGAATGTAAGGGGTTAAACCTATGCCAAAAAAACAGCATGGGGTTTCCCCCAGATCCAGACCAAGCCCTTATCCCAAGCACGCAGTCTGGCCGGACAGGAATGGTGGTGGGTGACTTGTTGGCGTGCCCTCATGTTCTAGCAGGACATCCCTGTTAGTAAGGATTTAAGAAGATGCTCTGTGTCCAGTGATGTACAGTAAAGACAATACAATATTTTTTGTTTATCTGTATGTAGCTCCCTGCTCCCAAATGACTGGGCGCTATGTTAAATTTAGTGTGTGTCTGAGCCGATAACATAGCTCAGACTGTGATGATTTATTCTGTCCTGGCAGGGGCTATGCCTGATAGCATTTTCCCACTGTTGCCTGTAGGTGGCCGTACCCCCACAGGCCAGTGTTCAAACATGGACAAGCCATAGGTCATTGAGTATCTTCTCTCGGGAGCAGCCCAGTGGGAGTGGTGCCCCTCTGTGCATACCGGGAAGGGATACTTAAGCGGCTGATGCCATATTTTGGGGTCCTTCGGCTCATGGTCCTCCTGGCATGAGGAATGAATGTGTTGTGTGATTTCCAGCCCGGGACCACAGTGGTCTCTGCTAGTAGGCCCAGTTATGCTGTCTGGGGCCTACAAATCAAGAGGGATCCTAAGCTGTCCATCTAAGAGAAGGAAGCTACACTTAATGAAGGAAACTGGGGGAGGGCCTGCCCTGGAGGAGACCAAGTGGAAGGCTTATGTCTCGGGATAGGCCTGGTGACCTTATTAAGGAGGGATTCACAACTCAAGTTGTCCTACAGTTCGTTGGGGCAGCTTAAAGGCTCTTTAACTGAAGAGCTGGAAGTTCAGGTATTGCATCCTGTGGCAGAGGATTCTGGACTATTCAATTTGTTCTCAATCAGTCTGTGGCAGAGACTGTTAGCGAACTGGTTTGTGCTTTATTCTGGCTGCTAGGACAGGTGAGAGGGATCTATCCGGGTGAGCAATACCCACTCAGGAGGGAGTGGCAAATTAATTTGGAGTTTAGAGGTTTTCCACAGTGATCTGTACCTGATCCTTTCCTTTCCCTTCATTCTTCTACCTTCTTCACAAGTTTGAGCAAAAAGAACAAAACCTGACAGTTACATCTTGTGTGGACATTGGAATTATTTCAGGCCGTGTACACACGGCAGAGAACCTCGACGGGCAGAACACATCGTTCCGCCCGTCGAGGTTCCCTGCCGGCCGTCGAAATCGGTGACCCGCCCGTCGGGAATGGCAACCAGCCATTCTTCCAGGCGGGCCGTCGAGCAAATAGAGAGCGTGCTCTCTATTTCTGCTCGACGGGAAGCTCGCCGAGAGCGTACACACGGCCGAGGTCCTCGCTGGAATGCAGCTTCCAGCGAGGTTCTCGCTGGTTTCCAGCGAGAACCTCGGTCGTGTGTACACGGCCTCACACTTTCTTTCCCTAGATGACGAATGTTGAGGTAACCTGCAGGCCCAAAACTAACCAGCAGCTCCTACGTAGGTAGTGCTACATGTTGAATCCATTTCTTGGAGTACATAAGGGGACACCGAGATCCCTCCACCCTGTGTTATGGTATAGCTTGCTGCAATGCTGGAGCCCTGCCTACTGGGGCAGGGCTATGCAGTAGAAGGGGGCTTCTGCCCTTTTTTTTTATTGTCCAATTATTTGTGGATGGTACATAACAGTGTTAACAAGGATTTAAAAAGATGCTCTGTGTCCCGTGATGTACTCCAAGAAAACAAGATTACCCCCTTTTTTTTTAGTGCCAGGCGAGGCAGGGAGACCATGGATAGGACTTTGTATGTGCCACTGAGAAATCACACAAAAATAATACAAGTGTCAATTTTTATTACATAAATATAAACAGTAAAGTACAAATCACCACAGTTTGTCTTGCCGAATGAGGGCTACAGCGAGGCCGGCTAGTTCTGGGAGGCCGTCATATGTGTCCATGCATCCGGAAGTGTCTTTGATTGCTGGGTCCTTGAGACCCAGCATCTCACGGATTGGGGTAAAAGGCCAATCACAGCGGCCCTTTACCACATGATCACCCTATGCAATGACAATGTCAACAAACTGGGATCATGCCCAGTTCAGCTCATGCTGCTGTGGTTTCTCTCTCCTCACACAATGTATCAGTGTGAGGAGAGGATAGAGAAACACTTCAGCAGCGTAAATTTGCACGAACCTCTGTCCTACAGTTCTCATCAGTGCCAGTACAGTGCTCATCAGTGCCAGTACAGTGCTCATCAGTGCCAGTACAGTGCTCATCAGTGCCAGTACAGTGCTCATCAGTGCCAGTACAGTGCCTACAGTGCTCATCAGTGCCAGTACAGAGCCTACATTGCTCAACAGTGCCTACAGTGCTCATCAGTGCCAGTACAGTGCTCATCAGTGCCAGTACAGTGCCTACAGTGCTCATCAGTGCCAGTACAGTGCTCGTCAGTGCCAGTACAGTGCTCATCAGTGCCAGTACAGTGCTCATCAGTGCCAGTACAGTGCCTACAGTGCTCATCAGTGCTAGTACAGTGCCTACAGTGCTCATCAGTGCCAGTACAGAGCCTACAGTGCTCATCAGTGCCAGTACAGTGCTCATCAGTGTCTACAGTTCTCATCAGTGCCAGTACAGTGCTCATCAGTGCCTACAGTGCTCATCAGTGCCAGTACAGTGCTCATCAGTGCCAGTACAGTGCTCATCAGTGCCAGTACAGTGCTCATCAGTGCCAGTACAGTGCCTACAGTGCTCATCAGTGCCAGTACAGTGCTCATCAGTGCCAGTACAGTGCCTACAGTGCTCATCAGTGCCAGTACAGTGCTCATCAGTGCCAGTACAGTGCTCATCAGTGCCAGTACAGAGCCTACAGTGCTCATCAGTGCCAGTACAGTGCTCATCAGTGCCAGTACAGTGCTCATTAGGTTACACATGTCAGAATGTAAGGACTTTAGAATTTTAGCTCAAGAGTTAAAAGTTATCATTTAGAGCATACAAGTTTACTCAGTCACTACGTTAACACCAGTAAAACCAAGTAAAGTGCCTTTTAAGCAGTCAGTCTAACCAAAGTCTTGAATTGGGCACCAAAAGGTACTAGTAATGGAAATGTGACCCTACCCAGACATCTCTGCCAAGAACTAGTATGGGGTCCTGGGATTCAGAACCCACATGACATTCTACACAATTTAAAAAACAAAACAAAAACAAGTTACCTTTAACCACTTGGCGCCCGCATTATAGCTGAATGACGGCTATAGTACGAACCCCAATAGACGTCCTCCCCTTCACGCGCTCCCCTGCGCGTCACTGAGACTCAGGTAATCACAGATCTGAGTAAGGGGCTGGCTTATGTGAAAGGGACATCGGTCCTGAAGAGGAAGGAGGCACATCTGCCTCCTCTGTGCCGCAAGTAACCCCTGCCAGTACCCCCTGCTAGTGCCCACCAGTTCCACCTAGCAATGCCCATGAGTGCCACCTATCAATGCCCACAAGTGCCACCTATCAATGCCGCCCATCAGTGCCCATTACTGCCACCCATAAATGCCACCAATCAGTTCCACCTATCAATGCCACTTCTTAGTGCCCTTCAGTGCCACCTATCAATGCCCTCCAGTGCCACCCATCAGTGCCGCCTTATTGGTGCCCATCACTGCAGCCTCATCAGCGTACATCAATGAAGGAGAAAAATTAACCGTTTGCAAAATGTTATAACTAAATATAAAAAAAATGAATTAAAAAAAAATCTGTATTTTTATTTATTTTTAACACAAAATTAAAACCGCAGAGGTGATCAAATACCACCAAAATAAAGCTCTATTTGTGGGGAATCATTTTCTGTCATTTTAATTTGGGTACAGTGTTGTATGACCGCGCCATTGTCATTCAAAGTGCGTCAGCGCTGAAAGCTAAAAATTGGTCTGGGCAGGAGGGGGGTTTAAGTGCCCAGCAAGCAAGTGGTTGAATAAGTAGATTTACTGAGCATGAACATTGGATCATTAACACCAGTGCTGGCGATTTTTTTCTAATAGACAAAATATTTAAAATGCACACAACCGATCTTGACAAAGAATCATTTATTCTGAAAATATATCCTTACGAAGTGCAATATTCGAGTAGTAAATTGAAAAGAATAATAATAATAATAATTCAAATTCTACCTAAACTGCAGAAAAATTGAGCATACAGAGAATGTTTATAAATAGTGACATGTTCTTGGGTCAAAGCGTGCGTTTCATTATTAAAAGGCAAAGCAAAAATGCCAGTTGTGTTGGCAGACTGATGGGATGCAAAGATACAAGAAATAAAAACAAATGAAATGACAGTTAATGTGCTATAAATAAAAGCAGTAAATGGCTCTAAAATGAAAAGGAGGTGTGATACTGAGGTGCGATTCAAGCCCTGCTGCAGAAAACACTCAATTTATGCGATCATATGGAGTTGTAATCTGTCCAAGCCAATTGGTCTTGTAACATCGTGTTAATAAAAAGAAGTTCAGAAAGCATAAGTACATAGCAGCTCAACCAATTATTTTTGCTTGTACATAAACTAAGAATCATCAACAAATTTGTGATTTGCTTGTTTCCAAAGACAAAATTTGCTTACAAAACATTGCGATTGCCATGCAGTTTTTTCACAGCCTTGCAATGAACAGCACTGCTTGCCATTGAGACTTAACAGATCGAGTTACAGCAACACCATCTGACGTGCCACTGAAAATGTTCATCAAGGAAATGATCCAACAACCCGTGCAACTGATTTCTACATTTTATGCCGCTTACACATGATTGGGGTTTTGCCCGGCCATTTTGACAGAATTCCATCGGAGAAAAATAGAAAACATGTTCTACATCTAATCTCCGATGGAATTCATCAGAATTTCCAATAAAAAACTCAGATGGGGCTACACACGATCGGAATATCCGATGGCAAATGTCCGTCTGAGGCCGCGTACACACGATCAGTCCAAACCGATGAAAACGGACTGAAGTCCAGTTTCGTCGGTCCAAAACGACCGTGTGTACGGCCCATCGGTCCATCGTCCTTCGGGCCAAAGTTTGAAAACTTGCTTTCAAATCGGACTAATGGACGCCTGACCTATCGGTCCAAACCGATGGTTAGTACACAAAAGCATTGGTTCAAAAACCTGCGCATGCTCAGAATCAAGTCGACGCATTCTTGGAAGCATTGATCTTTGTTTTTTCAGCACGTCGTTGTGTTTTACGTCACCGCGTTCTGACACGATTGTTTTTTGAACTGATGGTGTGTACGCACATCAGACCATCAGGCCACTTCAGCGGTGACCCGATGAAAACGGTCCGTCGGACCATTCTCATCGTGTTGGACCGATCGTTTCTACGCGGCCTGACTTTTTCCAATGGAAATTCCTATCGTGTGTACGTGATACATGTATTGGTAAGGCAAGAGGTGACGGGAGGAAAAAAAAATTCTAATGGTGTCAAGCTTTTAATGTAGTTCTTGTGTTGTAGTTCTCAATTGCCTCTTCTGTGATAGATTCATCCTCCTCTATATCTCTCTTAACAGTCTTGCCTTCAAGGTCAAAAATCTCCTCTGGGGGGATGCCACGTGGCTCAGCTACTTTTATCGTCAACATGTTGAGAGTTATCACAGAGCCTGCGGAAATTTTAGTCTTTGCCAAAACAGATTTACCAAGCTGAAAAAAATATATATATATAATTTAAGCATACCAGCATAATAAGCCGAACAAAATAAAAAGCAACAGAGACCCTGCATTACAATGAAAGTATTAAAAAAATATATATTTCTGGCACACCCCCACCCCCACCCTGACTTATCACTCCACCCATCGGGATGGACATACCACTTCTGTTCACTCTTGTCCACGTAGACATCACCCCGACCACCAACCCATATGACTCCCATCCTCGAGTGACGACGAGGATCATCCTGGTCCAAGGGTTCTTTCCCAAGATGGCGCAATTTTTGAAAAAGCTATAATGTGTCACCTGTTCATGTTCAGTTATGTTTATGCGCTGATACGTATACGCGCATTTTTGTGAAGCGGCTGCGACCGCGTTTATTGATCTACAACTGATTTACTGTTATGCTTTATCACTTGTTATGTATTCATTATCATCAATAAACTTTGTTAAAAAAAATTATATTTACCCCACCTACTCACAGTTTGATCCCAATAGGGGTGTTTGGGTGATTTGGTGGTGAGCCCGGTTTCTGCGCATACTCCTATTAGGAACCCCTCCAATATCTCAACATCATGACCCGTTGGGCTTGACCCGAACCAGAATTAATAGGGATATATGTAATACTTGGTTCACTTGACTATTGTTTAAAAGTTTTCAACTTTCTGACTGTACATCGTATGTAATGGAAGCATACAAACACCATTTGATATATATTACCTTTTGTGTACATTGCAAAACCTTAACATTGAAACTTTAATTATTATTTTTTTATATTTTACAAAATCAGCCATAACATTATGATCAATGACAGATGGTCAATTTTAATTTAGTTACAATAGCAGCTGAAAGTGGGTTGGATAGATTAGGTAGAACAGGAACATGTCCGTGAAATTGATGGGCTGAAAGCAAAAAATTGCAGTCTAAGCCAACAGAAGAGCTACTGTAGCTCAAACTGCTGAAAACATATTGGGCCTACTTCACTTAACCTACTTCAGCCCTGGACATTTGGCTGCCAAATGACTGGGCCACTTTTTGCGATTCAGCACTGTGGCACTTTACATTCTTTTTGGTGGTATTTGATCAACTCTGCATTTAGTTTTCTTGCACTATAAACAAATAGAGCAACAATTTTGAAAAAAAAAAAGCAATATATTTTACTTTTTAAGCATAAAGTTTACCATTAGCTTACAGACAGTGTAAGGCTGGGTTCACACCTATGCAAATTGGATGCAGGTTTCTCCACCTTCAAGATGCATGACAGGAGACTGACCGGCTCTCATCTACATTTAAATAGGGTCCTGTGCATCTTTGGTTTTGATCCAGGTGCAAATTTAGGCAAAAATTTGCACCTGAAATGGTCAACAAGGACGCACCGGACCCCATGTTGTGAACCGTGGGCCACAGCATGTGAACCCAGCCTAAGCAGGATATACAGGAATAAAGCAAGCACATCTCTGCATGAAGCCTCTATCTGGTTATATAAAAAAAAAAAGCCGATATAAATAAATCTAACCATTTCCTGCACACAGTACGTACTGGGCTTTGAATGACATACCAGCTTACCCGTGTGATCGGCGAGAAGAAGGAGCCTGCTAGCTGTGGAAGCTCACCACAGAGAATACCGGACACCAGATGGTCCCCAGCAATCTTTACGTCACGTCCTGCCCTGGCAGTTCTAAACACTGCCGTGTATTCAACTGGAAAGGTCGAGTTCTTTTCCCAGGCTAGAGGAGAGATCTGGGGTCTTATAGATCCCAGATCTCTCCATGGGGAAGCTGTCATGCCCTATTCCTATTAAAAACAGATGTTTACATTTTCCTTGTAATAGGAGACCTTGTAATAGGATGTCACCTAATGACATTAGGTGACATCAGGTAAGTGTGTACCTTATTATCACTCCTTTCCAAAGTTGTGGATTAAGTTTTCACTATGGATGGTGGATTTATGGACTTTTCTTCTGTCACCTAATGTCATCTCAGTTGATTGTCATTGAGAACAAGGAGGACTGATTTTATACTTCATTATTTTCACTGCTCTTACCTTGATTTAATATTTTTCGCATGGATTGAGTTCCTTTATTTCATTTATTTTTCATTATATTAATTTTCCAACCTTGACCTATTGGTCCTGAAGTTAGTCATTTTCATTTGAGTGTTTTTCAGACTCATGGTCACATAGAACAAGCTACACTGACCAATCAGTATCTGATGAATGGTGTCACTGACCTTTTTTCATTTTTCACATTTTTTGCTTTCACTGGATTATTAGTATATTCACGTATGTATGATAGTCCATGCTTTACAGGTTCATTTTAAGCGCAGCTGTTTTTCTTTACTCTTCATTATTTATTGGTGTTGTAGAACATTTTCTGTTGCCGCTTGATATAAGTTTGAAGTAGCGCAGTAACAATTTTTGCCAGCTTTTATCATTACTATTCACATCTATTGATATTTTTGCTTTAGGTGTTCGTTACTATAGATGTAGAAAATGAGAGATAATTTATATATATATATATATATATATATATATATATATATATATATATATATATATGAGGTTTCATGTACTATGAATTTATAAAACACATGTGCATTATATTTTCATATGCATGTTGCAGAGACTAATCCCATATTGGGGCTAGAAGTCCAGTTGTTAGTTTAGATGCACCTGTTATTTCTTGGGGGCGCTTGCTGCTAGATGGCTTTAATTTGGCCGGGCAGATCTAGTGCCATCCCTGTAGTGGGTATATCCTCCTTGGCAACGCCACACAGGGCTAGACAATGGGGCAGGCGCATAGTGGCGTGTCCGGGGCTTTGCTCTGGGCCCCCACGATGATGCACGCCCCAGATACTGGGTGCCAAGTCAAAACTGCACCAAGCAACAGGCATGTCTCGTGGGGGTGGGGGGGCTGGGTCCAGTAGGATCACATGTGGGCTCGGGTCCAAGACCCTGCCCCGTGATGATACACCGCTGAGTCACAGCTTCCCTGGGTGTCTGGGCAGAAGTACAAGGTAAACAGAGTGCATTCAAAAGCTTGCTGAGCGAGAGCTTGTATTTAATGGCCTGTGTTCCAAGGTCCTGACTCCAGTGCAAGCAGGATGCTAACAAGTTTTTCCCTATATCCCTATATCGGGGAAGTTCCTGTATGATATTTGATGCCATCCACACACATTATGGTTGACAATCATGTATTATAGTACACTTATGCTGTGCAATATAGCTAGCTGCCACTATCCAAGGGCTAAGAATGGGATGTCCCACAAGCTAAGTTTATGTAGTATCTTTTGTAGCCCCACCCCATGAAGCTTTTTTTTGGGGGCGGTCGGTCATAATGGTATAAGAATCATGTCAATGTAGCAAGTTGTACCAGCTCTGAGTAAGGGGGCTTGTCTCCCCAAACGCGTCAGCTTTCCAACTACATATACAGGATTAGGTTGTGATTTGGGCTTCTATTTCTTTTGTTTGTGAGCATGTTTTGTTTTTTTTAATAAATTTACTTTAGTGTTGAAAGCAATGCACTATGCATTTGCGCCCTCATTGTGTTGAGTCTCACGCCCAAGGAGAGCAGCACCGCTTCCAATATTGCCACACTATCAGATGTGATCCCGCGTACACACGACCATTTTTCGGGTTCTAAAAAATGAAAAAATGATAAAAAAAATGATGTCATTAAAAACGATCGTGTGTGGGCTTCAGAGCATTTTTCGGGTTCTGAAAAATGGGCACATTTTTTTTCGAACATGCTCTATTTTTTTTTAAGGTTGTAAAAAATGGTCATGTGTGTGGGCTTTAACAACGTGAAAAAAAAACACACATGCTCAGAAGCAAGTTAGGAGACGGAAGCGCTGGTTCTGGTAAAACTAGCGTTCATAATGGAGATCGCACATTCATCACGCTGTAACAGATAGAAAAGCGCAAATCGTCTTTTACTAACACAGAATCAGCTAAAGCAGCCCAAAGGGTGGCGTCATCCAAATGGAACTTCCCCTTTATAGTGCCGTAGTACTTAATGAGTGCCTGGGGGAGGGGGGCACAACACACATACAAAGTATATATACACACAGTTCAGGCAAACTATTGGGGAATATTAACATTACCTTGTCGCGACAAGTAAATTCACAAGGCAAAAGGCGTTTTTCAATAGAACCCATGGCTTTCTCCACAGTCCGGATAGATCTGACCAGCTCAGCCAGTTCACTTGGTTCTAACGACGCCTGGTGGTCATTTCCTTTCCAGTTCTTATCTAGAGTTACATGGCGTTCAACTACTTTGGCACCCATGCCAACAGCTGCAACTGTAATAGCAACACCAGTTTCATGACCGGAGTATCCAATAGGGATATCTGGGAAGGCCTTCTGGTATGCCTGAAAAAGTAGAAATAAGCAGTTTTTAGAGTGTGTGCGCCATAAATAATGCATATTATAATTGGGGTCATACCAGCACTGGGTTGTGGCTTCACACAGTAGGAAAGATTCTTTTGCTACGTGTTTTTGCAATAGGCAGTGCTGTTGTGCCACAGAACCACACATCCAAAATAATAACATTTGCTAAGAAGAGTAGTTTCATTTATAAAAAAAATAGAACACATTTTAATTTTATAGTTTGTCCCATTTATAATGATGCTAAAATTATATTACCAATACAACACGTTCTAAAGACATTTACAAGTAAAAGTGCACATTTTCAGCCCTTTCATCTGAATGGGATGGCATAGCACTGGAATGCACAAAAAGTATTGAAAACCACACCAAATTCCATGGCACTGCAGGACTAGGATGTGCAAACACTGAATCACACTGCAGTACAGTGTTTACAAACACTGATCAGAAGGTTCATTTTTGGCAGTAGTAGCTAGAGCTGGCTCCTTTATTTACACAGTAGGTCCTGGCATGAGTTACTAGTAAAAAAGTGGCAGGGGAGCAGCAGCAGGGAGGGGAGAACAGAGAGCTATGTACATCTTATGTACCTCAGTAATGTGGCACGTCTAAATCCGCGTACACACGATTGGTTTTGTCCGATGAAACTGGCCTTAAGGCTAGTTTCATCGGTCCAAACCGAGCGTGTATACGGCCCGTTGTCCGTCGGACCAAAGTTTTAAAACTTGCTTTAAAATCGGACCGATGGATGCCTGACCACCGGACCAAACCGATGGTTAGTACGCAAAGGCATCGGACCAAAAACCCGCGCATGCTCAGAATCGAGTCGACGCATGCTTGGAAGCATTGAACTTAGTTTTTTCAGCACGTCGTGTTTTACGTCACCGCGTTCTAAACCTGATCGGATTTTGGACTGATGGTGTGTACGCACATCAGACCATCAGGCCACTTCAGCGGTGAACCGATGAAAACGGTCCGTCGGACCATTCTCATCGGGCTGGACTGATCGTGTGTACACGGCCTCAGACACAAGACTGGCTAGCCAAACACTGGAGTACCATTTTATTTTAAAATATAAATATCACATACACATGGGTCCTGTCATTTTATTTTTTGGCCAGTTTTGGGGTCTTGGCTTTGAAAAGATTGAATATTGATTTACACTGTCAGATTACCAAATACCTACACATCACAAGCCAACGTCATCAGACTTTAGTGAGAACACACCAGAACTTTCATAACAAGCTTGTGAGTCAAATAGTCAGAACACATCTTTACTTACTGTACACAACCCATGAGTCCCGCCTGCCTTTGATTTTCCTCCATATAACTCCTACTGAATCAGCCACAGGCCACCCAAAAATTTGGTATAGTTTAACCACTTAAGGACCTTCTAACGCCGATTTACTTCGTCGGAATGGCACGGCTGGGCACAATCACGTATGAGTACGTCCTCTTTAAGTGCCCAGCCGTGGGTCGTTGCGCCTGGTCCGAAACCCAGTGACCGCGCCTATGGGACCCGATTGCCACTGGTGTCCCGCGATCGGTCACAGGTGCTGAAGAACGGGGAGAGGTGTAAACAAACCTTCTCCGTTCTTCATTGTGGCAATGTCAGGGATCCTCTGTTCCCTGATATAGGGAAAGATGATCAGTGATGTCACAAATCCAGCCCCCCCCTACAGTTAGAAACACATATGAGGTCACACTTAACCCCTACAGTGCCCCCTAGTGGTTAACTCCTAAACTGCAATTTTCACAGTAATCAGTGCATTTTTATAGCACTTTTCACTGTGAAAATGACAAATGTTCCCAAAAATGTGCCAAAAGTGTTCAATGTTGCTGCCATAATGTCGCAGTCATGAAAAACAATTGTAGTAAAAAAATGTATAATAAAAATGCCATAAAACTGTCCCCTATTTTTTATATATTTTTGGGGAATATTTTTTATAAAAAAAAAGTAAAAAATATAGATTTTTTTCAAAATTGTCGCTCTATTTTTGTTTTTAGTGCAAAAAATAAAAAGCGCAGAGGTCATTACATATCACTAAAAGAAAGCTCTATTTGTGGGAAAAAAAGAACGCCAATTTTGTTTGGGAGCCACGCCGCTCGGCCTCACAATTGTCAGTTAAAGCGACACATCGCAAAAAGGGGCAAGGTCTTTACCCTGCATAATGGTCCGGGTCTTAAGCAGACATATCCTGAAATAGCGGTCTGTTTTATTTTTTATTTTTGGTCATATCCTGAAATAGGCCAAGTAACTTGTGTATTGATCTCTGATGCTCTGTGTAAACCATGAATAAGAGCTTGACTCTTCATGTTTGGAGCACAAATTAACTAAAGGAAACTTTAATTTGGTGCAAATATTTACGTATTGGTGGAGTATAAATGCTGCATTGAAATATTTTTGAATGCAGGTCCTGTGGTCTCCTCAAATATTGCTCTGATTTGAGGCTAAATAAAAAAATGCTTTTTGATTGCAGGAGATGGAAATACAATGAAAAAGACCCCACACCTGTATCACACGTAGATTGACATCCTCTGGAAGAAGGGGGTATGCGCTAGTACACTGGAGTATACAGAAGTTTGGATTGATTGGTTTTACAAGTTCATAGACCCGGCGCATGGTATCCATTGACTGCATACCACTTGAAATCACCATGGGTCGACCTAAACAGGACAGGAAAGAAAAACATATATTTGTATAAAGTGGAGGTTTTCACAAGAAATTACCCAGTGCAATAAAAGTTCATTGTTAGCATTTGTTTTCTTGTGTGCATTACACAGTACAAGAACGCAGATAAAGGGCTAAACATGTTAGAGGTAACTAAATCTCTGACCGCCCTCTAAATTTAAATTTAAAGCAGCACCAGCTATGAAAGTAGCAGGGTGCTACACATACATGCACAATAGTTATGTCCCCCCCCCCCCATTGTAAAATGATTTTATTAATTAAACACAAATAAAAATTTGTTTTAATAGGTTATTAAACATTTAATAAAACGGCCATTGCCTACTGTATACCCCCTGTAATGGAATTACCCATGACAACCAGAGACTTTTAAAGGATGAGGGGTACTCCTGTGCCAGCGTCCCTAATAACTCTTGGGTCTAGGCTCACCCTGCGCCCCTATTGGGCATAGGGTGACTGATAAATATTAATTATAAATTACATGAGATGGGACATTACTGATAATTCATGTATTGCAGGATATCTTGAGATATTACAAGTTGTTGGTTAATGTTGACCCACACCAAGTCAATAGACTCCTAAGATATTCCATTATCCATTATGTAAGGCTGTTGAGATGCTAATCAAGTCTGCAAAGGTCAATGTTTCATTCAATGTGGGGACACATGCTTTTAAAAGTGTACCATTAAAGCATTCATTCATTTGAAACCAGAGAAAACGAAGCGTGTCTCGTCTTAATTCTGGGGGAATGGATCGTATCTACAGGGATTGTCAGAGTGTCGGATAAGCTGTCGTGGTTGGGGCGATGGAATGGATATTGTAAACGGTGGTGACCGTTACAGACCCTAACATTATAAATTCATTATAAACAGGATTATGTTGAAGTTGTCTGTGCAATAAGTCAACAAGATTCTACCAACCTTTCTGGGCCATCTTTTTTAAATAGATCAGATCATTTGTGTCCAATGATGCAACTTTAAAGAATGGAACCCCCAGTTCATGCAGAAACTCCACTGCCATCTGAAACAAAGAACCACATGTGCATCAAATAGTGTTTCTGCTCTGTTGTATTGGCCTAACTGTTCCTGCCCTGGACTCCTTCCTTTACCATCAACACAATAAAGGGAAACTTGACATGTTAAGGCCAGATCCATAGTCATGACCTGTCATAAACAGCCTACCCCACATCCCCTATCCCAATTAAATAACTGACACCGTTGTGAATATTAAGTAAAATTGGCCTTACGGACTATTTATTTAACTGTAGCGCTACCCCATTCAGGAGCGGCTGGTTGTTTTTGGGATCGGCGTATTAATTTGCCCTCGGTGGCTTCTCTAGGGGTGATGGCAGTGAGTACAGGTAGTGAGCGAATGTCCAGTCAGCAATGGATTTTTCGAATGCTTTATTTCCAAGGCCCAACATGGCCAACATCAACATGAAGTGGGATAGGAAAGGTTGATGAAGCAGAAGAAGAACATTTGCAGTATCAGGCCCAGGATAGTTATGGAAAGCAAGCCTGCTTTCAGCAGTAGTACAGTTTGTCGCCACTCTAGCCAGAGTGGGTGAAGTGCCTCCGGACAGACTCCTGTCACAAGCCGGGGAGCCGAAGTGTCACTTAGGTTGTTGGGAGGAACAGACCTCTGCCACAGGCCTGGCTCGGGCCTCTGCCACAGGCCTAGTACTTGGGTGAGCTAAATTAGATTCTTGAGCGAATCCTCCCAGTAAATTCAATCAGGGTCACCGGTTGACAGTTTGAGGTGCACCTGTCAATCTCCCGGTCACCGGATCCCCGATGGTTCGTTCAAGCCCTCTCGGATCACCTGCCTCCGGGTTCTCCTCAAGCCGATCCCCCATCGAACGACATACAGCCTGGGATCCCTTTTTAGTGTAGCTGGGGACCCAGTAAGTCACTGGGGCCCCTTTCAGCATCTGCATGGAACAGGTAGGCCATGATGCCGGGTTCTGTTGGATGTACACACCCTGAAGGTGGGTGCCGCACCTGGAACCCACGAAGAACCAAAGAAAATGGTGTCCGCCATGGATATACCTTCCCCCAGCATGCCCCGCGAGAGAAAACTCCTCTAATTGGCTGCTGGGGAAAAGTGTCTCTGTCAGAACCCCTCTAGCGCCGCCTGCCGCCCAGGGGTGTGAACATCATCCCTGGAGCGCAGACTGGCCCACAGGTCAGTTCTGAATGACAGCAGCCCAAATTTTACACAATTATGAATGGGAGCAAAAATAACTCTCCCATTCCCCATTAACTTTAGCGTAGCACCCATACTGAAAGTAAGGGGGCGCTACATAACAATTTTGTAAACTTAAAATAAAGAAACCATTTTAAATAACATCAGACAAACTTTTCCTACTTGATGGTCTTGGAGGCCACGACACCCAACTTGGACACTGGGACAAAACTATATACCTTAAGCCTCAGTCGCAAGACACTGACTCGGAGGCAGTACACAAGTCTGCAGTGACCTACCCCTTTTTACCCCTTCCTGGTTAACCCTAGTTAACTGGAAGGTACCCGATAACCCAATCCCACAGATGGGTACCACCCTTTAATCCAAACTTCCAGCCATTTCCTGCTGTTACAGAGACCCCAACACTGCCACACTCACTCCAAACTCGCAATCACATTCCCTGACCCTTACCAAACTTGGGGAGGGTGGGTGGCAAGCTTCTCCCAGCACGTCTAATGGCAGAATGCCACGTCACTTCCTCCCACCACCACACATGCTGGGAAAGCCTATGACCCCACCAGGCCACCCCTTTTTGTTAAAGGGGACCCAACCGCTTTTGTCTCTGCCTGTCCCAACCTGTCATGCCGACCCTCCTCCTAATCTGTCCCATCTTTGCTCCGGGACTTTCTTTATAGTGGTGGTGAGGGAAGGAAGCTGCAGCAACATTTACCATGCTGTGCAAGTATGCACAGACACTTATCTTAGGATTGCCATCCTCCAGCAACGAGGAGGTCCACTCCTTGCTGCTGCGCCATCATCACTGCTGATTATCTTTTGAGTCTGGAGTCTCCCTTCTCCAGTCATAGGGCAGGAAATAATGTCTTTACATGTGAGCTGGGCTTACATTATTCTAACATCGTTGGCATCTTCTAAAGGCTGGGAGTGTGCACTGCGCATGTACTAGTCAGTGTACAATATATATATACATATATATATATATATAGTAGCAGGCAGGTAAGATATATAAAGATACTTGAGTGCATCCAGAAAATATACACAGCGCTTCACTTTTTCCACATTTATTATGTTACAGCCTTATTCAATATCGATTACATTTATTATTTTCCTCAAAACTCTACAAACAATCTCCCATAATGACAACGTGACAGAAGCGTGTTTGAAATCTTATTAAAAATAAAAGGGGGAAAATAAATCCACATGTACACAAGTATCATGGCCTTCTCCCAAATACTTTGGTGAAGCCCCTTTGGTACCAATTACAGCCTCAAGTCTGATGCTACAAGCTTTTCACACTTTTTGGGTAGTTTCTCCCATTCCTCTTTGTAGGACCTCTCAAGCTCCATCAGGTTGGGTTGGAAGTGTCGGTGCACAGCCATTTTCAGATCTCACCAGAGATGTTCAATCGGGTTTAAGTCTCCGCTCTGGCTGTGCCACTCAAGGACATTTAGAATTGTCCCATAGCCACATCTTTGTTATCTTGGCTGTGTGCTTAGGGTCATTGTCTTGTTAAAAGGCAACACAGTCGGAGGTCCAGAGCTCTCTGGAGCAGGTTTTCATCAAGGATGTCTCTGTACATTGCTGCATTCATCTTTCCCTCAATCCTGACCAGTCTCCCAGTTCCTCCCGCTGAAAAACATCTCCACAGCATAATGCTGCCACCACAATGCTTCACAGTAGGGATGGTATTGGCCAGATGATGAGCAGTGCCTGGTTTCCTCCAGACATGACGCTTGCCATTCAGGCCAACGAGTTCAATCTTTGTTTTATCAGGCCAGAGAATTTTGTTTCTCACGGTTTGAGAGTCCTTTGGGTGCCTTTTGGTAAACTCCAGGTGCCCAGGTGGCAGCTTCCATCTGGCCACTCTACCATATAGGTCTGATTGGTGGAGTGCTGTAGAGATGGTTGTTCTTCTGGAAGGTTATCCTCTCTCCATAGAGAAATGCTGGAGCTTTGTCAGTGACCATTGGGTTCTTGGTCACCTCCCTAATTAAGGCCCCTCCCCAATTGCTCAGTTTTGATGGGCGGCCCGCTCTAGGAAGAGTCCTGGTGGTTTCAAACTTCTTCTATTAATGGATGGAAGCCACTGCACTCATTGGGACCTACCACAGAAATGTTTCTGTACCCTTTCCTAAATCTGCCTCCATACAATCCCGTCAGAGGTCTACAGACAATTCCTTGAACTTCATGGCTTGGTTTGTGCTCTGACATGCACTGTTAACTGTGGGACCATATATAGACAGGTGTGTGTCTTTCCAAATCATGTCCAATCAACTGAATTTACCACAGGTGGACTCCAATCAAGTTGTGGAAACATCTCAAGGATGATCAGTGAAAAAAGGAGGCACCTGAGCTTAATTCTGAGTGTCATGGCAAAGGCTGTGATACTTATGTACATGGGAGGAGCCTGTGATACTTATGTACATGGGAGGAGCCTGTGATACTTATGTACAGGGGAGGAGCCTGTGATACTTATGTACATGGGAGGAGTCTGTGATACTTATGTACATGGGAGGAGCCTGTGATACTTATGTACATGGGAGGAGCCTGTGATACTTATGTGCATGGGAGGAGCCTGTGATACTTATGTGCATGGGAGGAGCCTGTGATACTTATGTACATGGGAGGAGCCTGTGATACTTATGTACATGGGAGGAGCCTGTGATACTTATGTACATGGGAGGAGTCTGTGATACTTATGTACATGGGAGGAGCCTGTGATACTTATGTACATGGGAGGAGCCTGTGATACTTATGTACATGGGAGGAGCCGGTGATACTTATGTGCATGGGAGGAGCCTTTGATACTTATGTACATGGGAGGAGCCTGTGATACTTATGTACATGGGAGGAGCCTGTGATACTTATGTACATGAGATTTTTTCATTTTTATTAAATTTGCAAAGATTTCAAACAAACTTCTTTCACATTTACATTATGGGGTATTGTTTTACAGAATTGAGGAAAATTATTAAATTTTATAAATTTTTGAATAAGGCTGCAACATAAGAAAATGTGGAAAACGTGACGCGCTGTGAATACTTTCCTGATGCACTGTATATGGGAGTTCCTTAGAGCAGTGGTTCTCGACCCATTTTTCATAAAAAAACACTCCCTATAATGTAAAAATGCCTAAACAAGTTTAGCTGCATTTTTCATTTTTACTGCTCCTGGAAGCACAGGCTGGCATTTTTTTTACTGCCACTAAATTCTTATGCCTCCAAACCTCTGCCAGTTTATGTGTGCATGGACACATAGGCCAACATGGAGGGGCTTTTGAAGGTAGTTAAAAAAATAATCAAATGCCCCTAAGCGCAGCTGTAAAAATGTCCTGTGTGCATGAGCCCCAACACTCCCATTGGTTGTGCTCTCAACCAAACCATACAATGGTTGATGTCATAACTAGTTGTGGATTAAACAGAGACCAAGATGACAGCTTACTTGGCTGAAAACTATAGGGGGGTTTACTATCACTTTAATGCAAATGCTCCATATAAGCAGGGCCATTTGAAGAAATTAGGGGGCCGCAAGCAAAAATAAATAAATCACTTTTTAAGTTGAGAAGCGGGGGGAGGGGGGGGTTTGGGGGGTTGGGTTTGTCGGCTTACCTCTATCCTCCGCAGAGCACGCTGTAGCTGCTGACTTTTAATAAGGACACTTACCTGTCCAAAGTGCCTGCGTTGTCTGCCGCCCAAAGGCCAATCCGTCGATTGTGGCAGGTTCCCGGCGCCGTCATCCTCACTAAGGGTAACAGGCAGTGGAGCAATTTCCTACTGTGCATGTGCGAGTCGGGCACCGCTTTGTGAATAGGCGGCATTCCCCAAAAGACACCGCGAGGTGGACGAAACCGAGTTGCACCGTTGACAAGGAAGGGGCAGATTATAAACATTTCACTAGTAACAGCACTTTCTGGTAATTATAAAATGATAGCCTTTTTGGCTATATTTTTTTTAGGGGGACCTCCACTTTAACCAGCATTTTTTGCCACATGACCCCAAAAATGCACCCTGACTTTATGCAGAACTTTTCAAAGCGCAGTGCAGCAATGTGAAATGTCAGCTTTTTAAAGGGGAATCATTTTGATGCACTTGTTGTGCTTGTAATGTGCAAGAATGTGAAAGGGCCCTTCCAGTCATATCAAGATTCCAGCACTTTTACCAGAGTGCAAAACTACATTTATATACTTTATAAATGAAAATATGCCTAAAAAATGGATGTGCTTTTTAAAGAAAACTCACTTTTAATGAATATTCCTGGTTTTAGTCTTACCTCGTCCATTCCAGAGGCTGTAAATGAAATTCCTACTTCCTCTGCAAACTTTTGTAGCTCTCGATACTGATCATGGCTGAACTCCAGGTGCCGCTTGTGTTCCCCGTACGTCTTTCCCCAGGAGTGTGGAGAATTGTAGGCCCTTTCCAAGGCTTTTTTGTTAAATTTGTACTCTAATTCACTTTTCTGGAACTTTGCACAGTCTGCACCACAGTCCTGAAAATACAACATACATATCTTAATGAAAACATGTTGGTAGCGTTTAGCTGAGAACAGGATCGGGTCACCGAACATCGGTACATTTTGTTTTGTACATGCTTGCATCTCTACAAGACCCTGGTGGTGAGATGACTCAAGACTGTAAACCTACCATAGCAATTATAAGGGGCACCACTCTACTTGGTGGCATTACAGCGGGAGAGAAGAGGGAAGACCGGGCCGCCACTAGTAAAAGAGTTGGAAAAGGATAGCAGAAGGGGCCTGGCAGAAAGCACCGGAGAGCAAGAGAAGAACCGGAGAGCGTGTAGAAGGCACTGGAGAGACCCCCGAAGTCGGAAGAAGACCACTGGAGGTGCCTAAATTACTTTAAAAACCTGTCTAGTGGTTTTTTTTTCTTGACACTTTTTCCCCCAGGTGGGACTTTTAATGGCAACTCTAATCACAGGTAGTGATACTCACTGTATCAGGGTCACAAAACCTACTAAGCATGGCCCTGTTCATAGTCTTTAATTTTATAATCTTTAATTAACCAATTACCTGCCTTGACAGATTTAGCATGGGATACTGAAGTATGTTAGAGGTGCTTACCATCAGTGTTCACAGAACCTACAAATGTCATCAACTAATTGACTTCAATTAATCCCACTGAGGGAATAGGGATCAAACATTTGTAAGATCTGTCCAGTTTTATCACACTCTAGACCTCAGGGTAATTGTAATTCCCCCAAAAACCTTTTTTTAACATTGACTGAGGCTCGTTATGTCAAGGGGAATCGGGTGGTTTTTTATTAGAAACAAAGCAATACTTACCATTTTACAGATGCATCGTCTCCGTCGCTTTATGATCGTCTGGTCTGGGCGTGCCTATTTGATTGACAGGCTTGACGGTCGCATACATCGCGTCACGAGTAGCCGAAAGAAGCCGAGCGACGGTGCGGCTCTATACTGCGCCTGCGCACCGTCGTTCGGCTACTTTCGGAAAATCGTGACGCGATGTATGCGACCTCGGAAGCCTGTCAATCAAATAGGCACGCCTATAGTCGGAGCCCATTCGGAGACGATGCATCTCTAAAACGGTAAGTACTGCTTCATTTCTAAAAAAAAAAAACCTGATTCCCCTTGACATAACGAGCCTGAATAAATGTTAAAAAAAAGGTTTTTGGGGGAACTACCCCTTTAAAGTGTAGTTTACCCCAACGTGGAATATCCCTGATGTGTACCTGTTGTACCATGTACTTGTATAGAAACGTCTCCAGTTCTATTTGTATTGCTTTTGTGTGAAATCCCTGGTGTATTAAAAGCTTGTTGCATACAATGTCTTAAACAGGGGTAACTGAGTTTGTGATGGCCATTTAGACCTGATCTGTATCGACGGCTATCCTATACGACCTGCACGAGCCCTCTCCTTCAATTTCAAAATCTACGCAATTCATAAAAATCTGATGATATGATAAAGCCGATTATATATTTTAATGGGGAAGATACTGAATGAATAAGATCACATATGACTATTCCATCATATACAGGAGGCAGAACAATCATCTTGAACCTCCTGAGTGACCTGCCTATCTGAGGTACATCACTTATCTCTGGAATGACAATTGCATATTGCACAGTATACAAGTTACTAGATTATGGCATGCGGCATACGTGAAAAAAACTGTAGCTGAGGGAGTGGCAGACACATTATTGTAAAGACTGACATCCCATTGGCCACTCCTCAGATCTACCAATTGGTCAGATGAGTTCAGTTCTGTCCCCACCCTCCTCAGGGATCAGAAAAAAAGCCACTGCGTGAGCAGTCAGAGGCTTTACTTTACTAAAGAACTTCAGCCAAGATTCTTTTTATGTGAACCAACACTGACCTTATTATGCTTTACTGGACTTTGCTAGAACAGAACCAGGACCTTTGTTAAGTATTTTCACTCCTTAACTCCTTCTTTATTTTCGTCTTTTGTGATTCCTTCCCTTTCTTCTATCAACGTCTTTTGTAATTCCTTCCCTTTCTTCTATCAACGTCTTTTGTGATTCCTTCCCTTTCTTCTATCAACGTCTTTTGTGATTCCTTCCCTTTCTTCTACCAACGTCTTTTGTGATTCCTTCCCTTTCTTCTATCAACGTCTTTGGTGATTCCTTCCCTTTCTTCTACCAACGTCTTTTGTGATTCCTTCCCTTTCTTCTATCAACGTCTTTTGTGATTCCTTCCCTTTCTTCTACCAACGTCTTTTGTGATTCCTTCCCTTTCTTCTATCAACGTCTTTTGTAATTCCTTCCCTTTTTTCTACCAACGTCTTGCGATTCCTTACCTTTTTTCTACCAACGTCTTTTGTGATTCCTTACCTTTCTTCTAGCAACGTCTTTTGTGATTCCTTACCTTTCTTCTACCAACGTCTTTTGTAATTCATTACCTTTCTCCTACCAACGTCTTTTGTGATTCCTTACCTTTCTTCTACCAACGTCTTTTGTGATTCCTTCCCTTTCTTCTATCAACGTCTTTTGTGATTCCTTACCTTTCTTCTACCAACGTCTTTTGTGATTCCTTCCCTTTCTTCTACCAACGTCTTTTGTGATTCCTTCCCTTTCTTCTATCAACGTCTTTTGTGATTCCTTACCTTTCTTCTACCAACGTCTTTTGTGATTCCTTCCCTTTCTTCTACCAACGTCTTTTGTGATTCCTTCCCTTTCTTCTACCAACGTCTTTGGAAATCCTTACCTTTCTTCTACCAACGTCTTTTGTGATTCCTTACCTTTTTTCTACCAACATCTTGTGATTCCTTACCTTTTTTCTACCAACGTCTTTTGTGATTCCTTACCTTTCTTCTACCAACGTCTTTTGTAATTCCTTACCTTTATTCTACCAACCTCTTTTGTAATTCCTTACCTTTCTTCTACCAATGTCTTTTGTGATTCCTTCCCTTTTTTCTACCAACGTCTTGTGATTCCTTACCTTTCTTCTACCAACATCTTTTGTAATTCCTTCCCTTTTTTCTACCAACGTCTTGCGATTCCTTACCTTTTTTCTACCAACGTCTTTTGTGATTCCTTACCTTTCTTCTAGCAACGTCTTTTGTGATTCCTTACCTTTCTTCTACCAACGTCTTTTGTAATTCATTACCTTTCTCCTACCAACGTCTTTTGTGATTCCTTACCTTTCTTCTACCAATGTCTTTTGTGATTCCTTACCTTTCTTCTACCAACGTCTTTGGAAATCCTTACCTTTCTTCTACCAACGTCTTTTGTGATTCCTTACCTTTTTTCTACCAACATCTTGTGATTCCTTTCCTTTTTTCTACCAACGTCTTTTGTGATTCCTTACCTTTCTTCTACCAACGTCTTTTGTAATTCCTTACCTTTATTCTACCAACGTCTTTTGTAATTCCTTACCTTTCTTCTACCAATGTCTTTTGTGATTCCTTCCCTTTTTTCTACCAACGTCTTTTGTGATTCCTTTTAGTAGAAAAAAGGTAAGGAATCACAAAATACATTGGTAGAAAAAAGGTAAGAATCACAAAAGACGTTGGTAGAAGAAAGGTAAGGAATCACAAAAGACATTTGTAGAGGAAAGGTAAGGAATCACAAAAGACATTTGTAGAGGAAAGGTAAGGAATCACAAAAGACATTTGTAGAGGAAAGGTAAGGAATCACAAAAGACATTTGTAGAGGAAAGGTAAGGAATCACAAAATACATTAGACAAAAAGGTAAGGAATCACAAAAGAGTTTTGTGATTCCTTAAATTTTTTCTACTAATGTCTTTTGTGATTCCTTACCTTTCTTCTACCAATGTCTTTTGTGATTCCTTTTAGTAGAAAAAAGGTAAGGAATCACAAAAGACTTTGCTAGAAAAAAGGTAAGGAATCACAAAAGACGTTAGTAGAAAAAAGGTAAGGAATCACAAAAGACGTTAGTAGAAAAAAGGTAAGGGATCACAAAAGACGATGGAAAAAAGGGAAAGAATCACAAAAGACGTTGGTAGAAAAAAGGTAAGGAATGACAAAAGATGTTGGTAGAAGAAAGACTTTTGTGATTCCTTACCTTTTTTTTTTTACTAATGTCAGTGTAAACCCCTATTACATTGGTGGCCAGTGTAAACCCCTATTACATTGGTGGCCAGTGTAAACCCCTATTACATTGGTGGCCAGTGTAAACCCCTATTACATTGGTGGCCAGTGTAAACCCCTATTACATTGGTGGCCAGTGTAAACCCCTATTACATTGGTGGCCAGTGTAAACCCCTATTACATTGGTGGCCAGTGTAAACCCCTATTACATTGGTGGCCAGTGTAAACCCCTATTACATTGGTGGCCAGTGTAAACCCCTATTACATTGGTGGCCAGTGTAAACCCCTATTACATTGGTGGCCAGTGTAAACCCCTATTACATTAGTGGTCAGTGTAAACCCCTATTACATTAGTGGTCAGTGTTAACCCCTATTACATTCGTGGTCAGTGTAAACGCCTATTACATTGGTGGCCCATGTAGACCCCTATTACATTGGTGGTCAGTGTAAACCCCTATTACATTGGTGGCCAGTGTTGAAACTCCTCTTTATATTGGTAGTCGGTAAAAAAAAAAATCAGCATTGGCATTGATCGAGAGCGAAACTGCATTGTGGGGGGAGGCCCCAAGAAATGTTTTGCCCAGGGTCAAATAAATATTAAAGACGGCCCTGCTATTTATGGGATGTTTACGGCCCTTTCGTCATCCTTGGCTGGATGAGTGAGGGGGATAATGTGTCTAGAATGGATGAAGATGTGCACACAGTAGATCAGGGGTATCAAACCCCTGTAGTAGATGAAGGTGCTGGAAGTTGGCACAATGCAGAGAGGTGGAGGATGGCATTAGAGGCAGGCTCACACATCAATCCCTACTACACTTTGTAGCAATCTCTAGCAGCCCACTGTGGAGGAATAAAGAAAGTACTGATCATCATCATTTCCCTGTCCCACATCTATGCCCTGTCATGCAATGGTCACGTGACATTCCCTCCCTTTATGGACATCAATGCCCCCCCCCATACAGACTAGCCAGGGTTCTCTGCTCATTACCTTAGCCATGCGAATCATCTTCTTTGCAATCTCCAGGTCTCCCTGGTGATTCTGCCCGATCTCAGCTATAATAAAACATGGATGATCTCCCCCCACCTTGCGGCCGGGGCACAGCTCGAATTCTAGAGACATGGCAGCAGCTGCAGATGTGTATGAACGGCTGGGCGGACAATGAACGGGCAGGATTTGCTAAAGGATCTCCACAGCCTATATGCAGTCTGTCAGTGACGTGTGCCCCAGAGCTGCCGCGCCCCAGCCAATCAAAGCGGTCCTGACAAACAAGCTTGGTCACCTTGATCCGTGCCGCTATAGCCACGCCCATGAATACTGATTTTCTGATTCAATGGATGGAGGGGGGAAGATAAAGGAGGAGGGCAGGGAGTGGGACAGATGCTACTAAGACTTATGCAGTTTCCCTATACAGTCAGTATATGTGTCTGGAAACCTCTACAAGTTGTAAATATATTTTCTTTACAAACCTAATTCTACTGGTAAGTTAACTGATTGCAGACCATCGCACCATCGCACCATCGCACGACGATATACTGTACGTTGGCAGAATGGCACGGACAGGCAGGACATGTGTGTGTATATAGTGTGAGGGATTAGCTCGGTAGCGGGTGTGTGTGACCCCCTGGATGGGTTCACTATACGCTGAACTGTACAAAAAGGCAGTTGAGGATGATTGAAAACAAAGGATATGGTTTATTTTTCCATATTGCTGGATACACGTGCAAGCATCCAAACAGCATAAACAAAACAAACATAAAATAAACCCTTGCCACTTGGGGCGTCTACCTTAGGGTGACCACGTGTCCCGGATTGCCCGGGACAGTCCCGCACAGCACATTCATTCCAGGACAATAAGTGTCCCACTGGCACAGCCACAAACATGCCCCCAAAAAAGGCTGCCAATCACTGCTTGAACTGCCCACAATCCCCGCCCCCTGCTTGTGATTGGAGAAATCATTAATCCCGCCTCTTGTGTCCAATCACTGTGCTGTGATTTGTTACACCACAAGCTGATTTTTGGAAAGGGAGGGTGTCCCTTCCCAACACAGGAACCTACCTATGGAGTCTGGCACAGCCTACTGCTGGGCAGACACTGCTGGTCCTACAGCAGAAAACAAAAAGTCTCTTTGATATTTCTCACACAGAAATATCCATCAGCACCTCACCTCTTCAGTACTGTTTGTGACTGCTCCTATATATATGCTCCTATATATATATATATATATAGCGATACTCCTTCGGGAGCCGCTGGTTAGATGTGGGATCGGTATATTTTAAGTTACCTTTGACAAGTCTAGGGAAATTGATTGTAGCCACTGTGAGAGCAATAACAAAATGTCCAAGCCAGAGGATGATGTTTTTTCTAATGCTTTATAACATGACCAACATCAACATGACTATAGTATAACAGATGTACTTACCACTACTAAACCTTACTCTTACTATTACCCACCAAAACCCCCAAACATCTACCCCATTAAATGGAGCCCACACCAATTGTTGTTGGGGAAATTATAGGCGTAGCAGCCTTATTTATTAAAACATAATAAATTAACATTAACGTAATAACCATCTGCTATAAACTGAACTGCCTAAAGTTGGTCTCCGCAGGCAAAGCCTCTATCAATACATATCCCATATATATACACAGTATATATAAATAATCTCTTGCACTGCGGTCTCTCGAAATTCCTCTGACAGGCCTCAAGCCGACAAGCTGGCTTAACCACTTGACTACTGGGCACTTAAACCCACTTAATAACCAGACCAATTTTCAGCTTTCGGTGCTCTCACATTTTGAATGACAATAACTCAGTCATACAACACTATAACCAAATGAAATTTTTGTCCTTTTTTTCCCACAAATAGAGCTTTCTTTTGGTGGTATTTTATCACCTCTGCGGTTTTTATTTTTTTCACTATAAATGAAAAAAGAACGAAAATTTTGTAAAAAAATGAATTTTTCTTCATTTCTATTATAAAATTTTGCAAAAAAGTAATTTTTCTTCATAAATTTGGCCTAAAATGTATACTGCTACATATCTTTGGTAACAAAACAAAAAAAAATTAGATATTATTTAGTCTGGGTGAAAGTTATAGGGTCTAAAAGCTATGGTACCAATTACTGAAAATTGATCAATTTGATCACACCTGATGTACTGACATCCTCTCTCATTTCTTGAGACCCTAACATGCCAGAAAAGTACAAATACCCCCCAAATGACCCCTTTTTGGAAAGAAGACATTCCAAGGTATTTAGAAAGAGGCCTGGTGAGTTTTTTGAAGTTGTAATTTTTCCCACAATTCTTTGCAAAATCAAGATTTTTTTCATTTTTATTTTCTTTCCACAAAATTTTCATATTACGGGTTATTTCTCACACACAGCATATGCATACCACAAATTACACCCCAAAACACATTCTGCTATTCCTCCCGAGTATGGCGATACCCCATGTGTGGGACTTTTACACAGCGTGGCCACATGGAATGGCGCCAAACTTTGCGACTTAAAAATCCCCATAGGTGACGCTTTAAATATTTTTACTGGTTACATCATTTTAGTTGGAGAAGAGGTCTAGGGCCAAAATTATTGCTCTCGCTCTAACGTTCGCAGCGATACCTCACATGTGTGGTTTGAACACCGTTTTCATATGTGGGCGGGACTTGCGTATGCGTTCGCTTCTGCATGCGAGCTCACGGGGACAGGGGCGCTGTATGCCCAGAGTATTGCGGAGTATGCCCAGAGTATTGCGGAGTATGCCCAGAGTATTGCAGAGTATGCCCAGAGTATTGCAGAGTATGCCCAGAGTATTGCAGAGTATGCCCAGAGTATTGCGGAGTATGCCCAGAGTATTGCGGAGTATGCCCAGAGTATTGCGGAGTATGCCCAGAGTATTGCGGAGTATGCCCAGAGTATTGCGGAGTATGCCCAGAGTATTGCGGAGTATGCCCAGAGTATGCCCAGAGTATTGCGGAGTATGGCCAGAGTATTGCGGAGTATGGCCAGAGTATTGCGGAGTATGGCCAGAGTATTGCGGAGTATGGCCAGAGTATTGCCCAGAGTATTGCGGAATATGCCCAGAGTATTGCGGAGTATGCCCAGAGTATTGCAGAGTATGCCCAGAGTATTGCGGAGTATGCCCAGAGTATTGCGGAGTATGCCCACCAGAGTATGCCCAGAGTATTGCGGAGTATGCCCACCAGAGTATGCCCAGAGTATTGCGGAGTATGCCCACCAGAGTATGCCCAGAGTATTGCGGAGTATGCCCACCAGAGTATGCCCAGAGTATTGCGGAGTATGCCCACCAGAGTATGCCCAGAGTATGCCCAGAGTATTGCGGAGTATGCCCACCAGAGTATGCCCAGAGTATTGCGGAGTATGCCCACCAGAGTATGCCCAGAGTATTGCGGAGTATGCCCACCAGAGTATGCCCAGAGTATTGCGGAGTATGCCCACCAGAGTATGCAGAGTATGCGGAGTATGCCCACCAGAGTATGCCCAGAGTATTGCGGAGTATGCCCACCAGAGTATGCCCAGAATTGCGGAGTATGCCCACCAGAGTATGCCCAGAGTATTGCCCCCCCCACAGAGTATTGCCCCCCCCCCACAGAGTATTGCCCCCCCCCCACAGAGTATTGCCCCCCCCCCCAGAGTATTGCCCCCCCCCCAGAGTATTGCCCCCCTCCAGAGTATTGCCCCCCCCCAGAGTATTGCCCCCCCCCAGAGTATTGCCCAGCATTGCAGAGTATGTGCAGCAGGGATGGCTGAGCAGGGAGGGATGGATGGATGGATCTGTGACTACATTTGTCACAGATCCATCCCGCAGCACTGGCGCTGCCATCCGCTCCCTCCCCTCTCCTCTCACACTGTACCGATCGGTACAGAGAGAGGAGGGAGGAACCGGCGTCATCAAATGACGCCGGTCTGTTTACATCTGATCGCGCCGTCATTGGACGGCGCGATCACGTGGTAAACCGCCGCCGGTCACGGACATTCCCGTGTGCGCGCCCCAGGGGGCGCGCGGGAGCGCGACTCTGGAATCACGTTATATAACGTGATCCCAGAGTTAAGCAACCACCTTGCCGCCGTTATTTTTCGGCAGGTGGTTGCTAAGTGGTTAAAGACAACTCCCGACCGCAGTGCTCCATACTCAGTCCCTCCAGCTAACCTCCGTTATCTGGAATCACCATCGTAATTCAGCTTTTAAAAGTCTCCTCCTTCACCCGCAGAGACCAACAAACACCACAGCACACCAGGGTAAAGCCTTAACCTTGGGTGCCCCTCCACACCCTAATAGCCCGCTGTATTCCATCTTGCAATCCTAAAACCCACATATCATTCCCTACCGCATTAAGGTGCACCCCCATCGCCCCGCAGGTACCTCCAGGTGTCCTCCTCCAGTTCCATGTGGTGCACCAACAACCCTCCATTCCTAATCATAAATCTTCCTACATCCCGGTTGATCTTCCTTCGGGCCCGATTGATCCCTTCCACTGACCTCGCCAGTCGCCATGCGGTACGAGCTACTATGTCCGACCACACAATAAAAGTGTCCGGGAATGCCGTTCTAAGCCTCAAGACATCAAATTTAATGTCCTGTGTAATATTTAGCATCGATCGAAACCCCAGATTGTTGCCACCCACGTGCAACAGTAAAACATCGGGTGGCCGGTCCAGGCGCGCAAAGTGATGCACTTCCGGGACTGTCCTACCCCAGAGCATCCCCGGCACACCCAGCCAGCGAACACAGGCTTCCTCTCTAGGAAAGCCCAGCTGCCGACCATCCGGCCTAACCTCCGCCCTCTTAGCCCCCCAGAAAATGAAGGAGTGGCCCAGAATCCACACTAAGGCCTGAATCGCACCTGAAAGAAAAGATAAGTACAACCAGGTAATCAAAACAGATTACCCCAACACTAAAATCATAACACACACACACCATATTACACCCTTTACCCCAAAACTGCCTTATCTATCCAACAGGTGGGGGCGAACGTAGCTCTGGAACCTCCTAGATTCCCACCTGCCAATCCGCTTAACCGCCACCACGCCTAACCCCCAACGAGCCGCCTCGGTCGCCGCCCCGATCCTGAACGAGTGGGAAGAAAATACTCTCTCGTCCAATCCCAATGACCGCACGCTCTTTTTGAAAACGGCCACAAACTGATATTTAGACAAAGGCGACCCATCCTCGTGCCACAAGAAGGACCCCATCGCCCCAGGGCACTTTTCCAAAAAAGCCTGTATCGCCACCACTGGACATAGTGGAGACCCATGCAACGCAAATACCTGGACCTCCCTGCCCCTGCCCGCCTGGTCAGTCTTTGACCTGCGCAGCCACACCGACACCCTGTCCACTCCACAACTTACCTCATGAAAACCCAAGCCCCCTTGGATTTTCTTAGAAGGGCTCACCAGTTCGCTGATCCTGAAGGCCCCAAGAAATGCTAACAAGAAAGCCGCCCTGAACAGCGCCACCTCGTAGTCAGAAGAGCAGTTCACCGGTAACTGGTGCAAAATTCCCTGAAGTACAGAGAATGACACCGGGCGCCTAGCGTCCCTGGTCACTCCGGCCTTCCTATAGCCCTTGAGCGCCTGTCGCACCCAAAATTCCTTTGTGGAATCCTGGCAACCCTGTAACTTGAAAAGGAACGCCAGCCCCGCCATCTTTTTATTCATTGCAGCCGCCGACACCCCATCCTCCATGTTCCTGGACACAAAGTAAAGCACCAACCATTGGACTTCCGTACCAAACAGATCCACTGCCGCCAACCTCGCTAAAGACTCCCACTCCCGCCACACCTTGCTGTAAGCCCCCCACGTGGCCTCACTCACCGACCTCCTGAGCCATCTGGAGATCATGCCAAGACAATCCTCCACAGCCAATCCGGACAAGGCACTCAGTGTTGTTCCGCAGCCGGCACCAACTCTCGGAACCTGTCCCTCTGAAAGCGAGATAAAGCGTCAGCAATGACGTTCTCCACCCCAGGAAGGTGAACTGCATGAATAAAAACATTCAATTGCAAGCATCTTAATACTAAATGCTGCAGCAAGCGAACCACCGGGGGCGAAGAGGCTGACCCCCGGTTGATAACCTGCACTACTCCCAGGTTATCGCCATGGAATCTAACCTTCCGGTCCCTGAAATCAGCTCCCCACAGTTCCACCGCCAGTACCACCGGAAACAATTCCAGCAGCACCAGGTTCTTCGTAAAACCTGCCTCCACCCAGCTTGGAGGCCACGAGCCCACGCTCCACCTGCCCTGGAAAAAAGCCCCAAAGCCCATGGACCCCGCGGCATCCGTGTACAGCTCCAGATCAAAGTTACTGACCGGGCCCGCCATCCACAATGCCCTGCCATTGAATGACTCCAAAAAGGAGTGCCACACTCGCAAGTCTTCCCTGTGCACCTTTTTCAGGCTAACAAACTGATTAGGTGACTCCACCCCTGCCGTATTGGCCGACAACCGTCGGCTAAAAGCCCGGCCCATGGGCAAAATGCGGCACGCAAAATTTAGCTTGCCCAGCAAGGATTGGAGCTCCTGCAGCCGAACTTTCCGGACCCCCAGCATGCCCCTGATCTCCGCCTTAAGCCCTTCCAACTTGTCTACCGGCAATCGGCATTCCATTGCCTCAGAATCGAATTGAGTGATACCCAAAAACGTAATGACCGTGCACGGCCCTTCCGTCTTCTCGGGCGCCAAAGGCACCCTGAAGCATTCCGCGATGTGTTCCAGCGTAGCCAGAAGCACTGCGGCAATCCTAAAGGCTGCCGGACCCATGCACAGGAAGTCGTCCAGGTAATGGATGATCGAAATGACGCCTGCCACGTCCCTTACCACCCACTCCAAGAATGAGCTGAACATCTCAAACTGAGCACAGAAAATGGACCCCACCATGCCCATAGTGCCTCACCCAGTGAACCGCCGCATCGAACCATGTATAGCTCACCGTACAGGCCCCTGGGTCAATAGCGTCATTAACCGACCCCCCCTTTTGGGAAGGAGAGGTGGTGTATCAACCTAAACTTATTAGGTTCCTTTTTGGGGACCACCCCCAGCGGGGAAACTACCAGATCCTGCCAGGGTGCTACCGAAAAAAAGGACCCCCCATGCGCCCGAGTGCCACCTCCTTCCTCAGTTTCTCCGAAACCACTTCTGGATGCAGCAGCGCAGACCATAAATTGTGAGACACCGGGGGGACTACTTCTAGATTGCACGGAATCCGAAAACCCACCGAAAACCCCCTCTCTAAAATGTGTGCCGCCCGCTTGTCCGGATACCTACCGAGAAACGACCGTATCCTTTCCACCATCACCGGAGTCCTCCCTCTTGTTTGTAGACTCTGCGGCACGCCCCTTGCCTTGCTTAAAACATTTGGACAAAGGGTGGGAGCCCCCGCAGCCAGAGCACTCATGCTTGTATCGGCAGGTACCTCCGAACCTGCAGGTGCCCGAGTTAAACTGCCAACATACCCCTTTTGCCCGACCGGCCGGTTGCCCATGGGAAGATGGACCACCGCCCCCCCCTCCCCCCCTGAAAAAACTGGCCCGGAACCCTCGCCTCCGTCATCAAGCACAGCCATAGGTTCATGTCCTTCTGATTCCAGCACAGGTCCTGTCGCACCGCCATCCTCTGACGAAACTGTTCATCGTACTGCAGCCACGCCGGGCCCAGTAGACTCTATGTGCCTCCCTGATCGCTGTCTGGTAGATGAAGAGTGCCGAACAGTGCTCTGGCTTCTTTTCACCCACTACACAAGCAAGGATACTGAAAGCCTGCAACCAATTGGCGAATGTCCATGGAATCAAACGTTACCTACGCCTCTCCTCCTTCTTGGATTCGTCCGGCTTACCCCTATCCAGATTGAATTTCTCCAATAGTAGCAAGGAGAAAATCTCCACATACTCACCTTTCCAGATCTTCTCTCTGACCTCCGCCTTCAAGTGGGTGCCTAACGACGCCTCATAGCATAGGTAAACCTCACATTTCGCCAAGTTGGCGAGACGGATAATCTCCTGCCTACCCGCTGCCTCACTTGCACCCGCCACTTTGCCCTCCACTGGCACAACCGAAGCGGAAGCCGCTATCGCATCCACAGGCGCTGCCACCGAGGCCGTCACCAGCAGGGGGAGCGGTCCCCCCCGCCGAAGGAACCACGGGCACCGCTGAAACCACAGCTCCACCCCCTACGGCCCCCGCGGGAGGGACCCAAGCCGCTAACACACCCAAGCCAACAGACAAAGGTAAATGTAAATTGGACTCACCGGGCTGCCTAGGTAAGGACCCACCAGCCGACCGTCCCGCCTCCACCGCAGCTGCTGCCCTCCTGGGGGGTTGATCGTCCTCGGACTCTGTCAGTTCCCTCTCCGACCGCAACACCAATGGTTCCTCTTCCTCCAACAAGTGCCCACCATTCCTGGTCCTCCCCTTCGCGGGCCCTGGGGGAGGAGTCGGGAGAGAATCGCTCCGCCCCGTGTCTCTCCCCCTCTCACTATCCAAAGCTGCCAACCTACCGAGAATAGGCCGCAGCTGCTCCTGAAGCCACGCCGGTCTGTGCACCGCCGCCTCCGCCTGTAACTGGGCCAACATGCTAGCTACCTCCGACATGGTCCCTACCTCCTGAAATTTCCTCCATGCTGTGCTTGCCGGGGGGCGGGAACTATTCCCATTTAAAGCCTCCTCTCCCCGCCTCCGAAAATCTAACTGGCCAATGCAATCATTCCCATACCCTGTTTCCTCTGTCATGCCAGCCCTCCGCCCAGTACATTGCATTCCCTTGCTCTGGGCTTTTCTGGAGGTAGACAGGACAGATTGATGAAGTAAAGGAACCTTGCAGTATCAGTCTTGGATAAACATGAAAGCAAGCCTGCTTCCAGTAGAGATAGTCACTGTTCATCGCCACTCTAGCCAGAGTGGGTGAAGTGCCCCTGGACAGACTTCTGTCTAAACTTGACAGCAACCCAATCTAACAGAATTAAGAGTGAGAGCAACCTAACTCTCTCACTCCCCGCTAACTTTAGCGTAGTGCCCATACTGAAAGTAAAGGGGGTGCTACACATCCCCCCCACTTAAATTGACACTGTCGCCAGTGTCCTAAAGCATTCAGCCTGAATGCTAGCCTGATATCTGTTAAACGACAGAAAAGTAAGAAAAGAGAAAAACATAATTTGTAACATTAAGCTACAATATTAACAACTTTTAGGTAACACATGACATACAAACATACACAGCCCTAGCTATCTCTGCTACCCATTCTCTGCAGTGTTGATAGTAGGTGGGTCCAATAACCTGCATAAGAAATATAAAAGAGAACATACATGAACATACATCCTGATATAATATAAAATCTCTATCTATATACAAATCTCCAAGGTCAGAATTGAAACTGCACGCTCTCGTCAGAACGCAAAATTTCCCTTCCGCCCAGGGAGTTTTAAGTGCTGAGCATAAGTAAACTCTGTTGCAAGAATATAAAAAGGAAAAAACAAACTGTACATACATTTTTCTGTTGTGCAGGGGCAGTTGCAGAACACTGCCCTTAGCAGTCAGTGCACTGGTACTACGGCAGTCCAAGCTTAGTGCAAACAAGAAAATAGCAGCAAAATCCGCTGGATCTTCCGATGCTGCATAGAAGTTGGCAAGGCCCCACTCTCTAACTGACTGAACACAATCCCTCCCAGAGTTCTGCACAAATGCACCCATGTAGATCTGGAGGAGCAGGGGGGAAGAGGAAACCAGGAAAGAAACAACTAGAGTGGGGGCGAATCCCCTTGTCCAAAACTTTCTTAAAGTTAGTAGGCCATACAAAGCTGACATGTATCTTACTTATAAAATCGGGGGTCAGGTAACCAAATAGCGTCCTCTTTGGTGGTTGTGGATGGCACTGAAAAGGGCTGGGCTTCCTTCCCGGGGCACTTCAGCACAACCCGGTCCCGATAAATGTGACGGCCCCAGCTCCAGTCTCTGAGACAGTCCTCAAACCGTTTGCCCACACAAACAAAGGCATAGGGGGTTTCATGTTCTTCTGGCGGGACATTTAAGCGGCTCCACACAGCACTTCGGCACCATCCCTCTCTCTCCTGGTCAATCTGGTAGAGGAGAGGGGGTGGCACATATGGGTATTCGTATCCATACTCGGTGGCAACCTTCTGGATAACCACACGTTGCAGTCGGGCCAAGTTTGGTAATGTCCGTGGGTCCCCACGTCCTGACAGCACTAAAGCATCCGGAGCCCTTTTTAAAACGAACGCAACAAGGGGCACAGGGGTGGTGAGCGAAACATTGGACATAGAACTGGACTCACCGACTCCCCGGGTTAGCTGCGGGACATCCACGGATGGCTGTTGGGACCCACGCGATGCGATCCGGCCGGAGCGTTTCTTCCTCCGTACATGGCATGGGATTTCCCAACGCCCTGCGACTCAGGAAACCGCGGCTCAAATAAGTAGTCCGCGAGATCTTCTCCTCCCGAATGAGACTCAACGTCCAACAAATTCAGTTCCTCAGCCAGCAAATAAATGTGGACCTTGGATGGGTCTTTGGGCCAGACCGGTAGAGAGTGCGGAGGTGGTGAGCCTCGACCGCGGTTGCGGGAGGCCGGAGTAGGTTCTACTCCAACAGAGGCACACCACACGGAGATCACTGTGGATGTGTTCACCGACGTGGTTTCGGCCTACGGGTCACATCAGTTTGGATAGTCGCGCTAGTTGGGTCATCGTCGGTCATGTGGCTTACCTCCGGAGAGCAGGATGGTGGGGTAGCCATGCGTAGGGTCAAGGTTTATGAGACCGAGATGACTTTGTTGTTGGGAGCCTCCTGCTCTACGATCTCCACTGACGGGGAGGTCTCTGTCACTGAGTGGTAACACCCGCTTGCAGGAAGGCAGACATCTCTCTTCCTTCTCTTGCGCAAGGCAACTGGTGGTTTGGCGCAAAAATGGGCATTACCTTCCTTACTTTGGCGCGAAACTTTATCTCACATCTCACACAGGGGTGGGTGACTCCTCCCACTTGAAGAACTTGTCCCGACACGTTGCAGGCGCGTGCCGTGCTGCAGGTACGCCCAGACTTAGAGGCCTAGTGGTTAACTCTCTGGATGCCGGACAGTTCACAAGACAACACTTTCTCCGCTCTCGATAATAAAGTACTCACAGTCCGTTTCTATAGGTAACAGCCGAATCCTGGACAAGATGCCACGTGTAGCGATACTCCCTCGGGAGACGCTGGTTAGATGTGGGATCTTTGACGAGTCTAGGGAAATTGATTGCAGCCACTGTGAGAGCAGTAATAGAATGTCCAAGCCAAGGTTGAAGTTTTTTCTAATGCTTTATTCCTTGGTCAACCAACATCAACAGGAGGTAGACAGGACAGGTTGATGAAGTAAAGGAACCTTGCAGTATCAGGCTTGGATAAACATGAAAAGCAAGCCTGCTTTCAGTAGAAATAATCATAGTTCGTCGCCACTCTAGCCAGAGTGGGTGAAATGCCCCCGGACAGACTTCTGTCACAAGCCTGGCAGCCGAAGTGTCACTTTAAGTTGCTGGGAGGTAACAGGCCCCTGCCACGGACCTGGCTCTAAGGATGCCTCTGCCACAGGCTTAGTACTTTATAGTCTCTGATTAGATGAGCAGATCCTCCCAGTAAATTTTAGTTAAGGTTGCCGGTCGACAGTTTTGATATACCTGTATAATGATTGGGGACCCAGTAAGTCACTAAGGCCCCTTTCAGCATCCGCTCAGAACTTCGCGTTACATGTGGGCCCCAGCCTGGAAGGCCACGACGCTGGGGCCAGTTGGATGAGCACACCCTAAAGGTGGGTGCCGCACCTGTAACCAGGAACCCAGGAACCCAGGAAAATGGTGTCTGCCACAGATATACCCCTCCCCAGCATGCCCCGCGAGGGAAAAACTCCTCCAATTGTCTGGAAAAGTAGCTCTGTTAGAACCCCTCTGGCGCCACCTGTCGTCCGGGGGTGAGACCAACACCCCCGGAGTGCAGACTGACCCACAGGACAGTTCTAAAGTTGACAGCAACCCAATCTAACAGAATTAAGAGTGAGAGCAACCTAACTCTCTCACTCCCCACTAACTTTAGCGTAGTGCCGATACTGAAAGTAAAGGGGCGCTACATATTATATATATATATATATATATATATTTATATATGTAGCGCTACCCCATTCAGGAGCCGCTGAGTATAAGCGGGATCGGCACGTTGTGTTACCTGGCAGATGTCCAGGAGTGATATCTGTGAGTTGAAACAGAGAGCGAATGTCCAGTCTTTAGTTGGGTTTTCTTCAATGCTTTATTCCAAGGCCCAACATGGCCAACATCAACATGGTACAGGAAAGGTTGATGAGCAGAGAGAGAGAGAGAGAGAGCTTGATGTTCCAGAGGAAGATGCCCCCAGAGGATAATGTTCCAGAGGATGATGTTCCAGAGGAAGATGTTCCAGAGGATGATGTTCCAGGGGAAGATGTTCCAGAGGAAGATGTTCCAGAGGAAGATGTTCCAGAGGAAGATGTTCCAGAGGAAGATGTTCCAGAGGAAGATGTTCCAGAGGAAGATGTTCCAGAGGATGATGTTCCAGAGGATGATGTTCCAGGGGATGATGTTCCAGGGGATGATGTTCCAGGGGAAGATGTTCCAGAGGAAGATTTTCCAGAGGATGATGTTCCAGGGGATGATGTTCCAGGGGATGATGTTCCAGGGGAAGATGTTCCAGAGGAAGATGTTCCAGAGGAAGATGTTCCAGGGAAGATGTTCCAGGGGAAGATGTTCCAGGGGATGATGTTCCAGAGGAAGATGTTCCAGAGGATGATGTTCCAGAGGAAGATGTTCCAGGGGAAGATGTTCCAGAGGATGATGTTCCAGAGGAAGATGTTCCAGAGGAAGATGTTCCAGAGGAAGATGTTCCAGAGGAAGATGTTCCAGAGGATGATGTTCCAGAGGAAGATGTTCCAGAGGATGATGTTCCAGGGGATGATGTTCCAGGGGATGATGTTCCAGGGGAAGATGTTCCAGGGGATGATGTTCCAGAGGATGATGTTCCAGGGGATGATGTTCCAGGGGATGATGTGTTCCAGGGGAAGATTTTCCAGGGGATGATGTTCCAGGGGAAGATGTTCCAGGGGATGATGTTCCAGAGGATGATGTTCCAGAGGATGATGTTCCAGGGGATGATGTGTTCCAGGGGAAGATTTTCCAGAGGAAGATTTTCCAGAGGATGATGTTCCAGGGGATGATGTTCCAGGGGATGATGTTCCAGGGGATGATGTTCCAGAGGAAGATGTTCCAGAGGAAGATGTTCCAGAGGAAGATGTTCCAGAGGATGATGTTCCAGAGGAAGATGTTCCAGGGGAAGATGTTCCAGAGGATGATGTTCCAGAGGATGATGTTCCAGAGGATGATGTTCCAGAGGAAGATGTTCCAGGGGAAGATGTTCCAGAGGATGATGTTCCAGAGGATGATGTTCCAGAGGAAGATGTTCCAGAGGATGATGTTCCAGGGGAAGATGTTCCAGAGGATGATGTTCCAGAGGATGATGTTCCAGAGGATGATGTTCCAGAGGAAGATGTTCCAGAGGAAGATGTTCCAGAGGAAGATGTTCCAGAGGATGATGTTCCAGAGGAAGATGTTCCAGAGGATGATGTTCCAGGGGATGATGTTCCAGGGGATGATGTTCCAAGGGATGATGTTCCAGAGCAAGATGTTCCAGAGGATGATGTTCCAGAGGAAGATGTTCCAGAGGAAGATGTTCCAGAGGAAGATGTTCCACAGGATGATGTTCCACAGGATGATGTTCCACAGGATGATGTTCCAGAGAAAGATGTTCCAGAGGAAGATGTTCCAGAGGAAGATGTTCCAGAGAAAGATGTTCCAGAGGAAGATGTTCCATGTTCCAGGATGATGTTCCATGTTCCAGGGGATGATGTTCCAGGGGATGATGTTCCAGGGGATGATGTTCCAGGGGATGATGTTCCAGGGGAAGATGTTCCAGGGGAAGATGTTCCAGGGGAAGATGTTCCAGAGGAAGATGTTCCAGAGGAAGATGTTCCAGAGGATGATGTTCCAGGGGATGATGTTCCAGGGGAAGATGTTCCAGAGGAAGAATGTTCCAGAGGATGATGTTCCAGAGGAAGATGTTCCAGGGGATGATGTTCCAGGGGAAGATGTTCCAGGGGATGATGTTCCAGGGGATGATGTTCCAGGGAAGATGTTCCAGAGGATGATGTTCCAGAGGATGATGTTCCAGGGGATGATGTTCCAGGGGATGATGTCCCAGGGGAAGATGTTCCACAGGAAGATGTTTCACAGGAAGGTGTTCCAGAGGAGGATGCTGTTCCAGAGGAGGATGCTGTTCCAGAGGAGGATGCTGTTCCAGAGGAGGATGCTCCAAAACAAAAAGAAGAAGTTCCAGAAGAAGTGATTAAACTCTGTGCCTGAGCCAGAAGAGCAGGGAAAGAGAACCATTCATCCCCCAAAGAAGGTAACTTACAGTCAGCTGGTTGAATGCTCTGATGAAGTGGTTTCACTTCCTAAAGGACTGTTGACCTGTCTGATCCCTCTGCTGTACATTTACATGAGGGTAACCCTAGCTCACTCCCTGACACACCTGGCAAGGCCATGTCAGTTCAGGTGGCTGGTCGAAAGGACAACCCCCCGTCCTATAACAATTGGTGTGAGGTTCCTCTGTCAACATTGTGTTCTGATATGAGTTGCCTGAATTTAGGTTCCACATACAGGAATGTTGATTGCTTATTATGGTGCATGCACTAACCAAGTTCCCTCCGCATGTAATTGAAAAGCACGTACCAGGTTACAATCTGTTACTATCTTTGGAGGACCAAAGTTTCTTCGAGTGGGGGAAATGTGTAGTGGGTATTGTCCTTTTGATGTGATACAGAGACTACAATTGCTGATCCTAAAGGATCTCAGCTCCCTCCGGTGGCCGAGTTGGGTTACAGCCACCTGTTGTTTACATTTTGTTCTGGTACCACAGTAAATGGGGGGATTGAGTTCAGTAGGAGGAAAGACTCCATTTGCCTTGGCCTGTAATGAACTGCATTACCCAAAGAGCAGCTGCTTACCCAAAATGCTTTGGGTAATTTAAGGTAGAGGACGTGTTTAGCGCGCTCTCTCTGGACCGCCTCTTCAACCTAGGAAGACACTGCCAGGAGTGTCTGCGCAGGGAGTAGGCCGCAGCTGAGGCCTACATACACCTGGGCAGAGCGGCTTTGAGACGGAGCTTCTACCAGAGCCATTGGACGGGATCCCAGTAACCCTGCGACCTGCCTAAGCACCAGAGTCTGCCGATCGACTGGACGGTGTGTTGTAGAGGGACAAGGTCTAAACCGGTTGGGTGAGAAGGGCACTTGCCTGAAAGTACTGTTTGTTTTGCGGAAGGGTGGATCGTTGACATCCATTTTTCATGTCTAGGACGTTTTATCAGTTTGCTATTACCTTACTGGATTACAAATTGTTCTTAGCACGCCACCACATGCCAACTAACAAGCGCACAAACTCTTAGCAGGAGACTGCGTTGAAGTTTGGCCTGGGACGCCAGGCCATCCTAATTCGTTATAGCTATAACATTCAATGGTTATTCACTTAGAGTTGTATTTGCACTATATCTATTGCATTGCTCGTTGACCGAGTAATCAGTTCTACTTAATCAGTTCTACTGTTTTGTATTCTATTGTAGAGAGGCGAGAGCTGGGTGAGGTTTGGCAAGAGGGCATTTCAATGTACATGTTCTGTTGAAGGAGACCCCCTTGCTGTGAGCTCACACAGGTCTATTTGATGTTGCAGCCTAGCTTTTGCCAAACTTTAATATTGTCACTGATACTGCAGGGATCTGCAAATAGAGTGTCACTGTTTTACTCATGTTCTTTTATTCCTCTTTAAGCAAAGCATTAATTTTATACTGCTGGATCCTTCCACGTAAGGTAACCCACGTAATCTGTTGTCGTGTAACGGGATATTATGTTCCTCACAAGCTTCTGAGGTCCACAACTTTCAAACTATTGCCAGGTGTGTCACATGAGGGTTTTGAGCCACTTTAAGGGGTTAATAACCGAGAGTAGACCCAAAACAATCCAGCAGCTCCTCCAGGGGTAGTGCTACATAAGTAATCATGGGCGCTATTTAGGAAATTGTGGTGTGCAGTAAACATCTTGGTTATCAGGCTAAAACTGATTGTGATCGGAAACAGCACAATGTTCATGCTATAATTTTGTTTTCTCAGAGCAGGAAAGTTATGGACCAACAGATTGTTATTCAGCCATTTCCCACACTGACCGTTTGCAAGCAGAACATGAAAGCATGCGGAAATAGAGAGAAGAGCAAAGGAGCCATTTAGAAGTACTTGGTGAGCATATTATTTATAGTCTGTTTTGCTGAAATATTTGCTTTTCCTTTTCTCGTGGTACTTCAGGAGCAAGCAGCGCACCATTGACAGTTACAACTGTCATTAATCTCCTAAGAAGTCATGCAGCCAAGTTCACCATGAACTTAATTGAAGGTGCTTTTAACATTATTGGCTTGTAAATGTGTTTTATTACAGTCTTGACATATAGACACACTAATTTGGCCTCCCCTTAACCACTTAAGACCCGGGCCAATACGCTGGTAAATGACCCAAGGTGTTTTTGCGATTCGGCACTGCGTCGCTTTAACAGACAATTGCGCGGTCGTGCGACGCGGCTCCCAAACAAAATTTGCGTCCTTTTCTTCCCACAAATAGAGCTTTCTTTTGGTGGTATTTGATCACCTCTGCGATTTTTATTTTTTGCGCTATATACAAAAATAGAGCGACATTTTTGAAAAAAAAACACTATTTTTTAATTTTTGTTAAAAAAAAATCAAATAAACTAAATTTTAGTCAAACATTTAGGCCAAAATTTATTTAGCCACATGTCTTTAGTAAAAAAAAAAAAAAATCGCAATAAAAAAAAATAGCTACCTAGCGGGAACAGCGACACTAATACAGCGATCAGAAAAATGATCGCTTAGTGACGCTGGCAATAGGGAGTGAAAGGGTTAACTAGGGCGGTGATCAGGGGGTTAAAACTTTATTAGGGGGGGTGGGGGGGGCTATCCTGAACCTAACACTAACTGTTTTTTACACTGCCTGTCACACTGACACTAAATGCAGTGATTAGATCACTGCATTTAGTGACACTGTGACAGGGGGGGCGATCACAAGGGGTTAATATGCCTATGTGAGTGTGTGTCAGTGTTGTGTTGGTGCACACTTACTTGTGATGTCTTCTCTCATCAGCAGCGCTGGGAAACAGCGCTGCGATGAGAGGTGACATCATTTCCTCCTTCCTGTGTAAACACAGGAGGAGGAAATGACAGGATGGGAGCGCGCTCCCATTGGCTGGGAGCGATCGCGGGGGGGGCGGGTAAGCGCAGACATCCGCCCGCTGATCCCGGATCGCTCCCGGAGCCAGGGGGACCCCCGCACGCCGCGGAGGGGGTCCCGATGGGACCCCCGAACCGCACTTAGGCGGGGACGTAAATTTACGCCCTTGTGCCTGTACGTGCCATTCTGTGGCCGTATATGTGCGTGCGGGGGTCCTTAAGTGGTTAAAGGGGAGTTCCAGCCAAAAATGGTGTTTATTAAAATTCAGCAGCTACAAAAAGTGTAGCTGCTGGCTTTTAATAAACACTTACTTACCTGCTCCTGCGTTCCAGCGACGCGCCGACTGGGGCTCCGCTCCTCTTCCCCCCTCACCGGCCGGCGTCTTCATTCCGACTGTGGGCACCCAGCCGTGACAGCCTTCGGCTTCACGGCAGGGCACCCACTGCGCATGTGCGAGCCGCACTGTGCATGCGCACGCGGCGCGGCTCGCCGCTGATTGGACAGGCGATCGCATGGGACCTGTCATGTGTACCATGCGATCACCTACAGGGAGGGGCTGCTGTAGGCGATTAAGCTTAATCGCCTAACCAGCCCCTCGGCGAAAGCAGGAAGTGGGACATGAAGTCCCACTCCTCCTGAAGCCCCCACTTCCCCCCCCCCCCCAAAAAATTACATGCCAAATGTGGCATGTAAGGGGGTGAGGAGTGGATTTAACGGAAGTTCCATTTTTGGGTGGAACTCCGCTTTAATCTGTATGGCATTTTATCTTTGCAATAAACATCAACAAAAGCATCATTTAGAAGGTGGCTCCACTTAGACTATACTATGGAATTAATGTTAACTGCTACGGTGGTTAAAGGAGTTGTAAAGGAAAAAAAATGTTTTGCCTAAAATGAATTTCTGCAGACAGAATAGTGTAATGATTCTGTTAACAAACGAGTACATACCTATTAAATTCCTTCATCTATATCACCTCCGGTGTTCTAATTTCTGTTCTCTCATTCACTTCCTGGTTTGCATCACTTGTTCATGTAAGAACTACATTTCCCAGTATGAATTGCGGCACGCCCAGTAATTCACACCTCCTTGAAGTCTCTAAGGCCGCATACACACGATCAAATCTATCTGCTGGAAACGATCGGCCCGACCGTCCCAGCAGACAGATTCGACCGTGTGTACGGGGGCGGGCTGACGGATTTGGCCACCCGACAGATTTCAAAGCATGCTTTGAAATCTGTCGGCTGGGAACCCATCCGCCCGACATGTCTGCTGGTTAGTACGCTAACCAGCAGACATGTCTTCTCGCACACGCGCCAAATGGTTTCGACGCGTGCGCGGAAGTATTTTACTTCCTGGTGCGGTGACGTGGTGGCGTCAACGTCACCGCCACGTCACCGCGCCGTCTGGTGGCGGGGATTTTGGTTTGATTGTGTGTACACGATCAAACCAATATGTCCCCAGCAGACAGATTTGTTCAAATCGGTCGGCCCGAACTATTTGAACAAATCTGTCTGCTCGTGTGTACGCGGCCTAACACGTAGAGAGCGTCGTGGCACACAGATGTATTTCCCAGGAGGGGGCGAGTACGTCACTGACCACCGCAGTAAAGCCTCCCATCACGGTGGTCAGTACCAATCAGACAAGCAGGAAGTGAACAGAACAGAGAAGAAATAAAGCAACTTCTGAGCAAAAACGAACAATGAGGAAGTGAAAAGAGGAATGTCTGCAGGTAAAGGATGATTATTATGAAAAAAAATGTTTTCCTTTACAAGCCCTTTAACCTTTCTAACCATGTGAACTTTTTATTGAAATTGTACTCCAGGCCAGCACAAGGGCTTCTAACTATCCTCGGATGTTGTTAAAGGTTAATAATAAAGGTTAATAATTTGTGTAGCACTACCCCAGAAGGAGCTGCTGGTTTAGATTTTGGGTTATGCACGTTACCTCTAAGTTCGTTGTCCAGGGAAGAAAGTCTGTAGAAATTGCAATGTCCACACAACATGTAACACCTTCAACTGTTCGGTTTTATTTTTTGCTGCATAAAACTTGTGAAGGAAGTAGAGAATATAGAGAGAAGGGGAAGGTTCAGGTACACAGTACAGAATGCACAAAAAGTATCTAGAGTTACAGTATTCACCACTCTCTCCTGAGTGGGTATTGCTCACCCGGATAGCCCCTCTCACATGGCCCAGCAGCTGGAATAATGCACAGACGGTATGAAAACAGTCTCTGCCACAGACTGTCTGAGAACAAAAGGATGGATAGCCAGGAATCGTCTGCCAAAAGGATTTCAGTCCCAAACTTCCTGCCCTACAGCACAAGAGCCTTTAAGCCAATCCGGCGGACTGTAAGACAAATTGAGTAGTGGATCCCTTGTTAATGAAATCACCAGGCCTATCCCGAGACACCATCCTGCGTTGCTTGGTCTTCTCCAGGGCAGGTCCTCCCCTGGTCTCCTTTGTTAAGCAGCTTCCCCCACAAGGGCCACAAGGTGAAAAACGGCCCCCCGAAAAATGGCGTCTGCCCCTTAAGTACCCCTTCCCAGCATGCACAGCGGGGGCACCACTCCTACTGGGCTGCTGCCAAGAAGGGTCACTTAACACACCATGGTTCGCTTGTGTTCCAACATGGGCCTGAGGTAGTAACACCACCTACAAGCAACAGGGGAAAACTTTTATCAAGCACAACCATAGCCAGAACGGAGGCTAATTTTAATGGTATTAGTAAAGTCTGAGCCCAACTATAGGCTCAGATGCCCCTAAATTTATGATAGCGCCCCAATCATTGAGAGCCGGCGCTACATTAGGAAGGCATTACGGTTAGAGGATCAGCATATCAGCCATTCAGCTAGCTTTGTCAGAATGCTCAGTATCGGTAGTCCGTTTGTGCGTTTGTTGTTTTTTTAGTAGGTAAGGTGTGCCTGTGTCATGTTGAGGAAGTTTCCTAAGCAGGGTGATGCCTAAGCACTCCTCAAGTGCCCTCAGCAAGTTGGCAAGAGGTACTAATATCTGAAAATGCCTTTATGGGTGGATGACAGTCTAGGGGAGGGACATTCCTAGGCAGGTTGCATTCACACGTAGACTGCCCTAGGTACTTCCTGTCTCAGAATCTCAACAGGAAATCTTTACAAAATGAGGAAAATTCCCCACTTAGATGGTTATTAGAACAGGTGACCCCTTTGGAAGACCTACCCACACCTCTTAAAGCGGAGTGCCACCCATTTAAAAGTCAGCAGGAGTTATGGCGGGAGACGTCACTATTATAAGAGCAACTTGTTTATGGTGTTGGGATTATTATCTCACATGGACTTTATGAGTGAGTGAGCGAGTGAAAAACGTACAAAGCGCAAACACTTGCGAACTGGATCGCCTCTGGGCGCTGTTTCCATTCCTTTGATAAGGAGATGCTTTGCCTCAGAAGAGATGAGTTTTAATCATTCTCCTGAAGGCCAAGTGGTCGGACTCCAGTCGGATGATGGTTGGTAGTGCATTCCACAGTCGCGGTCCTTGGACAGCAAATCTCCGATCTCCTTTGGATTTGTATCTTGCCTTGGGTATTTGCAGTAGGTTTTGATTTGTGGATCGCAGAATGCGATTTGGGTTATGGGCTATTTTTTCCGCATAGATATTGGGGAGCGTTTCCTTAAATACACTTATGTGTTAGGCAGAGTGCTTTAAAAGTAATTCTGTCTTTCACTGGTAGCCTGTGAAGAGATCTAAGCGAAAGGGAGATTGACTCCCATGGTGTTTTACCAGCCACTAATCGAGCAGCCGTATTTTGAACGACTTGCAGATGAGTGATTTGGTAAGTGGGAAGTCCTAAATAGAGGGCATTTGCCTGGCGTTGCTGCTCACAAGTCCTGCATGGTGGGCTTGTGCCAATCCAATGTGATGAGGATGTGATGTGTCTGTGCTAGGGACCACAGTGGCATGCATGCTGCATTCTCATTGTGCCATGATTAATGTGTGTGTTTAACGTGCAAAGATGCCTAATGTGAGCTGTCTCCTGGCTGCTCTTCCCTCAGAAGATGGGGTAGCCTCGCTTAGAGGGGGATTGTCTGGTTCAGGGTTCAGGTCATCACTTATGTCAATCTGCAGGCCCTTTCTCACTGCAAAGTTGTGCAGAATGCAACATGCACCGATAATCTGGCATACAAAGTTTGGGGAATACAAGAGGGTTTCCCCAGACTTATCCAGGCATCGGAAACAGGACTTCATGAGGCCAAATGTTTACTCCACCACTGCACAGGTTTGGGCGTGGGCTTCATTGTATCTTTCCTCTCCTGGGGTTTGGGGGTTCTCTGTCTTTTTGTACTTCATGGCAGTTTTAGAGCAATGATGTAAAGTAAGTTAACGTGATTGTAAAGGCAGAAGGTTTTTTATCTTGATGCATTAAGAAAAAAAGCCTTCTGTGTGCAGCAGCCCCCCTAATGCCGCGTACACACGGTCGTTTTTTGTGATGGAAAAAAAAACGACGTTTTCTGTGAAGTAAAAAACGACGTTTTTGAAACGTCACTTTCAAAGACGATGTTGCATACACACCATCGTTTTTCTCACAAAAAGCAAGGTTACGTTCACCACTCTTTTCCATTGAAACTCGCTTCATAACAAACTTCTGGGCATGCGCGGGTTGAAAAACGTCGTTTTGAAAGACGTTTTTGCTACACACGGTGACTTTTTGTGTAACAAAAAACGACGTTTTGAAAAACGACACAAAAAATTCAAGCATGTTGGAAATTTTTTTTGGTTGTTTTTTTTAAGACAAAAAACGACGTTTTGCCCACACACCATCAATTTAAATGACGTTTTAAAAACGTCGTTTTTTTTCATTGCAAAAAACGACCGTGTGTACACGGCATAATACTTACCGGAGCCCCCCTCTCTGTGAAGTGATGCCCACGAGTGTCTAAGCCGCCTAAGATTCTGCCTCCTAATTGGCTGAGACACAGCAGTGGTGCCATTGGGTGCCATCAATCAAAGTCAGCTAGCCAATCGGGAAGAGGGGGCGGGCCAGGTCGGGGGTCTGTGTCTGAATGGACACAAGGAGCTGTGACTTGGCTCGAGTGCCCCCATAACAAGCTGCTTGCTGTGGGGACACTGAACAGGAGGGAGAGGCCAGGAGCACAGAAGAGGGACCCGAGAAGAGAAGAATCCGGGCTGCTCTGTGCAAATCCACTGCAAAAGACCAAGCAAGTATAACATTTTTGTTATTTTTATAAGAAAAAAAGTGACTTTACAATCACTTTAAGCAGAACTCCACCCAAAAGAGGAAGTTCTGCTTTAAGTACTCCTACCCGGCCACATTTGGCATGTGATTTTTTTGGGAGGGGAGCAGGTACCTAGTTTTGACAGGTATTCGCTCCCGCTTAGGCGATCTGAGCAGAAGTTCTCCACCCCCCCCAACCTCCCTTCAGTCTAATGGGACACATCACAGGTCCATTTAAGAGGCGCAGTGAGACTCGCGCATGCGCAATGGGCACCCGACAGTTGAGATGTTGGGGAGAGAAGACGGGGAGAAGGGACGGCTCGGGTGAACACATCGCTGGATCATGGGACAGGTGAGTGTGTGTTTATTAAAAGTCAGCTCCAGTTTGTTTTAAAAAAAAATGAAATTCTATTTTCTCTGTTCCGGATGACAACTCTCGAAAGCAAGAAGGAGAGTGGGAGGAGAAAGCTGCTAAGGAGCTAGAAGAGTGGTACATAAGCCAAGATGAGTTATTACAGAAGACAAAAGCAAATAATCGCTACATAGTTTTGATAAAATCGCATTCCTTTTTGAAGCCTGCTGTAAAACTTCTTCACAGAGTGACATTTTTATTTTGGACTTCAAGGATAAGTTATAGTTTTATAACCTTAAACCTTTTACCTATGGCCTTTTAAAAATGTAATGTTCATTTTATGGTGCACACACCCAAGCTACAAATAGTTACCACATTTTACACAACACTCCTAGTGAAACTAAGGACAATTTTACAACTTGTCTAATGGTTTTGAAAACGTAGATGCAGTTGAAGCAATCAGACCATCAAGTGTATGAATTATGTGTTGGCACCTACAGATGTGCTGAGCGTTTAGTCAAAGCCTTGATAATAGTAGGATTCATAGGTTGTAATATGGACCTGAGCTGGTTTAATATGGCTTCTCCAAATGACAGCAATTTTATGGACTTTATCATTCTTTACATTTATGAATAGTACTGTGTAGGACATTACTAATTGTACTAATCCTACTTAAAGTGGAGGTCCGTCTAAAAAAAATACTGCAGCTGCTGACTTTTAATAAATGGACACTTACCTGTCCAGGGTGCCCGCGATTTCAGCAGCCAAGACCAAGCAATCACTTGTCTCTCACGCTGCCATCCTCAGTGAGTGAATCAGGAAGTGAAGCCTTGTCTCTCAGGCTGCCCCCGCTGCCATCCTCAGTGAGTGAATCAGGAAGTGAAGCCTTGTCTCTCAGGCTGCCCCCGCTGCCATCCTCAGTGAGTGAATCAGGAAGTGAAGCCTTGTCTCTCAGGCTGCCCCCGCTGCCATCCTCAGTGAGTGAATCAGGAAGTGAAGCCTTGTCTCTCAGGCTGCCCCCGCTGCCATCCTCAGTGAGTGAATCAGGAAGTGAAGCCTTGTCTCTCAGGCTGCCCCCCCGCTGCCATCCTCAGTGAGTGAATCAGGAAGTGAAGCCTTGTCTCTCAGGCTGCCCCCGCTGCCATCCTCAGTGAGTGAATCAGGAAGTGAAGCCTTGTCTCTCAGGCTGCCCCCGCTGCCATCCTCAGTGAGTGAATCAGGAAGTGAAGCCTTGTCTCTCAGGCTGCCCCCGCTGCCATCCTCAGTGAGTGAATCAGGAAGTGAAGCCTTGTCTCTCAGGCTGCCCCCCCGCTGCCATCCTCAGTGAGTGAATCAGGAAGTGAAGCCTTGTCTCTCAGGCTGCCCCCGCTGCCATCCTCAGTGAGTGAATCAGGAAGTGAAGCCTTGTCTCTCAGGCTGCCCCCGCTGCCATCCTCAGTGAGTGAATCAGGAAGTGAAGCCTTGTCTCTCAGGCTGCCCCCGCTGCCATCCTCAGTGAGTGAATCAGGACCTTCTGGCTTCACAGCCTGGTTCCCTACTGCGAATGCACGAGTCGCGCTGTGCATCCTCGCAGGTCCCTGCATATTCTGGGACCCGTGTGTCTCCCAGAAGACAGCAGGGGGGAGTAGCGTAGATACCCACAGATTCTGCGGCTATCTATGCGTATTATACAGGTATCTGAACCCCCCTCCCCCTGAAAGGTGCCAAATGTGACACCAGAGGCGGGAAGGGTTCCGAAAAGTGGAGGTTCCATTTTTGTGTGGACCTCCACTTTGAAAAAAATAATCTTTACTAAGATACTATTTAAATGTGTTTGTTTTCCCTTTTATTTTCTAAATGCACTTGAGGTTTCTGTTCACATTTCATTCCACCCTAATTTTAGCTGTGTAGCGATACCCCCTCAGGAGCCGCTGCTTTATTTAGGATCGGTGTATTAAGTTACCCTTGTATGTTGTCTAAGGGTGATTGTAGTGAGCAGAGCAATAGGAGAATGTCCAAACCTGCCGCTGAAGTTTTCTGAATGCCTTATTTCCTGGTCCAACGCAACCAACATCAACATGAGGTAGAGAGGAAAGGTTGATGAAGGGAGATAACATTGCAGTATCAGGCTTTGGATGAAAATGAAAGCAGTCCTGTCTTCTGCATTAGAACAGTTCATCGCCACTCCAGCCAGAGTGGGTAAAGCGCCTCCGGACAGACTTCTGCCACAAGCCTGGCAGCCGGAATGTCACTTAAGGTTCCTGGGAGGAACAAGTCTCTCTCACTGACTTGGCTCTAGTAGAATTTAAAGTTCAGGATGAAGACCCCTGCCACAGGCCCAATAGTGAACCGTAGAGCGAATCCTCCCAGAAAGTTCTCATTTCAGTATGGGTCACCAGATGACAGTCTATGGTAATCTGTCAGTTCCTGGTGGCCAGATCCCCGATAGTTCATTCAAGCCCTTTCGGATCAACTGCCTCCTGGTTCTCCTCAAGCCCATCCCCCACCGAACAACACACAGCTTGGGATCTCCTCAATAGGAATGGGCCCCCAGCAAGTCGCTAGGGCTTGTCATGGATCTGCCACCTAAGAGTTAATGGTGCAGACTGATTTCAGTGATTGACAACAGGCTGCCCTATTTAAACACCTCAGCGGCACAGTATCTTTGCTGCCTGATCTGCAGTTCTTACCTGACTTCCTGTGATCTGACCTGTTTCCTGTTTCCTGTGTTTGACCCGGCTTGTCTGACTACAATTGATCTCTGTTATCCTGATCCCGGCCTGCCTTGTGACCAACGCTCAGCTCTACAACTGCTTGATTTCCCATTGCCGAACTTGCCTGTATACTGACCATTCTCTGCCTGTCGTTTATATCTATATCTGATCATCTGTTACCAAACCCGGCTTGTCTGACTACGCATTCAGTGTCTCCCCAGCCAGTGCACCCACTAGCCAGCTTCCTGTTTCCTGCTGCACCTGCTGAACCGACAAGACCCAAGACGAACCAGGCACCCATACACCGCCAGGCTCTTGTGGCCACTGTCGCAACATCGGTGGCCCTTTAGCCGGGGTTGTACGAGAAGCCTTCCCACTACACGTCAGGCTCATCTGGCAGGTACGTAACAGTATCAGGCAGCCATGTCTGAGCCTGCTAGTGGTAAATCGGCCATGGATGACGTCTGCCAGCACCTTGCAGCCCTCACCCAAGCAGTCAAATCTCTACAGGAGGGTTATACGCAACTGGAACCACATGTACAGACTCTGGCTACACCAACAAGCAATGCTGCCCCTTCCGTCTCAGGGACTGCCACTGCAGCAACCCCATTAGTGATGCCGCCCCCTGAACCCAGAGTTCCAGCACCAGAGAGATTTTCAGGTGACCGGGGAAAGTTTCGATCCTTCCGCAACGCATGTGAACTGTACTTCGCCCTACAACCTCAAACTTTTTCCCTTGAAATGACTAAAGTGGGGTTCATTATATCACTGCTTCAGGGTGAGCCCCAGTCCTGGGCTCATCATATGTTGGAAAAGAACGATGTATTGCTGTTCAATCGTAACAAATGTCTCCTTTATCCCCGGAGACCCGATTAATGGATTGTGGTTGGTGAGCACTGTAAAATATCGTCCGTAGAGATAAGGTTGGAATTTCTTGAGAGCCCACACCAGCGCCAAACACTCCTTCTCCACGGCTGCATAATTGACTTCCCTGGGTAGCAGCTTCCGACTGATGTAGGCCACAGGGTGCTCACCACCATCAGGTCCTATTTGGCTCAGTACTGCCTCCAGCCCAAATGTAGAGGCATCTGTGTGGCCACAAAAACATTTTGTTGGGTTAGGGGCAGCTAGAACAGGAGCCAAAGTTAGTGCATTCTTTAATCGTTGAAAGGCAGCTTCACACTCTAGGGACCACAGTACCTGTCGGGGAAGGTGCTTCTTAGTAAGGTCTGTCAGGGGTTTAGCGATGGAACTATATTCCGGGACAAACTTTCTATATTGCCCAGCTGTACTTCCTATAGTGCTACGGTACTGTACCTCTGACATACCTATGCTGCATTTTTCTGGCTTAAGCGTTAGTCCTGCACCCTTAATGCGGTTTAACACGACATCAAGGTGAACCAGATGGTCTTCCCAGGTATCACTGTAGATTGCAATGTTGTCCAGATATGCACAAGCATAGTCCTGGAGGCCATCGAGGAGTTGATCTACCATCCTCTGGAAAGTCACTGGTGCATTTTTCATCCCAAATGGCATTACTTTAGACTGGTATAGGCCAAATGGGGTAATGAACGCTGACTACGGAATAGATTCTGCATCCAGAGGAATTTGCCAGTACCCTTTGTATAGGTTGAGGTTTGTCAGGAATTTTCCCTGAGCAATGGGATCTAACTGATCATCCACCCTGGGCAAAGGATAAGCGTCAGTGGTGGTGCAATCATATAATCTGCGGTAGTCTGCGCAAAAGCGAGTCGTGCCATTCCGCTTCCGTATAAGTACCACTGGGGAAGCCCAAGGGCTACTGGATGGCTCAATGACTCCCAACTCAAGCATCTCCTTAATCTCACAACGCATTCCCTCTCTCACTGCGTCAGGTATCCGGTAAGCCGCATGTCTTAGTGGCAGCTGTCCTGGGGTCTCCACTTGGTGCACTGCCATACTAGTGACGATGGAGGGTCCGGGTCATCCATGAGGTGTCATGCCCAATGCACAGCAGATCATGCCGATATTTCTGTGGCACAACCAGCTGCCGCTTTGGCAGATGGGAGGCTGTCTTTCCCTCTGTTACCCGATAGAGTGATCCCTGGACCCACTCTACCCGCTCCCTCTCCATCCCCCCGGGGTACAATCCTGATCTTTGCCTATAGCTAGCTAGGGAAGGGTCGCTGAGCGTTGCCTGTGCAAAGTCTTGGGGAGAAGCCCAAGTCAGGGTAAAAATGGCTGGGGTACTACAGTCTAGGTTAGGGGTGACAGGTCTTACTGGGGTCCCATCCTCCAGAGAGAGCACCTCTATCTGGGCTTGCTGTCAGGTGGTAACAGGGCAGGCTTCCGGGGATACACCCAGGGAGAAGGCTGAATTTAAACGTCCCAAATCATTGCCCAACAAAACCTCCACAGGTAAGTTCTGCATTATTCCAACTTCCACTTCTTTGGCCCCCGAACCCCAATCAAGGTGAACCCTGGCAGTTGGGACCCGCATAACATTTCCCCCCGGCCACCCGCACAGCCACAGATCGTCCCGTCTGTTCTGCTGGGGTTATCATTCGGGACTGTATCAGGGTAATAGTAGCTCTGGTGTCCCGCAGTCCCTGGGCAGCCCAACCATTAATCCACATGGCTTGTCGATTGTGCAAACAATTACCTGTAGCAGCTGCTTGCACAAGGTGTGCCTCATGTAGAATTACAATATTCTCCCCACTTGGATAAATCACATCATCTCTCTCAAGACAGTGTGCAGCAGCCTGGCCAGGTCCAAGTGGCCTGTGGTTCCACATGTCCTGGGAAACATTCTGCAGACAATGGGCCAGATTCAGGAAGAGTTAGGCTGGCAGATCCAGTGATCCGCCTGCCTAACTGTCACTTTAAGCCGGCGTTTCTGTTTTCTATAACCAGAAAACAAGAAATGCCGGGTTGAAGTTCCGATGCGATCGGCGTAATTGAATTTCGCCATCGCATCGTTACTTCAACTTAAAAATGGCGCCGATTTACACTCAAAAAATATGTTAATGAGCGGGAATCGGCAATTCACGATCTTTTTCGGGCGCGACGCAGTGACTTTACGACGTTTCCGGAAGCGATACGCGGCGTATAGATAAAGCAGCCCCCTAGTGGAATATCCTATGTTAGGTATAGGCGTCGTCATTGCGTCGAAAAAAAAACAAATCGCGTCGTTTGCATAAAACATTCATGAATGGGGACGTGACGTCATTGACAGAACTTGGAGCATGCGCACTGGGATGCATTGACACTCGACGCATGCGCAGTACGTTCGCCGCGGGATCGAGCGTAGTTTGAATACTACACGCCCCGTACCCTCCCAATTTGATTTCCGCTGTCTCATTTGCGATGCGCTGCCGCAACTTTAGGAGCAAGTGCTTCATGAATAACAGCACTTGCTCCTAAAATTTCTGCAGCGTAACGTAAATGAGATGCGTTACTCCAGAGCAAAGATGCTCCCATCTACCTGAATCTGGCCCAATATCTCCTAACATGCCCTGCTTTGTTGCATCTGTAGCAGAGGTCCCCTTTCCCTCGTGAAGATGGTAGCTGAGTGGGACTGGGGATCAACAGCTGGTGTGGAGGGGCAGCACTCCGTGGAATGTTTGGGACAGGCCGAGCTGGAGTCTTAGGCTCTGGTTGTACAGTGCTTGAATCCACGTATTGGTCAGCTATGGTGACAGCTTCATCTACTGTGACTGGCCGCCGATCCTTTACCCAGTCTCTAACTTCATGTGGGATATGATCATAGAATTGTTCCAAGAGGATTAGCTGGAGCGCATCTGCCATGGTAACAGCTTGGCGCTCGGTCATCCAACTCCCCACTGCTCGGGTCATTTGATGAGCCCATTCTGTGTAAGGCTCTCTCTCCTTTCGGCGGAGGTTGCAAAACCTCAAACGGTGTGCCTCTGGAGTAATGCAAAAGTGAGCCAATAGTTTTTCTTTTACCTGGTCATAGTCCTGGCTGATCTCATCTGGGACATTATTGTATGCCTCTGCAGTCCTTCCTGTGAGCCGGCTGACCAGGAGCGTGACCAAATCTGCTATATCGACACCTTGGAGCCCACATTGCTGCTCAAAAATTTGCAGGTAAACATCCATCTCATCTTCCCCGTCTTGAAACATGCGAAGGTGGCATAGGGTAGCTTTTTGTGGGCCGCTGGAGCTTCCCGGTTGGACATAACTAATGCTGCTTGGTCCCGCTGGAGTTCAGCTATTTGCAGTTGGGACACCCCCTGTAACACTTGACTGATAACCTCTTGCGGGGGGTGAGTACCATACAAGGCCAGGCGCCACTGGACGTCATGCTGGAACTCTGTCGCCTCTGAGGTATCTGCTGATGGGTTGTTGGCCTGGTCAATCTCCATTAGTTGATGAGAGTCGCTTTGGATTTGTTGCTGGAGACTTTTCCACGGACTTCCAAGAGATCCTTTAAGGTGCTGTGCTTGAGTCTGGCATAGTGATTTTCCATCTGCTGTTAGGTGCAGAGGGTCTTGGTGGTGGTTTGGGTGTGCCTAGGCAAGAGGAAGCATCCCACTGCCTGCCACCAATTGTGACGAATCCTATCCCACACTCTGCTGAGTGTGGGATAGGATCCGCTTCCTTCAGTCTGACTATCAGAGGGACATATTATTACAGCTGCACTGAATACAAGTATAGCCAGAAATAGCTTGTAGCATCTAGCATGGTTTATTGGGCAGAACAGTGTTGGGACAAGACCATTTGGTGCCCAGGGCGAAGATGGCAAACTGTGCCCGCCCCCCCCCCCCCGTTTTTAAGAAAGAATCTGGTGGCAATTGATGGGGCAAACTGGCAGCATATTGGCGGCAATTGATGGGCACACTGGCAGGAATTCATGAGGCAAACTGGCAACAATTAATGGTTACAGTGGCTGCGTGTGATGGGCACAGTGGCTGCGTGTTATGGGCACAGTGGGGACAATTGAGGGCACAGTGGCTGCATGTGATGGCACAGTGGCTGCGTGTGATGGCACAGTGGCTGCGTGTGATGGGCACAGTGGCTGCGTGTGATGGGCACAGTGGCTGCGTGTGATGGGCACAGTGGCTGCGTGTGATGGGCACAGTGGCTGCGTGTGATGGGCACAGTGGCTGCGTGTGATGGGCACAGTGGCTGTGTTTGATGGCACAGTGGCGACAATTGATGGCACAGTGGCGACAATTGATGGCACAGTGGCGACAATTGATGACACAGTGGCTGCATGTGATAGCACAGTGGCTGCATGTGATAGCACAGTGGCTGCATGTGATGGGCACAGTGGCTGCGTGTGATGGGCACAGTGGCTGCGTGTGATGGGCACAGTGGCTGCGTGTGATGGGCACAGTGGCTGCATGTGATGGCACAGTGGCTGCGTTTGGTGGCATAGTGAGGCTGCAATTGACGTTTTTTTTGTTTTTTTTTTGCTAGTCAGAGAAGGCAACTAAGCAAGCATGACTCATTTTTTTTGTGCTGGACACCTCAGTCAGCCACAATCCCCCCCCCCCCCCCCCAAAAACAGCCATAATTATTTTCTCTAACATGTTCTGTTCTGCTTACATTTTAGTTCAGACAAGTTCAGACTTCTTCTTCTTTGCAGTAGCACATTGCTGGATTCTAGGCACTGTGACTGTAGGCAGACAGGCTCCCTGTGGCTCCTTGTGACTAGTCCTTGCAGTGCAGCTCAGCAGCGCCGACACAGCTCCCTGCACAGTCCTCCCTCTCTCACCTCGCCTCCAGCTGTGACGTCACGCGGCTCACGCCGCTGGAATGAACCAACTTACTCATCCATAGGGGGAGTAAACAAACAGAAAAGGGAGCCAGGAGGTGACGGTCAGACGGTCCCAGATGCAGGAGGCACACAATTTGTACGGTGCCACTGCCGCTGCCCGCGCTGACTAGTCTATGATGACACACAAACAGAAGTGTACTGCGGCTGCCTGTGTGTCAGAACTGCACCCCCCTCCTATACAAAATGGTAGTGCCCAGGGCACTTTCCCACTCCGCCCCTGCCTTGTACCGGCCCTGGGGCAGAATACACTTTGAGCCCTGGTTCACACTGGGCTGCGGGAGTGAAATCGCGCGATTTCAGCTGAACTCGCGCGATTTCACTCCCTCTGGCAGTCCCGATTTCGGATGTCAATGTAAATCGCGTCCTGAAATCGCAAAAAGTAGTACAGGAACTACTTTTTGAAATCGGTGCAGCGCTGCAGATGCGACGTCGCACCGATTAGGACGGTGCCATTGCCAAGAATTGCCGCCGATTTGAGATGCGATTTCACATGTGAAATCGCATCTCAAATCAAACTAAATCGTACCCAGTGTGAACCTGGGCTTAGCACAATAGGTTAGATAACGAGGTAGGGCTGACTCATGGATTCTCCCCCTCCCCTCTCCCAACACCTTTAGCAGACAACTATATAATTAGGTGACCAGACAGCCCATCTCCGGAGGTCAATGTGATCAACTTTTTCAATGTTAATGTATTGTTCAGAATTAACAACTTATGCCGCGTACACACGATCACTTTTTGTGATGAAAAAAAACGACGTTTTAAAAAACGTCATTTAAAATGATGGTGTGTGGGCAAAACGTTGTTTTATGTCTTCAAAAAAACGACCAAAAAAAATTCGAACATGCTGGAATTTTTTGTGTCGTTTTTCAAAATATCATTTTTTGTGTCATAAAAAGTGATGGTGTGTGGGCAAAACGACGTTTAAGACGACGTTTTTAAACCCGCGCATGCTCAGAAGCAAGTTATAAGAAGGGAGCTTCAATGGAACAGAGTGCCGTCGAACGTGGTGTACGTCACCACGCTTTGCTAGAGCATTTTGGAAAAACGATGGTGTGTATGCAATGTCGTTTTGGAAAATGAAGTTTTGTTTCGTCACATAAAACGTGTTTTTTTTCGTCACAAAAAGTGATCGTGTGTACACGGCATAAGAATAGTCTTTGGGCAAATCCAAGAAAGCAGTCTCTCAAAAATGTAACAAACAAATAGCAATAACAGGGTGAATGTGGCAGAAAAGGTGCCTGCAGCCAGTGTCTGCGACACCCACTCCCAGGAAATGTGCTATCAATATGCCCTTGGTAGCACAGTCTCTGTCTGCCCGCTATGTCAAGTTGGACTGACTAGTTAAAAAACAGTCTGATACAAATTTACACACAGATTTTTGGAAGGGATGACATGACTACCACCTTTAAGGATCTTAAAACATTAATTGCAGAGGTAAAACCTTCAACAGCTCCCTTTGGAAGTTCCTCAATCATAGCCTCGCCAAGATCAGTCGCCTCAGGTTTGCAGGAGACGGGGAGGGAACGAGCGGGTAGCAGTGCAGTTAGCGCAATAGCCACCGACAGCTCAGATTCAGAGCAGGAGGATAGGGGAGAAGAAAAGAAGGGGCCTAAGTACAAATTGTCCCTAGAAGATGTAGAGGACTTACTTGGGGCCATATATTAGACTTTGGAGATCGAGGAAGAAAAATAACTTCCATCAAAACATGACCCGATGTATCAAGGTCTTGGAAAGAAAAAGTCCAAAGTATTTCCGATCCACCAAGTGATGTAGGACGCTGTGAGGAATGAGTGGGAAGACCCAGAAAAGAAGCCCTACTTTGCGGCTAGTCATAAGAAGTGGTTCCCCTACAGTGATGTTCCACAGGAAGTGTGGAATAAAAATCCTAAATTGGATGGACCACTATCCAAAGTCTCCAAAAAATATTCATTGGCCTTTGATATATGGGACATCTTAAAGATTGCATGGATAATGAGGGGCGACATTATCCTAAAGGGAGCTTGGGAAACAAGTGTCACCAGCCTGAAGATGGTACTCGCCACCACTTGCGTGGCAAGAAACCTGAAATTTTGGCTCTCCCAACTGCAGGACCATATAAAAAAACGGCACGTCCAGGGAAGAAATTTTGAAGGCCCTACCGGTCCTTTCTAAAGCAGTCGGCTACATAGCAGAATCATCTGCTGAGTCCGTCAAACTGGCAGCAAGATCAGGAGGCCTAACCGTGGCAGCCAGGTGAGCTATTTGAATGAAGACCTGGTCAGGGTTCCCTGCATTCAAAATGAGACTACAACCTTCCATTCTCCAGAGACTGTTTGTTTGTGACATGCTTGGACGAAGCCCTAGAACAAACGTCAGACAGGAAGAAAACCTTCCCGATAGAAAAGCTCAAACCTCCACAAAAGATTTTTTTCATGGATGAAGAGGGCGTCCACAGGAAGAAAAGAGAGACTACCCCAGAAAGAACAGGATGGGTCACGAAGAGTAACGTCCTCTTTGGCTCTTCTAACCAGACCCCAAAACAGAAGACGACAGCCAATCAATTAATTCTAGCGAGGGGCTACTCCCTGGAATTCAATTGTCATCCTCCAGAGAGATTTTGATTAACAAAACTTCCCAGGAATCCTGAAAAAGCTAGGGCAATCCCATTGTTGGTGGGGGAGATGGTAGACCAGAAAGTCCTTACTCCCGTACCAGAGGAAGAAAAACGAAAGGGCTTTTAATCTTGTGTGTTTGTGATCAAAAAACCTTCAGGGAAGTTTTGATTCATATTAAATCTAAAGCCCCTGAACCAAGCAATACAATACAAAAGATTACGCATGAAATCCATATTCTCAGTCAAAAATAGGAACTGTAATGGTGACCATGGATCTCAGTGATGCCTATCTCCACATTCCCATACGAGAAGAATCCAGAGACACCTGAGGTTGGCAGTGGAGAGAGAGGGAAAGGAATATTTTTTCCAGAGCAGGGCTCTTCCTTTCGGGCTATCCTCGTCAACGAGGATATTTATCAAAGTCCTAGCAGAAGCCCTGGCCCCTCTGAGGTTTAAGATGACTGTAATACCAAACCTAGACCTACTATTCACAGCACCGTTAGAAGTACAGCTGGTAAAAGACCTTGCAGAAGCTCAACTATGGCTGAAGTCACTAGGCTGGATTTTAAACATCGAAAAATCCAACCTGTGTCCCACTCGGAACATCCGGTTTCTGGGATGTCTGCTCAACTGTATAGAGCAGAAGACATTCCTACCGGAGGAGAAGATCCAAGGCCTCGTCAAGAGAGTAAGTTCTCTACAGAACAACATCCCAATATCCATCAGGGAGCTGATGTCGGTTCAGGGTCTGATGACCTCAACGATGCCAGCAGTACAATGGGCCAAATATCATCAAAGGCCCCTGCAAGTCTTTCTCTTAAAAAATCGTCCGGAAGATCTGGACAGGACGCTATTACTCCCAACCTCTAGTGGTGGAGGGTCCACACAAATTTTAAACCAGGGTCTGTCATGGTCTTTCCCAACCTCACGGAAGTTGACCACAGACGCAAGCAGTCAGGGATGGGGAGATCACCTAACAGGGCAACCTGTTCAGAGGAGATGGTCTCTGGAAGAAGTCCAGGCGTTGGCGAACTGGAGGAAGCTTATGGCAATAGCCAAAGCCATAGAACACTTCCAAGACCAACTAAGAAGTCATCACACGCTAATCCTGTCGGACAACTCCACGGCAGTAGCTTATGTGAACAAACAAGGGGGCACAAGGAGCCCCTCCTTTAGCCGCATCTCGAACCAGATATGTCGATGGACAGAAGGGAACCTACTGTCGTTGGGAGTGGTCCATCTAAAGGGGGAAAACAATCAAATGACGGACTTCCTCAGCCACCAAGAGATCTGCCAAGAAGAATGGGTATTGCACCCAGGGGTGTTCAGGAAAATTAAAGACTGCTAGGAGTACCGAATATAGATCTGTTTGCATCCCAGAAAAATACTACGGTGAATCGTTTCTTCTCGCTAAACCCGCAAGACCAGCCTCTAGGGATAGGTGCACTCCAAAACCCATGGAATTTCAAGATGTGCTAAGCCTTCCCTCTTATACATCTGATTCCTCGGGTGATGAAGAAATTCCTACAAGAGCAAACAAAGCTCATACTGATAGCACCATATTGGCCCAAGAGAGCTTGGATCTCTGAGCTCCTCAGACTCTTAGCAGAAGAGCCGTGGCTACTTCCTCACAGGGACGACCTGATGTGTCAGGGACCCCTAACAGGCCTATGACAAGAAAGCTTCAAATGGGCAGCCTAGTTACTGAGAAAGACATCTTCAGATCAAAAGGACTCTCAAAATAGTGGTGGCAACATTTCTGAGAGCTGGGAAGCCAAATACCAGGACCATCTACAGAAAAACCTGAAGACAATTTAACAGCTTGTGCGCTATAAATAACAGATAAATGATGGATATACCGACTATTAATGAGTTCCTACAGCAGGGTGCTGATAAACATCTAGCGCTCAGTACGCTAAAGGTCCAGATGGCAGCGCTGTCGGTGTATCTAGAATGGACAGTACAAGAAGACCTATTGGTCTCTCGCTTTTGCAGAGTGTTAGCAAAATACAAACCACCCTAGACACAAAAATGTCCTACATGGGATCTATCATGGTACTGAGGGGAATCATCATAAAAAATCCCTTTGAGCCGCTTCAAGAAACGTCTTTATGCCTGCTGACACTCAAAATCGTTTTCCTCTGGGCTATCAATACAGCATTTAGGATGGGGAAAAAACAGGCTCTGTCAGAGCCTTTTCTAAAAATTCATGATGATAGAATTGTCCTTCAAACAGATCCGGGATTTACACCAAAAGTGACGTCAACTTTTCATAAATCCCAGGATATAGTACTACCATCATTTTCTAATTCCCTAACCAACAGCAAAGAGCAAGAACTAAGCCTTGTTAGAAGATGTTTCTGGAAGTCACCAACGAGTTCAGACACTCTATTTGTCCTGTACGCTGGCAAACAAAAAGGTAAACAAGCGCCCAAGAAAATGCTAACCAGCTGGATCAAGGCAGCTATACTGGAATGCTACGGATATAGAAATAATGTAGAGCAAACACTAATTAGGGACAAGAAAATGAGGAAAAGAACCATATGCATCAAAATCCCTGTGTGTAAGGATTAAAAAAGTCTCCCTTGAAGGGATATGATATAGGGATTTTTGGAGATGCGTAATGGGTAAATATATTAAGTTTAGTGTGTAGAAGAGTATGATCAAACCCCAAAACATCTGAGTCACAGAAATAGGTATTTTATAGAAAAATAAAAAAGATTTATGAAGTACAAAATAGAAATATATATATATATATCTCTTAACAAATGTTTAAAACAATCATGGTTGGAAAAAGTACTGTATAAGCAGATAACTGCGAATAGTCTTCTTCATGCCACTCGTGTTGGAGGTTTTACTAGTTTCACCCTGTATGGGCTTCGTCGGGAACCCATGGTGGATAGCGTTCTATGTAGATGCAAAGTAAACAGTAAGATAATATACCAACAACATTCCGTAATGAAAATATACAATAAAGATTAAGCATTATGTTTGATAACCAAAATAATAAAAGAAAAAATATATAATTAATGATATAGTTGTTACAATGAGTATGGGTGGGCAGGGCCCTTACATGTAATTGGGACCTGCATACAGCTCATACCTTGGATGAACAGGGCGGGAGACCACAAGAAGAGACAGCCGTGAGGGCACAGTCCCCTAGATGGAACAAATGCCCGGCAAGAGGGATAAACAGCGTTACCCGGAAAGTGGACCAATCAGCGAACAAATTCCCATGTATATACCTAATGAGAGAGGAGAGGGTGGACTAGGTCTTAAGACAGGCTGAAGACAAAAGATAAGAAGTGAGATGCACTGCACCAAGCAGCGCTGGTAAACATGGATTGAATGTTGTTGAACACTTACTTGTGCTAGTTAAGATTTATAGATACCCAGTAGCAAAGGACAGGATATGCTTGTATCTGTAATTCACGTACACCTAAGGTGCTGTATCTCCCGGGTGTGTATTAATGCCATACTCTAATTCATACACTGCAAACAACAGAACAGAACAAAACAGAACATAAGGCTAATTAACAGTCACATAAGGTTTATATTTATATATAAAAGTCATTTTCACACATCGCTGGCAAATCTCAGGGTGTGCAAACTATATATGCTCAGAGTGCATAAGTGTAGGTGTATATGAGTACCAAGCAGAGCCAGATAATCGGGCAGTTTACCTTGTTAGCATGTAGAGGACGTTCCAAATGAGGGTAGACCTAGCAGGAGCGTCGGTGCAACAGATGAGTCTAATGTAAAATGGGAGAGAGAGCAGTGATAAGATAGATATGAAGAGAAATGCTAAACATTCGCAAAAATACCGCCAAAGATGAGTTCAAACAATGACAGGAAAGTACCTGGAATCAGCTGTATCCGCACAGGAATAACAACGGGTCTCTTTGTGAGCTTGCGCTGTGCACTGTAAGCTGGTAAGCCCCTAATATGCCTCTCTCAGTCAGGCTAACAACGCCACACCTGTGGGGTGGGCGGTGGGCCTGACGTCAGTGGGCTGGAGGATGACTTATGTCGAGGGATCGCCCCGACCCGATGTGCACACAACGCGAATGCGTGATGATGCCTATGACGTGCGGCTGGGCTCAACGAATCAGGGAAGAGAGAACCAGGGACGCCCCCGTGGGGGGCGGGCCCGGTAACGATCAGACGACAGCAGCCTAACTATCGGACCCAGACAGGCACCCGAGCCTCCGCTCAGGTTTGGCGCTGAATGAGACATGGCGATAGAAGGCTGGGCGGTCCAAATGGTATTGCAAGGGGTATTATAAACGGGGAGGGGCCAAAAAAGGGATTTTTAAATACAGCTTACCTGTAAAATCCTTTTCTTGGAGTACATCACGGGACACAGAGCGGCATATTCATTACTATATGGGTTATATGGAGTACCTTCAGGTGTGGACACTGGCAATCTCAAACAGGAAGTCCCCTCCCTATATAACCCCCTCCCCTAGAGGGAGTCCCTCAGTTTTGTAGTAAGCAGTATGCCTCCCAAAATGGTCACCCAAAAGAGGGGTGGGAGCTCTGTGTCCTGTGATGTACTCCAAGAAAAGGATTTTACAGGTAAGCTGTATTTAAAAATCCCTTTTTCTTTCTCGTACATCACGGGACACAGAGCGGCATATTCATTACTATATGGGATGTCCGAAAGCAATGCTTTAATGAGGGGAGGGAGACATCTTCCAAAGAAGGATTTAATTTTAGAGGTATACTCAGATACTAGTAAATCCAACTTAAACGAGAAATGTAAATCTCAAATCAAATCAAGGGAGCCCCCTCAGATCCTGAGGAGCTTGAATCGCGGCCTGTAGTACTGACTGCCCAAAGGCTGTATCCGCATTCCTTCTTACGTCCACTTGATAACATTTTGTAAACGTGTGGACTGATGACTACGTTGCTGCCTTGCATATTCGAGCCATAGAGATCTGATGATGTGCTGCCCAGGAGGTGCCCCTGGCCCTGGTAGAATGGGCCTTTACCGACAAAGGAGGAGGCACCTCTTCAAACCGCAGGCCCGAACAATTAATTGTTTAATCCATCTTGCGATGGTGGATCAAGCGGCTGCCTGACCCATCTTGGGCCCTTCCGGTAAAACGAACACCACATCTGTTTTCCGAACCTTCTCTGTAGCTTTAAGATAGGCCCTTACGGCCCTGACAATATCCAACGTATGCAGCAACCCCTCTTTTCTAGAGGTGGGTTTTGGAAGAAGGATGGAAGTACCACATCCTGGTTCAGGTGGAAACTGGATATAACCTTTGGTAGAAAGGAAGGATGAGGACGGAAACCCCGCCCTATCCTTATGTAAAATGAGATATGGTTCCTTACAAGATAAGGCTGCCAATTCCGATACTCTCCTGGCCGAAACTATGGTGATCAGAAATACCGACTTTCTAGTCAGTAAAATCAAGGTACCTCAGCCAACGGCTCAAGAGGTTGTTTCTGTAGGGATGACAGAACAAGATTTAAGTCCCATGGACAAAGTGGTGACTTGACAGGAGGATTAATACGCAAGACCCCCTGTAAGAAGGTCTTTACCAGCGAGTGGGTGGCCAGCGGCCTCTGAAACCACACTGACAGAGCTGAGATCTGTCCCTTGATTGTGCTTAGTGCCAGGCCTTTATCCACTCCTAGCTGGAGAAAACTTAACACCCTATCAATAGTATATTTGCGGGAATTCCATCTTTTGGATTCACACCAGCCTACGTAGTTCCTCCACACCCTGTAATAAATCACCCTGGAGACCGGCTTTCTAGCCCTAATCAGGGTAGGGATTACCTGCCTAGACAGACCTCTACCCCTGAGAATCAGGGATTCAGCCTCCAGGCCGTCAAATTTAGACGCTGTAATGTAGGGTGGAGGATCGGGCCTTGTGAGAGTAGGTCTGGTTGTAGAGGAAGAGTCCAAGGGTCTCCCACTGCCATCTTCAGGACTAGTGAGTACCAAGTCCTCCGGGGCCAAGCCGGAGCTACTAGAATGACTGGCTTGTGCTCCACTCTGATCCTGCGCAACAGGCGAGGGAGTAACTGTAGCGGAGGGAATGCATATAGAAGTTTGAATTGATGCCAAGGGCAAACCAACGCATCGGTTCCGCAGGCCATAGGATCCCTCGCTCGAGACACGAACCTGTCTAGTTTCTTGTTGAACCTGGATGCCATTATATCTACGTCTGGCATTCCCCACCTCTGGCAGATTGTCTGAAAGACCTGGGGATGCAGAGACCACTCCCCTGGCGACAGACTCTGGTGACTTAAGAAGTCTGCCTGCAGGTTGTCCACTCCGGGAATGAATATCGCTGAAATGCAGGGTACATGAACCTCTGCCCACTGAAAAATCAAGCTCACCTCCCTCTGAGTGGCCCGACTCCTGGTTCCCCCTTGGTGGTTTATGTATGCCACCGCCGTGGCATTGTCTGACTGGATTCTCACCGGGAACCCCTTTAATCTGGAGGTCCATGCCAGAAGGGCTAGGCGAGCAGCTCTGATCTCCAAGATATTGATGGGGAGCTGCCTCTCTGCTTTCACCCAAGTTCCCTGGCGAGAGAACCCCTCGAAGACCGCCCCCCAGCCTGCCAGGCTGGCGTCTGTGGTAACTACCTTCCAGACAACAGGGCTGAAGGATTTTCCCTTTAGAAGATTCTGGGGGTTCAACCACCAGGCCAGGCTTTGTCGGACCCTTGATGATAGCGTCAAAGGGGACTCTAAGGCATGTGCCCTCTTGCCCCAGGCTGCTAGAATGGCTGCCTGTAGGACGCGAGTGTGGATCTGAGCGTATGGTACTGCCTCGAACGTGGCCACTAGCTTGCCTAGTACTCGCATACACAGGCGAATAGTTGGTTTTTTCTTGTTTAGAACCAACTGAACCAACCCCTTGATAGCCTCGATCTTTACCAGGGGCAGGAACACCCTTTGCTGTTCTGTGTCTAACCTCATGCCGAGGTATTCCAACTGCTTTGTAGGCTGGAACACTGACTTTCCCCGGTTTAGGACCCAGCCGAATTCTTCGAGGTACCGAACCGTGAGGTTTACTGCCTTTTGCAGACCCGGCCGTGAGTGATCTATGATTAAAAGGTCGTCCAAGTATGCTAGGACTGTGACCCCTTGGATCCTTAAATTGGCCAGAACTGGGGCTAGGATCTTCGTGAATACCCGGGGGGCCGTGGCCAGCCCGAAGGGGAGCGCCCTGAATTGGAAGTGTCGCTGCCCCACCGCGAAGCGTAAAAATCTTTGATGCGACTGAAAGATTGGTACATGAAGGTAAGCATCCTTTATGTCTATGGAGGCCAGAAAATCGTCTTTCTGAAGCGCGGCGGCTGCTGACCGGATGGATTCCATCCGGAAGGAACGAACCTTTAGGTAACCGTTTAACCTCTTTAGGTCCAAGATTGGCCTGACATCGCCGTTGGGCTTTGGTATGACAAAGAGATTGGAATAGAAACCTAGCCCTTGCTCTTGGGCTGGCCCCTCTATTATTACGTCCTGGTAGAGCAGGTGATCCAAAGCTGCCAGCAATCATGCCTTCGTTGCTGGATCCCATGGTAGCCTTGATTCTTGAAAATGAGGCGGAGGATACCTTAGAAACTCCAGTCTGTAGCCTGTGGTTACAGATGCCCGGATCCATTTGTCGGGGATCTTGGCTTCCCAAACTTCTGAGAAGAAACGAAGCCTTCCCCCCACCCGCGAGAGTGGGGGCGCCCCTTCATAAGGCAGACTTAGGGGCTGTCTTTGTCGGCTTGCGATTCCATGGCCTCTTACCCCCAGGGGCCTGTCCCTGCGATCTACTGTTAACGTTGGATCGTGCAGGCGGCCGTCGATACTGCCTGGAATTTGAGGGCCCCGAGACAGGAAAGAGCTGCCTTTTAAATGTAGGACCCCGGAATGTCTTTTTGACCGGTAAAAGGGTACTCTTGCCATTTGAAATAGTCTGAATATATTTATCCAGATCCTCTCCGAAGAGTCGTCCTCCATGGAAGGGAAACCCTGCCAGAAGCTTTTTGCATGGGGGCTCCGCCGCCCAGTTCTTCAACCATAAGAGCCTTCTCATGTGCACCAAAAATAGTGATAAACGAGAGGCCTGCTGGATGGAATCTTTTATAGTATCTACAGCAAAACACAGAGCTCTGGGAATGTCAGAAAACTCTTCTGCTTGTTGGGTAGGCATGTCCTTTAACATTTCTTTTGTCTGGTCTTTTAACGCCTGACAAACACCAATTGCAGCACCACAGCTGGCTGTACCACTGCTCCTGCCGTAGCAAAGGATGCTTTTAAAAGTGTCTCTAACCGTTTATCAACCGGATCTTTAAACATATGTATGTTTTCCACCGGGCAAGTTAGTGATTTATTCACACATGAGATGGCTGCATCCACTATTGGGAGCCTCCACCTCTTGGAGAATCTTTCCTCCATGGGGTAAATGACCGCAAATCTTTTCGGTGGCAGAAAAATCCTGTCCGGCCGTACCCAATCCTGAAAGATCAATTCCTCCAAGAGAGGATGGACCGGAAAAACCGCGTTGCTCAACGGAGCTTTCAAAGAGCCCAGAGAGGATACCGCAGGAACCTGAGGCTCTGGCAATGGTAAACTAAATGCCGAGCGGACCATGTCCGTCAAAGACTGTACCCACAGTCTTTCTGTCTGGGAGTCTGAAAATGGTTCCTCAGAGGCAGATCCCTCAATCCCTGAACCCTCTTGGTTCAGGTCTAGTTGATCCTCCTGTGATTCCAATTCCTCCGGAGAGAGAATCTCAGCATCTGAGGATACACCTCTTGGTGATGGGGATCTAACCCGTTTCTTACCAGGAATAGCTCTAGCGATCAATGCTGCTATTCTCTCTTCTAGCCCCCCTAGGGATACGGCTAGCATCTCCTCTGTGATAAACACAGGGCTGGGCTGATCTGGGCCAGCCTCCGCACCAGATCCCCCTAATGGCTCATCCAAGGCGCCCTTTATGTTAATAAGTTGCGGGGAAAGTATCGGCATATCATCAGAATCAGAAGGGGAACCCCTTTGTTTTTTGGTCTTTTTTGTACCCTTTGACCCCGAGCCTTTGGAAGCCATAATACAAAATCGAGGGACTCCGCCCACACAACAGACTGTAGTGGCCAGGAGTACAAAACCAGAGTTTAGGGGACAATAGATCACTAATGCCCAAAAACTGATGGGATCTCGTATGTTTTTCTCTTTTTTTTTTTTTTTTTAAATATATATTATATATATTTTCTTTTTTAGAAACATACAGTGACCCCAAACTTAGTTTGCCAGCCTCCAACCTGTATGCAAAAAGGGGGATTTCTTGGCTTAACAAAAAGGCATTGGAACAAAGTCCAGCATGTACTACCCCTCTTCCGCCACCGGGAGTCACTGTTCTGCCGCTCTGCGTCCTCTCCTTCTGAAATCAGCCTCAGACTGAGCACTGAAATTGCCTGCTGATCTATAACAGCACAAGGCGCGCCCCTGTATGACGCCGCAGGCACGCCCCCCCCCCGCCCTCCTGTCTGAACGGCGCGAAAAACGTCTATAAGACGTGCGCGCACACTCCCGCGCGCGCGTATATGCCGGAACAGGAGGAACATGGAGGAGCCGCGCTGCTGGAGACCCAGGACTGCAGAAAACAGGCGGCAGATTCAAACCCCCGGCCAGGTAGGACTCCAAAAGGCCCCCCTTACTAGTCCTAGGAAGAAAGCAGCAGGTTAGCTAGCAACACATTCTTAGACAGGGGAACCTAGTGATGGGGGAAAAAGGTGTCATCCTGTCTCTCTTAGACATAGTGAGCAAGGTTGCCCATGCAGAGCATACTTAGGCTGTCCCCCCTTTTAGGTTACCCCGGAGAGCCTGCTGTCGAACCAAGTCCCGCAGGCTCCCCCTTACCTGCTCCATGCTGCAGGATGTTTGTCCAGCAAACTGATCCAATCTTCTCCCATCTCCGTGGGTAGCGTAGTAGACCTTCAGGCCCTGGGGTCCTATGAAGGTACCCACTGTCCTGGACCTATATAGCACCCTGGCAAACAGGAACTTATGGTTTTTACAAACTCCAAGTCCTGGGCCCAGGGTCCAGCCCTCCAAAGAGGAGCATTATAGGCAAAACCCCACGGTTTGGGGCCCGGGTACTGTCCACTTTGGCACTGAGGCTCCTTGGACAGATCCGGTTAGCCCGCCCTTAATCCCAAGGATGTGGAGCAAAGCTATTCCGTGACCAACACCTAAGACACTGGCGAAAAAACTGAGGGACTCCCTCTAGGGGAGGGGGTTATATAGGGAGGGGACTTCCTGTTTGAGATTGCCAGTGTCCACACCTGAAGGTACTCCATATAACCCATATAGTAATGAATATGCCGCTCTGTGTCCCGTGATGTACGAGAAAGAAATAGCTAAACTCCTCATTTTTTTGCGCAAATTCACTTTTAGATTTAAACTCCTCATAGTCGTCACGCCACTGGTCATCCAAGGTAAAACAGGCAAAACAGAGCTGTGCCTGCATCCACAGGCCATGAAAGTGATCCACCCAACTGAGCAAACATTATACCAGTAAATACAAAAATTCATCATGAACAAAAAATTCAAACAATAAAGATAACGCCAGAGTACACAAGTAAATTGTGCATATCCTTTAGAAAATCAGAGAACAGTCTATATATATATATATATATATATATATATATATATATATATATATATTAGGGCTGTGCAAATTTTGATCGATTAAAATTCTTTTGATTGGTACTCGCCTCTCCGCCGGCTTCTGGGCCTTCAGGGGGAGTTCCGTCTGAGATCCGGTAATGTCACGGACACCGGCGGGGCTTTACCGTGTCCATCTGAAGGGCTCCTTTGTTGTGCCTTCATATTTGCATGCTAGCGAGACCTAATTATCTGCCACACAACCAAGGGCTGGTACACTTTCCTCTATCACTTTCCTCTATCACCCTGGGATTCTACAGCCATCCACTGGGAGTTGTGATAGTTCCCTTCATGGGACATCTACATGCCAACGGACTGATGTTAACCCCTCCTCATCTGGATTCAGCATTAGTATCGTTGTACACATTTTTATACCAGTATAATACTTGGCTACATGTTTTTATGACTGCTTTTGGTCCCGTTTGGTATTACTCGCACCATTTTTTACAGTTTATGTAGCTACATCGATTTTATCTCCAGTGCAATATTTTTTTTGTTACCTACTTGAAGACTATAAAAGTTGTAATGCTATTCCCATTGAGCGCTGCCTTTGTGTGTTTTTTGTATCCTGCTATCCATTTTTCCAGTGGTTGGGAGCTGCACTGGGGATCGGCCTGCAAGGAGATTAGCTAAGTAGTTGGATCTGTATGCGTGTTATAATTAAAACGATTGATCGAACACAAACATTTTGATCAGTAACAGCCCTAATATATATAGGTAGAAAGAACAAAGCAAAATTTGGATGGCCGCACTCCAGGGAACTTCTAGAAAAAGTTGTATTTTTTCAATAAATTCAGCAAAGGACATTAACATGAATGAATGAATGCATGAATGAGAAATTTATATAGCGCGGCACCTGCGAACTGAATCGCCTTTGGCACAAACAGAGGCGATTCAGCCACAAACTATTCAACCGACGCGTTTCACACTATAGTTTTAGTGCTTAGTCATGGCTGAATTATGGTTCAACAACGGTGATATGTAAGCAAAATCTCCACTAGATCACATGATCCCTCTTGACCAATAACATCCATGAACTTGATGGTGTGAAGTGAAACAAGACAATTGGAATCATGTGTGCAAGGGAGGGGAAACTCTTACCGAAAAAACACAGGCAACCAAAGCTAATATATATTACATTTCATAGTATAGGGTAGAAAAATCCGGACATATAAATAAATACATAAATATATAAATAAAGATATAAATCAATACATAAATATATATATAAATCCAATTCAATGTAACAGCTCTCTTCTATAGATACATGTGAGTATCTAAAGAACAATCTTAATCGGACAATAAGGGTCTGGAGGTGTATGTGCTCAATCTGTATATATAATGCATGCCAAGCGACAGACCCGATATCCTTTGGCCATATTGGATGGATTAACTGATGCAGCTTATATGTTGGTGAGTGCCGTATAACTCCAACCTAATAGGAAAGAAAAATATATCCCTAAAAAGGGGAAGAAGACACGGCTAACATTACCAATCTACTAAACGCTTCAATGAACCGAAAAAAGTTTCAAAAAACTATTCCGGGAATGCCGTAATTACATTAGGACTGAAAAAATGATAAATAAAAAAGAAATGTTATTTATAAAATATCCTACATATATAATGATAGCGAAAATTGACCTGGAGAGGGAAGGTATTAAACTGTTGGTGAACCATGAATACAAGGAAAGTCGAATAGGCTGTGTACAAAGTAAAGATAATAAAGAAATAAATAAAGGAAAATAGTAGTAGGCTTAAAGGTAAGAACTATAAACAAAGGTAAAGGGAGCAGAATTGTAGAGGAAGTTCTTCCTTTATGACCTTGTTTTGTACTTGACAGATTTACACTGTGTTGTTGTACACAGGGAAGCTTTATATATATATATATATATCCTGATGACAAAGCGTTCTTTATGGCACTTATCTGCAGTGTGCGTTACACAGGATTTCCCATAAACTGAGTGAACTTTGTATTCAGTGGTGGCTTTATGATCAGTAAATCACAATCATTGCTTGTTAAAAACCCAGATGCATGACTTTTCATGAGGTTGGGAAGGTTAAAGCTGCTTATTATTATTATTATTTAGGTACTTCCATAGCACTTTCAATTTACGCAGTGCTTTTACATATACATTGTACATTCACATCTATGATAAAATGGCTGGACCTTGTATGGCCACTATCAGTAGTTTAACAAAGTAAATGACATTATAATACAGAGAAACAAGTTTCTATACCACCATCATTTAACAACATAGGGCCAGATTCACAAAGAGTTACGTCGGCGTATCAGTACATACGCCGATGTAACTCAGAATCTAAGCCCGTCGTATGTTTAAGTGTATGCTCAAACTGAGATACACTTAAACATACCTAAGATACGACGGCCTGCGCCGTCGTATCTTAGGGTGCAATATTTATGCTGGCCGCTAGGTGGCGTTTCAATTGAGTTTGGCGTAGAATATGCAAATGAGTTGTTACGCCGATTCACAAACTTATGCTTGCCCATCGCAGTAAAGCTACGCCGTTTCCGTAAGAGATACGCGGCGTAAAGATAAACATGCCCCCTAGGTGTCGTACTCAATGTTAAGTATGGCCGTCGTTCCCCCATCTCAATTTGAAATTTTTACGTTGTTTGCGTAACTAGTCCGTCAATGGGGCTGGACGCCATTTACGTTCACGTCGAAACCAATGACGTCCTTGTGACATCATTTGGAGCAATGCAGCCTGGGATATTTTCCGGACGGCGCATGCGCAGTACGTTCAGCGCGGGGAACACGCTTAATTTAAGTGCTCCGACCCCTACCCGGCTAATTTGAA